>SMDT01002848.1:0-600000 GCA_005392925.1 Aquilaria sinensis | reverse complement strand
TGGAGTGTATGGTTGACAAATTCCTAGAACAAGAGGATCAAGAAAAGGCAAAAAAGAAGAAAAAAAAAGTAGACTCTATCATTCTTGTGCTTTATTTGTTTTATAATAATTTACTTTCTAGTCTTTTCAGGTTTCCTAGTTATCTTAGGATTTCTAGTCTTTTCAGGTTTCCTAGTTATCTTAGGATTCCTAGTCTTTTGGGTTTTCTATTACTTTTAGGATTAGGGCTTTATGCAACTCTATAAATAGGGTTTTAACATCATGTTTGATAGCAGACTTAAGTAAAGAATCAAGTACCCTCTTCTAGGGAAAATTTTCAATTTTCTCTATTTTAGGCTCGACAAGTTCAACCCTTGTTTTTTACGTTAACTCACTACTTCAGGTGATATTAAAGCAGGTTGAATCGCCTACTCTTCAATGGCTAACTTGACAGCACTAGGGGACGGTAGTCCTATCGATGGTGATTATGGGGCTAGGACTTCACTTGATAGCGGAGTGGCATTACATGCTTTGGAGTAATGAATTGAACAGTGGCTTGAGGAGCGGTTGGACCATCGAATGCAGCGTATAGAAGAGTGCTTTAATGAGATCATTACTCAGTTCTGCACCCTAGGGTTGGACACCAATAGGAATCAGAATGGCGGTAGGTTACGAGATTGGGAGGATTCACCCCTTAGCCGACGTGTTGACAGGCCTTTTCCTGTGTATTAGTATAGACAGCAGGGTTATGAAGAGTCTGATGACGATGAGGACTTCTATCTAGGTCACCATAGGCAAGGTGTTGGTCATGGTCAGAATATGGGGGAGTGTTAGATTAAGGTAGATGTTCGGCCATTCAACGGAAACCTCAGTGTTGAAGGTGTCCTTGACTAGTTAAATGAGGTTGATCAATTCTTTGACTAAATTGATATTCCGGAGGAAAAGCAGGTTAAGCTGGTTGCTTGCCAGCTAAGAGAAGATACATACGCCTGGTAGGAGAGGTTGCAAGCTAGAAGGCAAAGAGAAAGCAGACCCCCAAGTAGAACATGGTATCGGATGAAGTATTTGGTACGTCAGAATTTTCTTCCACCTGACTATGAGTATATACTGTCCCAGCAATATTAGAGGTTGCAGCAAAGCACATGGTCTATTTTAAATTATACTATGGAGTTTATTAGGCTGTCTAAAAGGAATGATCTACAGGAATCAAAGGACCAATAGGTGTCACGATATATTGAGGGGTTGAAACCAACAATCCAAATAGCTATTGGGGTGTGAGAGGTATGAGAGATGATGGAGGCAAGGAATTTGGCTATGAGCACAGAGTCCATGCTACAGAAGGGTAATCAAATAAAGCTTCATTCAGAGTTTCCTCAATTAAATGGTGGCGGGGAGAATTCAAGGGCCCCAGTTGAGAGGTCTGTAAATGGGCCTGTTGAGATACGTGCACATTTTCAAGAAGAGAAGGTGGCCATAAAACAGAAGGTAGTTGGGCCCAATGAAGCACCAAAGCCAATAACTAATCCCCAACCAAAGATTGCAACTAATAATGCATACACTAGACTGAAAGGAAATGTGTGTTATACATGTCTCAACCCTGGTCATCTATCCAATGAGTGTCTAAGGAGGATGGTTGATATTGTTGAGTGTGAAAATGAGGGAGAGATTAGTTATAAACCCGATAGAGAAGAAGATAAGTATGAGGAAGAGGAAGATGAGGGTGTGACTTATGTAATCTAGAAGGTGATGTTGAGTCTAAAGTAGGAAGAGCCATCTCAGTGACACCATTTGTTTTGTACTTGATGCACCGTTACTACTCACCTGTTTGATGTGATTATTGACAATGAAAGTTGTGAAAATATTATCAGTAGTGATATGGTTAAATAGTTGGCTCTATAAATGAAAAAGTATTCGAATCCCTACACCATTAGGTGGATTAAAGCCGCGGGCAAAATCAGGGTGATAGAAAGGTATAAGGTTCATTTTTCCATGAGGCAGTATAAAGATAAGGTTTGTTATGATATAGTAGATATGGATGCATGTCATTTGTTCTTTGGGAGACCTTGGCAGTTTGAGTTGTAGCTGTCCATGATGGTTGGGATAATATTTAAAAGCTGGAGAATGATGGAAAATGATTCTCATTGAAGTCGTTGAAAAGAATGACCTTTCCCAAAGCTTCTAAAGTGGAGGAGGCAGTTGGGTTGTTAGTCCAAACTAAACAAGTAATGCAAGCTGCCATAAAAGGTTCTGGAGACGTCTATGTTGTGGTGCTCAAGTCAGTCCTAAATGCAGACAACAAGGGAAAAGCGATTAATCCAGGAACAATGCAGTCTTTATTGTAAGTGTTTAGCACCGCTATGCCAGAGAAGTTTCCTGAAGGGCTTCCACTAATAAGGGAGATCCAACACCATATTGATTTGGTTTCAGGGGCAAGGTTGCCAAATCTGCCACACTATCAGATGCGTAATAATGAGAACAAAGTGTTGCAGGAAAAGGTAGAATAGTTGTTGGGCAAGGGACACATTTGGGAGAATATGAGTCCATGTGTGGTTCCAGCATTGTCGACTCCAAAATCATATGGTAGTTGGAGAATGTGTGTTGACAGCAGGGTAGTCAACAAAATTACCATTGGTTATTGTTTTCCAATCCCACGATTAGATGATATGTTGGACATGTTGCATGGAGCTATTGTGTTTTCAAAGATTGACCTAAGGAGTAGGTATCATTAGATTTATACCAAGCTGAAAGATGAGTAAAAAATGACATTTAAAACAAAAAAAAGCCTATATGAGTGGTTGCTGATGCCATTCAGGCAGTCCAATGCTCCTATTACCTTTATGTGGCTTATGAATCAGGTATTGAAGCCTTTTATTAGGAAATTTGTGGTGGTTTATTTTGAAGATATATTGATCTATAGTCATTTAGGGTCGGATCACCTTTTGCATTTTTGGGGAGTGTTAATAGTCCTGCAAGAAAATAAGTTGTACGTGAATTTGAAGAAGTGCACCTTTATGACATCTTGGCTATTATTCATCGATTATGTGGTAAATGCTGATGGTATTCATGTGGTCGAGCAAAAAATTTTGGGCTATCAAGGAATTGCCAACTCTTGGAACAGTTACAAAAGTAAGGAGTTTCCATGGTTTGACAACCTTTTACAACCGATTTATTAGAGATTTCAGTACCATCATTACCCCAATTACTGAATGCCTAAAGAAGAGCAGATTTCAGTGGGAAGAAGAAGCAAAAGCAAGTTTTAGCTTGCTAAAGGAGAGGTTGTGTACTGCCCTTATTTTTAGCACTGCCAGATTTTGAGGCCTTGTTCGCAATGGAGTGTGATGCCAACCGCATGGGAATTGGTGATGTTCTATCTCAAATAAGGCATCTAGTAGTCTATTTTAGGGAAAAGCTTAGCGAGGTGAGGCATAAGGGGACAACCTATGACAAGGAGTTCTATTCTGTTGTCCACGCCTTGAAGAACTGGGAGCATTATCTTGTGGGTAGAGAATTCATTATATACTTTGATCATGATGCTTTGAAGTATTTGAACAGTTAAAGGCAAATCAATAAGGATATGCATGCAAGATGGATGTAGTTCCTCCAAAAATTTCCATATAAAGTAGTGCATAAATCTGGAATGCAAAATAAAGTGGCCGATGCATTGAGTATGAGAGCTGATCTATTGGTAACTTTGAAGCAGGAGATTGTTGGCTTTGATGAACTCAAGGAGTTGTATCCCACTGATTGAGATTTCCAAGAGGTATGGGAAAAGTGTATTTCTAGTTATTCTATTGATGATTTTTATCTTCTTGATGGCTTTCTTTTGAAAGGGAATCAGCTTTATATCCTTAAGTCCACCTTGAGGAAGAAGCTAATTCATGACTTCGATGAGGGTCTTTACTGGACATCTGGGACATGATAAAAACGCTTGTTGCCATGGAGAAGTGGTATTTTTGGCCTCTTATGTGCTAGGATGTAGACAATCTAGTGAAGAGGTGCCGTGTCTGTCAGGTCTCCAAGGGTCACAAAACATCGGTTTGTATATTCCTTTGTCGATTCTAGAAAATATTTAGGAGGACCTATCCATGGATATTCTCATAGGGCTACCTCATACCCAGCAAGGCATGGATTCTGTTTTTGTTGTTGTTGATAGATCCTTTAAGATGGCACATTTTCTTACTTGTACGCGGACTGCTCATGCCAGTAGAATTGCAAGGCTCTTTTTCAAGGAGGTCGTTCGTTTATATGGAGTTCCAAAAACCATAATGTCTAATCGTGATAGTAAGTCCTTGGGGTACTTTTGGCGGATCTTGTGGCATCTGTTCGATTCATCCTTGTAGTTCAAGAGCACAGCTCATTCTCAAGCTAATAGGCAAATAGAGGTGGTGAATAGAACGCTGGGTAATTTGATATGAAGTATTTGTGGCGACCATCCTAAGCAGTAAGATCTAGCATTGGCTCAAGTTGAATTTGCCTACAATAATGTGGTTCATAGCACAATTGGACGGTCTCCATTTTCTGTTGTCTATACTAAGCCTCCACAGCATGCACTTGATCTAGCAAAGTTCTTAAACAATGCTAGAAACAGTAAGGCAGTAGAGAATACGACAACTCAATGGCAAGATGTCCAAGTTGAAGTCAAACAAAGGTTGGAACAAGCAAACAAGAGGTATAAGTAGGTGACTGATCAACGTCATCGTGAGCAGATTTTTGAAGTCAGAGATCAAGTGATGGTGTTTCTTCAAAATAAGAGGTTTCTCATAGGTATAGTTAGTTACAACCGCAAATGTATGGCCCTTACAAAGTTCTGAAGAGGATTAACAATAATGTGTTTGACTTGCCTGATAGTATGAGAATTTCTAAGATATTAATGTTGTGGATCTTTTCTTTTATTATCCCTCTTATAAGCCCTTATATCTAGATTTTCCAGCAAACTCGAGAATGAGTTTTTCTCAAGTGGAGAGGACTAATATAGAGATATGATTGACAAATTCCTAAAACAAGAGGATCAAAAAAAGGCAAAGAAGAAGGGGAAAAAAATAAACTTTATCATTCTAGTGCTTTATTTGTTTTGTAGTAATTTATTTTCTAGCCTTTTTATGTTTCCTAATTAACTTAGGATTTCTAGCCTTTTCAGGTTTCCTGGTTATTTAGGATTTCTAGTCTTTTGGGTTTTCTATTACTTTGGGATTAGGACTTTATGCAGCTCTATAAATAGAGTCTTAGCATCATGTTTTATAGCTGACTTAAGTAAAGAATTAATTACCCTCTTCCAGGGAAAATTCCTAGTTTTCTCTATCTCGGGGTTGATGAGTTCGACCCTTGTTTCTTATGCTAACTCGCTACGTCAACATTCTTACTCATGCTCGACACAATTGTAGAAGCCCCCTGCATCTGATCCTTTTTACTAGCATAAATCAGCGGAACCTCCTTGTCCACCAACTTAAAAAGCTTAGATATTTGGTATTATTTCCTGACTAGCCACCTCAACCCCTTGTACTGCTCTGTCCGATTCCCCATAGCTTTCCTTTGACATGGTGCTCATACCACCAATTAACCAATTCGAAAGTGCACGTCTGGCTCGTCCTAGTTCTAATTTCTTTTCCTCATCATTCTCCTTGACCCCTAACTCTGAGTAAGAAGAACTCGAATGCGCATACCTCCAATGGCCATCTTTACTTGACATTTGTCTCACTTGATTGCTCAATAGAGACACCTTTAACCAAACTCTGTAATACCCCATTGTTTGCCCTTTCTCCTCTACTTCGTAGTCCTTATCTATGTGCTCCAATCTCCCACAAACAAAACAAAACTGCTGCAGCCTTTCATAGAATTAGACCATTCTAGTTTGAGTACCACACAAACCCCTCGACAATAGCTTTCAGACATCTAGCTCCATCCTGAACCTGAGGAAATAGCTCCCAATCCGACCATATATATTTCCATTCATTGACCTGTAAAACAGTCCTAATTCTCGACCCAATCCTCCTAGTGATTTCCATTTTCATAAAATTCAACGGCAAATTATAAGCACGTAGCCAGAATCGTGTAACCTCATCCTTGTTTTTCTCTTTGAGGAGCAAGACATGTTTGTCAAAAATCCAAGGAGACCCATCAAGAATCCTAGCCAGATCTCCCTCAGAAAACAACATGGATAAAAATCGGTTATCATCTAGAACTTTAGCCTCGACTTTCTTCGCTGGATGCCAGATGGGTTTCATGGTCCCCATCAATGCCTCATTGTTAAATGGATGAATAGTCCATAATGAACCCACCCGACAATCCTTTTTTGGTCCACCATCCTCTAATGTCGCATTATTCTCAAACCCTAGGTTCGCTTTCTTGTCCTCCATCAAAACCAGTCTTTTCCAATACTCATGTAACTCATCCATCCATACAGCCACCCTTGACCGTTGTACAATGCTGAAAAAATTGTAACAAAAACTCCCACCATGAGTGACTAACAGCACTCACACTAAGAGATAAAACTTACTCACAATATGTATTTAATCTTTGAAGGCTGAAAATAGCTGAGTCAATTGCTACGCATGTTAGAATTTTCATTAATATGTATACAGCTATTACACGTTTAGTTGGGTGTAGACGTTATGACGGGTGTGGTGTATCCTTAGCCAATTAAAACAAAGTTTTTGAAGTAGTGGTAGATCTAGGATTATTGCAAAAAGAGGTCCCTATACACATATAACTAGTAAACCTCAACATTAAACAATGAATCTTATAAAATTGAATGTAATATAATGTGATGATGATAAAATATTTTTTAGAAGAAACATTGAAACATTTTCTAATTTAACTTTTTTTATCTATCATTAGTCGAATGACTAGAAAAATATATGAATTATGGAGAATATGAGAGTATAAGAAAAAAAAGTCTCATTTTAGCCCTTATATTTATTTTCCATTTAGCTTATTAACCTTATCGTATGTCTGATTAGCTTCACAAATTTTCTTATGTTTGAAGTAGAAAAAAAAAGTGGCAAAAAAAATTCAAACCTTAGATAGAAAAATGTATGAAACTTAAAAGGCCAAGATAGGACTTTTTCCATTATTCTAATGGTCAACGAAGGAAAAAAAATTGACACACACTACTAAAAAAAATGGTTTTAGTGATGGTTTGCCTTCACTAATTACAAGTTAGTTACGGTAGACCGTCGCTAATTAGTCTGCATCTAAACTATTCGCCACTAATTGGTTAGTGATGGCAGACGTTGCTAGTTAGCAATGGTCAACCTTCGCAATTTCAATAGTCGCTTATTTTCTGGCACGACACATTGCTAGACTTTTAGTGACGGTTTACATTCGATAATTTAGCGAAGGCTAACAGTCACTAAAGTTAACGACAATAGTGAAGGCTCTATGTCGCTAAAGTGTTCAACTTAGCAACGGTCAGTTGTCACTAAATTAGCGATGGCTAGTTGTCACTAAATTAGCGATGGCTAGCCATCACTAATTAGTGTAGCGACAGTCTGCAGTCACTAATTTAGTGACAATAGCCTTTCATTAAATCAGTGAGGGTTGGCTGTTGCTATTTTGTGACAGTTGGCCTTCATTAATTTATGTCAATAACTTCAGCTTCATATTACCCTCTCCATTCCTTAATCCTACACATATTTCAATATTATCGTCTATTCTGCACAATTCCAACATTCATAAAACAGACATAGTTTTCATTAAGCCAAAATATGATAAATTCACATGAACATGTCATTTGACAGTTAAAACACATACGGTTCCAAAGCCAATCTCCGCCTAAACCTAGTGCTAGATATAATGGCCCAAGTACATATGAGACAATACCAGCTATAATGGTCTAATTTCAACTGAAACCTAGTGATAACTATAATGGTCACCATATATAAAAAACCATGACTAGATAAGTTAATGCTAAAATTCAAGAGCAACTCAGTAGCAACTTATTTTTATGGTCAGAGTTAGTGTATTCATGAGACATACTACCACACATTTCAATGCCAATAAACACGACATTATCCCTTGATTAAGAACAATAGCCCAAAGAAAAACACCATAATTTCACACAAGATTAGCTCACATAGAGCAAAGAATCACTAACTTATATACAGTAATCAAATGGTTGAATCAATCCAGGCTGCTGCCCCTTACTTTTGCCCATGTCAATTTTGATTAAACCCGAAAGCCATAGACGCACAATTTCAAAGCTAAAAGAATAGAAAAACAGGGCAAGCTAGATTAACCAGCCATGGCCGCTAGGGTGGCCCAATGGGTGTTTCTAGGTTTAGATGAAGATGCCAGGAGGGGGAGGCTTGCCTACATGCCATAGAAGTATTTGAAAAGATCAAGGCAAAAAAACTATTGTATTAAAATTAATTGTATATGACTACGAGACAAACTTTAACTCCTCATGTCAATCCTAGCACCAACTCCAGCCTCAATCGAATAAGAATAGTTAGCATGCAGAGGAAATGTAATCCGGTCAAGACCTTGCCAATCAGATATGGCAAAAGCCTAGCATGCACACAAAAGGAAAAAAACAAAAAAATTAAACTAGAAGCTCTTGTTCATCCCAGGTTAGGAAAGTATTGCTTCTAAATTATTTTTCATACCCTGAATTTATGCTTGTCTTTAAGGAATCCAATCATTAACTCATGATTGGCATGCATCCTCATTCCATTCAAGCTTGAGTAGGAGTATAGGACACCATAACTATTGCAACACCTTTGCTGAAGGAGTTATAATAAGTAGGCATGTGGATGTCAAACAATCCATTCCCAAAATCACAGTGTTGTTTTCATCAATACCCTTCATCGTACCTCCATCTCCAACAAAGTGTTTCGCGTAGGCTGCTACTTTTGTCATAGTAGATTTGTTTAGTTATGTCAAGTTTAGAATCTATAACTTGATCATCCAAAAGCAAAAAGTCCATAAGGCAAAATACATTAGCATCTCGTTAAAAAAGTAAAACATCCAAAAAGATAGACCATTCACTACTAAAAGCCTAAACTAGATAAAGCAAGATGAATCAATAAAGTATTAGCAAACTTCATAAAAACTCAAAAGTTAGTCGTCTGTGTGTGTGTGTGTGTGTGTGTGTGTGTTTACATCTTTAAATATATTATGGTGATGAACGTTACTATTTAAGGCCATAAAACCATGAGTAATGTGCTCACAGCTAGAAAAATTCTCAATCACTGAGAAAACTGTTATTTTGAGAGGAAGATCAATAAAGCCCCGCAATTTATAAGTTCTTCACTAATTCAAATAATTAACCTATGGACTTCGGTTAAAACAACTCAAGATTCATGCTTATATCTATATCCATCTTGTCATCGAAAAACTCCTGTCATCGAAAAAATCCTATTAGTTACAAACAACTTGAGCTAAAACTTAGATTATTAACCATTAAAGGTTAAGAGCATTAACCATTATTAACCAACATATTCATTCTTGTAGACTAAAGTGGTATGTTTTGCCTTATAAACCTGTTCTTTTAGCTTCAAAATGCTTTACACACAATCTAAATATGATTAAAAACATGGTCACAAAATTTCAACCTCAAAGGAATTCATTAACAAAAATTCAAGGGCAAAGTCAAACTGTTCCACAGAGAACAATTTTCTGCAGGAAACTAAAACATTGCATTTCCTAAGATAAATTTCTTTGTTTGTTGTGAAAATTTATCAACACATCACCAATAAGTACAAGGTTATGATCACAAAGTTTCAAAAGAAAACAAACTTCCTAATAGAAAGTCAAACCTTTGTTTGACCATCCAAGAAAATACAGGTTTTAGTAACACAGTTTACAAATTTACTAGAATAAGCCAAGACTAAGATAGTAAATCAAGTTTGGATATCCAAAGAAACTTGTTTGCCCATAATGAAGTTTTTAAGCTTCAGACATGATTGAATTATATAAACACACTTGTCTTTCAAAAATTAGACCACAAATGAGTTTTTTAACTTAAAATTCAAACTTTAGTTAAAACTTGTCTACTTATGAGCAAAATCAGCCGCACCAAACCAAATAGATACCATTAAATGCACAACACAAGTATAATCGTAAGAACATATGTATGTGGAACTACATTTATGTGTCCAATTAACAAGTTCATTAAAGTACCATTACAAACCATTTTCACACAAATGTAGACCATATTCAGACGTTTATTAACCACATATTCTAGTATACTACTCATATCTCTTTTCCATGCAAGTAGAACATTCTACCATAAAAAATAAGCCTCAAATAAACAATCACATTTGCTATTGGAAATATACTATTTAGTCAGCAAAAAATATTCCATATACGCATAAAACATTCAACTGTCAAGAATAAGCAAAAGTTCAATATTGGAATAAGCATATCTTTGAACTTGTCCATTATTTTTTAGAGAAATTGTTATGTGGAATGAATGAAGCAATTGAATATCAAGCAATGTATCAAGTAAATCAAACAAGTGAAGTAAAAGCATACCAATTTATGAAGTAACTTATCCATATATAGAATAAGCATACCAAATGAATATGAATCAATTGAATATCAGGCAATTTAAGAAGTCAATCAACCAAGAAGTAAACTAATCGAATATCAACTATGAAGCATTTAAATATTGAAATAAACCAATCGAACAATAAGAGACATAGTTCATACTGTCGAGCACCGTCGCACATCATTGGTAAGTCTCGATCCTCTCAAAGAGGGAAGTTTTTCAGGAAAATGGAATAGTAGGGATGGTTGATCTCAGTCCTCTCAGTCCTCCAAGCTCTAATTCGATTGATTTCCCTAAACTGTGTCAGAGTGCTGCTACGATGGATGATGGAATAGTTGTGAGCAATTGCCTATTGTGAGCAATCAGGAAGAAATCATGAGACGAAACGATGGTGAACGAGGTAGGAAGTAGGAAGGGAATCGCTAAATCAAGTTGCTTAGGGTTAAGGAGTGATGGCGAGGTGGAGTGGTAAGTTAGAAGGGATTCACTGAATCGAGTTGCTTAGGGTTAATGAGCGATGGCCAGGTGGAATGGTGAACGTGGTTGGCCGGGGAATGAGAGGTACGCCGATGACTGGTGAGTGATGGAAAACAAGGGACATAGATGGAAGAGCATGGATGGGCTGAGTGGAGAGTTTTACTTTGCGAGTTTATTAGTCGAAAGGCATAGATGTTTTAAAAATTTTTGAACTAGTGACGACTAGCTTTCACAAACTTAGCGAAGGCAAACCGTCACTAACCCTGGTCAAAGTTAGTGACGGCTAGCCTTCAATAACTTAACGAGGGCAAACTATCATTAACCCTAGCCATAAGTTTGTGATATCTAGCCTTCGCTAACTTAGTGACAGTAAACCGTCACTAACTCATGCTATAAGTTAGCAACAACTACCCTTGACTAATCCATGCCCAGTTGGCTAAGGCAATCTATCATTACCTCTGGCTATCATTTTTCAAACTTTGTTAATTCATTTCTAGAAAAATAATTGAGATAATGAATTTTTTAACCATAAAATAAAATTTCATCCTAAATTATAATATATATTTTCTTTTATAGACACATAGATCTATCGATCCATACATCATGATCAGAAAAAAAACTGAAAAGTAATTGGAATTGTTCATTATCGAAACAAATAAAAAGAAAATGGAATAAAAATTTTACCAAAAGCTAGTGACAGTTATCCTTATGATTTTAGCGAGGGCTAACCATCACTAAATTTAGCAACAGCTAACCGTCACTAAATTAGTGACGGCAAATCGTCGCTAAATTTAACAACCGCTAATCGTTCGTAAGTTAGCAACATACGACCGTCGCTAAACTTTCACTAGACTTTTACCGACTATTTCATGTCTCTAATTAATTTTGCTTGCTAGATTAAATAAAAACTAAAAATAAACTAAAATGTAAACTAAAATAATTAATTTAGTTAGCTAGATTTAATAAAACCTAAAAATAAACTAAAATGTAAACTAAAATAGTTAATTTAGTTAAATAAAATGTGAAAAGCTTAACAGCACATAATTAATTGATAGCTTAATTTTTTTTTTAAAAAAATAATTAATAAGATGAAAGAATTTTTTAATCATAAAATAAAATTTTATCCTAAATTATAATCTATATTTTTTAATAGACACATAAATCCATTAATCCATACTTTTGCCTACCACTATACTATGGCAAGCTAGTGAAGACAAACCGTCACTATAGTTAGAGACGGCTAATCATCACTAGACCTTGGACAACTAGTGATTATTAACCCTTGATAAATTAATGAAAGCAAGTTGTCACTAAATTTAGCTGAGACTTAATGACTATTAACCCTTGCTAATTGTTTGGATCTTAGCAAGGGCCACGTGTTACAAAATCTGGCAGAGACTTAGTGAAGGTTAATTGTCGCTAATTTTTAAGATTTTTGCTGGGGTTAGTCGTCACTAAATTTTTAGTGATAGTTGACCATCACCAAATTAGTGAGAGTAAGATGTCACTAAATTTAGTAACGATTAACCATCGCCAAATTAGTGAAGGTAATCTGTCACTAATTTTTCCCTAGACTTTTAGCGACTGTTTGCTATCTTTAATTAGCGATGGTTTTTTGTCATCATTAATTCTATCGTCGCTAAATCACCTTTTTCTGGTAGTGACATTTTCTACCTTTCTTGATATAATAGGGCACTTTATTTTTTCCAATACATATCATAAAAATTATGGGAGTCCATTAAAAAAAAATTAAAGAAATTCAGTTACTTAATCATATATCATTTATAAAAAATTAAAAAAAAAAAAAAGGGTCCATGAACCCCTATAAATGAATCCGCCTTGTTTTGAAGTTGTCTAACTTGCCACGTGCCCCTCGCTCTTATTTTTAACAATACCAAAATTTTTGAAGTTGTTACTTGAGATAAATTAAGGTTTAACTCGGCACGTACCCTTAGACCTCTTATTTCTACCAATACTTAATAAACAACTCTTATACTTACTCTTTCCACCTAGCTCGTTTCAATTCTTTCACTGCCTCTCATATTTCTTATGACATCTATATATAGTTATTTAAATTCTCAATTATGCAAGAACTACATACAAATTAAATTCCAACGAACCTAGGAGGAATTAATTACACATGATGCCCTTCAAGAAAGGGAAACTTTTCAAGGTACGTAGGTGATAATTTAATAGAGACAATATACAGGAGCAACTTCAATATATTGGTATGCGTTGAGTTGATACGAAGGTTAAAATATGACCTTGTGGGTAACATTTCCAAAGGGGCAGCTGCCGGCTGATGCAAAATCTTTAAAATGGAAATAAAAGAAGATGGTGCAAAGTAGTTATCTGCCCTCTAAAACCCGCAGTTGATCATATATTCTTACGCATAAATAAGGTTGTTGGATTTTTATATTTGTTTGGCTACCGTCAATTTTAAATTTCAAATGGTTTATCCACATCTTTCCTTTTTTTGGGAAATGAAAACTTAGAAAGGTTATAACCTATATATATCTTGACTTAAATATGTTGGTAGCCTGAAAATTAATTATGACTCATAATTGTATCTCATTATTGACATTTTCAAACAGCGATAATAAGCCACCTAAATAATTAAAGTAATTATTAATATAAACCTCCCAAGTTAATGAAACGTGACAGAAATATATTATATACAAAACTAAAGACAAATATATATATACATTTTTATTTTAATACAAAACTTAATTATGGCTAACAGCATATGTAAAGAAAACCACTAATGTTTTAAAACTGTATTAGGTTGATTCCAAAGACTATGGGCTTTGGAAGCATTCTAGTCAAGAAACCAGCACAAAAAAATGTCTGATTTTAGCCTCTATACTAGGGTTTTTTTTACCCGAACTTTGTAGTGGGTAATTTGTTTTGATAAATTTACCATTAAAATAAATTCAATTAAAATTGTACTTTATTTTAATTTTGAGATGAGTTTTCTTTATATTATGTTCTTATTATTAAAATGATTGGTCATGATGGAAAAGTAGCATTGTACATATTTAAAAGTGATGAATATTTTTTTATTGTTAAAAAATAATTAACTAAAAAAATTATCTAATCAACTCAAATTATAATTTTTAATATTGGTGGAAATTTTATTTAGAAAAGTTCACTTTCAATTTTAACAATTATAGACCAAATTACTCTATTAAACCATAAAGATTTTGAATTAAATAACTCATGCTGAAAAATTCAATTATCAATAATGAAAATATATAATGGAAATAGAAAAATTGTGTTTAATTTATTTTGCTTTAGAAAATTGTACATAAAAAAAATTGGGGAGTAAGAGAACAAATAGAAAGAATATTAACTAATTATTAAGTTTGGGGACCAAAACGTAACACGGGTTGATATTAGTGACTTATATGGCAAAGGTTAGAAATTTTCTGGAACAGAAAACGCATTTAACCATAACCAAAAGTGAAACAGGCTTAAACTCGACAAATTGCAACACTGGCCCTCAGGATGCTATACGCATGAGGAAAAGTGGACTTAACTTCAAAAACAGTCAATCTAGTCCAAGAAAAAGCAAAAAAAAAAAAAAGAGGCCGTGACACTGTTGATGAATAGTGAATTTTCACTACACTATGCATCTACAGTAACTTTTATTCATCTTTAAAAATATAGTGTAATTTAACCGGGTAACGCTGAACTAGTTCATTTTACAATAATTTGATGGATTAATATTCTACCTGTTTAACATTGAATGGTTTAATTTAGTTACTTGTTTCCTAATACAATATTGGTGATTTATTTGGCTATAAAAAGATCAATAGCTAAATGGAGTCAAAATATAAATATTTGTTATTAATCAATGATTTTTGCTGCTAACTTTTTATATAAACTCAATGAAATATATTTAGAATATGATATTATTCATTATAATATTATTATAACTTGTGACTAAAAGAAAAATTTTCAAACTTTAGGCAAAGGCAACCAATTAATTGAAATCTTTAACTTTATCTCCAATCCCCACTATTGAGCAAGGTATAAGATTTCACTCTAAAACAAACAACTTAAAAACATTTTTTACGTATATACACACACTGAGACACATTTTATTTAACTCTATTTTTCAAATTAATTTTAGACAACGACAAGCAGCTAATTTTGCTTTTAGTGATTCCGCCTTTCCTTTCTCCACATTGAGTAAGGTACAAGATTTTACTCTAAAGGAAAGAAATTTAACTAATAGTGGCTTCTGGGTTTGTAATTAAGCAACTTGAATGATTCTTAATTAAGATGTGCAAGTGCAACAATACGAATTGGTTGGTTGAACACCATAAAGCATGCAAGCTGCTTGAATAATGTCAAAATTATATTTTCCTTGTTTTCGTGGAATTGAGCTACTTTTTAGTTTTAACTAGTAAGCCACATGGCATATGTATAGGCTTTTTCAGAAATAATATAAGGTATATAGTACAAAGTTATCGGTACAATATATAATACATACTCTCTCCGTCTCACATTGTTTGCATTGTTTATATATGACACGGAGATTAAAAAAATACTAAAATGATGTACATTTTTTTTCCCCTAACCCACCCTGTCTCTTTTCTCATCTGCTGCACCACCAAACCACTGTTTCTATCCTGTCACCTCCTCAATTAGGCAACATTGCCTCCTCAACTGTTGCCATCCTTAATCGTGCTTCACCTCCTTGATCCACCGCCCTTCTCAATTGTGCCATTGCCTCTTTCATCCGCCGTCGTCCTCGATTGCACTATTGCCATCTTGATCGGAGCAGCAAGCTCAAGAACCCATAG
Source organism: Aquilaria sinensis (assembly GCA_005392925.1). Taxonomy (NCBI): domain Eukaryota; kingdom Viridiplantae; phylum Streptophyta; class Magnoliopsida; order Malvales; family Thymelaeaceae; genus Aquilaria; species Aquilaria sinensis. The sequence goes on along the minus strand of SMDT01002848.1, from coordinate 584,244 downwards.
CTTAAATTGCTAATTTTCCCTCACTTCGTTGTTATCAATTGATTCAATGCCCATTACCTGTAGATTCTATACCCCTAGATCACCACTGCCTGCAAATCCTCCATTGAGTTCTCGATCGTAGTTGGCATCTAAAAGGGCATGGATTATGCTGGCAAGATTGGGAGGGTCTGATTGGTATCCTTGGAGGCAGAGGCTGTTGAGGAGGCAGAGCATCGTGTTGACTCGCATTGGACAACATAGAGGCTGTGGATTTTCTTGGTCAAGTAAAGCTTCACAGTGATGGGTGGTTTTTCATCCAGTGGTGATGGTTGTTGGGAAGAAGATGGAACTAATATTGACAACAAGAACGATGGATGGAGAGCCAAACTGTTTAGAGGGAATCAGATTTTCAATGAATTAGAAAAAGGAGCATGTTTGTCATTTGGGTTAGTAAAAATTATTAGAAGGGGAAATAGTGTAAAGAATTTGGAATAGCCCAAAAAAGTAAAGTGGTGCAAAGAATACGGTATGGAGAGAGTATTATTTTATATGATTTGACCCCAATAATTAGATTTAAATCTAAAAATTTTATCAACTTGGCCTTTAAAATTTCAATTCAAGTGCCACCAAAGTATGTTTAATTTCTTACCATAAAGCACAAATGGTCAAAACATTTTTTTAGGTTAATATAATGTATTCAATGAATCAGTGAGAGCAGAATCTAGCTACAATAAACACGGATGAGACCAACAAAGGTAACCAACAACAAATAGACCTATGCGAGCAACTGAATGCACCCTGCTGTTCAAAGTACACTATATAAAAACAAAAGAACAAAACTCTAAGGAAAAGCTAAACGCTTAATGTCATCCATAATGACTCTAAAAAGATGAAAAAAAAAGGACTACTCAAGCCTTGTAGCTCTCTTATCAAAGTAGCAGCGTCAAATTCAACAATTACGGGCTAATAGCTTCTTACACAAGCCTCACATAAACCATAGAGGACAGCCAGTGCTTTTACAGGCATTGGTTGGTCATGCAACCTTCCAAAGGAAACTAAGAAAATAAGCAAGGGGTAGCTAGATGAGTCACAAAAAACAATACCTACTGAGGACCGCTGTAAAGAGGAGGATGCTACTACATCAACATTAATTTTGATGTGATCCAAAGGAGGGAGGACCATCGGGACAAACGATGTGATGCAGGGGAACAAGTAGGAGACATGGTAGATGCCTCCCAGTTGGATGTCCATACCTTAATTGCCTCCCCCAACCTACTAGGAGTGTAACAAGTGTGTTCATGCATGACCTTGTTCTAGTTCCACCATAGATACCACCCTAAAACCACAAAGATGCTGCCCCATTTAGATACTCTTTTTGTAACCCACTCGAACACTAATAAATTAGGAGTATAGAGAGTTTGCACATTCAGGCAATCTCTTATCTTAATCGCATATAGTCGAGTGAGGAGTAAACGTGAAAAAGATTTACTGCTAGAACCACAAACTGGGCAAGTAGTATTGACAGCAATACCTGGATGTAAAAAATTGTCCCATGTAGGTAAAAGCATTCACAATTGCTCTCCACCAAAAGAGTTGGGGTCGAGGAGGTGCCAATTGTTGTTAGAATAGTCTCCAGTCTTTATCACCTTCCCATGAAGGCTAACCTTTTAACAAAGCAAAAGCTATGTGATATGCTATTTTAACTAAAACCTGATTTGACTTAGTCATTCCTCAAGTAAACAAATCTTTGGTAGAAGCAGTTGAGAGAGGAATTTACAAAATACTATGCACATCGTTCGAGTGAAATAAAGCTTCCAACAAACACACGCCACGAACAAAAGTACAAGTTAAAACATTGTGCTCCATGATATTAAACATAAAATGAAAGAAATTAAAAGAGAGAAAACCAAGTAAGAAGATTGAAAATTAAATAAACTGGATTTTCAGCAGATCCGAATAAAATTGGCAAAATCATCCAAACTGAACTAATACAATCCAAGTAGCGAAGAATTTGGATAGATAACTAAAGACAAAAAGATGAAAAATGCATTATATGCCATTGATTTTTTTTTAAAAAGAAAAAAATTATTAAAAAAATGCTCAATTCTAATTAAAAGTGAACTAAACGGTATCTTACAAACCAACAACAACATAAGACTCTAACGAACAATAGAAACATAAAACTAGCTATAAAAATGCTACATGTTCCTATGACACTAAATGAGAATAAAAGAATTGGATCAAATTAAATTTTCCAAGTAAGCCAGAATAAATATGGAGCATATAACCCATAAATAACTTGAACAAAACCTAGATCAAGCAAGCAACAACCAAGTAGTATTAGAACCAACCAAACATCAAAGGCCTAAATAAGATTATCTATAAAAATTACATATAAAACCTAAAAAATAAAACTAACTATATTTTATGCATTCGTTTCCATATCTGTTACCAAGTGTCTCTGGACACCTTAGTAGAGCTAAGATACTGGTGAACCCAAAAAAAAACCTTGATCCTTCATTGCTCGTTTGTCATTAAAGATCTACCATGTGAAGGTTCTGAATCACTCTTGAACGCTAAAATTTGAATAAGATTGTAATCACCATAAAATTTGATATATAACATTGGATAACGTCAGTTAAGTAATAAAAAAATTGAAATAGAGACAACCAAATCTGAATCGAACCAGATCTGATCGGAAACAGTAGAGAAGGATGGGGGTAGACGGCAAAAAGGAATGAGTTGAAAGAGAAGAGATGTGCTAGTTATGAAGGGTTCTGTCGAAACTTCAAATGCAAAGAAAAACAAATTTGATCTAACCTATACTTACAAATAAATCTATATATATCTACATTTCATCTAGAAAGAAATTTATTGAGGTAAAACTTAAAACTTTTTATCAAAAGATTCAAACTTAAACTTCGAAAAGGAAAAATTTTATGTAGTAATATAATATTATGAAAGGGAAAATGAAGAGGTCATAACCCAATAGTGCAACAATTTAAAGTTTTAGAACTAATTCATTTTAACTTAAATTAATTGACTTATTTTTACTTCTACATTTTTTTTGCTTGAAACTAATTTCATTTGAAACCCAATATTATGTAGACGCAATAATCTATTTGAAAGAAAATTTTCATGATTTTATTAAATTTTTATGAAATTTTCTTTTTTATTGCCTTAAACTAGAAAAGTCCATAAAAATTTAGTAGAATTACAAAAAAATGTATTTCTGTAGATTATTGTAACTACATAATATTAAATTTTAATTAAAATTGATTCTAGATAAAAAAGACGTAAGAATTAAAATAAGTCATTTTGAAGTCCATTAACTTAAGTTAAAACAATGAATTGGGTGTTAAACTCACGCAAACATATATATATATATATGAAGTAATTATTACCCATCACTTCAATTACAAAATTGACTTTTTTAGGTATAATTAATTTTTTCGTCGATAAAGTCAGTAATTAGTAGTAATATATAACCTACATTTGAAGGCAGCAAGTCACTCTTCTTCATCATTTTCCTAACATAATTGAATTTCCCTCTTCAATTAGACCCTCCCTCCACACCTAAAATTAAATGACAGTTAAGGAAATGTCACTTGTCCCTCTTAATTTCACTAACTCATCATCATATATATATACACTACATCACTTGCACCCCTTGTCCCAATCCAAGAAATCTTTTATTTGTCCCAAAAAAAAACTCAGCATTTTCTTGGGTAAAAGCTATAAATTTTTTTTTTTTGCAAGTTCTATTGTACATAGCTAGCCTAAACATTGGCTTAAATATAAATTGAATATTATGAATCGGAGAGAAGACGGTGAACGCAGTCCCATGCTTGAGTTGAAGCTGAACCTTTCTCCGGCGAGGGGCGAAGTGGAGTCAGGGAACACGTCGGTGTCATCTTCGTCGGAGATGTCACCGGAGGGGTCATGCGTGTCGGAGGAGAGCATGCAGTGTCCGAGCAGCCCGGAGGAGACGGTGGTGGCGACGACGATGTTGCTGGCTGGTTGCCCTCGATGCCTCATGTATGTCATGCTGTCGGAATCAGACCCCAAGTGCCCCAGATGCAAGAGCTCTGTCTTGCTGGATTTTCTTAACGAAGATAATGCCACCAGGAAATCCAGGAATTGATCCAGGAAGTGATGAAGATATTTTAATCTGTGTCATGCATGTATTATTTTTTTTCTTTTTCGGTTGCATGGAACTTTTAATTATTTGTATTGTTCTGCGTTTTTGCTTGTTTTGCTGCTGCTTTGTGTGGGAATTGGAAAGAACGATAGGTTTTTATTTTTGTTCCTTTATCTGAAGAAAGATAAGTTTGTAATTTTTTTATGAAAGCAAATTAGAGGTAAAACTTTTTGTTGCTAAGTCGCATCGCATAACAATTAATAAGTAAATAGGAGTATGAATAAACGTACAACGTGGAAGAGATCCATTCTAGGTACGAATATGATCAATTAATTTTTGCACTCAATCAAATCGTGACAACCAAAATTTGTAAACGTTTTGTGCATTTTTTTTTGTTGGACTTTTACCCCTTGTACTCTAGGTTTTAGAACTCGGATCTTTTACCTCCTAAACTTTGACTTCAGTTAACTTGCACCTTAAACTTTGCAATTTGAAACCTTTTACCCCTCAACCCGTGTAAGTGAGGCATTTGTCGTTTACATTTTATTAAGACAGAAATGAAGAGAAAAGGAAAGAGGAAAGGCTAATTAACCATTTCTCCTACTTGTATATGAGTTTCCTCTGTTTCTACTCTCTGTCGTGCAATTTTGATAGAGGGTAAAGATGGTGACAACAAGGAATGCGAGAGGGAGGATGAAAGCCAAAGCATAGTTGCTGGTGTCGACAGCTGCACGCTTGACCGCCGTTAGGCCTCTAGTTTTCTAGCGAGAGAGATGGTCGGAGAACCTGAACGCCGTTTCCATTGTAGCATACGATGGCTTGAAGGAGCCGCCGGTGACGGGGAGAGGGCTCGCTATGGAGGCTGAGCTGGGATGAAGAAACAGCTTTGTCAAATTCCAACATGAAACATTTCTTGACATCCTCCTTTGTGGGCTTGTAGCAGCAACGATCACATCGAGATGTCAAGCCTGAAAATTTGGCATAAGTGTAGTGAAGAGCAACAGCCTCTTCCAACTTGATTTCATTGATGAGAATGACTTTTAAGATGCCTAAGGTTATAAGGGCTACTGGGTAAATAACAATGATACGAACAAATTGAAAGGAAATGATTAACAAGGACCCCTGATCATTCAAGGAAATAAAACACTTGTAAATGGCAGAACTAAAATCATACAGTAACATACAACAAAACCACTGCTTGTATTTTGAAGGCATCGACAAAACTTGTCCTATATCAGCTTCTCCCCTTCTGGTTTTAGTAATCTCTATAGTTAAGAGGATATAAAGATATGAGATAAGTCAAGAGGAAAGACTATAGAATTGGAAGAAAGATTACCCTGCATACCAAGAAAAGCAACAGTTGATTGAACATCACAGAAACGCAATCTGCCATTTTCTAATTATTTAGAATAAGTTCTTTGAGCAATCTTTTGATGCCTTTCCCTTTTCTTTTTATTTCAGTCCCCATAAAATGCAAACAGTCATTTTTGTTGCAAACTGTCATGCATGCATGGGAAAACACATCTCTCACTTAAATGTACCAAGAGGGTAAAAGGTCCTAAATTGTAAAATTTAAAGGGCATCTCAACCCAAGTCAAAGTTTATGGAGTCAAGGGCAAAGCCCGGATTTTAAGTTAGATAGATCAGACTTCATTTTGAAAATGTTAAAAGATTAGGAGTACCAGAATAGAGATAATAAGGTTTCTTGAGCTTTGTCTTTACATATACACATGAACAATATACACAATTTACAATAAATTTTGGGTGGGGGGTAGGGGGGAGGCAAACCACCTAGCCCACCACTCCCTCTGCCACTACATGGAGTAAATGGTCCAAGTTGCCAAAATTCAAGGGTAAAATGTGTAAAATGTGCTTTTTTTTATTCTATAGCCTTTTGCTTTTAGCATTGATTTAGAGAAAGTAACTCAACTTGTGTGTGTGTGTGTGTCTACATATATATATATATATATATATTGTTTTCGGAATGTTATAAGACAAGAATAGATATAAGAGATATTCTATAACCTACCACACTCTAACTCAGTTGTTAGCTGCAAAGAAAAGTAATCTCTTATATAAGTCATGATTTAAACCCTAACCTACCACATGATATGGTGATCAACATGCCAATTAGGCTGACATTGGGTAACTTTTGGGTATGTTTTAAATTTTTTATGGTTAGCTTCTTCGGAAACTTTTCTTTTGCAACAGATAACTCAAGTATTGATTTATTGGTCAAAGTTTTGAAATTTTTGTTGAAGATGCAAAGATTGGATTGCCCATTGTAGCCTCTAATTCACTATATATATATATAGGTCTTCTAGCAATTGGATTATTCATTGTTACGTATTCTACAACAAGAAATAATAAGAAACCATTTCCTTGATACTACTCTCACTACAAGGATGAAGAGCATTTCCTACGTCAATTTCCTACAGAAAAAAGCGTAGGAAAACTATTCGCAAGAAAACCGTCGGACAAAAAATTATGTCAAACGGTTTTCATTCAATAAAAGTGTGATAGATAAAATCATAGCACATCTGTCAGAATAGGATGGCGGGAAATTATGGTACCAAATGCATCCGACGCTTTTTATGCGAATTAAATAGGTAGGAACCACATGTGCAAGAAAAGCGTCGGATATGTTGTCCGACGATTTTCCTGCAATATGTTGTCCTACGCTTTTGAGACAAACGAGGATATGGACGTCTTAAAAATGTAGGAAATTTATTCCTTCGATTTTCCTACAGTTTATTTTTCCAACATTTTTTTGACGTAAATTACTACATATTTGCTACACCAGTCTTGCAGTTTGACTTTTCATATGTATTCTACGATTTTGCTACATATTTTGTTTATAAATACCCACCCATCTCCTCTTTTCCAACTCGTCTGTGCTACTCTTTCGGCATGTTTGATTAAGTGTAATTGTTCAAAACATCTGCATGTTTTATTTGAAGTCGTAATATAACTTTGAATGCATTTGTGTTTTGGACTGAAAAATATTAAATTTATCAAATTTAATCATCACATATCTAATTACCTGCATCGTTGAAATGAATATATCAATTTTTTCCGTCCAAAAATTATTGCATGCTATTAAAAAAATGATAATAATATTAATAAATTTGGGAGATTCAATCTGACCATATACATTAAATCCATAAATTTAAATTCTAAATATAAATATTTTCATTTATTCTTCAACTAAAAAAAGTGAACTAACATAGTAATTATTTCATATATAAACACATTAAAAATTATATATATATATATATGGCATCTGACGGTTTTAAGTTAATACTAAAAAAACGTAAGAAAAGTGTAGGTGATGACCAACGGTTTTAACGCATTTTCAAAAAATCGTAAGAAAGATGTAGGACAATGTCACCTAGGGCAGTGCGCTATCCGACAGTTTTGAGTTAATATTTAAAATAAGTAGCAAAACTGTAGAAAAAGGTAACTGTCATAAAATCAAGGCGGGAAGCTTAAAATTTTTGTTTCCTACGCTTTTGATGCATTTCCTAATTTTTGTAAGAAAACCGTAGGATAATTTGCTACGATTTTCCTACAATTTTAAAAAGTGCAGAAAAATCGTAGGACAATTAGGTAGCTTAATTGCCGCATCTTCCCTTTAAATTTGTGGGACGTTCTCCAGTTCTCATCACTCCATTCCCTCTATTCAGCGACGCCCTCTTCCAAACCCACTCTCAAACTCCCCTCCAGAGCTATTTTGAACTAGGTATTTCAAATTTTTAAGCAGTTTTTTCATATATAATTAATGTTTGTTATTATATATAGTTGTTGTTTACATAATGCATGTATTGCATGTTATATTTTTCAAAGCCAATTTTTATATTATATGTTTTAAGTAATTTTATATATGGTGTTAGTAATATGTATGTGGTTAGTTATAAATAATTTTTAGTGTAATAATGGTAAGTTCTATTTGTACAAAAGCATGTTACTATGTATGTGGTTAACATAAAAAACTATTACGTCAATAATGTTAGAGTAATATTGTTGTCTCTTCAATAATGTTAGTGTAATTAGTTAAAGTTAGCACAATAATTATCAAATTTTTAGGCTCCACGTGTTGATTCGGTTGAGATTGCTCAGCTGAGGGTTGAGAACACCCAGCTACGGAGTGATTTTACCCGGTTACAGGCAGACGTTCGCACTCAGGCCCAGCGAGAGACCAATGCTGCAATGAGCGCCATGCTTAACAGGTTGATCCAGCAGGGGATTATACCTGCATCAGCTCTCTCAGACGACCTACGGATCGGATCCTCCACTCAGCATCATAAGGACGATCGTAGCCATCGGGATGGGGATGATCAGCCCGGCATTGCATCCCATTGATTTTATATTAGACCTTTAGTTTTTTGTAATTAACTTTTTTCTGTAAATTTTTATTATTGTTATGTATAGTGAATTATTGACTACTTTGATCAATTGTTATATATATATATATATATATATATATATATATATATATATATATATAATGCAATATAATATGTTTTTAATTTGTGTATAAATTAATTTACTAAATTCTTTAACTTGTCACAAAATCGTAGGAAAAATATTAATGTCAGAAAACCGTAGGAGGTCGTGGGGTCACAAAACCGTAGGACAAGTGGGCTCACAAAACCGTAGGAAATACTTTTGTTAGAAAAATGTAGGAGTTAATGCATCTCAAAACCGTTGGATAAACTGGGGTCCACGGTCATCACAAAATCGTAGGAGTATTTTACGCTTATCCGACGATTTTTACTTTCGACACTACTTTTTCCTACAGTTTTATCCGACGATTTTTACTTTCGACACTACTTTTTCCTACAGTTTTATCCGACGATTTTAATTGTAGGAAATATTTCCTACGATTTTTCTACATTTTTTCCCGTCTCAAATGCCTTGTTTTCTTGTATTGTCTCTCTGGTTAATTTGCTTATCTTGAAAGGATTTGAAAAAAATATACTCCTACCATCCCAATTCTTTGTTTCATTTCGTCTTTTTTACTTATGTTTGACTTAGATTTTTTTATAATATTATTTGCTTAATTTTTTTTAAAAAAATATATATTTAGAAACAACAAGACTTGATATTTTTAAATATAATTTTTTTTAATTTTTTTTTATCAAAACATAATATACTTAAATTTAAGTCAAACTTACTCAAAAAAACTGAGATGCAATAAAAAATTTGGGACAAAGGAGATAATATATAACAACCAAAAAGTATTGGAAAGAAATTAGATTTATCCCCGCGCAGCCGGCACAACGGCAGAGCGTAAGGCACACCAAACCCAATGCTTTTGGTTCGAGTTCCCACCCCCTCCCCTAGTACCACAAAATGCCATCAATGTTGTTTTAGTTGCCTTTCAAGGTTCTAAATACTTGCCAAGCACCCCCTCTCTATTGATACCTCAATCTACCTTGTAGCCTTGTATAACTTATTCTAAATAAAAAAAAATAAGAAATCAGAATTAATGGCTTATGGTTCCTTTTGTGATATGTTGGATTATATTGTTGGCTTGGTTAAGTGACAATATTGTTACTTAATTTTTTTTAAAAAAAAGATACTTCATTCCAATTAAAATTGAATCAAATGGCATCTTAAAAATCAATGACAGTATTAGACTCTAAGGAACAACAAGAATATAAAACTGATCACAAAAAGATTATTTATTCCTATGACACTAAATGAAGGAAAAAGAATTAGATCAAACCGAATCTTTCATGTAAACTAGAATAAATCTAGAATATTGTTACTTATTTCAGCTAAAGTTATTATATGATACTCCTTTTATCCCAAATTCTTTACACCATTTATTTTTCAGCAATTAATCTATAATTTTTTATTTTCAACATTTTAGTATATAATTGAAATACCTTTATATATGAATGATAAATCAAGGCTTATGGTTTCTAGATATGTTTTTCTATTTTTTCTAACAGAAAATAATATAAATAAATTCAAGCCAAATTAATTCGAAAAATCAAATGGAGAAAAAGAAAGTGGGACGGTGTAAGTATTATATTTGTTCCTCCTTGCGTCAAATTTAATATGCAAAAAATGCCTTGAACTTTAAGGTTTCTTCTCAACTTGTACATAGCTTATTTTTTCCAAGCTGCCCCCTAGCTTTTCAATTTGTTCCAAACTAACCCTTCAGTGGTCTATTAAAAATTAACTTTAACTTAATTAAGTAAACCAAAAGTGGGTACCAGCCGGTTGGACGAGACAACAGAGGTGTACCATACATGGCCAGCTAGCATTTCAACGGACTTTATAGAACTAAATATTGTTTTATTTTACTAATTTTCTATCTTTTGATGCCTTGTTGGAATTACAGATGGTTCTTCCTATACGACTGGAAAAAATTATCGACATAAAATAGTAAAATTCCAATTTAGCCCATCAACTTTACAATGCTGCTGGACTATATCCACAACTAAAAGTCAGTGTCCAATTGCACTTCAAAATTTTAGTTACATGAAAATTGTCCCCTTTGTTGCCACCAAAGGCAGCATTTTATAAGGGCTTTAACCAATGTTATTTGCTCGATCCTAAGACTCATCATATTCAATCCCCATGTTTGGCTTGATCGGATGAGACCAAGGTACATTTCCTTCGCCTAAAATTTTGAGATGCAATTTGGGACTAATTTTTGTTAGGTAGCCAATTTGGCAGACTTGTGAAAGTTCAATGGTCAAATGAGAATCTGCGGTATATATGTACTAGATATGTAGTTTATACCGTGATTTTTGTTTTAATTCATTAAGATATCAGTGTTATCTTATGGAAATATGAAGCAACCTTCACGGCGATCATCAATTTCAAGCGCACTAACAACGTTTAAATAGGTTGTTGAGCTAATTTCTTTCTTATTCAAGGTGATTAACAACTAATTAATTAGCTTCAATCCCACATATAATTAGCTTTAAAGGTGGTCGGCCCAGTTAATTGAATTGGCCAGCATTCGACATTATTCTAATTAATTCATGTATATATGAAGCTTCCTGACCAGAATTTGAAAAAAAAAATTAAACATAAGGCCCAATTAAGAAGCATTGATTTCCAATTATGCAACTCCTGATCCGAAAACTAGAGTTCAGGACTCGTTGAAAGCTAAATATATCCTTTAACAATTAGATTATCTCCCTTCTCCTCTCTTATAATAATTTGACTCGTACTATATAAGCTTTTTAGTACAAGAAATTGATGTATGAGACAAAAAATTTTACTATCTTATAATGGTCAATGTTTAAGGAGTGGTATAATTATGAAAAAGCTGAAAGCAAAATTTTATCTCTTTTTTTTTTTTTGTACTCAGGATTAGTTATATAAGACTAAGATACAGAGAAGTATCTACATTACAAGGAGGAAGTGTTTGACAAGCATTTGTGATCTCGAAAGGTAACTAAAACAGTACTTAAGGTATTTTGTGAAATTGGGGAGGGAACTCAAATCCGACACATCAGATTCAATACCCCCAACACTTTACTATTTTGCTAAACGCACAGGACAGCTCAAAGCAAATTGGTATAAAAGCTCAGGGTACTCCAGCACCTTAACCAATAAATTATGAATTTATTGCATTCAATTCAGGATATTTTACATGGCGAAAAGTTTTTCGGAAGAGATCAATACTTACATGTACCTGACCACACATTGAGAAAATTGGTATTCACCTCCCAGCGGCTGCTCTTGGATGCGTAAATTAAAAGCAAAACTAATAACAATAAGTTTCAAAAAAAAAAAATTAGTGCCAAATAAGGTTCCTAAACTATTGTATCCTTTAAACTGCATGATAACTTTTTTAATGAGATAATAAAGACTGCAATTGTCATATTCGATACTTATCCTTTTGTCTTTTTTTTCCCTTAGAATCATTTATACAAATATACAAGGTGATAGTTGATGGGATTGTATGGGCCTAGACCAGAAGCTTAGTGAATCACGAGCTGGTGACCTACGCACAAATACAGCGTCAAAGCCCCAGGATGTGTCCCCAGAGAAAACTCTCTAACACTCAAGTTAAACTTCCTACGAGTAGCAGAGAGAGAAATAGGAGAGCCAAAATGTCGTACCACAAGATTAACGATTGGAAGGGTTTATATAGCTAGGGAAGCTCCCAGGAATTCGTCTTGCGATAGGAATCTCATAGCTTATCCTGTAATTATGGGATACCGTTTCCATCCATGGTAGAGTTCCCTTGTGGGTCTATTCAAGCCCCCAACATGAGCTTTTTATTAGCTTTGGGCCCTAAATTTATGCTCGTTTCCTACCAATAGGCTCCCACCATAAGAAAATGTGGGCTATGGGTCTTACCTTTTCTTGGACGTTGTCATTTTCCAAAAGGGACTTGTGCGCTTGCGTAGGATTGGTGTGCGAACCCCCCTTTCTGTTGTAAAGCTAATAAGCTGCAAATAGCGTCTTTTAGTGGAGATGGTGCGATGCCCCTCCTGCTTCTTGAGGAAACTGGGAAAACATCACCTTTTGATCTATTTCTTCCATTATGCCTATACGGTTATGACATGTGGTGAGTGCACCGATAGGGGAAAAGGTGAAGCGACACCTATTAAATGCGCCTTAGGGAAATGACTGGGCGTGGCTGCTTTGATGGGAGTTCATGGCCACATGTCCTTCCGCTAATGGGAGAAAAAATTTCCATTATTGCAATGACAATTTCGAGGAGGAAACCCAATAGCCGAAGGTTTCTCTATATATACCGTGAAGGTTTTCATCTCATTTTTCACTGTTTGGCTGTTTTACTACTACTCTGCATGCTTTCCTGTTTGCTGTTTACTCGCCGTCGTAGCTTTTGCTGGAATTCTCCTCTTTTTGCCAAGGTCACCTTTCTTCCTTATAATCAAGTAATGGATCATTGTCCTTTATTATTAGTAATAATAGGGCTTTTGTTTTGCTTTTGCTTTCTCTTGGTACTTCTGGTTGGGTTTGTTATTTTTTGGGTTTATCGGCCATTTCTCCGCCGCACCGTTGTGTTGGCAACAGCCTTGATACATTACACAACGGTTTTTCCAGATTGCTTCTCCGAAATCTCCACCTAGGGCTGCCACTAATGGGCCTGATTCATCATGGGCGCCATTTTTTCCCAATGTGGAGGTGGAGATTGTGACACAACACAATGAAGGCACCCTGCCAACGAATCTCCACCTATACTTCTGGTTTAACGGTGTTGTGGTCGGCCTTCCTCATGATAAGGCATTGAAGGACAGGGGCCTAGAGGGTGACAACATGAGAACAGACGTTCTCACTAATTTCATCGACCAGCTCCAAGCAGGGCTTCGTTTGCCTTTCCATCCATTGGTGGAACAGAAACATGAGCAATACCAAATTTGGCCATCGCAGTTGATATCTAACTCGTTTACCCATATCAATGGGTTTATTATTTGCTACAAGTTGGCAGGGGTGTACTCCTACAAGAAGGACGCTGGCTTCTTCCATATTGCCCTCATCAACTGAGGAGGGAATAAGTCTTTTTTGTTCGTATCTAGCAAGGACTTGTGGGCAGGTTGGAAGGAGCATTTCTTTTTCACATTCAAGGAACAAGCTTAGGGGTTCCCATGCAATTTTTTTGGATGCTCCCCAGCATGCCCTGATCGAGCCGTTGCTGATATACAATGGCTCAGAGGGCCATCATTCATACTTCAGCTTGATCAACTAGTTGGAGGGAGTGGTGGGGAACAACAATTTTATGAAGTTGTTCACCATCCATTGTACTGAGATTAATAAAACTACCCTCAAGTGGCCAAGGATTAGCAGGGCCAATCAAACTTACTTGAGCGTGAAGAACCCTTACAGCTAGGAGAAGGGTCAAGATGGGAGGCTAGTTGAAGCCTATGGGATTACTGCCAGGGCTTAGCGAGGCCCTCGGCAGAACCTGAAGAGTTGTGTTCCAAATGGTTGTGTTTTTTTTACTCCTTGTGTGAAGGCTTCGTATCTAATCTTGATTTTGTACTTTTTGCAAAAATGAACAGCAAGGCAAAAAAGTACATGAAGAGGCACAAGGGCATCACTAACGCCTTGGCGGATGCCCAAAAGATCAATAATTTTCCTACCAACGAGGGCATGCTACAGGGGCCTTTTCGTCCAAGCCACCATTTGATGCGGTGCAACCTTTTAAGTCTTCTCCAGAGGCCCAACTAATTTGTAAAAGGTCGCTCCCTACGAACCTAGAGGAAGGCAATGCCTTTCGTGATGGTGGTAGCGATAGGGCACTATTAGACAACTTTTTTTTGCGCTAATTTTATAAACTTGAGATCATTTTGTACTAACTATGGATCTTTTCATCTAGCGGTTTCAGAGAACTATGCGAGGTCATTTGGCTAAGGGTGATCACTATTCGGGCCAAACCGAACAACCCGAAAAATCGAAATATTTTAGAAATTTGGTTCGATTTTTTTCAGTATTTCGGTTCAGTTTCTGTGAGAACCGAATAAAGGTAATTTCGGTTTTAGTTCGGTTTTGGTTTTGGGAGTCGGTTATTTCGGTAACCGAAATAACCGAATTATTTTTTTTTTTGGGCTTTAGCCCACTTTTCCAAACCCTTACCCCCTAGGCCTTAGTTACCTACCCGCCCCAGGCCCCCAGTTACTCACCCCCTTTGGGCCTGTACACCCTTGGCCCGACACTCACTCAGGCCTAACTCCTCAGCCCGTCAGCCGGCCAGCCCAAGATCACCATTAGTAGTCGCAGCAACCTCGGCCCTCGGCTGTAGTGTCTATCTATGCAGTGCTCCTCCTCGACCTCGACTGGCGACTCCGCAAGGGCCGATCGCAGGCACAATCACAGCCTCTCGGCGTCTCGCCTTCCCTTCCCAGCGACTGGCCTTAACCCTCTCGAACATGCTCTTCGGAGCCTCACCTTCCCGGCGAAGTTCGTGCAGCATCTCTGTTACGGGAGTTCACGGTCATATAATCTACTTCAAGCAAAAAGGCTAGGCAGGAACCGAACGTCAAAATGACAAGAAGCTTGAAAGCGGGAAAAGAAAAGAAGAATTCCGATTACCCTCAAGGAGGGAGAGGTCTCCGTCTCTAGCCGAATCGAGGAGTCGTCGGGCTTTGGCCATAACTGAGAAGAAAAGAAACTAAAAATCGCGGCGACGTAAACGGAATGGATAGAAAAGAGACGTGGGAAGGTAAAGTGCTAGTGTTACCTGCAGAGTTAGAGGACGCCATTGGAGAGGAGGAAAGAGAAGGTAGCGGCTGAAATGGAGGACACCAAAATGGATTGGGATCGCTACTTATTTTTCAGTTAATTCGGTTAGAACCGAACCGAACCGAACCGAAATATTTCGGTTCGTTCCAATTCGGTTTCTATCACCAATTCGGTTATTTCGGTTTGTTACCACACAAAACCGAAACTGAACAAAACCGATTATTTTGGTTCAGTTCAAACCGAAATAACCGAATGATCACCCCTAATTTGGGCTCCTCTTTACAGTGGAGCCATAAATTGCAGTGTCCCAAAAGCAAAAGACGGCCTTGGGGCCATCATAGAAGATGTTTACTTCTTTGTTTCCCTTCCCGCTTAAGTTCCAGTAAGGGTTATTCCTTAGAAGGCCTCTTTTACTCGAAGGACGCTACCTGAGCTGAAAGTGAACTAGCGGTTTCAATTGCGTAATCTAATCCCTACAAAAGGTCAAACGTAGAAGAAAGACTTGACACTAAAGGAGGTTGTGCCTGACCAAGTTTTTGACCCTCAATGGGTGGTGGGTATAGGCAAATCAATCCTCGAGGACGGAAGCAACATCATTTACCGTATCCTTGAGGGGTTGAAGACTCCTAGGGATCAGCACTTTCTTGTTCATTCTTCTCGAGTGGAAAATGCCCACTTGATGAGCATATGTTGTAGCCTTTTCCATGTACGCTTTTTGTTGATTTCCCAATGTTTAAAGTTTCTTCCTTGGTTAGCTTTAATAAATTTGGTTTTAGCATAAGGCCATCGTTACCTACGCCATAGGGAAATGATGGGCGGCCCATGGAAAGGCCTTGTAGTCCAAGCTTGGAGCTTTGTGCAAAAATGTGGGCCTCTTAAAGAAGAAGCAAAACAGCGAACACAACTTTTAGAGTACCCTTGCCAAAGACCTCAAGCTGAAGAAAAAGGCTAAGGAAGCGAAGAAAGGCATCATCAAAGAACTCAAAGGGAAGGTAGAAGAGCTAAAGGAGGCTCTCAAGCAGTCTTAATAGAAGAAAGTTAAGGCTCGGAAAGAGGCCGATCGCCTAACGGTCTTGTTGAAGGTGCCAGAATTAAAGATCGATGCTGTTGAACAAACTTTGCCAATGGATTAATACACTCCCTTAGGCCAGAAGACCATTCACAATGAAGCCAACTCCAACTCAATCACCACTATGATGCCCCTTATAGAGCATATCAAGCGAGTTGGCTTTGTTGGGTGCGAAAACCATTTAGAGTACCAGCACCTTTAAACCAAGGCCAATGCTCGAGTGAAGGAGCTCTGTTTGTTTCTTCAGAAGACAGAGAGATGGCTTGGAAGGACTGTCTTCTTGGAGTTCTAGAAGGGCTTTCTTTCTTGCTCCTTTTAAGTGAAGAGGGCTAATCCAAAACTGGATCTCTCTTTCCTCTTAGCTTATGAGGATTTGGGTTTGGATTACAAATCTTGCCCAAAGGAAGGGAAAGATAAGATTTCTGCCTCTGATGAAGATGCTTCAACAACGGACCTTGATGAAGGCCCTCTTCCTGACGAGTTTTAGGAGGCTTTGCAATTAACCACCATTTTGTATCCTTTTGAAATCCTTTCTTCCTCTTGTAATTATAATTATCTTTAAATTTAATGAAAATTTTATTTTGTTCAATGGTTATGCCTTGTCTGCACTCTTGTATTTGCGAATAATTTTCGTAGCAATCTTCTAATTTGACGTTCACAGATTAAGAGGTAGTTTGGCCATCACTGTGGTCACGCATTAAATAGGCCTCATAGCAAGAAGCCTTCATAGGCTATTTAGAAATGACCTAAGCTTTTAAGTGATTAAGAAGTCTCAATTAACTATCTCATTTTGTAAAAACACAAATCATTCGAGAAATACCTTTATTTTATTCAAAACGTAGCAAAGTACATCATATGATAATGTGATTTATGCAAACTAAGATGATAGATCATCTCTGTGATAGTTCAGTGATTAAGCAAACTAAGGTGATAGATCATATGAGTGATAATTCCTGGGCAGCTTCATCCTTTTTGAACTTGTCAGTTCATAGACTTCTTTTCTAAGTTTCTTTGTTACCAAATAGGGTCCATCCCAATTCGGCCTTAGTGCCTTATGTCCTAGGTTTCTCCCAGTTAGTTCTACCTTAACAAGGGCTAGGCCTCCTACTTGTATATTCTTCGGTTTCATCGTTCGATCATAAGTGAGGGTAGTTCGCTATCTGAAAGCTTTCACAGGGACTATTGTGTCTTCCCTTAGTTCTTCCAGTAAATCAAAGTTTTCTTTAAGTGCTTTGTCATTTTTATTGGGATCATAAGCCAGAGTTTGCAAGGTAAGGCAACAAGTTTCCATAGGAATAAAGGCGTTAGTCCCATAGACCATCGTAAAAGGTAATTCTCCCATAAGCCTACGGGGCATCGTTTTATAATCCCATAGGGCACTCGATAATTCCTTTAGCCATTTGCCCTTAGTTTCGCCTAGTCTTTTCTTTAGGCCTTCCTTGATGGTCCTGTTAGTTATCTCCACTTACCCATTAAACTGCGGGTGAGAAACAGGAGCAAAGTAAAGATGGATGCCTTTTTCCTCTGCAAATTGATGAACTTGTTGGTTGTCAAACTACTTTCCATTGTCAGTAACAATGGCTTGGAAGGCATCCAAACTGACTAATAATATTCTTTCATAAGAATTTGATGACCTGATAGGCCATGATGAAGGCTAGAAGCTCTGCCTCTACCCACTTGATAAAGTAATCAACTGCTACGATACAGTACTTATTTTGAAGCCATAGGAAGTGCTCTAATCAGATCTTACCCTTCTTGTGAAGTCTACAAGCCATACAAAGTCTACAATTAGGACTGCTTATTCGGTTATTTTGGTTATAACCGAAACTAAATTACTGAAATAATGCGGCTTTCAATTGTAGAAGCTAGTAACTGAAATAACTGAATTTTACCCTAAAATCGAACTAACCGAAACCAAACTAAGATTCAGTTTTTCAATTTTATGACCGAAATAACCGAATTTCTAAAGAGCTCACTGTCGAAAGCTAACCACCAGTCCACGGATGCTGCCTCACTCTGAAAAACTAAGGAAAACTAGAAGAAGAGTAAGTAGTAACTATGTTTTACACTTTGGTTTGGGCTAGACATTAATTCATTGGGCTTTTGAATTTGGAAGAGTTAATAATCAATTAATTCATCTGGGCTTTTTAAGTTAAATCGTTTGGGTTTTTGGATTTTGGTGAGATACAACACTAATAGGCCCATACACAATAATGGCCTGTTACTTTAAAAAAATCAATTAATTCGGTGACCGAATTCTTCATCCAAGAAATAAAAAACCGAAATAACTGAACTAATTTGATTTTTCATTTTTTTTTGTTAAAATCGAATAGTTGCTCACCCCTATCTGCAAGGGCCTGTGCTTTTACATTTTTTAGGGTTCATGGTGGATATCATATTCCCTCAACTTGATACACCATTTAGCAAGCCTACCAGACTTATCTAATTTTTTGCAGAATATCCCGTAAAGGTAACTCTGTTTTTACAGTTATGTGGTGTGTCTGAAAGTACGATCATAGCTTTCAAGAAGGCATAATGAAGGCCAGGACCACTTTGTGAATTGCAGGATATCTTGGTTTAGGCCCCTAGAGGGTCTAACTGACATAGTAGACCAGCCAATGTTCTGATCCATGCTTCCTAATGAGTATGGCACTAATTGAGCCTTCGATGACAGCCAAAGAAAGTACAAGGGGCTCATTGGGCTTTGGCTATTTAAGTATATAGAGGTGTTGGAGGTAGTCTTTTATCTATTGGAAGGCTTCACGGCATTTGTCTATCCATTTGAAGATCATCTTTTTCTTTAATATCTGAAAGAAGGGTTTACATTGGCCGCCAAAATGCGACACAAATAGTCCAAGTACGGTTAGCCATCCAGCTAGCATCTGAACATCCTTTTTGTTTTAAGGATTGGGTATCGTAAGGGTGACCATGATCTTATTTGGGTTTGAATTGATCTTTTTTTTTAAGACCATGTAGCCAAAGAATTTACCAGCACCAATAATGAAGGTGCATTTATTAGGATTAAGTTTCATGTTGAACTATCCAATTCTTTGGAATATTTCCCGGAGGTAGTCGAAGTGCTGTTCTATGGCCTTACTGTTGATGATCATGTCATCTAAATAGACCTTCATATTCCTTCCTATCTAATATGCAAATAGTCGGTCCATCAGCCTTTGATAGGTGGCCCCATCATTTTTCATGGCAAATGACATTCGTTGGTAACAATAAATTGCCTCATCTATTTATGAAAGTTGTTTTCTCTTCATCTTCCAAGTGCATTCGAATTTAGTAGTAGCCACTGAAAGCTTCCATCAAGGACAATATTTTAAATTTCAACGTAACATCGTCTAATTGATCTATAGATGGTTGGGGGTACGGATCTTTTGGGCAGACATCGTTAAGGTTTGTGTAGTCAACGTACATGCGCCAATCCTCATTTTCTTTTTCACAAATACTACATTGGTGAGCGATTCGAGATATAGTACTTCCAAATAGTTCTGGCCTTCAGTACCTCCCAATTTCTTCTCTAATAAAGTCTCACCTTTTGAGTGCCACATTGCACTTTTCTACTGTACAAGTTAGGTGAAAAGGTTTACTTTAATCTATGAGTAATTATTTCTAGGTCTATCACGGGCATTTTACTAGAAGACCATGCAAATACATTATATTTGCTCTCAAGAACTGAATAAATGTTTGTCTTACCTCAAGTGAAGGGTCCTTGCCAATCCTTAACGTCTTTCCAGGGGCCACCTCCATGAGTTTGATATCCTTGGGCAAGGCTGTGCCAGCCTCATTTTCCAAAAGGCACCTATTTTCTCTTTCTTACCTCACTAGTGTGAGCTTACCTTCCTTAGGCCTTCGTAGGGCCCCTCTGTACCGAGGCCTAGTCAACAAAGATAATGGCGTCCTTAACAAGGGTTACAAAGAGCACCATGAATCATCTGACATCGAACCGGATATGGAATTGCACCTAGGCTAGTCTGCCAAGTATGGCATTGTAAGGTAACGAACATCCAGTATGATAAATTCAATGGTGTGGGAGTCACAGGCAAGTTCCCTGGTCTTTCCCTACCAACATGAAAAATACCTTAACAGTCCCAACTGTAAGGACCTCTTCCTTGTCTATCCCGAAGGTAGGTCCGGTCACTGGGGATAAAGAAGACCTCTTGACCCTTATTTTTTCTAACAGTCAGTGAAGATAACATCGACGTTTTCCTCAGTATCTAGGTAGACTCTTTCCAAGTCAAAATTGTTGATGTGGGCCCTGAATACATGCAGATTCAAATGTAGAATAACTATTCGGGATCTGTCAGCCCTATTAGGAACCTTCCAAGGTCAACTACCTCCAGTTGGGCAGTTTTTCGCCTTTGTCTCTTCCGAGTCATCGAGGGATCTCCTTTGATAATCATGTAGGCCACCCCAGCTGGAGGTCCAAGATTCATGCGGTGCCTTAGGGACCACGGCCTTTCAGGCCTTTGACCTCAATCATGGTCCTCCTCATTATCCTTTCTGCAAGGCATTTCTTCTTGTTTCTGACAAATGAACGGCTGTCTAAACAAATATTCCTTCAGCTTCCCTACCTGGATCATTTTTTCAAACAGCTTTTTCAACTACCAACATTCTTTGGTGCTATGGCCTTTGTCCTTTTGATATCTGTTATTTCTTAAGGTCATTTTTGCCCCAATGAGGCATCATGGGGGGCCATCGAGGGACCTGATTCTAAGGCGTGCATGATGTTTGATCTTGTCTCCCTCTTTTTTTAGGGCTAAGGTGGAAGGACAGGTTCTGGCCACGAGTTGCCCCTCCCTCTTTTTCTGAGCCCGCCTGTTATGGACCTCCTAGTAATCAGCACTCCCGAGAGAGGTAAAATGTTCTAAATTAAGTTTAGAACTTTAATTTCAAGTTTACAAAACTAGAATAAAGGAGTTACAAAAATTCACTAAGTTCCAAGGAGGTTTAAGCACTAGATGAGAAGTAGGGGCAAAATGGAATTTTGCATCCTGAGTAACCGGGCGGGGTCCCGAGTGTTTTAAGTTAAGTTTTGTAACTTAACCTTTAACCTTAACTCAAACTTGAAACAATAACAAGAATTAATCAAGAAATGAGCATGTGTTAAAAGATGGGGGTTTATGTGTTTAAAGGTTGTAACTTGGATGGCTTAAGGGGTTGAGTGAGGGTTTAAGAAGGGAAAGGTGGCTAATGGCAGCCATAACCACGTTTTCCCCTCTCAAGCACTCATTTCTCTCTCAATTCAAGCTAGAAATCAAGTGATCTTGATTCCTAGAGTTGCCATCCAAGGATACCAACCAAGAGGAACTTGTTTCAAGCTAGAAAACAAGGTTTGGAGGCTTGGAGGCATGATTTCTCTACTCTCCTATTTTTGATACGTGGTAAGCATTGTGTTCTTGGTTAATTCTATGTTATTTGAGTGATTTGAGGCTTGGGTTTTGGTTAGAGAGGAAGATTGTGATGTTTGGTGCTTTGGTTTTGATTGGAACTTAGGTGAGGATTTCTTGCACTTGGTTGCTTGAAAAGATGAGTGATTCTATCTTTTATCTTGGAGTTGAGGTAAGAGAGTAGTGTTTTTAAGCTTGAACAATGCTTGTGGCTTGAGTTTGTTGCAAGAAATTGATTGAAAGTAGCCATAGCATTGAGTATGAGTTTTGGTTGAATTGTAGTGAACAATAAGGTTTGAGGAAGATTTGATGATGTTATAGAGCATCATTAATGGTATTGTGATAGTTGGTTATGTTCCTTGCAACTTGAACTATGTGTGTGTGAAGTTTGGTGGATTTTTATGCATGTTTGATATGTGTACTAAGTAACCAAAGGTCATAGCAGCAAAATGCGTGCCAATTTTGCAGTTTCGCAGATTGGCGACGCGTCGCCAAGAGGTACCCATAATTGGCAATGCGTCACCAATTGGAAAAAGGTAGAACGTTGACAACTGTGGCGACGCGTTGCCACAGTTAGCGACGCGTCGCCAAGACAGCATTGGAGACCCGATTTTATTTTTAGCATAACTTTTTGTTCGGGTGTCCGATTGAGGTGATTCAAAGTTCCACGTGAAGCTAAGAAGGAGTACTATCACTTAAAATTTTTAGAAACATCTAAAATTCCCAGGATTTAAAGGTGTTTTGAATCAAAGTGAGGGTAATTTTTAAAGGTAGAATTTTGCACATTTTGCTAGGATGATTGAGGTGAGTCCCAAAGAGGTCCTTTGGGTACCTTGGCCCTCAAGTATGCTGAGGGTACTTCGAGACTTCCTGAAGTCCCTCAAGAAGTGAGAGTTTCCTTGAGTTTTGAAAAGTTTTGAGGTTACTTGTTGAGTAAGCAAGGAAACTAAGTTGCAAGCAAATATAACCAAGTGTCATGAGCTTGAGGTGTAAGTTTTAGAACCCTTGGAAACCTGGCAGTGTTGGAAATCACGGGGTTGTAAGGAGAGGCTTCAAATGCACCAAGGTTTTGAGGTTTAATAACCTAGTTACATAGTTCTCACCACAATTCCCTTGCACAACAAAGTTAAGGAAATGCTATATAATAAGTCAGGCGTAAGCTAAGGCTTATGAGGCACAAGTTGAGAGCTAGACTTATGAGCCACAAAGTAACGCCCGTGAAAAAGTAAGAAAATTATGTGAGGAGCGGTCCTTCGGGATCCGAGCATGCATATCCATATATATTTACATATATGAGAGGTCCCTCACACTGCGAGAGCTAGCAGAGAGTATGCATGAGTTATTTTATATCTGTCCACAGTTTTACTATTGGTACATGAGGTTAACCCTTACTGAGAATCTTGGATTCTCACCTTTACTGTTTTGTTGTGCAGATACAGAAGGAGTTGGGCCGAGTGACTGTTAAAGGTTACTCTGGTAGTAGTTTTTTGTGCACAGGTAAAATACCTGAGTTTTGATGATCCTAGTATTTATTTTTTTGGATGCTTGTTAGTCTTGCACAGTACTAACTAAATTGCTCATTTGGCTGCAGAGCATAGTGCACATTGGACATATTTGGACATAGAAAGGTCTTGGAGCTCGCCACTAGGATTCATATCCAAGGTGGGAGTTAGTATATGAGGATCTCAATAAAGAATTTTGTGTGTGTACACAGTACTCTAGTTGCCTCCTTAGTTATGAAATGAAGAGTCATGGACTCAAGGATTGCTTTCTAGGCGGGGGCATTAGCTACTATATGTATGAATGCTCACGCATGTTGCTATGTAGTTAACTCATATAAAGGTTGATTTGTATGCTTTGACTGCTCTACTTGTTTTATATGAAAAATTGTGGCCACATTAACATTTTACGGTTTTAAACAACCCGTTAAGGCATAAAGAGCATGCATATTGCATATTCTAGGATAATCAACTAGTGACATGGATTTAATCCGCGCACATATCAATGAGTACCAACTGCAATCCGCCGTGAGACCAAGTTCTCACAGGGGTCCTGGCCAAGGGCCAGGGACGGCCGTGTCACCGCCTTCTTTGGGTTTGGGTTGGTCATTCAGGATCATCGGTCGGTTAAGTTTTTCAACATGCATATACCATGTGGCTTGGTCGATGAATTCCTCTATATCCTTCACGGGATTTTCATGAAGATCCTACTCGTACTAGTCCCTAAGTAATGGCCACCAGGTGTAGCTCCGAAGACAACCCCTATACCTGTACAGCCTTGGCATTAAATCTCCAAACGAAGTCTCATAAGGGTTCATCACAACCTTGCCTAATTTTTAGCAAATGGGCTACCGTTTTTGGGGTCGGTCAACTATGCAAAAAGTGTCACAAGAACACTTGGAAAAGGTTCTTAAACGTGGAGAAGCGGTACTCTCGGTTGGTCCCAAACCAAAAGACAACAGCTCTTGTTACTATAGAGCTAAAGGCCTTACACATAATTATATCGAAGGCCCGCTCAAGCTACATTTAGGTAATGTACCTTTGCAGATGGTTAACTAGACTAGTTAGGCCATCATACAGATCACTTTTAAGGGTCAAGAATAGAAGCATTGATTATCTCATCCATAAAATGTTGGTGCCACATGTATTTCATATTGATGCCAAGGTTGAAGTCTTCCTTCTGGGGCTTGAGAGCCCGCATGTGCTGCTCCATCTGGTAAAGTCTCTACAAAATAGCGCCAATATCACTACCTCTAGGACCATCTAAATGGTCCAAGGATGGCTGCCATTCATGGACCCTTACCCTCGGAGGCTGGTCTTGTGAAGGAGCGGGGCGAGGCTCTTTGGGCACCAGATGACTTTCGGTGGCATCCACTGGAGCCCTTAGTAAGGCTCTCTGGATTTCATATTGCAGCATTGTCCTCAATTGCTCAAACAGGGCATTTTGCATGGTCTGAAACTGATCATCATCATCGTTCAGGGGTGCAAGGCCCTTACCCTTGTAGGGGTTCCTCTAGACCCCCACGGGATCCTCCGGGTCAACCATTTAAGGTACTTCTTCGCCTACAGGCCCTACGGACTCAACAGGGCAATTGCCCTCCTACTCATTCTCTAACAGGTCTTGGTTCTTTAAACGTGACCTCCGAGTATTCACCATGTTCCCACAGATGACACCAAATTGATAGTTGATGGGATCGTGTGGGCCTGGCCCAGAAGCTTTGCGAATCATGGACTAGTAACCTACATACGAACACAACATCAGGGCCCCAAGATGTGCTCCCGAGGAAAACCTTCCGATGCTTAAGTCAGACTTCCAGCGAATAGTAGCTAAGAGAAAGAGGAGAACTATAATGTCGTACTATGGGATTAGCGATTGGAAGAGTTTATATAGCTTGGGGGAGCTCCAAGAAATTCGTCCTGAGATTGGAATCTCGTTGCTTATCCCGTAATTATGAGATACTGTTTTCATCCATGTTGAAGTTCCCTTATGGATTGATTTGGGCATTCAATAAAAGCTCTTTATTAACTTTAGGGCCTGAATTTGGGCATGTTTCCTACCACAAGGAATAATGCATTATTATAGTAAGAAAAAAGGAAATGCCTGATGTTTTAGAACCAAGGGTGCCACTGAACAAGCACATTAGTTAAGGATGGGTTCAAGCCTCCAATGTCTCCATGGTGTCCCTTAGTTAACTATTTTTTTTAGTACTCAGAATCATCTATACAAGTATATAGGGAAAAAAAAGTATTATCATATAGTAAAGTAATGAGGAAACCTTTGTTTCGTCAAAATCTGAAAGACAATTTGACCAGTATAATTCATTTTATGCAAAATTAGTGGAAGAGGTGTTCAATCCCCTACATCCACTTGATGTCCCCTAAGCCTTAGCCAACTGGGTTAGGCCGTGTGGACGTATTTCACAAGCTTAATTTGGCTAACCATTGCATTTTAAAAATATCATTACCTCCACTATAAATTTATTAACATACTTTTTATTTTTGGACTCCGAAAATATCATAGTATTTTATTGAAAAAATTTATTTATATTTGCCTCACAAAAGATTGTATAGAAAACCATAAACTAGTATGATGTAAAAAAAAGTATTTTATATAAATTTGAAATTAAAATAATCTACTTAGTTCAATGTAAAAAATTAAAATGACCTTAAACTGTGCCAAGAGAAAAAAAAGGTAAATAAGTTGGATTTTGTCACAAAATACTCATTAGGTAAGGTTGTATATGGATGGAAATGTAATTCGCTCTGTTTTTTAAAGGCCTACATGTCTATCCACCACATTTGCTCCTCCTGGGTTCATCATTGTCATTGATCCATCATTATGATTATCATCTGAGCAACGATTGAAGAAGAAATCAATGAAATTGAGTATCAAATCAATCGATTTAATTGATTCTGAGCTAAATTTCATCATTGTCGCCACTTCTCTTCTATCGTCGCACCCCCAGCCGCAGCAACCACTGCTCCTTCTAGGTTCATCAAAGTCACTGGTTCTCTCCATTGGACTCAACTAAAACCCTTGTATGATCAAATTGGAGCTTGGAGAAAGGGGCTGGGGAAGGGATGTGTGCGAAGGACAAAGGAGCTCTCAAAGGTAGCAGTGACATACTTGACAACGACAATCGAAGGCGAGGCAGAGGCATTGGAGAGCTCTCGGTGGCGGAGGTGGGAGAATATGAAGGTGAAGGAAAGGCTAGAGAGGTTGTGGAGGACAAAGATGAGGTGGAGGAGGGGACGGCGGCAATGGCTGCTTCATTAAAAATAGACGGCATGAGGATTAGACTGAGTTAAAGAACTAAAGTGACCAATTCATTTAATTTTAGGGTTCAAATTGA
This sequence comes from Aquilaria sinensis, assembly GCA_005392925.1. NCBI lineage: Eukaryota > Viridiplantae > Streptophyta > Magnoliopsida > Malvales > Thymelaeaceae > Aquilaria > Aquilaria sinensis. Next base: position 557,623 of record SMDT01002848.1, on the reverse strand, counting down.
TCCACTCATCAAAGTTTAGGGTTTGAATTGATCCACTTCATAGCTTAAGGGACAAACTATCCGAGTTCAGGAGAGCAATAAGTGTTTAAGCCTTTCCTGAACGTTCTGATCCACTACTATCAAAGGAAACTATCATATTAGTCCCCAACCTTTTACTATAATCCAATTTTGTTATGTACCTCTTAAATTATCCATTTCGCCTCTGACCTTTGGTTATACTCAAATTATTACAAGATCATGGAGGCGCAAGAAACATTTTATATACAACTTAATATAGCCTACAACCAACGCACTCCATCTAAATTCATGCACTAGCTACTAATAATTAAGATGAAAAGTTCTCAAGAAATAAGTCAGGATCCCAACCATTGCTAATTACATCTACATGATATGGTGATATATACACCAATCTACTAACAAATCCAAACTCTTAAAAATTTTTCATTTTCGTAAAAAATAGCGGCAGGGTTGGCATAAAAATGCCATATTACACTGGTTTTACAGGGAACCAGAAATTTTCATGCCACATATGCTTGAGAAGGCGAGAGCAATAATTTCACAACAAATTTTGACGGTCGTTTGCGCTAGATGATATTTTTCTTCCTATATTTATATCTTATTTTTCTTTTTCCTTTTTTTCTTTTAAATTGTGTGGCGTAAATTGTTGATTATGTGCTAAACTGGCGCTGATATGTGTTTCTTTTCTTGTTTTTTCCCTTTCTTTTGTCAGCTCTAATGGAATTTGTTACGAAAAGAACTAAAATGAGATGTTCTTAAAAGAACGGGGACCAAATTGGTACAGTTCCACAAAAGAACACATTAGTGAGTCAAGATTGAGGGCAATCAAAGGGATTTAGCCTTTTGTTCGAAGATGATCCAGTGTAGATAATCTTATTTAAATTTACGCTGGACGTGAATAATGTGAGGCTGTTGGACGAAGAATTTGGGTGAGTGAGTATAAATTTGTGCGGTCTTATATTCAATGACAGATTCAATTCGTATTATTATGAGCAAACGGCGTTGTGTTGTTATTAATTGGAAAAGACAAAAACATATATACAAGGTTTATCATACATAAACATATATATATATTTAAAAAAAAACTTATGCGATATGCCCTAACCTAACGAACCGGCATAATCCGCGTTAGCAGTTCGTAATTGTCACTCGCCAAGAAATATTTTATATAAGGGGTAAATGCCACCAATTGTTCATAAACTATATTCCATATTGTTTAATTATCCCGAAACTATCAGACGTTACATTAATCGTCCTCAAACTATTTAATTGTTGCTATTTCATTTTGCTGTCAACTCAGCCGTTAAAGATAAAAGGAAAAGCGGTGCCACATCAACAACCATGTCATGTTTTTATGTCACAACAGTAGTCACGTCATTTTTTCATTCATCTTTAACGGTTTAGTTAACGGCAGAACGAAATAGCAATAATTAAATAATTTAAAGACCATTAGTGGAACACTTAATAGTTTCGGGATAATTAAGCAACATTGGTATAGTTTAAGGATAACTAGTGTTATTTACCTTTTATATAATAAAAGATCACATAGAACTTTAAACTAGCAACATTCACATCTCAACCAATATGTTAAATACCATTACCACTAAGTATACCACATCCCAAATTTTTAAGGCATACTGTGAATAAAATATATATGATAGAAAATATTTTTTTTAATAAAAAAAATATAAAAAAAATATTATATATATTTATATATATATATATAGCTATATATAATATATATAGCAAAATAAATAATACTTAGAAAAAACCAATTTATTGATGTAAGAGAAAAAATAATACTTTAATAATAACAATACATTTTCTAATACCACATTGAATTCTTAGGTGACTCAAAGTAACCATTAAATTTTTATATTAACTAAAAAAAGTAACCAAAAGAATAAAAGTAAATATTATGTATATGTGTATTAATTATATTTTAATTTTTTACATATTTATGATATTTTGATGTAAAATAACTGAAAGAAAATATCTCATACACATCCGCGAAAAATAAAATACCACGGTATTTGTGGTATACTACAGTTTTTGGACAAAATGTACACAAAAATGAACGGTATGCGAAATACAATGAAATACCACAATATACTATATGATAAAATGACAATGTGCGAAAATATTTGTAGCCCGTATAGCTTAACTGTGAGAAACGGTATACCACGGTACTTAATTTCATGATCTCAACTAGACTTGCAATTGTCTCATGGGGCCTAGCTTAGGCCCTATTTGATGTTAGTGTCAACGATTAGCCTTAGAGCTTTCAAAAAAATTATCTAATAATAGATTTTAGCTTTTAGCTTAAGCATTTTCATCACAACTGTTAAATAAATAATCTAAAATTTTAACACTAATTGTAAAAGCTATTCTCATACGATGCCTTAATAGGCCGCAACAGACATCATCTAGAGTTCGATTCCCACCTCCTCTCCCATTTCCAAATAATGCCATGAATATACTAGTTCGGTTGCTTTTGAGTCTCGAAAAAACAAATATTTTCTTTGTTTTCTGTAATTTTTAAACCTATATCTGATTCTGAATATATAAAAAAAAAAATCTAGGCTTGCATTATATGCTGGCACGAATTTCCGGAAGAAACAAAGTTCCAATTCTATACATTTTGCAGATGTTGGATGACATTTGAGTATGACTAGCATGGATTTTTCGTGTTGTTCAATAATTAGTTGACAGACAGTTACTATTTTTTTTTTTCAAATTAGTGTAAATTTATACATACCTTGGCTATCGGAAATTTAAGAACTCATTTGGATGAATGATATAAAATGTCTCTATGAGTGCTTTTTATAATGAAAATTGTGACATGTCAGTAATTATCATCTCATGTTTTCCTCTAAAATTTACTGAGAATAAACAAGAAGCAATCACGAATAAGCACTCTTTTATTTGAAATAAACCATTTTGTTTTGCTTTGCTTTTTTTTTTTAAAGTATAGTAGGCAAGCTGATTGCTGCATTTTCTGTCTAGGAAATGAGTAAGTCCAATTCATTTCTTATTAATTAAATGGATTAATTTTAATTTTACTTTTTTAAATCTAGAATCAATGTTATTTAAAAGTTAATATTATATAGCCAAAACAATCACTTCAATGAAATTTTTCATATAAATTAATTAAATTTTTATGAATTTTTTAACTTATCCAATTTAAAAATGATAAACTAATTAAAAAAACTACTCACTCTTTAGAAAAATTATTTTGAAATTAATTTTCCAAATTCTTAAAATATTGAATTTTAATAATCCTACCATTTGAGCAAATAACAACTATGCCTGAAAAAGAGCACAAAAAATCCAATTAGTTTGTATGTAGAATTAAGAGTCAATTCATTTTAACTTGAGCTAATTTAATCTAAAATAACTTATTTTTATTTTTACATCTTTTTAGCCTGGAACCAATTTCATTTGAAAGCTAATATTATTTAAGTGTAATAATCTATTAATTATAAAATTTTTATGATACTATTAATTTTTTATGAATTTTTCCTTTTTAGTTATGAAAAAATAAAAATTTAATAACATTTTAAAAATTTTATCCTGAATAGATTATTTCACTTACATAATATTGGATTTCAAATAAAATTGACTCCAAACAAAAAAAATTATAAAAATAAAAATAAATCATTTTGGATTAAATTTAAAACAAATTTGCTTTAAATAGGCCCAACTGCCCAATTGATGTTCATATCATGAACTGTCACGAATGAGCACCACTACTCAATCAACAAATTCAAGTCATTCATACTAAACCGAAGGCCACAATTGGTGACAATCCACGACAAACTGTCACACTACATAATCTTTTTGAACAATTCTTTTAATTATTTATTGAATTAAAACAAACTAACAACAAATTGATGTAACAAAGTGCGCTAGTTACTGAATTAAAACCAACTACGGCAGTCATACTATGTTGCATCCGTGAGTGTAAGACGGGATTAATTAGCACAGACGTGTGTAGCACAAAGACCAAGTTCCTGCAGTAGAGATGTAATTAAGCCAATCTAGTTCACAAGTAGCATGAGCAATGGCACGATACTCGGCTTCGGTAGAGGAACGAGCAACAGTTCATTGACACTTGGAGCTCTAGGAGATTGGCGTCCGACCAAGATAAACAACGTAGGCCGAGGTAGAGAGCTTACGATCTTGGTCGCTGGCCTAGTCTGAATCCTAATATGCTTGAAGGTGAAGTGAAGAGCTAGGGGAAATCATCAGCCCATGAAACGGAGTGGATTTGAGGTAGCGAAGAATATGCTTCAAGGCACTCCAGTGGAGACCAGTTGGACAATGCATGTATTGTGATAGCTTATTAACAGCAAAGGCGACATCAGGGCAAGTAAAACACAAGTATTGTAGGGCCCCAACCAGTTGACGAAAACTGGATTCATCACGAGACACAGCAGGGGCATCCTCATGGAGAGCAACAGAAGTGGATAAAGGCATGCTAATTTCCTTGGCACCAGACATATTAGCATGATTCAAGATGTCAACAATGTATTTGTGTTGAGAAAAGAATAATCCGCTTGATGTATGAGCCACTTCAATGTCAAGAAAGTAGTTAAGAGCGCCAAGATCCTTAAGGAAGAACCAAAAGCTTAATGCAAAGATAAGTGTAGAAATAAGGGCTTGGTCACTGCCTATAAGTATGATATCATCAACATAGACAATGAGGTACGTTGTATGTGCATGATGGTGTTAGATAAAGAAAGAAGCATTTGAAGTGGACTTGACAAAGCCCTCGAGACTGGCATTGGCCACCAAAGGGTTGTGGCTGGTCTTTCATTGTTCCTTATCGTGTAGACACATTACCAGTAGTAATAGGTATATTGTCAGTACTACCATGCCTTTTCAAAAATAACTCATAGTCAATCAATTTGTCATATAATTCTTCAAAGGATATGCAATAATCCCAAGCACAAATTGCTGCTGAAATCTCTTTGTAATCAGTTCCTAGTCCGTCTAGAATATAGAGAACCAGGTCATCCTCATCAACGGGATGATGTTCAGGGCTTTGATAGCGTAAAGATATTCGGAAACAGACTTTTCTTGGCGAGGAAGTCTGAGCTTTTCCTTTAAAGACAAGACACGTGATCGTGCCTTGTTGGCAAAGAGGGCCTTGATTATTGACCAAGCCTCCCTTGCTGTAGTGGCTGTAGTGATGAGAGCAAGCACCAATTATGAGATAGAGGCAAAGATTCCATTAAGAATCAGTTGGTCCTGTCTCTACCAGTATGCATAGTCTGGATTGAAGGTGGAGCTATTGTTGTCTTTGATGAGTTTAGGAGGACCTGGAGCTTTGCCATCAATGTAACTCAAGAGGTTGAAGCCAAAGAGAAGAGGAAGGAACTGGGCTTTCCAAGAGGGGTAGTTGTTGTGGCTGAGTTTGACAGGTACTTGTGATGCTATGTTAATGGAGATCAGTTTCTTGTTGGCGTCAAAGTGGAAGTACTCTGTTGTGGGAGTTGACATGACTTGGAATGATTTAGTTGGTGTTTTGGGTTATGAATCATTTTCTGAGTCTGACACGTCAGAAGGGATCGGAGCGTTCTACTTTGATACCATAAAGAGGAAGAATGAGTTTGTGGTGAAAAGGCACACACATTCCATTGATAGCATCGGCTAAATAGGTATAAGGAGATAATAGCAAAGTATCAGGAGGACAATTACAAGATGAAGATAAATGAAAAACTAATTATCACGTGGAGTTGCTATTATCTCTATTACTCGCAACGAAAACTTACAAGAGGGGCAACTAAAACTAACAAAATTCAGATGATCCGAATCAAAAAATGTGAACCCTTCGGACCATCTTTCCTATCTTTTTCCCTCCAACACATCAGAAGCCACAGAAAAAAGCAAAGCGCCAGTAACACCGCAGAAGCACGTCTGAACTCATTGCGATTGATACATTCACGTGACCCGGCATTTGACCCATTTCTAAGCAGCTGTAATCATAATGCCCTAACAGCTAGTCCCTGCTCCCAGCAGGCTGATCCGATACTTCATCTCGTGCCATCATTTTTGCTCTCAACTGCCCCCTTAGCTCTGAAAGGCAAAGCGAACTGCTGAAAAGGTTACGATTGTAATTAATCAAACACATCATAGTGTACAAGCAAAGATTTGGAACACTATAGAAGTCAATGCTCATAAAACTCCTCTCCGTATGAACTTGCAGAACAAGAAAGCTATTGTCTGAAGCGAGTCAAAGAATGCCCGTGAGCACAAGCTGACCTTGATAGTGGATACTAATTAAGTGCTAGACAAACCAAATGATAATTTGTCGCACATTCTATCTTCAACTGTTTGAGCTATCACAGAGAAGAGCTGGTTATGCGATTAATGTATGCAGCTGTTTTAACTTACTCCCCATGACTACTGCTGAGGAGCTCGGCCAGCTGCAACAAGACATTCAAGTTACTGCACTTGTAAGAACGTCCCAGAAAACCAAATGTGAAAATGGGCAAGGAGAAATTGCAGATTTGTTTCTCCCATTTTTAAATCATGAGTACTTCATCAGCCCTAAAAAACGGTTACTATTTCTTGTTTGGTGGAGATTTGAGATTATACACAAATGTGTATATACACATATAACACAGTTAGGCTGCTGACGGTTCTCTGCCATTTTGTACATTTTTTAAAAAGAGGGTGATGCGTGAATAATCAGGACAAAATCAGGCAGTTACCAGAAGTGATATCCCCTTCCATACAAACTCATTCCAGCAAAAAAAAAAAAAAAAAAAGAAAGGCCATAACCAAAACCTACGGTTTCCTGCCTTGATTCATTCTCTCCCGCTTCTTCATCTAAGAACCCACCCCATTCCTGTGACACCGAGTCACGTACTCCCTAACCTAGAAACATACAAATGCAACACTAGTGAGATGGAGGAGACATGGCTGCAAAGGTGAAAAGCTTTGGCGAGCGAGGAAGGGGAAGAATCCTAGTGCCCCACCAGAAGAGGAAGAATAGAGTCGCGACCTGGTGTGCCGCCGGACACAAGATTCTTCTTAATCGGGCTAGAAGTGATCCCGGTGCAAGATTCCTCCAAATTAGGCTAGAAGCAAAGAAGCAAGTTGTGCGATTTCTGCGAAGAACACTAGGTAAGCCCGAAATTGTGTTTGTGAGTTGTTTATTACTTTTATGTTTCTGGGTTCATGGTATATTGTTCAATGGGATTTATTTGTGTGTTCTTGTGAGGGAATTGTATGGAATTAAGGAGAATGGGGGCTTTGTTACGTGACTGAATCAGGGTAGAAACAAAGAAGCTTGCGCGATTTGGCTGGGTATAGCCTATTTAATGTGTGATCTTTCAAATTTGTATTGTTCTGTCGCATGGATTTGTATGTCTTTTTGTTTGGTCTTGTAGTTGATTTGTATGTCTTTTGGGGAATGTTGTTTGTGTTGTGTATTACTCTGTGACCAAGATGTATGCTTACGGAACTCAAATATATGTTAAAGTCCTATCTGTATGCTTCTGTGTCTAAATTGTATGCCAACATGTTTGGGCTGTGTCTTGTAGGGTAATTTGGTTTTGTATTTTTGCAGGTGTGACATGTTTGTAAGTGGGTGAAAAATGCACCATTGTACTTATATGTTGTATTGTTCTAGAAATTTAATGTAATTTGGATATTGTCAAGAAAAGAGTATGAGTCAAGCAATGAGGCAAGTGACAAGGATTAAGAGGACATTCATTGCTCACAATACCAATTGTATGTTTTGTAATTTTAAAAATGTGGAAAGATGTTGGATGTAATGTTGTTTTTGTATGTTGTGAGAACATCGCTGTTTCCTGTTTGTAAGATACCTCTAACAAGCTTACCAATTGTGATGAGATGAGTATGAGAAAAAAAAGTGGCAGCAAATCTACAATGCAAAATGATCAGAGCGAGGGTGAAACAGGAAACAGTGGAAAATTTATGAAATTGTGTTGGATATGTGTTAAACTTGAGCGAATTGTATTAATCTCTGTGAGATATACATTAAACTAGATGCGAAATGTATTAAATTGTGTGGGCTATGCATGAAATTGTATGGGATATGTGTTAAACTGGAAGTGATTTGTATTAATATGTATGGGATATGTGTTATACTGAAAGTAAAATATATTAAACTGTGTGAGATATATATTAAACTGAAAGTGAATTATATTGAACTGTGTGACCTATGTATTAGACTATATGTGAAACGTATTAAACTAGAGGTGAAATATATTAATCTGTGGTAAAACCATTACACAAGAAAATGAAATTGCCACAAAAAAATAAAACCACTAAATTCATTATCACCACCAGTACCATAATCGACACCTTCATTGCTATCAGCAACATGAAATCTTTACCACAAACATCTTAAGTGCAAATATGCAAAGGTTAATATCCTAATTTTCCCCTACTTTTGAACTAAAACATAGGAGAGCCATATCCCTTTTCTATATTCAAACGGAAATTCAAAATCTTTGGGATTTCATTTCCTTGTAACCCCTACTGGCAATGCTCTTAAAGTTAGAATCCTTGAACCAAACATACCCTAGAAAAGGTGATATGACTCAAGGGCGTGGAATAATAGAGGGGCGTGAACTGCACACTATACAGCCTAAAATCTTCGGTTTTGACAAGAAAAACAATATCCCATTCATCCCAGGGAATCAATGCTCTCAAAAGCTATGTCAAGAAGTAAGTGCCACGAATATATATTCATCATACGTTTTCCAACTGCACCCATAGCGTTCAAATAACCAAGGCACGAATCACGTATCATACACACGTGTAGGACAAAGGATAAGGAACGAATTTCACAAAGAAAGTGATGATGTCGCATGTCCTTACATTCTGTAAAAACATAAAATAAGTTACCCCTTCTTCAGCAAGAAGTATGTGCTTTATATCTTTTGTGATTGAGGAATTAATGCATATTCGGAGTAATCTAGTCCCTGTTTCTAACCTATAGGTGCAATTCAAGGTAAAACTATAGTTTTTCTTGCTGGAGAAGCATACATATAGATGTTATGTATGTTCTATATACAATATATGTATGTAGCACATGATTCGCAATTGAAATGCTAAATTTTTAAGATGAATATGCTACAGTTCAAGAGAGCCATTGTGGATTACCTTCAAACCACAAAAGTGCTTAACCCATCAGCCCTGGTGTATTGAGCTCATAACAACCTTTAGCTGATCAACAGAAGACTGCAATTTGCACCTCTCTTCGATGGTCATATCAAAATTTGAATGCTGCACAAAAATGAGAGGCAGAGACAAAGAAGATAAAAGATTATTGACCGCATTGAAGGACTAGTTATAAGTACGTGATGAGGTGACTAGTTGCATTCAATGTCTTGGGCATAAGGTATAAGGCCATACCTCCAGTGGGCCCATACACTGTAGAATATGCTCAACCTCCCTTCTGAACGTAGAAATAATCTTCTGAAATTTAACTTCCTTGTGCATCCAGGTTAAAACATAAAGAATAGAATTCACCTGCCCTAACCGGTTGATAGTGTTGCACGTATGAGCATTTGATGAAGTGAAGGGAGCACTTTCACTCACCAATGCAGCCATAGCAGTCAAGACGAGTTTCAGAAGTTCTGGACGTACATTGAACAAGAAAAGGCATGGCACAAAGTAATAATGGTGCATGTTGGTACGACTTGAGATTGTGGCCTTACCATCACACTCCGTGATGCACTGCACAACATCAATTAGATACCTTGGAAGAAAATTGCTCAACACAAAAAGACTCTGCTCAGAAAGCCTCGAGGGTTTAGAATCAATTGTGATCAGCAATTGGAGCATAGCGCGTGAATTGTCAATGGGGAGTTTTGACAGCTGTAATAACATGTTATAGGAAGGGGGCTTCAGAGTGAAACTCTAAAGACGAATGAACTATGAGTAGGATAACAGAAATCATGAAACTTTGCCATGAATAAAAACATCGAAATAAACTTCAATTTAGTTAACTTACAATTTGGTCAATTACTATTTTCTCTACAACTTGGAAAACAAGGGAACCATCACCAATCTGAGACAGGTAGGAAGAAACAACACCACTGAGTGACCTGAAAGTCCGACGACTCAAGATCTTCAGATCATTTTCATTTTCAGCACCTACACTGTCTGCAACAAGCAGAAAAGTGCTCAGCCCAACATAATTTAATTATTGATGACAGGTAGCTAGGGTTAAATGGGCTAAGAGCTAAGGTATGAATGCGTGCAATAAGTGATATTAGGACAGCCAGACCATATACCGCAAAAACCATCCCAGGGCAATTCATTACAAGTTTTATCAAGCCAACAGCCATATAGAGGACATCAAACAGAATTAATGACCTCTTCCATCCAGGACTGAGCAATTAAGTGGCAAAGTAACTTACAGATCCAAAAAAAAAAAAAAAATTGAATTAACTTACGCATGTGTTTCCAGGTTGGAGGGCAGTGAAGTTGGAATTGATTGGAAAATTCATTTTTGTTCACAATTATGTCATTAAAATGCGCTTTTAGCATGCTAAAGCGCAAAGTGTTTGGGCCTTTGAGCTATTTGCCACTGAAGCAATGGCCATTAAGAAAAGCGTGCTTCAAGGGCATGAAGCGGCAGAAGCGCAAAGCATCACCTCAACCAACAAAACATGTGTTTCAAAAAAAAATTTCATTTTTTTTAAAAACTTGAACCCATCAGTTCCCACAAAGAAACCCTAGTCCTAGTCAAACAAATATTAAAATTTGAGTGGGGAAGTGGAGGAAACAAGCTGTTGCTTATACCAGGAAGGAGGAAAAATTGAGAAGTGGAGGAGACAAGCTGATGTAGGAGCAAGTAGGAACCAGAACCAAAGAGAACGCACGAGAGAAGAAGAAACCAGAGGGAGAAAAGAAGAAAATCCAGAGGAAGATGGAACCAAATTCTTATTTCATAAAAATCTAAAGCTAAAATGAGATATGAAGCCTTATACAAGCATCTTAAAACCTAAAACTAAACCTTAGAATAACAAAAGGGAAAGCAATATTTATTGATAGAACATAGCAATTACTATTTTGGCACATTATAAGATGATTTTGTGTTTTTTTTAGGGATGTTGAACCTATTCAGTAATAAAAACCCTAGAATCTTTATACGCATTTTTATGCTTTTATTACTATTTTGGCACATTATATGGATGATATTGTGTCTTTAGGGATGTTAAACCTATTCAGTCGTTGATTTTGGTATATCTTATCTCTAGAATTAGCTGGTTCACATATGCTAGACCTTATTCATACTGTAGCACCTTACTTCATTAAGGGTGCACTTTCGCTTTGTGCTTTGCGACCCTTAGTGCTTTAGTGCACTTTCCGCTTTTCAAAACCTTGAGGTTCACAAGCCCTTAATAGCACTTAAATATGAGAAAGAGCTAAAGAAACATTCAACAAATTCTAAGCTAAAGAAATATAGACCAGATGATTAATGTGATTCAAAATACCAGGGACAACTCTATATCTGGATAGCAGAGTAACGACGAAACTAACATAGTCAGCAACTTGGATACGCCCGGCTCTAAATGCTGAATGTAGAACCTCAATAATTCTGAGTAAGATAGAGGGAATCAACTTCAGATCTGCAACAAATAGAAGTAAAACATTATTGATTCAGAAGAAAGATGAGTTGTGCTAATTTCACTGTGAACTAAACTTTCAGCAAGCAATCATTCTTTGGTAACTTGCTGGTTCAATTTTATAGGCCCTGCAATCCAACAAATAACAGGATTTTTTTTGTTTTTTAAGAAAAGATAATCAGGAATCTAGTTAGTCCCCACGTGTTTGTCCAACGAATTTATAAGTCTTTAGACACAGAATTCTTACCACCTCCAAACAGGCAACATGAAGCTAATGACTTCAGCAAAAGTGGATTCAAGTTGGAGAAATAGAATAGACAACAGATAGCAATTTCCTGAGCATCATTAGGAAGCCTTAGGAAAGGGCCATAGAGTATACTTCCTGCATCATAAGATTTTCTTTAAATAAAAAAAATAAAACACAAAATAGATCTTTTCAGCTGTGTTTAAAGAACCAAGTTTTATGTAGAATTAGGCTGCTTACCTTCTCCACTTCTGCTGAAAAATTCACTTAACTTGTCTTGAATATTCTCATACTCCCATGCAAGGGGAGAGTTTGAATATGCAAATTGTCCCAGTCTAAGTAATAAATGCAACACAACCTAAATGAAGATTAGAATTCAAAAAGAATAAGTTGCCCTTGTACTAGAATATGAAAACTAGAGCGAGACCATTTAGAGAAAAATTGACAACCACGTTATATGACTTGGTATCTCTCTAAATGAAACCTAAATCAGGTCAAGGAACAGAAACTAGAATATAGAAGTATTGAAGTATCAAAAGCCATTTTTTATATAGAATATAAAATACTTTCAGAAAATGTCAAATATAAGTACCTTGGAAATGGGTTGGTGTTGATCACCCAAACGAATTAGCAGTGAAGGCAGTTCCCTTATCCATATAATTTGATAGTCAAGCATAACTGGATTGCTTCCATGAGGATGACAAATACCTCCTGTCTACAATTTCAGAAGAATGAAAGAGAATTGAGCGCTTGAAATCAGAGAGAAAAAAGTGTACACCAAAAGGGGGCAAAAAAAGACAAAAGACATACAGGAAACAACATTTCTTTGATGGTAGAAAGGCAGGCCACCTTGAGTGAGGACTCTGGATTACAATCCTTGAAAGTTTGACTAAAGGCCTGCGATGAAATTATGACAGTAACATAATAAATGACGTACAGACTCAGAACACCATATGAGAAAATGTACAACTTTGTAGTAAGGAACCCATACTAAGACAAACAAAGAGAAACATAACAAGTAAGCATAAAGCTACAACTTTGACAGCAAAATACAACCTCAAGCAAGTTAGTCTGCCAATCAGTTGGCAATTCCAGAATTAGTTTGGGGATGAAAGGAAGCAGCAAACACAAGTGCTTCTCCCTGACAGCTTTACCAGACCGTGCCTGACTGCAAACCTTCCAAATAAAAATTTGACGAAGAGTTATGCAAAAACATTGCAATGTCATTTAAACCTCCCTAGGAATATGAAGTAAGCACCGTAAATCAGAAACTCAACATGTTCTAACTAATTGATATATAAAACTTGCATTAAAAAAAATCTTAAAAAATTGCCAATAGCACAGCATGTCATACTGTTCAAACTGCAAAGGAAGAGAACTGCTTCTAGCTACAGGTCTAATAGTTAATAATTAAACACAGTATTAAGCATTCGACTAAATCCCAAAACTTTATGCCAACAAAATCCACTTAAAATCTGGGTACATACCAGAAGAAGGTTTTAATTTGAAGCTTAAACTACACCACTTATCATTTTTGCTCTTGAACTGTACTGCAGCTTGAGCCTTAAAAATTTTTGGAACATCAACGAAAAGCACAAATTCAATTCTAAGAAGTCAGAGCAAACTAGTGATAACAAGGAAGGAAGACAATTGCCTTTAGTAATAGTAGCATATAGCATTCCCTGTTTCAATTGATCTCCCTCCAGGCGGAGACTGTCAAGTTTATATCAGATTTTTCTATGCATCCTGTAATATAGGACAGCAAAAGGGGTTCTGGTTTAGGTTCGAAGTTTAGGGTTTACAGTTGGAATTTTAGGGTTCAGGGGCTGGACAGGATTTAAGTGGCGCTGGAAATAAGAAAACAGGAACCCAAAAAAAAGGATAGGAAAACATTGGACATCATACCTCATGGTCCCTAAGCTTCACAACTAGGTCTAGACTGCATCACACAATACAAAAAAACCATAGAAGCTCTTAATTTTTTCGCAAATACTCGAGTCTGAATATTACTGAAGCAGTTAGAAGTTTGTATAGAGCTCTAGAAGCACTAATTCTTCTAGGATATTTTGAAAACCTACTCCTAATAGGCTCGAAATCATAACTTGACTTGGAGAACTACAACAAGAAATTAAATAACTCCTGCACAAGAAGGAGAACCTAAATAACTTAAACTAGTGTCCCTTAAATAAATTCTGGAATTTCCAGCAGACCAGGAAATTAAAAGAATATCCCTATTCTCAAAATTAAAAGAAGCTAAACCAAATCAGGCTTAACTCCTCTGAAGAACTTAATAAATATAGACACAAGTAAAACTGACCCAGAACAATAATCTAAATTCATGTACCACTCTAATATCATAACAGCATTATCTTTAAACAGGTGGGTGCAAGGACAGGAAAGGATATGGATATTAGTAAAGGGAAAGGACAGGGAAAGAGAAGATTTGCTTCCCTTGTTTAGATTATTAAAAGCATGAGTGAAATAGAAATGATGGGAAACATCGATATCTATTGAAGAACGAAAACAAAAATTTTATAGGGAAATCACAATCAATCCTCATGAAAGAAAGCAATTACAGGTAAATTACAATTTGATCCTCATAAAATAAAGTAATTACACTTTTAGGGCTAAACGAAAATGAAAAATTTTACAAGGTTTTAGGTATGAATTTGCATTCTCTCTCCACAGTGCTAATGATTTGAAAATATTTTTAAGGGATCAGTGTACGAGAGCAGGTACCCCATTTCCCCAACCTAGATTTCCATTCCTATCCAAAGCAGATTGAAGAGCTGTCATTCTTCTTTTTCTTTCCTCTTCCCTCGTTCTCTTCAAACCAAAGAAAATGAAAAGTAACCACCGTATGCATGAGCACAGATAAGGACAGACCTCCCCATGTTCATAACTAAACACTAGCATCCAAGACATATGTTGCTGTTTTGACACATCAGCATATGCATCGTTATATAAACAATGATACATAGTCAATGCTACTATGCTCCAAGCAAATAAATGTTCATTCAATCATTGATGGTGCACTTTGGTATGTAAGAACAAAATTGTTTCCAGGAGTCGAACCTTTCCAAGTAGTGCATTTTCAGTGAACTCCAGAAATGTATCCAATAATACAGGAGGAGGACAGATCCATTCACGAAGATGAAAGAATATTTCAGCAATCATAGTGTTCAGGATAAAATATCTATCATCTTCCTGAAAAGATATGCAGGTTGCATAAAGGAAAACTACTCAAGTCTTGGAATCAAACAACAAAAGTTGAAATAGAACGCACAAAAGCTAAGGAAATACATGCACCACACTCCACAGTCAGAAAGCATATTAACAGATTACAATACCGTACTATCATGCGATTATACAGAACAAAGAGAATAATTTTTTTTTTTACCGAGGCAACACATTTTTGCACTGCCATAATTGCCAAACACTAGTTCAATATTTTGCATTGAAAATAAAAGCAGGAATCAAAAGAATATCAAGTTTCTTTTACATAATTTCACTTGTGGATCTGGCTATGCCAACCAGCTCCAGTTTAATACAGGAAAGACTAAAGAAGCTTTTGCCATTCTACCATTTGTTACATAGCCAATTCCTAATGGATTAGAGATTTAATCAGGTGAAACTTGAAACAAAATTTTCATCAAACTGAGCCTTTCTCCAATTTACACTAAACATAGAGATTTAGTTTTCCACTTCAGAATCTGACTTGGATGCGACGTGAATAAATTAGACACTGTTCAAAAAATTATACTGTTCAAAAAATTATCTAATTTTCAATTTGTCAAAGGAAAAACAATAGACTAGATCTTCCAAGAGTTGGGGGAGGGGGCAGGGGGAGCAAAAGCAAAAGCAAGAGAGCAGACAAAATACATATGATCATGTTTTCACTTCAGAAATGTTTGGAGGACTTACCTTTATGGAAAGCTGATGCCTTTGATTGAAAGGAAATACACCAAATAACTTCTTCAATAAAGTTGATGCAAGCTTTTGATCTAAAATAGTCATATTTGTATTTCCTTGAGAAGCTTCTGCTTCTTTCTTGATATCCTTGATTTCACTAATGTAGAACCTAATTGCAAGATTTATTGTGTGAAGGATAGAAAAGATGCAATCAAATGACTGCACATCCAAGTGCGGTGCAGAATTAACTAAGGGAACAAATTCTTGGAAACAGTTGACGAGAACTAGAATAAGCTCCTTCAGTTTGTTGACAATTTTAGAAACCCCTGAACAGATAAAAAAACATAGAAAGTCAAGCAGGGCAAAGGCTACCTCAATTTTTACCACCCAATAAAAGGAAAAGAAAAAGAAACAAAGAAGCAAAAGAAGGGAGGGGACAGTAAGGAAGTATTCAAGGATTTCTGGGTGTCAGAAGAGTCCACTTCCAAAGGAAAAAATGTAGGACAAACGAGGGGCACACAAGAAAAATATGTATTGAACTTATATACTTCAAGGAAAACACTAGTCTGAATGGCAAATTCACTTTTTCATGCGGAACATTGTGTTCCAACAGTTGGTGACCAGATATACAGAATAGAATAACCCCATTTATTGTATTTCATTTTTTTTGCATGTGTTTCCTCAGTATTTTTTTCCATTTTATATAGTTTGTTTTTGCAACCAATGTTATTAAAAGCACTCTCTAGGTGCACCTGGAGTGCTAAGGGCTTGATTGTGGTAGCCATAGGAATGTCATTTTTGCTCCTTCCACATAGGGGAAGGTGGAAAAGCATGTACCCTATGTTGATATCCTTTTACAATCATATCATCTATATTTTGAACTAGAAAAAGATCACCTCCCTTTGTAAATTTCTGAAAACATAAATCAAATGTCAGAAAAATAACATATACCATTCAGGATCCACCTTCATGTGAAGGCTGAAGCTAAACCTCGTGTCAGGGCAGGGGTGGCAACTAGAGTGAACCTTGAAAGGTGAGGCAGAAAACAGAATTCAGAACTGTAGAACCCCACAAGCAGCTTTTGACTTCTTACTGCCACGTACTATGCCCTATCCACTCTCTTAATCATCTAATACCCGTCTCTTCCTCTTTTATTTGTTTTCTTCTATATATATTCTCTGTTTTATTCTTCATCTCTTATTATGGCTTTAAACAAGTCAAATAGCTTGCAAGCTACCCAAGCTTGCACTACATTCAAACTTAACCAAGATTTGAGCAGACTTCTGAAAGGGGTTACAAAAGCAAGCTACAGGTTCATTATTCTTGAAATTCAATCACTATCCACTCTAGTTTCCCTGTTTCCTTCCCCTCAAGTTGCCCTTTCCACTTTCCATTTTCCTTCCCAGCCTGACGCTTTTCAAAATACAGCTAGTGACTTTCAGCTTCCTCCCCATCCCTGCTGCAAGTGAGTGCGTGCATGTGTGTGCGCATGTGGAATGAACTTGAAGTTGAGAGTTCTTTACTGACTTCATAGTATTCAAAAGTTCAATCAAGTTTCAAGTTGTTTCCAATATATCATCTGTTTGTCACTTTCATGAGAATTTCGCATGTTCAAAGACAGAGACCAATTTCAACAACTTGTAACACAAGATGAGTGAGCAGGCCTCTTCAACCATTGCCAACAGGTTTTGGGCTAAATGAGTTGCTAGTATGTTTATACTGCATCCAGCGCAAGGTATTTAGTAATTCAGAGCAGTAAAGTGGACAAAAACCTGGACCATGGCATGACTACTCTTCCAAGAACGGATCTGAAGATAGGTCTTAGTGTGTCATATTGAAAAAAAAGGTAGAACTTGTTATAAATAATTAATTAGATAACATAAGAAGTAGTGCAACGAGCTGCATCAATATCTTATACTATGAGGACGACTTGGGAGTTCCCTTCACAGTTTGTTTTCTGAAATTTGAATTTTAAATTCATTCCCAGAAGTCCAGTAAAGCTGGAATCAATTTTATGGCTATGCCACCAATGGAGCTATTCTAGTAATTTTCCCCGGTTGCTGAAAATTATGTGATTTAGCTATAATTTAAGATTCAGGAAGTATTGATAAAATTGTCTTCTTGTTAGTTTCTAAGTCATATTAGCAATAACTTTACCATGACTTAGAAGCAGGGAAACTTCTGAACTCCTTGTAGGCATGCAATTTCTTAACTAATATGATACTCAAGCATTTCCAGAAAGAAAATTGTGTGTTACACTTTCTTTGTCATTCTAAAGAAATCTAGACATGAGTGTGATGCTTCAAGACCCTTGAGTGGCATGTCCAAGGTTTCAATCATTTGTGTACATTAAAATTTAGGGATGTTTGAGCCTAGTTCCAGTTCCACACACATTTAGAAACCTTCAAACCACTCTATAGCTAATATTCACCCTTAATCCCCGATTTTGTAGCCCAACCATACATACACTCATTTCTGGCCCGCATAATAACACAGGAAAAAGATTCTTACAAACTGAAACATACACATGCTTCAAGTCAAAATAAAAAACAACGGCGCAAACATACAATATATTCACCTACCATCAACTTTTCTAGGTTCATCTGGCTCAAAAGCATGCAGCATCCTTTCTCCAGCAGAACTCTAGAAGTTAGAGCGCAACATTAAATTAAAAAATAAACAAAAAGAAACATAAGATTTCCAGAAGCCAAAAGAAGCCTAGCAGTAGCTGAATTGACTATTAACAAGTTCAGGAAATTACTGAAACTTCACCTTACGAGTATTCATGCAACCAAGGTACCAAAGGTCGTAATTGAGAAATTCAGGAACCTCAAAAACTCAAAACATTTATGGCCTATTTTCTTTCATGGAAATGAAAGATACTATGTAATTAACGTAAAAACATTGATAGACTAGAATTACAGAACATGTTCAAATAGAAACTGCAAGACCGTTCAGAAGCAAAAGATTACAAACTTGTAACGGCCACTTGATACCTTCACAAATTCTTGTTTATTAATTGATAACGATGACAAGCATTGAATTAACACCATTCAGGGTACTTTTCTTGTTTGTGCATATGAAAAAAGATCTAAGCACCTAAATAAAAAGAACAAAGACTTGCACAGCATTGAAATACAAAAACTTTTTGGAACCAACATTTATGGCTTGTTGTCATTTGGCCAAATGACAGCAACTAACATAGAATATAAAGGACACATTCATATGGAAATAGCAAGAAAATGCTCAGAAACAAAGGATGATGGACTTATGGTGGCTACTTGGTACCTGCTCAACTTCTTGTTCATCACTTGGTAATAATGACAAACAGTGAATTAAACCAGTCAGTGTGCTTTTGAGCTTTCCCCTGTCTTCTAAATAAAATTGATTCTTTTGTAAAACGTCTTCATAGTTCTGAAGAATCTACAGATGAAACTTCTGATGAGAAGACTTGCAAAATATAGCAAGATCAATAGCCAACAAATAAGTTCACCGAAAAGCATGAAAGAAAACTCACTGCTACCTTAACCAAAGGTTTTCACAACAGACTTAAAGATTCCAAACCACCAGAAAAACCCTTCAAAATCAATATGGAAATAGAGGACAAGTTATGGGAAGAAATCCTAGCCAGTGTCCTTTAATATGTATTCTACTGATGGACAAAAACGAAGGCTAAACCCCAAAGCTTTCCAACAAATAAAAACCACAACCCACTACATGAGGTTAAAAGAAAATTGGAGATCAGACTCTGACAGGCGACATAAATTTAGTTTGAAGACCTACACTCCCTTTCCAGAGAGGAACTAAACCAAACATTTTTTAGCAAACCACCGAAAAGGAAGAAAAAAGAACACATTGATCATGAAAATTCATGATTCCCACAAGAAGAGATGGTTATTTCTCAAAGAATAAGATTGTGATGCCAAATTCATTGTCATCTTATTTTTCTTACATCATCATAGAAATGCCAAAAGCTTTCTCCTATTGGAACAAAAGCACAGAAATGAACTTTGCTTTTCACATAAGATAGAACAGAAACGAGAAGGGCATAGATGCAAGACAGTTGGAGTCAAAACCTGAAAGTAAGTTGTAAAGTGCATATAACAAGGATTAAAATCTATCTTTTCCAGTGAAACGAATATTGCATGCAAGCCATGAACCCAAGGCTCAATTTTGTAGTGTATAAAATCTTTTTAGGTTTTTATTTCACTGCTATCATGGAAGCATCACAATTTTCACAAGTAATACAAGTGTAGACCAGGTACCTTCTCGGCATATAAAGAAAAGCAAGCTGGATAGAACTGCACAACAAGATCCAAGAACTTGAATGCCATAAAACGAACATCAATGGCTAAATTTGTCATGGCATTGAAAATATATGCCATCAATAAGGAGATAAAAAGCCCTTGGTTGTCCTGGAAAAATTGCAGAAAGCTACAGGTCAAAGAAATTATAAATAACAGCTCATCAACAATCAACTTGGCATGTAAACAAGAGAAAATATTTACAAAAGGACACAGAATGCAAGAAATAACATAACATTCAAATGGCATGTACAGCAGACCTGTAACCGAAGATCAGCTTAAAAATCATAATTCTAGTGGAGCATAGATTTCACATATTACAAAGAAGCTTAAAGCATTTTTTATTTTCCGATACAAAATCTTTTGCAAATACATACCCCAAGCCTCATTTTCCTGATATTCTAATTTCCTTTAAGTTCTTATATACCATATTCTCTGTAAGCAAGGGGCCCATCTAAAGATAAAACAATTTGACTTCTAGGGAGTCAACTTTCAGGTTTTGGACGGAGATTGTACCCAAAAAAGATGGTGGGTTTTGAAAAAAAGGGGGTGCATTTTACGTGAATCTCAGTGTTTGCTATCATTGTAATTATTGAGTCTACTGAAGAAAAAAGGAAAACTTTCAAGCCTGTGCTATGAACATAGTCTCTAGAACAGTGTACATTTCTAGCTTCTAAATTGGAGATCAGCAAGGTGCTCTCTTGGAGGTATTTTTAAAGTTTCTTTTGCAAAAGGATATGGTATCTGCACTTTTTCCGGTACCAGGTGTTTGGGACTTATTAATCTTCTTTTGGTAAATTAAATCTTATCAAACATCTGAGGAAACACCTGATTATCTGGATCAATAAATAAAATGATAACATTAGCAATTTTGTCGATTCTGAGCCTGTATTGGCCCGCTGTAAGACATAATTACCAACCAACCTCAGCAAAAAAAGTTGCACGCATCAGGTGATGATGTAGGGCCAGAAGAAGAGAAAAGAAACAGCGAATGTAAAGACCAGGGAAGGGGAGAAACACACAATCAAATTCTTGTTTCATCAGAAGCTAAAAATTAACATACCATAGAGAGCTTAATATAGGCATCTAGAGGACAAAATAGAAGAGAACGCACCTCATTACTTCCAGGAAAAACCACTGACTTGAAGAGCTGATATAACGTTTCTCTGACCAGTTTGTCATCATCACTAATGCGCTCACGGAGTTTTTCTATAGCTGCATATCTGTGCAGCCTCAACTCTTCCGGATGCTTGTGGAATAAATCTCTAATTCCTAATAACGCATCTGTACAAGAATAAGAAGCACAAATTATTGAGCCAGTAAACTAAACAGCTGTACCAGCAACCAAAAAGAGAGAGAGAGAGAGAGAGAGAGAGAAAGAGAGAGATCACAACACCTTGGAATAAAAAAAAAGGGAAAAAGATATCTTAGTTCTTGAGTTTCATATAAAGTAAAGGTTTACATCCCATGTCCCAAATTGTTTGCAAATGTCCCTTCAGAATTTCACGTCAACAGCCAATAGATATATTTCGACCGAATCTTTTTTTCCATTAATTACTTTCTTGAAACTCTTTTATCAATACGATTTCAGCAATCAAAGATAATAAATGTCAACTAAATGTACTTTCTGAAACACCTCTCCTAACTTTTGAGTTGTGATGAGACGTTTGCTGAAGAAGCTCCCTTAATGTCAATCCTTTCTTGCTAACAGCCAGGCCCGCCTTCTCAGAAGCAACACTTTGCTCAGGAAGAATAATCGCTGCTCACAAGAATGAATAGGAGATATAAAGCAGTAACACCATATTCAAAGTAAGCAATAATTAAATTGGTTAAACATCCAGCTCTTACAGGTGCAATTCAAATTACCTTTAGATTTAATTTCGGTGTTTGTTGCATTCTTTGCAGGGGGCAACTTCCTGCCCAGCTTCCGCTTTATTTTCTGAACACAAGAGTTAAAACAGAATAAGGGAAAGAAAATTAAACGGAAAACTCGCAAATCAACTTGAAAGTCCAAGTTTCAAGACATATCGAAACAGAAATTACTTTGAAATCTACACCGCGCTTCTGTTGCTTTTTGGAGGAAGCCTTCGACTTCACCATTTTCTACGAATTAAGAAAATAATTGGCCATCAGTTCCCAAAATGCTTGATCAGTTTAAGCAAAATACAATCCACTTGCTATTAATTCACACCGGAAAACACAAATGAAAGAAAATTACCGATGCGCTTCCCGGCGGCCGAGGGCGGGAGAGAGAACTTCGAAGCGGTGAATGAAGATGAGGCGCCGGAACGGTGCGTAGACGGCAGGAGAAAACGGCGCGGGGAAAACTTGGAAGGTGAAAAGAGGTGGACAGGATGAAAGAACGACCGGAAGGGGCAACCGGTACAGCGGATGAGGACAGGGTTTTAACGAGGTTTTAACTTAGGCTGAATGAAGTCATCGGCCCTATTAACCGGGTAAATTGCATATATTACCCCCAATCTTTAATTGTTATTTCACTCCTAACCTAAACCTTTACTTTACTTGTAGCGTATCTCTAACCTTAATAAAACATTTCATTTTGGCTTTTTTTTAGACGAAAATCGTTTGACTAAAAAGCTATGTCAAAGGAGAAAATGCTTATTTTAACCTCTGTAAAAATTTTCTTTGCCAGAAAAGCCCTAAAACTTTTAAATCTGACAAAACTTCCGATCAACCTCTCCTACCTCTCCTCTATCTCCGGAGGCCCCGTCTCCGACCTCCTTTTCCTCCTCTCCTTTCTCTTCGGCCTCCCTTTCCTCCTCGTCCTCCATCTCCTCCCATCTTCAGCCTCTTTCTCCTCTATCTGCCTCTCTCACCCATCCCGCAACCACTCACCATCACCACTCTGATTGGGGTTCTATCCTATTCCTTATGTGATTGAAATGGCTAAAACAAATGATTCTTGAGAGGGAAAAGAGCCCATAATTCCTTTCAATTAATCATGATTCCTTGTAATTTGTTTGCAATTCGTAATTTTGTCTGATTCGTATGCAGTTGAAACGGCTGATTCGTGAAAAAAGAGATGAGCCCGATTCGACTTCCTTTTAATTTGGCGCCAGTGGCCTAAGGGCGATTTGGTGACAAGTAGACAAGGGTTAAGAGTCATGGCTCAAGACTGAGCTCGATTCCGTCAATGGGAGGACAAAGAGATGATGGGGAGGAAAGGGAGGCCGAAGACAAATGAGAGGGAGGAAAAAGGGGCTAGATACAGGGCTACCGGAGAGAGAGGAGGGGTAGGAGAGGTTAGTGGTAAGTTTTGTAAAATTTAAAAATTTTAAGGCTTTTTTGGCAAATAAACTTTTTACAGAGATAAAAACAAGCATTTTCCCTTATTGATGTATAGATAACGATTTTCGTCTAAAAATAGGTCAAAATTAAATGTTTTATTGAGGTTAGGGATACGTTACTAGTAAAGTAAAGGTTAGGGTTATCAGTGAAACAATAATTAAAGATTAAGAGTAACACATGTAATTTACCCCCATTAACTGTAACAAAAAGTGTCCACTTTTCCTTGCATTTATATTACAAGCGAAAACAAATCATCAGTCGGAGGTGATGACATGTGAGCTTCGGGCACTTCAACCTCAATAGACTTGATACTTGATATCTGTAAAATCCATATATGATTCTCTAACTATAACGATCACCCTAATATGGTCTTTTACTTTTACTGGTGTCATCTTAAAGTCTTCTATCTAATATATCGTGTTTTATCCAAGCCCTTTCCATTAATTTCTTCGTTATCTTTAATAGAAGTTGTTTATGTGGCATTTTTAAACCCCCAAACTGCCACGTGGCTATCTATTGCATAACAACAGATAACTAGATAGAATAACAAAAAACTTTAGACTAAATTTGACACAAACACATAATCTTATGGACAAAATTATAGATAATTGATGCAGTCCAAGAATCAGGCCCAAAAGACACAGCTCAGCCAAGTAGGAAGAGCACCAAAATTGGTAAAAGGCTAGGCAAAGCTCTCCGAATATATCCAGCGCAACAACCTGCTATAGTAAGGACAAATGATTGGATAAACGTATAAGATCTATGAATGATGAGTTGTACGTTTGTAACGGTGTATTGTTACGACCGCTAGTATTTATATGAGGAATGAAAAGGGGAAAGCAAAAGATATTATCCACAATCTCTTTACTACTTATTCTTCCTCTAAACCTTCTCTCTCATTCCTCTCTTCTTTCCTTCTCCCTGTTCTCGACTTCCTTCAAGATTGCATCAATTTGGTGCTCTCATTGAGAGATCCCGGTGATGGCAGAAGGTATGATGACCCGCTACAAGGCACTGGAAGAAAATCTTGCCAAGATCTCAGACCAACTACAACAGCATTCAGCTTTGATCACAAACTTGGACACGGTGGTAAGCACCGTTCAACACCACACTCAAGCCATTGACAAAAATTATACTCTTACCGAATCTATCCAAAAAAACCTCTTTTACCAACAGACCGTTTTATCTGAAAATCATGCTCAAATTGTCATGCCTCTAAAACCAACCTAGCTTCGATCCCCCGCTACCCACACCATTAACACCGCCATTAGTCTCTTATCCATCAACCATATCCCAACAGCAAACAAACACCTCCTTCTCTATCACCCTTTCGTCATCAACCGATTGCCCTAATATATCCCAACCCATACTTCCAAGGCTGGAAATTCCATTATTTTTCTGGGAACAATGTATTGGGCTGGCTTTTCCAGATAGAAAAATTCTTCACCTATCACCAAACGCCCCCTAACCAAAAGCTGGAGATAGCTGCGTTTTATATGACCGATGTCACTTTAATGTGGTATCAATGGATGTCGGTCACTAACCAGCTCTGTACTTGGGAGGCATTTGCCCAAGATCTGGAGTTATGCTTCGGGCCATCAACCTTTGTCAACCACAAAGCAACCCTTTATAAGCTTCGACAAACCTCCTCTATGGCTTCATATATGGCAAAGTTTGAAGCGCTCTCCACTCATACCACAGGGCTCATAAACTAGAATCTACTCAACTGCTTTATCTTAGGCCTCCATGAAGATATAAAGAGGGAGCTCTTTTTCCTCAAGCTCACAACCTTGTCTGAAACCATAGGTATGGCCAAGGTCGTGGAAGATAAGCTGAATGCCAGTAAGGTGATCTCTTTCCGACCACTACCACCCAATCTAGCAAATCCATATTACCCCCCTAAGCCACCGTCAAGTCTTCCTTCCCCACTGGCATCAAACCCTTCCCTTAAGTTTCCAATCCGGTGACTTACGCCTGCTCAGATGGCTGCTCGGCGGGAATAAAGCTTGTGTTTTAACTGTGATGAGCAATTTGTTCCCGGTCATCACTACAAAGCCCAGCAATTTTTGTCCCTCATAGTCAATGATCCAGATCTTGAAGATGAATCGAAAGAAACACCTGCGGCCATCACACAGGAGATGTTGCTGGGTTTGGCGAATAAGCCGTCCATTTCCTTTCATGCCTTGGAAAGGCACCTTAACTTTTCAACGTTGTGCATAATGGCTCAAGTCAAGGGTCACAAAATGGTCATCTTGGTTGATAGTGGTTCAACCCACAACTTCTTGCAGCCCAGATTGGCGAAACATTTATGTTTACCAATTCAACTAACCCCACAGCTCAATGTCACTATTGGAAATGGGGAATCTTTGACATGTGTAGGGCAATGTATGCAAGTTCCCCTACTTCTGGAAACGGCCCAATTCCTGGTGGACCTCTATCTTCTGCCAATATATGGAGCAGATATGGTACTTGGAGTTCAATGGCTCGCTAACCTCGACCCAATAACATTTGATTATCAACAGCTCTATATGTCCTTCAAGCATAATAGAGCCCAAGTCCACCTAACAAGCTTATAAGACCCCCAGGTCACCCCTGTAACGTACACGCAGCTTCAACGAAACCTTTTATCGGATGACACCGCCGCTTTTTATGCACTGAACATTTCTCAACAGCAAAGTCACTCTACCTCGGTTGCTACTCCTTCTCAGCTCCAAATCACTATCCATTGCTTAATCGGCCGGTACCCAGAAGTCTTCGTGGACCCAAAGGATCTACCACCATCGCGACAGTGTGATCACTAAATTCTACTATTACCAGGATCATCACCAGTCAATGTACGACCTTATTGATACCCACACTATCAGAAGACTAAAATGGAAAAGCTCATAGCCCAGATGTTGGCAGAAAGGTTGATTCAACCCAGTACGCTTTTGTGTAGACTATTGGTTTCTTAACTCCGTCACAATCAAGGATCAATTTCCAATTCCAATAGTGGACGAATTGTTGGGTGAACTCCACGAAGCCAAGATTTTTTCGAAGTTGGATCTACGGGCCTACTATCACCAGCTTCGAATTCATGCGGAGGATGTCCACAAAACCTCCTTCTGAACCCATGACGGTCACTATGAATTCCTGGTAATGCCATTTGGGTTATCCAATGCCCTTGCATCTTTTCAATCCCTTATGAATGAAGTTTTTCGGCCCTTTCTGCGTAAATTTGTTCTTATTTTTTTTTTTATGATATACTAGTGTATAGCATAATGCCGGAAAAACATCTAGGCCATCTTGAGTTGGTGTTCTAGGCATTTCACCAAAACTTCCTTTATGCCAAAATCACTAAATGCAAATTCACTCAACCCTCCCTTTCTTACTTGGGGCATGTGATCTCGGCAGAAGGTGTAGCGGTCGACCTAGACAAAATACGAGCAATTCAATGTTGGCAACCTTCCATGACGGTCAAGCAGCTCAAAGCCATCTTAGGATTGGCCGGATATTACTGCCGATTTGTTGCCTAGTTTGCCACTAAGGCCACCCCACTGACGAAGCTTCTCTACAATGATGCATTTGTTTGGACGCCAGAAACAGAACGGGCATTTTAAGGGCTCAAGTCTGCACTTACCTCTACACCCATACTTCACTTGCCTGACTTCAACAAGTCGTTCTTGGTTCAAATAGATGCATCAGGAGTAGGCATTGGAGTAGTCCTATCATAACAAGGTTACCTGATTGCTTACTTTAGTAAGCAAATTCCAGCCAGGTCGAAAGGTGCCCCCACCTACACTCGGGAGATGTTGGCCATTGTCGAAGCTGTACAAAAGTGGAGGTAGTACCTTTTGGGGGCACGGTTCACAATTCAAACTGACCATCAAAGTCTCCGAAACCTGATGACTCAGAGTATCCAAACACCAAACCTGCAGAGATGGGTACATAAGCTTTTGGGTTACAATTTTGAGATTATCTATAAGCCTGGAGAAGAAAACGGCCCAGCTGATGCCCTTTCTTACTTTCCAGCCGATGGCACCAACACACTCCTTGCCATGACTGGGCAAACCTCTGTTCTACTCACTGCCCTTAGGTCTTTTATCCAACATCATCAGCCCTCGACTACCCTCCTTCAGGCCATTCAAAGTAAGTCCTCTTCACATGCACACTACTCAATAAGAAACGGCCTCATTCTATACAAACAGCGCATATGGATGCCTCCAGAATCAGCCCTACAATATTTGATCTTGCAAGAGTGCCATGACTCTCCCGTAGGAGGACATGCGGGTGCACAACAAACTTTGGCCCGAATTCAAGCCACCTTCTACTGGCCCTATATGAGGGAACAAGTTCGGGAGTACATTGGCAAGTGTATGATATGCTAACAAATAAAGCCTCTCAATACAGCACCTCCGGGCCTATTCCAGCCTCTGTCAATCCCAGGTAAAATTTAGGAATCCGTGTCAATGGACTTCATCACCCATTTACCCTTATTTGCTAGAAAATCAATCATCCTTGTGGTAATGGACCGCCTCTCCAAATATGCCCATTTCTGTGTGCTTGGGACCAATACCACAGCCTTCTCCTTCCAAAAGTATTTGTCAAAAAAATTTACCAACTCCATAGTGTACCCAGTACCATCATTTCTGACCGAGATCCCTTGTTTATGAGCTTTGCAGTGATGACCGGGAACAAATCGCTCATCACAGTTAAAACACAAGCCCTATTCCCGCCAAGCAGCCATCTGAGCAGGTGTAAGCCGCCAGATTGCAAACTTGAGGGCCAGCTTTGGAGCTAGTGGAGAAGGAAGATTTGATGGTGACTTAGGGGGGTGAGATGGATTTGCTGGCTTGGGTGGTAGACAGCCCCCCTCTTTGCAGAAGTATTTGTCAAAGAAATTTGTCGACTTCATAGTGTACCCAGTACCATCGTTTCTAACCGAGATCCCCTATTTATAAGCACATTTTGGCAAGAACTTGCGAAGCTATAGAGAACTACTCTGGCCACCAGCAGCTCCTATCACCCGCAAACCGACGGACAAACGGAAGTGGTCAATTGTTGCCTAGAGGATTATCTTTGTTGTTTCGTTGCAGATAAACCAAAGGTATGGGTGAGGTTTCTACCTTGGGCTGAGTGGAGTTACAACACTATTTGGCACTTTTCCATTCGCATGACTCCATTTAAGGCGGTCTATGGTCGAGCTCAACCTACTCTCCTGGACTATGCCCAAGGTTCTACAGCAATAACATTCGTTAATGAACTATTATCTGAGTGATCCCAGCTGCTTCAACGTCTTACCCACAATCTCCAACGAGCTCAAGTCCGAATGAAAGCCCAGGCAAACATCCATAGGACCGACCGTCAGTATGAAGTAAACGATTGGGTATATGTTAAGCTCCAGCCTTACCGACAGACCACGATAGTGTTGGGTCTCGAGAGCCAAACAACGTAGTGGAATTTAACCTAAACCCTCCAGGATCCAAGTGAAACGGGGTAAATCGGGTGTTCGAAAATTTTCATACCTAATTTTCGGATGAGATCTCTCACTCAACTGTAGAGTCGAATCACAAAACCTAAACAGTTGACGTGTTCA
Source organism: Aquilaria sinensis (assembly GCA_005392925.1). NCBI lineage: Eukaryota > Viridiplantae > Streptophyta > Magnoliopsida > Malvales > Thymelaeaceae > Aquilaria > Aquilaria sinensis. The sequence continues at coordinate 528,643 of SMDT01002848.1, read as the reverse complement.
GGCTCTCTATGGTATCCACACGAGCCTCTCGGGATCACCACGCTTCCATCATGTCCCGGCAGATGCGTTTCTCTTGCGCTCGCAGTGCTAGCTTGCGTCCTCCAAGAAATTGCAAGAGAAGAGTGCGACTGTCCTTTTGGGAGGTTAGGGCAATGAGACCTGTGAATTTCTCACTAAAAGTTGTATTTATAGTGAGACTCAACTTCCAGGCCTAATGGGTTTCAAAGCCCTAATCCAATTAGGCTTTAATTTCATGCTTAATAATGGTTCAACTATTGGGCCCATTATTAATACGAAATTAAAGTGAAACCATAACCTAAATAATTAGCCCATGCACTCTTATGATCCAAATAGCTCTATGTGTGCAATCCAATAGGCTCTTGCCACGTTGGCAATGATCATAAATCACATTTATGATCATAAGCAATGAGTGGTGTCTAGCAACATATCATTGCTACCCAAGTGACAAGATTGTTGGTGATTCGACTAAACCTTTATGATCATCACCGATATATGCCATTGTCCCTTTGTCCAAGATATCAAAACTAAGCACGAGACATGGAATGTGTCATTCTTGTATAGCCCAATCTTTGGTTTCTTGATTATCGAGTAGACCAACTTAAACTGATGACATTGATATCGTATATCAACTCATCCGAGCATGACCATGCATTTTCTAAGTCTTACTCTATCAAGAGGCCGAAGATATCACTCCCATTACATAGGAAGGACAAATCTCATCTTGATCATACAAATTCCTCCGCATGATATGTGGCATACCCAATGACCTCCTTCAAGTTCACTCAGTTACGAGCAACAAAGGAAAATATCAAAGTATGTGACTCATATGTAGGGAACCTTGATGATCTTAGGTCGAAGGACTACATATACCATGATCACTATGATAATCACTTATGACACTCATATAACGATCCATGTAGTGTTCTCATAGTGGGTCGGTCCAGTACACAACTTCTCCAACTTGTACCCATAGGTAGACTACATATCTCATATTAGTCTCCATATATGCTAGTCGTTATGTATTATTGCAACCCGCTCCACAATAATACTAGACCAGGGACATTTAAGAATATCATTATTCTAGGGTTACAATTATGTTTGTTAAGTTACGCAGAAACAAAACAACAAACATAATTGCTGGATTAATGTCTTAATAAAATATCATGACTCAATGTGCAAAAATACAATCATCTCATGATTGGCTTTTGGGCACAACACTAACAGATAACTCATCGTCAGCCTAACAAACTAGTTAAACGTTACTATGGCCCTTTCTTAATTGTAGGGCGAATTGGGCCAGTGGCCTATCGACTAGATCTTCCTGAAAGAGCAAAAATACATAATGTCTTCCATATTTCCCTTCTTAAGAAGTTTTTAGGTGATCCCTCCACACAGCAGGTAACCTTTCCCGTAGAAACCACGGGCTCTTAGCCTTTTTTCTGCCAGAACAAGTCCTGGTTACCAAAAATCATACAGTGAAATACGTTAGTCCATCAAGTCCTCGTTCAGTGGCAAGGTCAAAATCTAGATGCAGCTACTTGGGAACCATTGTCTGAATTCCAGCAAGATTTTCCAAGCTTTGACCTTGAGGGCAATGTCCCTTTTGAAGTAGGGAAACATGATGCAGTCCAATAATCAGGCCCAATAGACACAGCTCAGCCAAGTAGGAAGAACACCAGAATTGGTAAAAGGCCAGGCAAGTTCTTCGAATATATCTAGCGCAACAACCTCCTATAGTAAGGACAAATGATTGAATAAATGTCTAAGATCTATGGATGATGAGTTGCAAGTCTGTAATAGTATATTGTTATGACTGCTAGTATTTATATGAGGAATGAAAAGGGGAAAACAGAATATATTATCCACAATCTCTCTATTACTTATTCTTCCTCTAAACCTTCTCTCCCTTTCATTTTTTCTTTCCTTTTCCCTGTTTTCGACTTTCTTCAAGACTGCATCAATAACCCAAAATCATTTTTTTTCCTAAATCGTGTTTGCAAAAATGCAAAAGACAAGCAGAGGACTAGGGAATGTGACTTTGATTCCTTCTTATCTAGATTTCATTTTCTGAGTTGGATCTCCAAAGTTTGCCTTCTCGAATTTAATGGCAGGGTTAATTTTTTAATGGGGTTAATCTTTTTTTAATGGGGTTAATCTTCCATTCTTTGTAGTCACGACAATGGCGGGACTGGTTTGGATTTTACAATGACTATCTTCTTAACCAAAGGCTAAACTGAATTAAGGGAACTGAAGGTGGAATACTGAGTCGAAATTGGCTTCATCAGGAGAATGAGCCGAATAGAGCAAGAGGGATCCTTCCTTATAAACCAAATTAGCAAATTTTTCAGATCTCTGCAACTAGCAAATTTTCCAATCATCTCAAAAAAAAAAAAATAATTGTACAATATATTAAACCCACTTTTTCATCTTCTCTTGGATTAATGAACAATTGGAGACAATTTTCCACATAATCAATCTATGCTAGCGAGGCAAAACAAGTTGCTCGATTTGTATTTTAAGTCCTCAAAATTCCTTGGCAGCGGTAGAATTAGGGTTTTTGGACAAGAGATTCATTGAAAGAAAAATGAAACCAGCAGAGGAAGACGATAGAGAAAAAAGGAGGAGTGGCTTTTGTTCTTGGCTAGGCCAGGAAAAGATCAAGGAATGGGTGAAGTACTGTTTTGCTTCATGGCAATTCTCGAGAAAAAACAGGTAGTCGAGGGTGGTCCGGGAGGGCAACAAATAAAGTGTGCCAAGATCAAGATAGTGGTGACATGGTCGGGAAAAAGGTCGGCCAACTGCAGATTCTTTTAAGAAGAAGATGATTTGGGAAAGAGGTTCAATTTGGGGTAATATATCTCTTAAGTTCTTAAAATTATATGTTAGTGCCAAATTTAGCCTGATACTTCTTATTATTTCAATATAGTCATTTATTATTATGAAAGAGATGGACACAGGTAGGGATGACAAAATCGGACTCGACTCGATGACCTGGCCCAACCCACCCGAACCCAAGCCTGACCTGACCCAATTTGACTAAAAACGGCAACGACCTGAACCCGACTGTGCCCAACCCGACCTGAACCCGAACCCGATTAAAGGGAAGCCCGAGAAAACCCGAACCCAAATGACCCAAACCTAAAATGACCCGAGCCTGAATTGACCCGAACCCGAAATGACCAAAACCCGAGACTGACCTAACCATAACCCGAGATGACCCGATAACTAAACTCGACAAGACCCGATTTTAACCCTCACCCTAAACCTTAATTTTCTTTTTTCATTATTTTCCATATTAAGTCAGTCCTAAATATGAAGGTTTCCATGTTTAGTAACTTCCATTTCTTGAGACTTTCATATTCAGTATTTCTTATATTTAGGAATGGTGACTTCCGTTATTAGTAACTTCCATTTTTTAGTACTTCTATATTTAGTAAGTCTCATTTTTGGAGATGAGACTTTCATATTTAGTAGTTTTATTTCATTTTTTAAGATATTCATGTTTAATAATTTTCATATTTTGAGAAAGGATTTCCATATTTAGTTACTTCTATTTTTTTAGGACTTCTATATATTGCAAGTATTTTATTTGGGGAAAAAACATCCATATTTAGTGAATTTCATATTTGAATTTTTCCAACATAAGTAATTTTTATATTTAGTAAGTTTAATGATCTTAATAGGCAATTATTAAAATTACAATATTCATCTCTAAAATTTGAAGTATAGTGCAATAACATACCTAAATTTTAAAAAATTTTATTTTAGTCACCCATACTAATTACAACATTGATCCTAAATTTTTTGAAATCTTTGCACTTTCACCCGAAATTTTTCAAAATTTACAATTTAGTCACTAATAATTAACTTGATTTGCATTTCGTTGTAATTTCAAAGAAAATTCATTAAAACATAAACATAACAAAATTGTCATTGTGTATGTCTAGGTGATAGCTGGGTGAAGATTTGAATAATCTGTACAATGATAGTTAAAGCTTATGAGTTTAGAAAAACAATCAAATATTACTAACAATATTAAATTACTTAAATATGTACTAAATTACAATTAAGAAGCTTTTTATGAATATTTTAATTAAATATACTAAAAAATGAAAATTTAATTTAAATTAAATCACACAAAAAATTGAATTATTTGATTTAAATTTTTAGAAAATTGAATCAATTCAATTGTTTTGACTTCACATCAGTAACTCATGTGAACACAAAGGTTGACCTGAAAGCTGGCCTGAAGTTACCCGAGACTAAAATTGACCCGACCTGAAGTGAACCCGAACCCAAATAAACCCGGCACAACCCAACCTGAACCTGAAATCAACTCAACCTGAAATCAACCCGAACCCAAATGACCTGACCTAAACCCGACCTGGACCCAAATTCATGTTAACCCGACTATACTCGAACTTGAATGACTAGACCCAAACCTGACCTGACCCACCCAATTGCCATCCCTAGACACAGGGCAATGTGGGGTTTTAAAAGTGCCACATAAGCAACATCTGTTAAAGATAACAGAGCAATTCACGGAATGGACTTGGATAGAACATAACATATGAGATAAAGAACTTTAAGATGACATCAATTAAGGTAAAGACTACATTGGCACGACCATTACAATTAAGAGACCATATATGGATTTTACCCCCTTAATAAGCCTAAGCTTTGGTCTGCTCCTCACCTTTCATATGCTTAACAGGTAAATTTTAGTCCTTTACTCTCATTAAAAATATATATCTTTCAGTGTGTTCTTTTCATCCCAACTTCAACTTCTCCCATATTTATAATTCCATTGTGATTTCTTCTATAATGTTCGCTCTGACAACAGGTCATCATCCCTTTTGATGAGTTCGAATTCACCAACAACGGTCACTTCAAACTTAATGTCTCCCAAATCAAACTTTCGGGTATAAACCTGGATCTCGACCTCTCAAGGACGGCCTCTTCCTTTGCTCTGGCACCTCCCAATTGCACGTTCTGCACGATGAGGTTAGGGTAATTATGTCATATAGAGGCTAAGGCCACAGTGGCGATCGATTAGGCCAAACCATGTAAACCACCTCAAGTTTGTCTACAACTTGTAATATATGTAGCACATATTTTGTACATATCTTATTTTGTACACATTTATCACTTGCTTTATATATCAAGTTTCATATATATTTGTCATCCAATTTGTACATACCTCAAAATTTTGACAAGAAGCGAGATTTGATGAATTCACACCTATTTTTTATAAGAGATTGAACACATACATACTATTGAATATATCCATAACATATGTGTGATCTCATTTGTACATATGTCACACATTATTTATATTGATCCATCATTTTATCTACATATCAAGTTTGTAAATATCTCTAATTTTTCAAGAATCAAGATTTGATATATTGTTAAGTGCATAAATCCACGGTCAAAGTGTTGACTTTTTGACAACTTTGACCGAAAATTTCTTATAACTCTTCCCTCTTTGTCTTAGTTTTTTCCTATTTTCTTTGGCTTACTACAAGTTGGGACTGTGTTGCAGACAGGGTGTTAGAAGCAGACTCAAGCGGAATGACGTTTGGATAAGAAAAGCAGGAAAATCAAGGCTGGCGACGCGTCGCCAGAAATCGTGAAATTTGGCGACGTGTCGCCAACGATATCACCATTCTGAGACCATTTTGTCATTTGGCGACGCGTCGCCAGAATTCGAACCTAGGTTGGCGACGCGTCGCCAACGTCACTCTGTTTCACCGAAAGCTCACATTTTTGTTGGTCCTCCACTCTTCCTACCTAGTGAGCTGGCCTTGTAGATAGATTCTTATCCCTTTAGGGTTTAAGGGAGAATGAGTATAAATAGGAAAACGAAGGAAGAACCCACATGACCTCACTTGGCTAATTTTCATCTTTAATCACTCTTGGAGATTATTGATCATTAAGGAAGCGTTTTGGGAGCTTGAAGAATGGGTGATCATTCCTGGGAGCTTAATCTTCTAAGGGTTTTCTTGGGTTTCTTCTTTTTTCTCTTTTATTTGTTGGATTTTCATGGATATTTTTGTTATGGGATTTGTGATGATGTTTATTATGGGTTGTGAGTAGTTTGATTTATCTCTCTATGATGACATTTCCTATCTTGCTATTCAATGAATTTGTGTTATGATTATGGATGGAATTCTTCTTGTGTTGCCCTTCCTCTTGTGTTTAAGGTTGATTGATGGTAGGCCACCATATACACAATGTGCTAGTTCACTTAATCCTTGAGAAAGGATTAATAGGTGAGTGAAGAGAAGTGGAGGGGGCATAGTGGCAACCAAAATTAGAGATAATCTAGGCGGTCATTAGGAATCAAAAAGAGATTTAATCCTTAACCACTCTAAGTTAAAATTGGAGCTTGAGTAAGGCCCAAGTTAATTGAGGGTGAGCAAGGACTCATCTTGAGAAAGAAGTTCTTGAAGTTAGATCCTCATTACCACACAAGGAAAATCAATCTTGGGGACAAAGTTACTTGGGTAGCAAGGGGTAGGAGTGGAGTCCTAAGGACTTATTCCTAAGTTCATTTGACAAGTTTTATTTAGCATCTAGGGAATTCATTTAGTGTAATTCTTTTAAGTACCTCATTAGGACCTATCACCTTCTCTAGACTCACTTCTTTCTCATTTTCATTTAAGTAACTTGAGTAATTTGAATTTCGAATCTAGGAAAAGTCACTAAATTCCCTTGGGACGATACCCCTATTCACCTTTGAGTGCACTACAACTTCGTGTGCTTGCGGGTATTTAAGGGTTACAAATTGATAAACTCTTAGTTTTACAACAAAGTTTTTGGCGCCGTTGCCAGGGAATTTTGATTTGATTTTTACCTTGGTTATTGAAAATTGGTTACTCTTGTTCACTTGATTTTAGTCCTTATAGTTAGTGTATTCTTTTTTTTTTTTTGTTGAATCATAGGTACATCTAGTGCATGACCCGGAGCTTTTGTTCTCACTTGATACCACTTGATCTAGAGATTGAGAGAAGCTTGAGGGAACTTTGGTTAAGAAGTAAGGTGATTGAAGAAGGAGATACTAGTACCTTCGATTCCGTCAATATGGAAGGAAATCAAGAAGATAACATGAGGAACCTTGGAAGAGAAATGAATGTCAATGCCATGGATCACAATGGAGTTGATGAGGTGATGGACAATGGAAATGGTGCTAGAAGAAGAGGAAGACCGGTGCTTGATTACTTTCGCCCTCAAAGAGTGGAGGACCAAGAAAACATGATAAGACCGGTGCCGCTTCGAGGGTGAGCTTTCATGATTCCTAGCCATGTTCTCCAATTGGTTGAAGTACACCCATTCGAAGGAACCCTTGATGAAGATCCAAACAACCATATTAAGAGGTTTGTTCGTCTATGTGATACTTTTGATTTAGATGGTGTAAGTGAAGATGCGAAAAGGATGAGACTTTTCCCCTTTTCTCTTGTGGATGAAGCATCAGAATGGTTTGAGAATTTGGAACCTACATCGGTTCATACTTGGCAAGAGTTATATGAGACATTTATTTGGAGGTTCTTTCCATCTAAAAAAGTATTTAAGCTTAAGAATGAGTTGTTGGCATTTAGGCAAAATTAATAGGAGTCACTTGTGGAGGCATGGGTGCGTTTCAAGAGGATGGTGAAGAGGGTTCCAACTCAAGATATTGATCAAGCTCACCAACTTCATCTTTTCTACAATGGTTTGAGTTTGAATACTCAGTTGCAAGTTGATGCAGCCGCCGGTGGTTTCTTGTTGTTGAAAGATGTAGGGGAATGCTTTGAGTTATTGAACAACATGGCCAAAAGTCTTGAGCTTAGTGGAAAACGGATCCCAAGGAAGGGGAGTGGATTGTATGAGGTAAACAAAGATACCTCCCTCCAAGAACAACTTTCGGCACTCACTAGCATGGTAGCCAGGTTGTCAAAAAATCAAGATAAAGTGAAATTGCAACAAGCCATGGCTAGTGAAGATGTGGATGAAGTAGAATATGTGAACTTTGTGGGTTATCGGAATCCTTACCCACCCAAGCAAAGAGAAGGGTACTTCTTCCCAAGGAGTCGTCAACATGAAGGATTCAACTACTCAAATCCCAAAGGTGCGATGCAACCACAAGGTGAAACCTCTAATGAAACGGAAACATCTTTGAAAGATTTCATGAAGGGTATGATGGGAGAGTTCATTCATGAAGTAAGGGGGATGACAAGTGGACAAAACAAAAAGATCGGTGTATTGGAGGATGAAATGAAGACGATGCAAGCTAATACTCAAGCATCAATCAAGAATTTGGAGACACAAATGGGTCAACTAGCAACTTCTATGCGGCAACTCCAAAAAGGAAAGTTCATACCTAGTGATACGGATGTCAACCCAATGGAGTCTTGCCAAGCTATTACTCTTAGAAGTGGGAGAAATGTGGTAACTCAAACTAAGGAGCAACCCATTCAGGAAGAATATCCTCTCCAAGGGCCCACCTCATTGGAGAATATTAGAGATGTTCAAGTGTCATCACCTACAAGTGAGGAAGGTAGCTCAAAGGTCAAGGCTAAAAATGTACCCACACAAGAGGAAGCACTCAAGCATATTCCTACCCTTCCATACCCCCCAAAGGTTCAAGCCCAAGAAGGAGGACACTCAATTTATGAGGTTTCTAGAAATATTCAAAAAATTGGAGATTAACATTCCTTTCTTGGAAGCACTAAATCAAATTCCCTCTTATGCCAAGTTCCTCAAGGAGTTGATTACTAAAAAGAGGAAGTTCTTTGATAATGAGCTAATTTTGATGAAAGAAGAAGCAAGTGCCATCATTCAAAGGAAGATGCCTCAAAAACTCAAGGACCCGGGGAGCTTTACTATTCCCCTAGATATTAGGTCTTTCCATTGTGATAAGGCTTTATGTGATATTGGGGCTAGTATTAACTTCATACCCTTATCCATTTGTAGAAGCCTTGGCCTTGGAGAGGTGAAGCCTTCATCTATTTGTCTTCAATTGGCGAATAGGTTATTCACATTCCCAAAAGGTGTTTTGGAGTATGTATTAGTTAAAGTTGGCAAATTTATATTTCCGGTAGACTTTGTGGTGTTGGATATGAAGGAAGACTGGAACATGCCGATCATACTTGGGAGACCATTCCTTGCCACCAGGAAAGCTGTCATAGATGTGGAAAAAGGTAATCTCACCTTGAGAGCTAATAATGAGGAAATTATTTTTAATCTTGCTCAAGCCATGAAATCTATTGATGATAAGGTGCCCAAATGTTATATAATCGATGTGATTGATTCTTGTATTAAAGAGAAAAGAGATTTGTTGCTTATAGAGGATCATATTGGAAGAGTACTGGTGTTTGGAAATGCATGTAGTGAGGAAGACCATGAAGTGATGAGCACTTTGACAACTCTTGATTCTTGTGGGAGGTTGCAACTTCTAAGAAAAAGGGTAGAACAACTTTTATCTTGTGATATCAAGGAAGAGCTCAAGTTGGAATTAAAGCCATTACCAAAAGATCTTAAGTATGTTTATCTTGGCAATGAGGATTCCTTCCCGATGATTATTTCTTTTACATTGACCTCTTTGGGGGAAGAAAAATTGATTCAAGTTTTGAGGGACCATAGAGGGGCGATAGCTTGGTCCATCTCCAACATCAAGGGAATTAGCCCGAAAATTTGTATGCACAAAATTCTTATGGAAGATAACTTTAAGCCTTCCATTGAAGCTCAAAGAAGGTTAAATCCGAAGATGAAGGAAGTGGTTAAAGAGGAGATTGTGAAATTACTAAATGCTGGTATTATATATCCAATTTTAGATTCTCAATGGGTGAGTCCGGTGCAAGTTGTGCCTAAGAAGAGCGGTACAATCGTGGTGGGCAACAATAATAATGAATGGATTTCTACTCGGTTGGTTACCAAATGGAGAGTGTGCTTTGATTACCAGAAGCTCAACAAGGCTACCCGGAAAGACCATTTCCCCCTTCCTTTTATTGATCAAATTTTAGATAGGTTGGCGGGGCATGAGTTTTATTGCTTCTTGGATTGTTATTCGAGGTATAATCAAATTGTAATAGCACCGGAAGATCAAGAGAAGACTACTTTCACTAGTCCTTGGGGTACATATGTCTTTCGAAGAATGCCATTCGGACTTTGCAATGCACCGACAACCTTCCAACGATGTATGATGGCCACATTTTCCGATATGGTGGAGAAATGCATGAAGGTATTTATGGATGATTTTTCAGTTTTTGGTGATTCCTTTGATGCATGTTTGGATAACATAGCCCTTGTCTTGAAGAGATGTCAAAAAACTAATTTAGCTTTGAATTGAGAAAAGTGTCATTTCATGGTTAATTCGGGAATAGTACTTGGACACAAAATTTATTGTGAAGGCATGGAGGTGGATAGAGCTAAGATTGTAGCTATTGAAAAACTACCACCACCCTTCAATGTGAAAGGGGTGAGAAGTTTCTTAGGGCATGCTGGCTTCTACCAAAGATTTATAAAAGATTTTTTCAAGATAGCTAAGCCGTTATGCAACTTGCTTGAGAAGGATGTGTCTTCCATTTTGATGAAAATTGTTGGAAGCATTTACGAATTTGAAGGAGAAATTGGTGAGTACACCAGTGGTGATAGCACCCAATTGGGAGAAATCATTTGAAATTATGTGTGATGCTAGCGATTTCACCGTGGGAGCGGTGTTGGGGCAAAGGAAGGAAAAGCTTTTTCGAGTAATTTACTATGCTAGTAAGACCTTAGATGGAGCTCAACAAAATTATACCACTACGGAGAAAGAGCTCTTGGCGGTGGTTTATGCGGTGGATAAGTTTCGATCCTATATCGTGGGTTCTAAAGTTGTGGTTCACACTGATCATGCGGCAATTAGATATTTGTTCACTAAGAAGGATGCCAAGCCAAGACTTATAAGATGGATTCTTTTGCTTCAAGAATTTGACTTAGAGGTCAAGGATAAGAAAGGATGTGAGAACCTTGTGGCCGATCACTTATCTAAATTGGAAGGCCAAGAACAACCATTGGAGCGATCTATTCAAGAGCACTTCCCGGATGAAAGCTTATTCAAGGTGGAAGGTAAGATACCATGGTATGCAGATTATGTGAACTATCTAGCTTGTGGAATTTTGCCACCAAACTTGTCTTACCAAGAAAAGAAGAAATTTCAAGCAAATGTCAAGCATTATCTTTGGGATGAGTCTTTCCTCTTCCGCCGGTATGCCGACCAAATCATAAGAAGATGCATATCAAATGAGGAAGTGAAGGATGTTCTCTACCATTGTCACTCCTCACCATGTGGCGGACACTTTGGAGCTTCCAAGACGGCAAGTAAGGTATTGCAAACTGGTTATTATTGGCCAACTTTATTTAAAGATGCATATACTTTTGTGAAAACATGTGATAGATTCCAAAGGTTAGGAAACATTTCTAGAAGGGATAAAATGCCATTACAAAACATTCTTGAGGTGGAAGTGTTTGATTTGTGGGGTATAGATTTTATTGGTCATTTTCCTCCTTCATTTGGCAATCATTATATTTTACTTGCGGTTGATTATGTGTCTAAGTGGGTGGAAGCTATTGCCACCCTTTTTTGTGATGCTAATGTGGTTGTTAAGTTCTTACAAAGGAATATTTTTGCAAGGTTTGGTACACCTAGAGCAATTATCTCCGACGAGGGGTCACATTTCATTAACAAAATGTTGACTCAAGTTCTATTGAAGTATAGTGTGCGGCATAAGGTGCCACTTCCCTATCATCCACAAACGAATGGTCAAGTGAAAAATTCAAACCGGGAAATCAAGAGGATATTGGAAAAGACAGTGGGCATTAACCGAAAAAACTGGTCACAAAAGTTGAATGATGCACTTTAGGCATATAGGATGACTTTTAAGACACCCATTGGAATGTCCCCATACCGACTTGTGTTTAGGAAAGCTTGCTATTTGCTAGTGGAGTTAGAGCATAAGTCATATTGGGTGGTTAAGAAGATCAATTTTGAATTGAAGAGTGCCCAAGAGAAGAGAGCTATCCAATTGGATGAGTTGGAGGAAATTCGCATAGATTCTTATAAGAATGCGAGGATTTATAAAGAGCGAATGAAGTTGTGGCATGATAAGATGCTTGTGAAGAAGGAGTTCCAACCGGGTCAAAAAGTGTTACTCTTCAACTCATGGTTGAGACTCTTCCTGGGAAAGTTAAAGTCCAAATGGTCGGGTTCTTTTGAGCTGGTTAGAGTGCAACCATATAGAGCTGTGGAGCTTAAAGGACAAGATGGATCCATCTTTCAAGTCAACGGTCAATGAGTCAAGGCTTGTTACAGTGATGAATTTAGGCACATTGATCAAACCATTTTGGCTGAACCCGACCATTGAAAGAGCTTGTTAAAGGCGCCTAGCTAGAGGCGTAAAACCAAGCACTAGTCGGGAGGCAACCCGATTTCCATTACCTTCTCTTTTCATTTTCATAAGTTAGGTTGTGTTGTCCTTTGCGATTTTCTGTTTATTTGGTATTTTCTTGTGTGTTTGTAGGAATGGAAGGCCCATTGGAAGTAAAGTGAGGGGAGTGGACAACAATTTCTAAACTTAAGGAGGTACCATGTATTGAATGTCAAAGGGTATGAGAGTCAGGATGAAAAGTTATGGGTTAGTTTGCAAAACTTTTAAAAATTCAAGGATGATTTCGAGGCGTCGCCAGCGTCGACGACGTGTTGCCAAATTGTGCAAATGTTATCAGAATGTCTATAACGTCGGTGACGCGTTGCCAGAATTCGTCCAGATTGGCAACGCGTCGCCAAGACTGAAACTACTGTTTTTAACTTCGTAACTTTTCACTCTTCTTCACTTTTACATTGCTCTTCTAATAAAAAAAAAACCTCTGAACTTTCAAACCCTAGCCCTTCCGTAAGCATCATAATTTGATTTTTGTGTTGATTCTTCTTATCAAGACTCAAAGCAAGTAAGTTTCTTTCATCTTCTTCCTCTCTTCTTCATCTTTGAGATGCGTTTGGAATGAATGGTGTGTGCTTGTAAAGGTTCCAAAAAAATTGATTGATTATGCTTGAGTTTCATGGATCCCTTGCTTGAATTTGATCTAATATGGATACATTTATGTATTCGGAGTGTTTTGTGCATTGGATTGTGAATTTGGATTAGAAATCAAAGTTAGAATTTTTCTCACACCATGGGCTGCAAATTTTCATGGTAACTTCTTGATTATGCTTGTTCATGATGTTTGATTGATTCTAAATTTGGTATCTACTTGAAATAGGAGTGGGTCAATTTTGAATTGCTACCAATTTGCTCTGGATTGATTGATTTTTAAGTTTGTGCGTTTCCGGAAAAGTGTAACTTGACTTCCTCCATAGCTATTTTGCACAATAATGTGGCTTCGTGTGTTTCTAGTTTGCCTCAATCCTTAGTGTAAGCTGCATCTAACTATTGCATAGTGTAAAATTGAACCATTAGTTTGCACCCGGAAGCATGTTTTTCATATGTACCAAGAGTAAGATTTGTGTATGGACCTTGATGGGATTCTCCTTGCTAACATGTTCATGGGCATACAACTAGTGGCCTTAACTTGGGTTTTTCTTGATGATGTGTTCAATGGGCAAGTGTGTGTTGTATAGTAGTCCAATCCCAACATGCATGGCTCTTACGATACTTGGTGCAATCTCTTAGAATACCTAGGATGGACTTGAAGTAAGATTGTAGATGTTTCTCTTATGCATGAGCTTTTCTTATATGGTTTATCAACTTGAGGCTGTGAGTAGTGGTGGTAAAGGTTAATCCTTTGTTTTTTAAATTTTCATGTAAAGGAAGTTGAATTGAATTTTGTGGTTTTATAGGAATTATGCCTTGCAAGTCAGTGCCAGTTCATTCTTTGAGAGAGAAGGGGAGGAGAAAGAGGATTCGTGAAAAGGAGCCTCAAGAACCTCCTTATGATAAGTTTCGCTTTGTGTCTGCTAGGGCGAACAACTACTTTAAGGGATATGTGAATCGCAAGCTCACACCGGAACGAGGTTTCGACTTCTCAAAGAAAGAAAATGAGGGGATATTGAGAGTGGTGGAGAGGCAAGGATGGCAACAATGGGTCGCTCATTCTCAAGTGGAGGTGTCTAAGATCCTCATCATGGAATTTTATACCAACTTGATGGGAGCCTATTATCTGAATCATCGAGCCAAGGCTTGCTTTGTGTGAGAGCGCATTGTGCACTATGGTGATACGATTATCAACGAGTTGTTCAACATCAACCCCTTAATTGGAGAAAAATTCAAAAAAGGCTTCACTTGAGCAGCAGGCTCAATTAGTATGTGGTCACCCGGTCATTGAGCCGGGACCAGTCTCACAGGAAGCTCTATTTCAGCTCTCTCACCAGAGATAAAAGCATGGAACTACTTCATTTCCTCCCGCCTGGTCCCGACTACTCATGCTCGGGAAGTTACCCCAGATCGCTTGGAGATCTTATACTGCATTGCTTGTGATTTTCAGATAAATGTCGGCCACCTTATCCTTCAACATATCCTCCGCACCGCCAAGTCGAAATGGAGGAACCTGCCATTCCCTTAGCTAGTCACTAGCTTACTACTGAGGGCCGATGTTGACATGGAGGACCCTTCAAAGATATCCTTGGTCATTAGGCCAATTTCAGTGGATAAACTTAGCGGGGCTTCGGAGGGCATCCAGGAGGTAGTGTCAGAGGAAGAGGAGGAAGACAACACTTAGGACCAAGAGCATGTGGGAGAAGAAGAAGATCAGGAGCACTTTCAGGAGCACTTTCAAGGAGGTGAGGACTTGGGGGGTGTCTGATCAGCTGATTGACCCGGCTGCCGCGACCCTGGCCTCATTGGCCGTAGCACTCAACAAGATGTACATGTTGATGAGAGAGCAGCATGAAGAGTCAGTAGCCTGGTTCGAATCAGTTGGTGGCTCCTTTGCTTCTTTTGCTAAAGAGATGCATGAGGGCATCTCATTCATTGCCGGCAAGCAGAAGTCTCTTTCCGGTCAAGTCCGCTGGGGCCACCAGCAGCAGCAGCAGAACCTCCCACAAGAATACCCTCATTTCCAACCCATACCACCACACTTCCACCCCTCGGCATAGAGTGATATATGCCGCACCCTTCCAGCCATCCACCGCCATTTTACCCACACTTTGGCCCTCCCTGTGACCCGTCTGAAGGTCCTTCTTCTTTCCCTCCTGCCGGTGGTTCTTCCGGCCAAGACAACATAGGCGATGAGTAGTAGGGGCGGGAACACCCGCCCCCAGGTATGATTCTTGGATAACCATTTTCCATTGAGGATAATGTTATATTTAAGTTTGGGGGAGTTGTTGTTTGACTATCATACTTGATTTCTTTGTTTGTGTTATTGTCTTTGTTTTTAGACTTAGTTGTGTTTCTGTGTTTTAGGGTAATAGTGGTTGTTTCATTTAGGGTGTATACTTCTTGCATATTTTGTTTTTTTTTGTTTTTATTTAATCTTGATAGGTCACATATAGGAGCATATAGGTCGATTTTCTTTTAAGTTCCTTATTTTTCTTTGTGTTTTTAGGACCCAATGGAAACCATTGTTGCATATGGATGGATGTGATTACTAGTTTGACTCTCTTGAAGTTTTGATGAATTTGGAAAAATTAGCTTTGATACTTTTGGTGGAATCTTGATGTTGTGATGTAATGAGCTTGGAAGTTATGCTATGAACTTTTTCTCTTTTGAGATCATTGTACTGAGTTTTGATCTAGAACTTGCCTAAGGACCTAGCAAACTCACAGTAGTTGTATGAACTTGAAGCTCATTTGGTTTCATAGGAGGAACCTTTCCACCAAATAGCCAATCCTACTACGTTCTCTCATAATGGGTTCTTTTGTGCTTTACTCACCCTTATTCAGAATGTTTATTTTCCCTTTGATATACCCTTGAGTTTACCTGAGGTGGAAAATGTAAAATTTTGGACTTAAAAGAAATTGCATTGAGTTGAATAAAGTGGGAAATAATGGCAAGTTTGGGGGATTTAAAAAAAAAAGTATACTACTTTGCTGTTTCCTAGTATCGAAGTAGGTTGTGGTCTTTTCTTAAGGCAAGAGTTGATCACAGCTCGAAAAAGATATTTGAAACAAGAGTATGATTTTAAAAAAAATAAAATCACCTTGGATTGTATTAAGTTAGTAGCTTGGGTATAGGCGGAGCTCCCGTTTATATACTTGCTTAATGCCGAAATACATGAAGAGGAAATAGTAGTTAGAGAAGAGTTGTAATGGGTTGGTGAATGGTGGATTGATGCTTGTTCAACTTGATTGTTTCTTTTAAGCACTTGATTTTGTTTTGACCACCTCAATAACTCCATTCCGTAAGCTATCATCCGGTTCCTCCTTTTCTCTGAGCCCAAACCCGCTGCTATCTTTCGAAAAACCATCTGAGCTTTGAGTTTTGTGCAACTTACCGTAGAGGAATATGGTAGAGGGTGTTGGATTTTTTTGCAAGCCTATGGAAAAAAACTTAATGCAAGCTCCAAGTTAAATGGCACAACTCCTCTAGTAGAAATTGAATGAAATATTGGGGGTCATACCCCAAAGGGCTCCACCCTAAGTAGCAAAACTTCTTTTTCATTAGCCATCATTTCTTCTTTTGAAGTTAAACTAGCCAATCATTGAAGTTTAGGTGTAACAATTGGTTAACATTGTAGTTTCTTGGTTTTGTGTGTTTGTTTTGTAGGGTAGGTCGCTATGGACTAGCTTAGGTTTAAGTTTGGGGAAATTTGTTAAGTGCAAAAATCCACGGTCAAAGTGTTGACTTTTCAACAACTTTGACCGACAATTTCTTATAACTCTTCCCTCTTTGTCTTAGTTTTTTCTTGTTTTCTTTGGCTTACTACAGGTTGGGACTGTGTTGCGGATAGGGCGTTAGAAGCAGATTCGAGCAGGATGGCGTTTGGATAAGAGAAACAGGAAAATCAAGGCTAGTGACACGTCGCCAACGATATCACCATTCTGAGACCATTTTCTTATCTGGCGACATGTCGCCAAAATTCAAATCCAGGTTGGCGACGCGTCACTAATGTCACTCTGTTTCGCTGAAAGCTCACATTTTTGTTGGTCCCCCACTCTTCCTACTTGGTGAGCTGGCCTTGTAGAGGAATTCTTATCCCTTTAGGGTTTAAGGGAGAAGGAGTATAAATAGGAGGAGGAAGGAAGAGCCCACATGACCTCACTTGGATGATTTTCATCTCTGATCACTCTTGGAGATTATTGATCATCAAGGAAGCATTTTGGGAGCTTGAAGAATGGGTGATCATTCCTGGAACCTTAATCTTCTAAGGGTTTTCTTGGGTTTCTTCTTTTCTCTCTTTTATTTGTTGGATTTTCATGGATATTTTTGTTAGAGGATTTGTGATGATGTTTATTATGGGTTGTGAGTAGTTTGATTTATCTCTCTAGGATGACATTTCCTATCTTGCTATTCAATGAATTTATGTTGTGATTATGAATGGAATTCTTCTTGTGTTGCCCTTCTTCTTGTGCTTAAGGTTGATTGATGGTAGGCCACCATACACACAATGTGCTAGTTCACTTAATCCTTGAGAAAGGATTAATAGGTGAGTGAAGAGAAGTGGAGGGGGCATAGTGGCAACCAAAATTAGAGATAATCTAGGCGATCATTAGGAATCAAAAAGAGGTTTAATCCTTAACCACTCTAACTTAAAATTGGAGCTTGAGTAAGGCCCAAGTTAATTGAGAGTGAGCAAGGACTCATCTTGAGAAAGAAGTTCTTGAAGTTAGATCCTCATTACTATACAAGGAAAATCAATCTTGGGGACAAAGTTACTTGGGTAGCAAGGGGTAGGAGTGGAGTCCTAGGGAGATAGTTGCCTTATTTCTAAGTTCATTTGACAAGTTTCATTTAGTATCTAGGGAATTCATTTAGTGTAATTCCTTTAAGTACCTCATTAGGACCTATCACCTTCTCTAGACTCATTTTTTTTTTCTTTTTCATTTAAGTAATTTGAGTAATTTGAATTTCAAATCTAGGAAAAGTCATTAAATTCCCTTGGGATGATACCCCTATTCACTTTTGAGTACACTACAACTCCGTGCGCTTGCGGGTATTTAAGGGTTACAAATTGATAAACTCTTAGTTTTACAACAAAGTTTTTGCAAAAACTTTACCCAAACTACTAACTTAATACAATACAATCCAAGGTGATTTTATTTTATTTAAAATTATACTCTTATTTCAAGTATTTTTTTCGAGCTGTGATCAACTCTTACCTTAGGAGAAGACCCCAACCTACTTTGATACTAGGAAACAGCGGAATAGTATACTTTTTTTTTTTTTAAATCCCTCAAACTTGCCATTATTTCCCACTTTATTCAACTCAATGCAATTTCTTTTAAGCCCAAAATTTTACATTTTCCACCTCAGGTAAACTTAAGGGTATATCAAAGGTAAAATGAACACTCCGAATAAGGGTGAGTAAAGAACAAAAGAACCCACTATGAGTTTGCTAGGTCCTCCTATGAAAAGGTTCCTCCTATGAAACCAAACAAGTTTCAAGTTCATACAACTACTGTGAGTTTGCTAGGTCCTTAGGCAAGTTCTAGATCAAAACTCAGTACAAAGATCTCAAAAGAGAACAAATTCATAGCACAACTTCCAAGCTCATTATATCACAACATCAAGATTCCACCAAAAGTATCAAAGCTAATTTTTTCAAATTCATCAAAACTTCAAGAGAGTCAAACTAGTAACCACATCCATCCATATGCAACAATGGTTTTCATTGGGTCCTAAAAACACAAAGAAAAATAAGGAACTCAAAAGAAAATCGACCTATATGCTCTTATATACGACCTATCAAAATTAAATAAAGGAAAAAAAAAGAAACAAAATATGCAAGAAGTATGCACCCTAAATGAAACAACCACCATTACCCTAAAACATAGAAACACAACTAAGTCTAAAAACAAAGACAATAACACAAACAAAGAAATCAAGTATGATAGTCAAACAACAACTCCCCTAAACTTAAATATAGCATTGTCCTCAATGGAAAGTGGTTATCCAAGAATTATACCTGGGGGCGGGTGTTCCCGCCCCTACTACTCCTCGCCCATGTCATCTTGGCTGGAAGAACCACCGGCAGGAGAGAAAGAAGAAGGACCTTCAGACGGGTCACGGGGAGGGCCAAAGTGTGGGTAAAATGGAGGTGGATGGCTGGAGGGGTGCGGCATGCAACACTGGTATGCCGAAGGGTGGAAGTGTGGTGTATGGGTTGGAAATGAGGGTATTCTTGCGGAAGGTTCTGCTGCTGCTGCTGGTGGCCCTAGCGGACTTGACCGGAAATAAACTCCTGGTTGCCGGCAATGGGTGAGATGCCCTCACGCATCTCTTTAGCAAAAGAAGCAAAGGAGCCACCGACTGATTCAAACCAGGCTATTGACTCTTCATGCTGCTCTCTCATCAACATGTACATCTTGTTGAGTGCTACGGCTAACAAGGCCAGGGTCACGGCAGCCGGGTCAATCAGCTGATCAGACGCCCCCCAAGTCCTCACCTCCTTGAAAGTGCTCCTGAAACTGCTCCTGATCTTCTTCTTCTCCCACCTGCTCTTGGTCCCGAGTGTCGTCTTCCTCCTCTTCCTCTGACACTACCTCCTGGATGCCCTCCGAAGCCTTGCTAAGTTTATCCACTGAAATTAGCCTAATGACCAAGGATATCTTTGAAGGGTCCTCCATGTCAACATCGGCCTTCAGTAGTAAGCTAGTGACTAGCTAAGGGAATGGCAGGTTCCTCCGTTTCGACTTGGTGGCGCGGAGGATATATTGAAGGATGAGGTGGCCGACATTTATCTGAAAATCACAAGCAATGCAGTATAAGATCTCCAAGCAATCCGGGGTAACTTCCCAAACATGAGTAGTCGGGATGAGGCGGGAGGAGATGAAGTAGTTCTATGCTTTCATCTCTGGTGAGAGAGCTGAAGAGCTGAAATAGAGCTTCCTGTGAGACTGGTCCCGGCTCAATGTCCAGTTGACCGGGTGACCACATACTAATTGAGTCTGCTACTCAAGTGAAGCCTCTTTGAATTTTGCTCCAATTAAGGGGTTGATGTTGAACAACTCATTGATAATCGTATCACCATAGTGCACAATGCGTTCTCACATAAAGCAAGCCTTGGTTCAACGATTCAGATAATAGGCTCCCATCAAGTTGGTATAAAATTCCATGATGAGGATCTTAGACACCTCCACTTGAGAATGAGCGACCCATTGTTGCCATCCTCGCCTTTCCACCACTCTCAATATCCCCTCATTTTCTTTCTTTGAGAAGTCGAAACCTCATTCCAGTGTGAGCTTGCGATTCACATATCCCTTAAAGTAGTTGTTCGCCCTAGCAGACACAAAGCGAAACTTATCATAAGGAGGTTCTTGAGGCTCCTTTTCACGAATCCTCTTTCTCCTCCCCTTCTCTCTCAAAGAATGAACTGGCACTGACTTGCAAGGCATAATTCCTATAAAACCACAAAATTCAATTCAACTTCCTTTACATGAAAATTTAAAAAACAAAGGATTAACCTTCACCACCACTACTCACAGCCTCAAGTTGATAAACCATATAAGAAAAGCTCATGCATAAGAGAAACATCTACAATCTTACTTCAAGTCCATCCTAGGTATTCTAAGAGATTGCACCAAGTATCATAAGGGCCATGCATGTTGGGATTGGACTACTATACAACACACACTTGCCCATTGAACACATCATCAAGAAAAACCCAAGTTAAGGCCACTAGTTGTATGCCCATGAACATGTTAGCAAGGAGAATCTCATCAAGGTCCATACACAAATCTTGCTCTTGGTACATATGAAAAACATGCTTCCGGGTGCAAACTAATGGTTCAATCTTGCACTATGCAATACCTAGATGCAGCTTACACAAAGGATTGAGGTAAACTAGAAACACACGAAACCACATTATTGTGCAAAATAGCTATGGAGGAAGTCAAGTTACACTTTTCCGGAAACGCACAAACTTAAAAATCAATCAATCCAGAGCAAATTGGTAGCAATTCAAGATTGACCCACTCCTATTTCAAGTAAATACCAAGTTTAGAATCAATCAAACATCATGAACAAGCATAATCAAGAAGTTACTATGAAAATTCGCAGCCTTTGGTGTGAGATAAATTCTACCTTTGATTTCTAATCCAAATTCACAATACAATGCACAAAACACTTCCAATACATAAATGTATCCATATTAGATCAAATTCAAGCAAGGAATCCATGAAACTCAAGGATAATCAATCAATTTTTTTGGAACCTCTACAAGCACGCACCATTCATTCCAAACGCATCTCAAAGACGAAGAAGAGAGGAAGAAGATGAAAGAAACTTACTTGCTTTGAGTCTTGATAAGAAGAATCAACACAAAAATCAAACCGTGATGCTTACGGAAGGGTTAGGGTTTGAAAGTTCAGAGGTTTTTGTTTTTTTGTCAGAAGAGCAATGTAAAAGTGAAGAAGAGTGAAAAGTTATGAAATTAAAAACAGCAGTTTCAGTCTTGGCAACACGTCGCCAATCTGGACGAATTCTGGCGACGTGTCGCTAACGTTATAGACATTCTGAGAACATTTGCACAATTTGGAGGATAATAGTATTTGTACATATTTTATGCTATGGATAATAGTATCGAAATACATACTTACATCCATATATATATAGACATATGTGTGTGTATACGTGTGTGTGGTAGGAAGAACATTAGACTTACAACAAACCCAAAAGAGTCTTTCTAGTACACTCTTCTCAGCTTTTCTTTATCTTCATAATTGAGCCACTGGATCTTGCACTAATGGTTTACATCAATCTTGGCCTAGTTTCATTTTTCTGTAATATCTTGGCATAGTTTCATTTGAGGGAAAATGAACAAATAAGCTACTCAGATTTGCAAAATGGATAGATTGGCCACCATTGTTTTTTTTTTTATAGTTAAGTTCAGCATCAACACTATATTATCAGCGGAATTAAATCATCCCCATTATGTTTGTCAGGTTGGATGTGAATGTGGCAAATATAGTTTACGTGACAAGCATACTTGGAGGATGGTGTGGCACAGATTATCCTAAGTTAGCCCATAAATTTTTGTCCAATACCACAAATGCCCTCAAAACCTTGTTTCTTCTCTCTTCCACTATTTTATTCCTCCTTTCCCTCAAAACTGTAGCTCTTCCATTGCCAGCCCTCCTCTTTTCCTCCAAAATGCCCTCATAATCACGAAATTCCAGGATCCTACAGACATAACATGGATCTCGATTCCAAGCCTTATTTCCTTTTTTTTTTTTTTTTTTTAAGAAGAAGAAGAAGAAACATAATATTGATTAAAGAGGAAAGACAACATGTTCAGAGACTCAAGGTCTTAAGGAGAGGACAAACAATTAGCACGCAGCCATGAAAAACCAAAATAAATTGTACAAAAAGGCCTAAAACAAGCAAAAGCCACAACAGGACAAAGGCCCTTCCCCACCGCGGCAACATTACACTCGCCCTTTAAGCAAACATGCAACACAATTCTCGACAGAACAACCAAAACACACCCACAGTGTTCAAATAATATAGGCCAACAATCAACACTGGCCAAAAAACAAAGACCTCTGATATAATCCAGCTGACTAGCCAAGGCAAACTCCTGCACTGTAAATTTGCATTAGTACCAGACCTCAGGAGGCATAGACCTATCTACACCTTGTTTTGCTAAAAGATTCGCCTCTACATTACATGATCTAGATATATGCACAATTACCACTTCAAAGTTAGACATCAAAGCATCAATTTCCATCAAAACCTTATTTCGTTTAGTCTTTTTGAACAAACCAGTTTCAATTTTGATAATCAATTGCACCAATTCCAACACGGAAGTTCAAAAACCTAATAGTGTGGAGATATTGCGTATACTTTAGTGCAAATTGAGCTCAAAATCCAATGACCACAAAGATTCAAATCTCACCATCACGGGTTGGCTAGTCAATGCTGGAGCAAGAGCGTAGGACTACACCTGAGCCGACGGGCGACTTAACAACGAAGAGCAAAGCGGCCAAAACCACCACGAATCTTGGTTGGTTGTGTGGGGGATTACGCCTAAGTCGACAGCGACAAAACGCGAAGAGCAGAACAATGGAGAACAGGAAGAGAACGAGAGAGATCGGAAACCCATAAATACGTCACCCGCTGGGCGAGGAAATGGAGATGGGTTGAAATCGGATTTACCAGAGATATACTTACAGCAACTCAGGATCTTGGCTAGTTGTGTGGGTGTATCTATTTGCAAAGAAGAGGGAAAATCGTAAAGGAAAATAAAAGACAAAAAATGTGTAATTATTTTTGGTTTAGGGACCAATGTGAATTAATGAATATAGTCTAGGAATAAATTATGTAATTTGACCAGTAAGATGGCAGTAAGGTGGATTTTTTATTTTTATTATCCATTAAACTTAACAGAATATTCTCTCCATTAATTTCTTAGGTGGCTAATTTGCCTATATTCAAAACAATAACGTTAAATTTCATTTAAACAAAAATGTTAGTGATGGATTTGACTGCAAAAAAAACTATGATGACCGATTTGTGCTATAGAGATCTCCAATGGGGGGTTTGCACTTTTTGCCTTTCATTTGGCAATACGATGAGGCCCAAAGAACATAAATCATTTTTTGTTTTTTGTTTTTTATTTTTACGTTGGCTAAGAAGACGATGAACAAAACTTGAAGTATGAATACATGAACATTTGTAAGTATATAATAAATACTACTACCTCTTTCCATTTTATTTACCTCATTTCATTTTTTCAGCTTATATTTGACTTGAATTACTCTTCAACATATCCTCTAGTTTCTTGAAACATTTGAGTTTGGTGCAGAAACTAAGAAAGGTAACAAATAAATAATTTGTATGTGGTTTACACTCTTGTATTTCACTTTTAGAAAAGAAAAAAAAACATGAATGTTAAGAGTAACAATATAAAAGATAATATGATAAAGTAAAAAATATTACAAAGATTTGGGATGGTCCAAAATAACAAATATTGTAAGAAGTTCATCTACTTGGGTTGATCGACTTTTGAAAAAAGTGTACAAATTAGCAGGGTTCATTGTTTAGGAGTTTGGAGACTTAGCTATAAATTTTTTTAAGGAGATTGATAGGAAAAGAAAGACATTAAAGGGCTTTTTATAGAGTAAGTAGGTTGTACGGAGACAAGGAGATGTTGTCATGAAATTAAATATCGATATATACCGTGTAGCGTGGTAAACGGTACAAATATTTTTGTACTTTGTCATTTTATCTCACAATATACTGAAGTTCGTGTATATTTTATCCAAAAACTATGATATACCGCAAATATCGTGATATACGTATAACATTATTTTATTTTTTATGGATGTGTATAAGATATTTTTTTGTCATTTTACATCAAAATATCATAAATATATAAAATTTTAAAATATAATTAATACAAATATCATAAAATAAATATTTAATTTTATTCTTTTAGTTACTTTTCTTAGTTAACATAAAAATTTAATATTTGCTTTGAGCCACCTAGGAACTTAATACGGCATTAGAAAATGTATTGTATTATTAAAGCATTGTTTTTTTTCCTCTTATATCAATAAATTAGTTTCTTTCTCTAAGCATTATTTATTTTGCTCTATATATAATATTTTTTATATTTTTTTGTATTAAAAAAAATATCTTATATCATATATATTTTATTTATATTTGAAAAATTATGATGAAAAAAATTAGAATATATATAAAATGTGCAAAAAAATTATTGAATTTATATCATCTTAAAATAATATTCTAACATTTATTTTTTTTATGAAAATGGTAACGGTATGCGACGCAATATACCTTAAAAATTTTGGATGTAATATACGTAACAGTAATAACATTTAACACATTGGATGTTATAAATCAGGAACTAAAAAAGGTTGGAGAATGGTATAAATTATGACAGTAGGAAAGGGGACATGGAAAAAATATCAGAGATTGCAAAGGACATCCATGTAAAAATTGTCAGTGAAAAGACTATTAAGAGCCAGCCAATGTTTAATTTTCCTCTAAGATAGAGTTGGTTGGGGTTGTTTTCAAAAGCTTTTTTGGGTTCATTTGTACAGGTTGGAGTGTTGGGGTTAGGGTGTTTAATTTTGACTTATTCTTTCATCTTCTCCTCTTAGATGAAGTTTGTACCTTTTATTTTTTATTAATAAATTTTGTTTGCCGTTCAAAAAAATGAGTAAATGTTATAAAGAATGTGAGACAGGTAGTATTTCCTTAACGTTGTGTTTGGATTGAGGGATCTGAGGTGAAATTTCATTTTAAATCAAGATTTTAAAATTCTTAAAATCAAATTCATTGTTTGGAAGCTTATTAGTCAAAGAATTTTCAAATTACTGGGATTTTAAATTGGAATTTAAGAGGGTAAATTTTATAATTTTAAATTTCACATAAAAGGTGAAATTTTAGAATACTGGAGTTTTGATCATGCTAGCTACTTTCCATCATGCCACAACCACTTTCTCTACCTATAAAATCTCATAACCCTGTAACCAATTCATCTTTGCCGCTAGAAAAATCAAAATAAGTCTCAACTTCTTGCTCATACTCTTAAAACTTCATCTTGTTTCAGTCTTTTCAGGTATAAATTGAGTTTATTTATGTTATAATTTCTGGGTTTTACAGATTGTTCAGTTTAATCTTGAAAGCTTAGTTTTTTGTTATAAAATCAAAAAATTTGCTACCTCTTAGGCCTGCTTTTCGTCTTTTGGGTTGGTAAATTCTATGGCTATAATTTTCTAATTGTATTTAGTTTTGTTTTCTTTGTTGTTCAGTATATATTTTCTTGCTATAATATTGAATCGGTGAGAACGAGTGCTTTAATTTGAGTTTGATTAGCTCTTCCATTCTAATTCTGGGCCTGATTAGTTACTTAGAAGGAATGATTTGATTGCCAGATTGGTACTGGGTTTCATTGTTCCTGGGTGAAAAATATGTGAGTTCAAGCCAAAATGGTTTAATGACGGTTAAGTTTCTGAAGTTTGGGTTAATCTGATACCTGTTAAATGAAATGTTATATTCAGGTCATTGACAGCAATAGTTTTAAGTCAATCCTCAAGTATTAGTTAAATTTTGATAGATCTTTTTACGTGGCTATTGTAGGTATTATCCTCTGATTTGGCTTCCATGTCTCAAGCATTGCTATTTTCTTTTTTATATCTTGGTCAAATTTTATATTATAGCTTATGAATTCTTATTGTTTTTAATTTTTTTTGGTATTTTTGGTCTGTTCTTACTGTGATATTGAACTGGTCAAATAGGGTGATGTATTTGTTTAGTCATTTTTTATATGTGCTCAAATCAATAAGATGACCTATGACATTAAAGATTATATTTTTCTTCCCTTTTTTCTCCTAGTACACCAAGATGGATACTAATAGACCTTATTTGTTAACTCCAACTAATAAGCAGAGTAAAGAAGAAGAAAAAGAAAAAAAATCTTTGTTACTGCTTGTGCCATAATAATAGGAGCAATGGCTACTTGGTATCATGGAAAACATTTTGTCAAAAAGCCATCTTATAATTGGGATTTGGAGAGGATTTTTTTTTTTTCTAACAACAATCAATAGGAAATAAATTAATAAGAAGGAATTACACAACTGCACAAACTAGCCAATAGCTAGTTGTTAACTCTCCTGGAACAAACCCACATGCATCCCACATGTAAACAACCATAGTAGAGACTCAAACTCCTGGGCTACAAACCGTTGTTTATTGCCTGACACAGGTTAAGCAGCCAATCAACCCACAAAAGTCTCAATTTTTGACACCTATAACCAGTCCTCATAAATGACATAGCTTGCACATCACCTAGTATTTGCATAACAGATGACGGCCTAGCATTAAAGACAAAGTTATTTCTATACTTCTAGCTAACCCAAAAAGTCACATAAAACACAGCTTACCACACATTCTTAACCTTTCTTGTAAGCCGCTGCCCTTCAGCAATCTCAAGCACATCCACAATATCCAAGGGAGGAGGACTCATGAACTGCCACTACAAACAGACGACAATTCTCCACAAGCAAGAGATAATTTGGCATTGAGTTAAGGCATGCACAACTGATTTCTCCACTTCACTACATAAAGGACAGCTTACATCCTCAATTTTCATTCCTCTGACCGTGAAATTTGCTATTGTTGATAGCCAGCCAAGAACTGGTTTCCAGACACATAGACATTCACCTTTTGTGGCAGCAACAAATTCCAACAGAAAGTAGGCATCGATAAGTCTAGCTGCAACAGAGTTCCATCCAACAATGCTACTAATTTCTTCACCAAAAAAGAGTTGCCAGGATTTAATCGCCAAGTATAATCATACTTTGCATCTATTGAAATAGAAACATTTGATAAAAGAACATTAAGTTCCAACAGTTGCTCTGCTTCCCTGCTCCTTAAGTTCCTCCACCACCTCCAAATCCATAACCACTTCCCCCCTCCCATGCTCCTTTGTTACTAACCACACTTTCTTTATTTACATCCAATTGATACAATCTAGGAATTTCTTCTTTTAAGCTCTTATCCTCTACCCACATGTCTTCCCAAAATTTTACCTCATCCCCTCTCCCTAGATTTTTTGTAAAAGAATTAACAATGCTAACCCCTTTTTCTTCTATTGCAAACCCTACCTTTATGATGTCACCTCAAACCCCACTAACTAAACTTTCTTCTTTGGATTTTCCTACTCCTCCACTATCACAAAAAATGGCCTTAATAACCCTGACCCATAATGACCCCCTTTATCTCCTAAACTTCCACCACTATTTTCCCAAAAGACCCAAATCCCCCCCCAAAGAAAAAATGGCTCCTCACATTCTCGATGTGTTTGATAACACTAGTCGGGGCACGGAACAAGGAGAAGAAATATAAAGGGAAACTTCTCATAATGGATTTAATCAGAGTCAACCTTCCACCAACCGATAATATTTTGCTCCTCCAAGAATTGAGCTTCTTTTTAATTTTCTTCACCATCAGCCGCCAAGAATCTATTTTTTTTCCTACCGGAAGCCCTAGATAATTCATTAGAAGGTGGTCACCCATGCAATTCACCTTTTTGGCCATTTGTTGCACTTTTTCTTTAGCCACACAAACACTGAATAATGTACTTTTATTTAAATTCACCCTTAACCCAGAAGCTAACACAAAGCACCTCAACAACCTTAACAAATTCACTGTATTTTCTTTATTTCATTCTCCAATAAAAATTGAATCATCAGCATACTGGGATTTGGAGAGGACTTGTTTTCATAATCATTTGTGCAATAAAAGATAAACATATTACATTGAGCAATTGAGAGTTATGAACCAAGCTTTTACAAATTTATGCAAAATCTTAAGAGAATAGGGTGGTATAGTCGAAACAAAAAATGCTCCTATTTATGATGCATAGAGATAATATATTCAAGTAAGTCTTTTATTTAGATTTTAGAACTGTTTCTTGTGTAACATATAAAAATTAACAATATTTTAATACAAGCATATATCATTGTTTTCATATATAATTTTCCATTGTTTGTATATTTTTGTAGTCCCACCATGATGTTGCATCTTTTCACTTTAAGGTCATTCCTAATTGGGATGGCATAGTGGATTTGATGGCAAAAGATCAAGCTTTTAGACAAGGAGCTGAAAATTGTATTGATGTTGATGAAAACACGGCTACTGAGGAAAACTTGAGGAAAAGATCAAAGACGGTATGTGTTGACACCCAATTTTGTCCGGGCATTGACTTTTATCTAAGTTTTAGGTTAGGAAAATTAGTTTAGGAGCATTTTGATTTTTTATAGGGACATTTTAGTCTTTTTAGGTAATTTTTGATTTTTTTTGGATCATTTAAGGTAGAGATAGGAATTAATTTAGTTAGGCACTAATTTGGAGTCTTAAAAGTCTTGTGGGGTCAATTTGGGCAAAAATAAAAAGTTTGGGAGAAAACGGGGGATTTTCAGAAAGTTTTGAGCAAAATTCAAAGGTTTGGGGTAAATCTGTCAATTTTAGAGAGTTTGAGCCAAATCTGGCGATTTTATGGTATTTCAGGAAAAATCTGGGGTTTTTGCAAAGTTTTGGGCTAATCTGACAATTCCTGAAATTTTTGGGTCAAATAGGCAGATTGAAAGTTTTATTGGACTGAAACTGGTAATTTTGCCAGATTATATCCTAATTGAACTAAACTTCTTCAAATTTGATTTGGATGGATTTTAAACTCTAAAAAGTAGTATTAATCACGTTTTAAGCCCACACTAGTATAAATATGGCTCAGATTTTGAGAGGAGAGGGGAGAAAAAGATGAAACCCTAAGTTCTCCTAGAAAAAAAGGTCAAACTACGGCTCTAAACCCCTGCCTCTCCTCTCTTCTTCCCAGGAACCCTAAATTTTTCCCTCTGCCACCGTCACCCTTCCTCCGTCTTCCCAGACGATTCTTGCATACCCGACGCCGCTCCAGTCGCCGTCACTCCTTTTCCCCTTGACGCCCGACGCTCGTTTTTCCTCCGATTTCACCGTCAGCCCATTGCCGCCGCTTCCCCATCGCCGGCAGCCTCCAGCCATTGTGCCCAGCCGTCTCCAGCTGTCGCCGTCGCTGCTCCCGCCATCGCCGACCCCGCGCTCTTTCTTGCCCGACGCGTCGCTCCCTGCCAGCCATCGTCGTCCGCAACTCGTCTCGCACGCCGTCGTCGCCTTCCAAAGCTCACCGTGCCTTCCCCACCGTCTGACAGCCAAATCGAGGAGAACCGACACAAGACCCGTTTCAGACCCGCGAGACCCGACCCGTCAGATTTCTGCCCAGTCAACTTTTTGGTATAATCCTCGTTTAACCCCTGGATTTCTTTGTTTTATTCATCTGAGTCCCTAACGTTATTTTGATCTATAATTTGGCCACTGACAGTATCGTTTTATTTGCTTTTTTTTTTCATAGTTTTGTTTATTTTGTTTCAAGTCATGAATTAGTTTAGGAATTAACGTTAGGAAATTAATGTATCTAAAAAAAGGGTCACACTTAGGAAATTTCATTCTACGTGGGTTTGATAAAACTTTATGATAAATTTAGGATAATAAATAAAATTTTTATATCCATATCCGGGTGATCCGGTAGGATTCATGGTTTGGATTAATAATTAACTAAAGAATATTTAAAAGATAAATAAGGATAAAATGAGGATAGGTAAAGTTTTTTTTTCTAGATTCCACATCCGGGTGGTCCGATAGGATCCATGGTTTGGAAATATAAAAATTTTATAAAAATCAAATAAAAAGTCAAGTAGTAAAGTTTAGAAGTCCATATCCGGGTGGTTCGATTAGAGCTCATGGTTTGGAAAATTAATCAAACAAATTTAAAGCAAGCAAAACTTCTTTTTTAACCAAACTAAGGTACCAATTTTTGGGCACTAGAATAAGGTTGTTTTAGTGTAACCGTATTCCCGAACCCCTTGAACTCCCGTAGACCACTTTAAGGTTTCCAATCGACCTAGGTGAAAATTGATTGGTGACGACTCCCAAAAACACGTTGCTACAGTATGAAAAATACTGCAGATGCTAATGAAGTATATGTTGTTAAAGAAACCAAGGACTTGGATATAGGCAAACTTATGTATCTACACACAACAAAAGAAATGGGGTACTAGCCTCATATTCTTCAACTACACCAGCACCTTAAAGGAAAAAGGCTAGAAACAATGAATTGTCAAATACTGTGAAGGCAATGGTTGAAACTTTACAGACATATTTATGCTTTTATAAGAAAAAGTTATAGGTGACTGAAGTGTATGAAGAATTGGATGGAATAGCTTATCTCTCTTCAAGAAATGAGTAAAGCCTTAAATTGGTTGTTAAAAGATGAAAATCAATTGGCTATTGTGAAAGGTCTGCCATTGGATAAAAAATAATAATATAAACTGATGTTTATACCTTAGATTAGTAGAATCTCTTTTGAATCATTCATGGCCAATCTCATGAGAAAGATATATTTATTAGGATTTCACTTAAAGTAGTATTATGCCTATTTTGTTATAGGAAATAAAGGTTTATCATATTGACTCTTGTTCATTGATGTTATAAGAAATTGCTGCACTCTTATTTACAGCATTTTGTGCTCTAAATTGAGTGTTGGTGATATTAAGTTAAACCTTTGACATTATAAGGACAGAAGAAATGAAACATAACAAATCAAAATTCAAAACAAATGAAAGCGAGGGTGAAGGAAAAAAGAAACATTAATAATTGGTAACCAAAAAAATATATGGAGTACTTATACTGAATTCCATCTACATGCATCCAAATTATGAATTTTATGTAATTGAATATCTTCATTTTTTAAATTTGAAGTTATCATCCAAATGATGAATTTATAAATACTGAAATTTCAAAACATTGTACTTTAAAATACAAGTATTCTAAAATTATGGAGAATTTTAAAATTCTCCATCCAAATATAGTGTAAAAAAAATTAAAAACTATATATTTAGAAACTACAAGTTTAAGTATGGCATTTGTATCAAAATGTTAAGGCCTAAAGCCCCTTTTGCCCATTAACTTTGCCAACTCAGACATTGACCCCGGGACTTCGACTCAATTCGACTCGCCCCTCAAACTTTGTGAACTAGGACATTTTGCCTCCTTAGCTCAATTAAATAAAGAATATATACTAAAATAAAAAAAAAATAGAATTGAAGAGCTAACTAAATTATTTGTCCAATGGTTGACCATTGTGAACAAACAATAAGCACAAAAGTTTCAGTTTCATATTTAATATTGTTCATTTTTCCATTGTTTTCAAAAGTCAATAATTGGACAAATGATTTAGTTAGCCCTTCAAGTTTTCTTTTATTTTCATTTTAGTATATATTCTTCATTTAATTATAATAAGGTAAAAGGTTTCAGTTTGCAAAGTTTGATGGACAAGTCAAACTGAGTCGAAGTTTATGGGGTAAAAGGTCCGACTTGGCAAAGTTCAGAGGCCAAAAGAGGCTTTGGGCCAAATGTTAAAAGACAAAAAATATAGATTAATTACTTAAACCAGAGAACGATGACAAGGAATTCGTATGGTGGTTGTATTCATTATCATAATGACATCAAACACAAGGGAAGTTATGAGAAATGGTGATATATAATTATATATGTCTTGCGATCTCTCTCGAAATGGGTCTTCTTCAATGGCGGGAACACTGGTCGACCCACCCGCCGCAGGACACGTCGTCCCAAATCTCCAGGAAAGCCCTCAAAATATCATCTTGATGACAAGGATTATTAAGCGAGAGAAAGCAATGGAGCAAGCCTTGGAGATCCTCCTTGGAGTACATCTCCCTCTCCCTCACCATCTGAAGCATCGAATCCTTGAAGTCACTGTATGGATCCTCCGACTCCTTCGCTACCGCAATGCTGTTCCTCACGCTCGACCGCCGCAGCAGCGACTGCGACGCGTACCTCACCCCCGGTTCCGGCCCAGCATCGGGTTTTGGCGCTTCATGCGAGGTCGTTGCGGGTGCCACATCCTCAGAGGCCGCAGCTTGGTTTGGTTTGGTTTGTGGGTTAGGTTTTGGTGTTGGTGTTGGTTTTGGGCCTTTTGGCTCTGGCTCGTGGACATCTTTGGTTTTGCAGTTGCAGGGCTTGGATGTGAGGATTGTTTTTATCAGCTTCTTCTTGTTGGAAGCCATTGTTTGGGAAGAGAAATTTTTATTTCTTTTTTTTTTTATTCGGTTGTTGTTTGGTTGCTTTGTTTCATGAAAAGAGGAGTTCTTGATTTATAGGAGTCTTTTGAAAAGTTTTGAGCTTTATTAATGGCTCTGGTGGTTTAAGTTAATCAAGAGGGAAGTGATGAGATTTGAATGAGAAACGTGTCTTTTTTGGATGGGAATCTTTATTAATAGAAAAGTTTCAACGTTGTTGGGAAGTTTGCTGCGATTACGTAAAACAGCCAAGAGAAGAGAGTCACTTGTTATGGGCAGAGCAGATACTTTGTTTATAGTAATCTCAAAAATCGATTATTGTTTTCTTTTCAGATAATATGTATACAGGATAAATACCTTGTTCAATTTCATATTGATCTTTTTGTTTTTTGAGTTGACCAAAGAGTATCCCAGTTACATAGGTGACCAATTTATAACTGAAAACTATTGTGCCAGAGTGAACACTACTCTCATTGAACTTAGGATTTACGATTATTTAAGTATCCGAGCACACCATGGGGGTTTTTTTTTATTGATGTACTCTAACTTAAATTACAAAGGAATCTTAATATATACTCTACTCTATACTTCACTCCATTATTTTAATTCACATTTTTGTTGCAAAGAAGAGAAAAGTTTTATTTAAATTAAGACTTATGTAGTGGTTGACTGCAAAAAATGATGAGTATTATGTTAATGAGCCAACAAACTCATTGATATGATAGAGTCAATTTATGTAAATTGTCATTTTGTCTCAATAAAGTCTTTTAACTCATGTAACATGTCCTATTAAGGTTCTTTCTGCTATTTTGACTATTAATAACTTTGAAGGAATTTTGGTGAAAAATTACAACTCCGGTCCTTAAATTTTTTTTACTCATGCTCCAAATATGTGTCCTAAACTTTATTCATCTTGTTTTTAACACCTTAAAAGTTATATACCTAACACATCAACCACCTTCATCTTCAAGACCTATCCACCAAATCAATTCAAAGATCCCAAAAAATTACAAATCTCTAAAATTAGAACCTTTGAAACAAATTAGATCAAAATTTTAATCAAGCTTCTAACCAAACAAAATACTTAATTTGACACAGGTTCTATTTGGTATTAGTGTCAATGATTAGCATTAAAATTTAAAAAAAAACTATCAAATAATACCTTTTTACCTTTGGCTTAAGCATTTTTATCTTAACCGTTGATTAATTATTTAAAATTCTAACGCTAATTATAAAAGTTATTCTCAATTAGAGCAGAAAAAATACCCAATCCACCTCCCCAATGAGCAACACTTTGTTACCGCCAAGTGACTCTCCTTTGCTTACACCTATACTAGAACGTTGCTGGCTACCTCCCGGCCGCCCAGATTGAAGTCTTTGTTGTTAGAAATGAAGTGTTCATCATCTCCCACGACACCACTCGTTTCCTCCGCTAGTTGACACTACCATCTTAGCCATCTGATTCTAGCAGCTGAGGGCCACGGTAAGGATTTGTGGTGGGAGATCGAATCATCAATGGCCGATTTGAAGTGGCCAATTGAATTTTTTTGACAAACAAAGAAGACACCAGAGCTGCCGCTGGACCCAAAGAAGAAGACACCAGATTCACGGGAAAGTCATTGTTGGTGTCGTTGGGGAGGGGCTTGGCGATGTCGAGGAAGTGGTTGCAGGGAGGGTGGTGGCGCTTGGTAGTCGGAGTCATCGGGGAGGTTGTTTTGAGGCTGAAGGAAGGAGCTTAGGACTGTGAGGGCCTGGGCAATTGGTGTGGGTGTCCGATCAATGTCAAATAAAATAAACTGAAACTAGTATTTGAAACAGCGACGCGAGGGAGATGACCAGACCCAGGTGCTATTTTGATCGAAGCTGGGTAGGGACCGATTCCTCCATTTTCTATTTGTTAATTCATTCTCTGGAATTTTTATATTGTATTGTAATCTATAATTCAATTTCCCTGGATTTAAAGTGAATGAGTTGAAGATAGTGGTTGATGTGTTATATTTGTAAGTTTTAGGACACTTGGAGAATGAGAAGAAAATCTAGCTAGGGATTGAAGTTATTATTTTCCACCAAGTCTCAGTTAAAGTTAATAGCAAAAATAACAAAAATGACTCTCATAAGATGCGTTATATAAGTTAAAAGAGCTTGGTAGGACCAAAAAGGAGTTATATAACTCCGATAGGATAAAAAAATAAGTTAAGAAATCTACAATGTATTTTACTTTAAAAGTACCATTTAAGGCTTTTTTTTTTGTTCTTAATATTCATGGTTCTATAAAAAAAATATAAGATAAACACGGTCTTGAATATTAGTAGTGAAAATGAGTTTGGTAAATTTGAAATCCAACCTAACCACCCTGGTAGGTTGGTTAATTTGGGTGGATAAAAATTAATGATGGGTTGTAAGTTGGTTCAACTACTTAAAAACCCATTCTTTCTTGAGGTGACCTTTCTTATCCTGAATTTGCACAGGCAGGCAACAAGAGCACCATCCAAATAGACAACAACTTTAGATGGGTCATCAAGATCAACATGGATGCGACATGGAGACGAGAGAACAAACGGGTAGCAATGGGGTTGGTATAAGCCACGACCATCAAGGGTGAGTTATCATGGCCGTTTCTTATGGTTTCTCCCACTCTAGCTCTGATCTTGTGTCCTCTAAATCTTATGGGGTCTCAAGGAGGCTCACTGCAAATGGTTGAATAAGGTGACACTTGAGATTGATTCTCAAATGTTAATTTCAGAAATTTGTAGTTCTTAAGTTATTTCTTTATTTTATTTTAGAGCCACTATTAATGAGGCTTGCTATTTAGGTAGCTCTTTCTCTTGTTGCATATTTTCTTTTGCTTGTCGTCCAATTAATAGTGTGGCCCACTCTTTTCTTCATAAGGGCCTTGAATTTCTTGGAAGAGTTTCTTGGGCCAATTGTTGTCCTCATTGGCTTTGTAATGCTTCGGTAATTGATCAATAGATTAACCCTATGGGTCTTACTTAAAAAAAAAAAAATCTCTTTGTAATTACATAAGTGAGACTTCATCTAGGGGTAGTTATTCAATTTTTTCGATTTAAATCAAACTGAATTAGTCGGTTTATTCAATTTTCGGTTTGGATAATAAGAAACCGAAATAACCAAATTAGTCTATAAAACCGAATTCAAACCGAACCGAAATATTTCAATTTGGTTCAAATCGAATTAACCGAAAAAATTGGAGTGAAATTCTATAAAAGATGAAATAAGAGAGAGAGAGAGAGACATTGTTTTTCTTTTCAAATTTCATTCAATATAGAAGATTCATTATCCATGGAAAGAAAGAAAATAAGAATATAAGTTAATTTGGGTTACTTGGTAGCTTTATTGTTCATGAAAAAAACAATCTGGTATAAAAAATTTTGGTTAATTCGGTTACCGAATTAACTAAATTCCAAAATTAAAACTGAACTGAAATCAAAATTTTTATTATTCGGTTTTAACCGAAATACCGAATTAACTGAACCAAATTTCCAAGTTATTTTAGTTTTTTGGGTTTTTTCGATTTGAACCCAATACTAATCACCCCTAACTTCGTCATTGGATTTGAAATTAAATTTAGAAAATTTTAAAAAGACAAAATTTTCAAATCAGGTAGAGTTTAGATTCTATCATATATGCAAAACCCGAGGAGCCACTTCTAGCCAGGTAAGAGATAATTATTTTCAAATGACATGGATATATACTATTTTAAAAATTAATCATCTATAACAATCTCATGCTAGTGTAAAAGTATTCCTAAGGATAATGTAGGTACAGGGCATGACATAGTATTATAAATAATTTTAACTTAAGTTAACTTAATCTAGAGGCCTAACAATAGGAACAGCCCCAAAACTTGACCAACTCGAGGAAGTTGGTCAAAAACTCAGCACTTAGTGAACTTTGACCCCTGAACTTTGAAAAGATAAACAGTTCAGTGCATTTTGCACAGTCATAAATGAACGACGTTTAGAGAGGATTACGTGGCTTCCTTGTTAGCTGAGGTGGAAAAGGCAAACGAAATCGGAAGGGCCGACTCCCAACAAGACTAGAGCCACTTCCAAATCGGAGGTGGAAGAAGTGAACAAAAACAGATGTGGAAGAAGAGAATGAAATCGGATCCCCAAGTCGACCTGGCTCCCAACAAGATCAAAGTCACCACCATCACACGCATCCTAATTGGTAGAAATGGCCAGTGGCCGAATCTATCAGAGTAAAGTGCTAATACTTTAGCATGAAAGTTGGGCTTGCCAATGGTGGCATCATCATCACCCCAAACACCGGTACCCTGCCACTATAGCATCTTGTCCCTACACACAATTCTTCCACCCCTCGGGTGCTGCCCCGAGCCCTAACTCCTACCCCTCTAGCTTCAATTGGTCCCATCTTTTGTGAACTTTCACATTTCTTTTCTACCCCTATTGGCTGAAACTCGTGATTGATGTTGTTCTCATTCTACCGGATGAATCAAACATTGTTTGCCAACAAGAAAAAGAGGGCAGGGTTTTCGGGTTCGGCAAAATTGGGGATCCATCTAAAGTTGATTTCCATCTTTTAAACAATCAACAGGACAAGGCAGGGCCACTGTTAAATCCACCTCAACAATTAAATGCCACTTCAGCCTCTCCCAAACAATGTCTGTTTTTTACTGTGCATAATGGACTAAGCTGCTAACCTTTTCAAAGTTTAAGAGTCGAAGTTCACTAAGTGCTGAGTTTTGAACCATCTTGCACGAGTTGGTCAAGTTCGAGGGCTGATTCTTTAGTTAGGCCTAATCTAAAATAGCTTATTTTTATTTTTATTTTTTTTCCTTAAACTAATTTTATTTAAAAACCAATATTATGTAGATGCAATAATTCATTTGAAAGTAAATTTTTATGTAGTTATTAAATTTTTTTGAATTTTCTATTTTCATGCATTAAAGAAAAAATTCATAAAAATTTAACAAAATTATAAAAATTATATTTTTAATAGATTATTATATCTACATAATTGATTATTAAATAAAATTAGTTCTGGATAAAAAATATAAAAATAAAAATAAGCCATTTTGAATTAAGTTGGTTTACATTAAAACAAATTGGCTGATTGGGTTAGAACATCTCACAGTACTACCAAAATTGAAAAAATATTTATAAGGATATCAAAGATCAATTTCTTTGAGGAGATATGTAACCACTTTTGATTAATTTCTTCACTTCCCGATTTGTTTCAAGCTTGTTCTAAGTGTTCTGAGTTTATCAAGAAAACAATTATCACTACTTAATGGATTATTAGGCTTCCAATCCAAACCTGTATCATTATTTTTTTAATTAGAGATAATTCATTGCACAACCACTCAGGCCAAATCTATATCATTAAAAATCTGTTCTAACGGAAAGCATATAAATTTAGAACAATAGAGAAATAAGGGAAAAGGAGACAATATTGTAAAATTATACATATGCAAAGAAATTAGTCCTTAATTAGTAATTTTAGTAGGGGCGGTATTAATTATTGAAGCTGTTTGGCTGATTGCCCCCAACCCCCTAAAGGAAAGTGCTTTTAATTTTTAAAGTGAAAGAAAATTTTAGGGAAAATAGAAGTATTAAAAAAAATTATCTAAAAGATGGGGTAAAACAGCGTTGAGATATAGACAAGCTAAAAACATATCGAAATAAGCACCAATTTTAGTAGGGGCGGTATTATTGAAGCTAAAAACATACATATGCCACTCCCCAAAACCCCCTTTTTGTTGCTGTTCTTTTTTTTTTTTTTTTTTTTCGAATTTCAATCGTTGAACCGTGCTTGTAGACACTAAAATCTCACTATTTTTCTTATTGGTCCCTAAATTTCATTGTATGTGGATTGAAACCTAATTTTAGGTCAAATCCAAATCTGAATTGTTTGATTTTCATAATTTTTTTTTCCTTGCTACTAGTAGCTATTAATTACCATACTTGTATTTAATGTTACAACAGTTTAAACCTGTTGTAACATGTCAACTTTTGCACCTCACACACA
The DNA here is from genome assembly GCA_005392925.1 of Aquilaria sinensis. Lineage (NCBI taxonomy): Eukaryota > Viridiplantae > Streptophyta > Magnoliopsida > Malvales > Thymelaeaceae > Aquilaria > Aquilaria sinensis. The sequence continues at coordinate 489,837 of SMDT01002848.1, read as the reverse complement.
CACACACACACACACAATATGAGGCATTTACAAAATTTTAGAGAGGAAAATGAAAGACACACAATAAGAGGTGAGTTTTTTTTGTCTATGAGTAGCTTGAAGCTTGATTCTCATAGAAGAGACAACCCTAATACACGTTAAAGTGGCTATTGAATCAAACTTTTAAATCAAACCTTCAAGTGCATTCATACATATAAGGAGCGGGATGTAGGGAGAGATACTCTGCTCCCTTAATCCTCATTCATGTATGATGAAATGACTAATTTCATAAAATGTACACCTGTAAGGAAACTCACTGGCAGTTCGTTTTGTTTTAACTTGGCCGAGTTAACGTGGTTTTCTAATAGGCTTTAGGGAAAAGTTGTAGGGCCCATATAATTACACTGATTTTGACATTTAATACCCTTACTGTCATTAGCTCTCTCAATGTCAACAGTCTCTCAGTCCCATATTCTTTGGCACCTGCAACCTTTCTCACAGCAGCAACAACAACAACAATTGTAGCCCACCACCGCCATAACCTCCAGTGAGTCCTCCCCATCCCCAGTCGTAACCTCCATGACTACCGTATCCACTACAGTAGTTGCCCCGTTCAGTTTTAGCTGCAGGAAAAAAAGATCCCTTAGTCTCTAATTTAAAAAATCCCTCCAGTCTTTGATTTCCTCCTGCCACGGGCACCAACTCTCCAAAATCCCCCCATCTCCAATCTCCTTCAGTTGCGGGCACCAGCTTGCCAAAATCCCCCAATCTCTGATCTCCTCGACAAACTTCGCCATTAGAACAGTGGAAACCCCGAAAACGAGATCAGGTCGGGTCACTTTTAAAAAGAGTTTCTAGCTATTGGCAAGCCCCCATGTAAATTCCACGAGTTATTAAGGCGTTGGCGTTGGTCAAGTGAGGCCTTCGGGGATGAAGTTGAACGAGAAGAAGGTAGGCCGAAGGCGGCGGCGACGCCACAGGATTGCTCATATTCTCATGGAATAGACGAATCAAAGCTTTATTAAGGTATGTTACTCTGTAAGTAAGCACGAACGAGGGTTGGGCTACCACGAAATCTGGGTAAAAAGGAGATGGGGGTCAATCGGCTACCGGATGCTCGAGAGAAGATCATGATGGCATGTTGTAATTATTATAAACATTGGGTGTGAAAAATATTTTGGTCAATGATGTGTTTGACCCAGATGCTAATAATGTGTTAACTGGGTTGAGTTAAAACAAAACGAACTGACCCTCAATCTCCGGATGCCCCAAACACACCCATGACATAGAGCGTCATAAATGGGAAAGCAAATTTCTGTGGGAAAATTATAAAAACCCCCATATGGTTTGGTCTAACCTACGGTTTGTCTCTTTATTTTGAAAAACTTACACTTTACCCCCTATTTGGTTTACTATGTCCGACAATAACTTCTAAAAACCTAATTTAAACTATATAATAATAATGTTTCAGTAATTTTAAAATTTTTTATATTTTTTTCACAACCAACCGACCTTTAAAAAATACTAATATGTAATTACATTGGGGAAAGTACATTTACAAAAAGGAAAAATTGATTGTTTAAAATATCTATTAACTATAAAAAAAATACTAGAGAGATTGAAATTACTGGAAGATGATTATCGTATAATTTAAATACAGTTTTAGAAGTTGTTATCTGGTACTGTAAAAAATATAGGAGCCAAAGTGTAGGTTTCTCAAAATAGAGGGGCAAATTGTAGGTTAGACCAAACCATAGGGGAGTTTTTGTAATTTTTCCAATTTCTATTGCTATAATTTCTCATACTTTTTTATGCCTTAAAATTCATTGTTTTTCTAAATCAATCTTAAAAATTTGTTAACGTAATAATAATTAGCCCTAAATTTACTAAAAATAATTTTGAAACAAATACACAATTTAGGTAAAGAAAATTTTTATAATTTAAATAGTTCATTAATTGTCAAACAATTATTACACAATTTAAGCCTACTTAAAGATAATTATCAAATATTTTAAAGTAGAATTTGAAAAAAGCTGATACGTTACGAGCTATCTTTTTCTCTAGATCAAACACATAAGAAAATTTTAGAAATAATTACAAATTTTTAGAACCAAAACTGTCCTCTCATATAAGACATAAATCGCTGGTCAACTATTTTTGTAAATTAAAAGTTCTAAACTTTGACGCTATCCTTCAATTCAGTCCAAACTCCTCAGAGCCGTGAACGTAATTTCAACTTCTGTAAGCTTTTTTTTTCTTCTTTTTTCTTCTTTTCCATTTACGCTATTTTGGCAAAGGTTATAGTTAATTTCTTACGTTCCTTACAAGATCCACAAAACAGAAGGGCTTCTGGTTGTGGTTGGTATTCAGCACGATGAAGTTCGAGATGGTGTTCGATGGATGGGGTTCACCTGCCCTACTTTTATCCACAATTAAAACTATGTCACATCTCTTTGAGTCAATTTATTTTAACTTAAATCAACTAATTTTAAAATGATTTATTTTTATTTTTATAATTTTTTTGTGCATAACTAATTTCATTTAAAAATTAATATTACCTAAATATAATAATCCATTTGAAAGTAAATTTTCATGATGTTAATAAATTTATATGAATTTTTTTATTTTTAGGTATTAAAAAAGAAAAATTCACAATAATTCAACAAGGTTATAAAAATTGTATTTTTAATGGATTATTATACCTACATGATATTGACTTTGAAATAAAATTAGTTTTGAACAAAAAAATGAAATAGTAAAAATAAGTAATTTTAGATTAAGTTTACCCAAGTTAAAACGAATTGTTTGTTAAAAATTTTAGGGTTAGAGATTTAAAATTCTCCTGCTAAACTAATGATAAAATGGGGCTTGTAGCCTCCCTGGTGGAGTTTGGGCCAAATTTTGGTCTAGGGGTTAACTGGAAAAGGGAAAGATTGTTTTGGACTTTCTCTTAAATTTTTTGATTCAAATGGCCTCAATTTTGATTTCTCCCATTTGCTTGTATCAGACTTTCAATTTCGTTGGTTGATGGTTTTGGCACGTGCATGATTCATGGCTCTGTTGCAAAACAATTTGTTTGACTCTAGAATAACATGATTTCATATTAGGTAAATAACAAAACTCACACTTAACCTCATGTGTTATGAAAATCTAATTTGTCTTATTGTATGTTTGCTGACAGTCACACTTTTGCTCTTAAATTTTCATATGAATTACACTTCCTTCTTTACTTTTTCCAACATATAGAGGGGGATATTATAGGTTTCAAAATCTTAGGAGGGATAGTTGGATTGTTGGCAAAAATCTCACTACGGCTTGTGCAATTCATTCTTAATATCCTATTCTTTCTGGTGTGAGTATGATCTTTGGAGGTCCTAAAATGATGAGCTCATGGTGGTACATATGCAAAACAAAAACACAAAAAGTAAGGAGCGAAGAAGGCAACCCTGGGTGTTTTCTTAAGAGGAAGTCTCCGACACTCAAGTAATTATTCTGGTGAGACGTTTGTCAGATGTGAATATAGAGGCCTACATACCTAGAAAGGAGAAAAGAGTCCCTCTATATAGTGCCTCCTGGGTGGATCATGAGTGTCGGTTAACTTCGCCACATGTCCCTGATTCCGACAAACATGCTGACTATGCATCCTATTGTAAGGTTTGGCAGTCTTTCCCCAACTACCTTTATGGATTGTATAGATAGGCGAGAACGGAGCTCAGAGATGGTCCAAGCTTCGTCCCCTAGTGGAGGGTACCTTTACCATGAAGGCCAAATCTAAATACGCAAATGATGGTATATGGGGGGAAAGGTGGTGCTTGGCCTTGACATTTTCGAGATGCTTTCTACTCGAGATCTCGAGGAGTGTTCTTTGAGGTGTTGGCAAGCACGCCTAAGATGTACCATCAATTTTCAAAGCTATTATTTACTAAAACAAAAAATGGAGAAAGTTAGCAAAAAACAAAAAAAAAAGGCTTTACACTAAGATCAGATGACTCAGTTTAAGTGTGGGAATATGACCAAATGAGAAAGCCTGGAGACTAATAAAGCAAAGCAAACTGTGACTTTTTTTTTTTATAATAATAAGTATCTATTGTACTAATTGAAAGCCATATAGAATCTACAAATGATATAATAACCTTAGGTTTTAAATAGATCTGACATAGAGACCATGAGCTTTACATTTTTGCCTATAAACATATTTGTGATATCATAAATAGAAGGAAATTCTTGTGAATAACAAGAGTCACACTTACTACCTAAGTGAAGAACTCATGAAAACACAAAACCAACATTAAATTGGATGAACGAATAAACAAAATAATGAACGCTAACTCTTAATTCGCTATGAGAGAGCAGATCTGCCAACCCTATCAACTGGAACCCACTGATGTCGCCTATTCAATTTGCAACCTCTTCCACCTCGTCTAATAGATAGAAAAAAAAAACTGAATCTGATAAAAGTAAAGAGAAAATTTTATTGATAAAGTTGATTATTTAAAGAAAAAAAACATAAAAATTAATTAGAGATCGTTAAATCCGGCTGGTTTTAAAAGAGAGGGAGGAAGGTTTCAACCATTAGGCCAAATTGTGACTCAAACTGTGAGTTTGATGGTGCAAAACAAAAAATGATGTCCTGAGACAAAAAGATTAAGGGGCTATTCGTTTAAAATTAATTCAGTTAATCTGAGCTCATTATTCCTGTAGTCAACAGATGGTCAAAGATGAGATAAGAAATTGGGGATAAGACTTGCATTAATTACAATAAGTGCCATTGAGTAAGAAAAAATGTTAGTTTTTCCTCAACAATTTCAAGAGACTATAAATTTCCTTCGAGCCGCTTGTAGCACCAGTCCGACCGCTCTTCCTTACTCCTTGCATCACTAGTCACCAGTCCAGTCGCCTTTCCTTACTCCTTGCGTCACTAGTCCCTCCATTGATCTGTTATTTACAAAGTTTATGCATCATCAGAGGCTTAAAATAACATTTATGGCTCCTTCACCCGCTGCACAATTGATCCAAAGCTATGTTCGATCACCGACCCAGGGACTTGGATTCGGTGATCATCCGCGGGATCCATTGATTTAGAGCAACCCATACCATCGACAGAGGAAGCTTCAAACTGCCAAACTGCGATGCGTGACAAGTGGTGGCTCGTGGACGCAAGGACCCAGTTTTGGTGGGACTCGGCAGATAGAAAATGGGCGATTGTCCTATGGGCCAATCTGGGGGATGGAGATGATGGGGAGAACATCTGATAGCCAGGCGATCTATTTGAACTGTGTAATATGGAGAAGTGTTGAGATGAAAAGAGGAAGGCCTGGGCATCTTGTAATTTTGCAGAACTAAAAGGCTACACTTAAATTGCCTAACCGAGTCCCATATAACCCGCGAGAAACCCAAATTCAGTTGGATAATGCAGGCTCATTAAAACGCTTTAAGCACAAACGAACTGGCCCTAAGTCTAGAATTTTATCAAGGTCTAAGGGTGTTATTGTCAAATTGGAATGTCTAGGGATTGGGAGCCGACACGTAAAGGGCAAGCTTTATGGGACTGAAGTGGGTTTTCCAAGAATTTACAAAAGTGATACCGTGAGATCAAAAGGCTACATTCAGGATTTCATCCAAAATTAAGGGCCCAACATCTAGATTCTATAGAAGGCCAATTATAGAACTAAAGCCGAGGAAAACAAAATCTTTCGAGGATAAGTTCTTTGATTGTGAAGTTTTCTCTCTTCGCTGTCACCCTTTTGCTACCCAAAATCTGCCAAATCTCTTAATCCCTTCTTCATGATCTCATTTTTTAACTCATAATCGAGCTTGTGTTTGCCTTATTTTTGTTCTCCACACTTCTAACCCCAAATCCCTAAAATCATCCACCAATTCCTAGGTTTCTTTCTTCCATGGCTCTCAATTTCTTACCCACTTCTTTAAGTTTTTCTTTCATCCCTCTTAAATCTTCGTTATCTCTTAACAGTATGAGCTTCCAATTTCCATCGTCTTCCTCACATAAAAGTGCGAGTTCCCAAATTTCTTTCTTTTTTTCACGTTATTGATCGTTTTGTTGTTTCATATCTATCTCTTGTCAAGCTACCTTGCAAGATAATCTCGTTATTTGGGAGGAGCAGTGGTGCTTGTAGTACTGTTGTTGGAGTCCAAAGATTCAATAAGTTCAGTCTTTTGTCGCTTGATTCTAGGTGAAGCACTCATCGATTCTATTTGTCTTGGTTATAGCTGGGGCCGACATTTTTCATCCTAGCTGGTCCCCTACTTTCCGCTTTTGGGTGTAGAATTCATTGTTTATGTATTTCTTTATTTTGCTTTTTCGCTACTCATTTTTCTATTGGATCTTTATTTAGGATTAGACAAGTTTTCATATGATGGGTGCTCTTCCATATCACACAGGGGTCACTATGGCAATGGACAATGATAATATGATTGATAATCTCATTATGTTTTGCTCTTGCTTATTGATCAAAGTTCATGATAGGTGCTACATTTTCTGTGAATTATGTCGAGTGATTCGTCAATAATGTTTGACATTTAGAAGTTATTGCTAGTGGTCTTGGTGTTGTTGGGGAAAATGCATTTCTTGCAAGTTTCTCTTGCATGCCATGTTGTTTATTCAATGCAATGGACCATGGTTTATGGATAGTGCTCTGTCGTTGGTCAAACAGCTGTTGCCAAATCTATCTTATAATAAGCACAACTTTAGACATGTCTCAATTTGTATGTAGATTCACAATGTTCCATTTCAGTTTCTTAATAAGAGTACAACAATTTGAATGGGAGAACTGGTCAGTAAGGTTACAAATGTTTACTGCAATGACAAACTACTTAATCATTGGCATTTTTTGCCATTAAAAATGGTTGTTGATATCCTAAAACCAGTGTTGTATTGTTGTTACCTTCAGGGTACAATGGGTATTATTCATTGGGTCTAGTTCAAGTTTGAAAGAGTTAAAAAATTATGTGTGAATTGTGGACTTATTGGTCATTCTAGGTCATAATTAGTTTTGAACATTATTTAGATAAAATTAAAAAACCTGAAAACGCTAATAGAATTTAGACAAAATGGTTTGGTTTTTTTGTTATTCATTTCGGCTTGAACCGAAACTCAAATACTTTTTTTGTTATTGGTTTAGTTTTTGGACAATAAAACAAGAATAGAAAAACCCAAAAAACCTTAATATAATTTTTCAAACTGTAGGAATTAAAATGTAACTTGAATGAAACCTTAAGGAACAAGTGTTATTTATCCAAAATTTTAACCTACTAATATAAATCCTTCATTTCACCTCTTTTGCTCTGGTGCCTTCTTCTAGCTGCCAAACTTGTTTCTATATCTTCTTCCATAGTCAGTTTCTTATCTCTTTCAAATTGATTTTATCTTCTTAAAATCGTATCTTCTAAATCTCTTCATGACCAAACAAAATTTTATTACTTTCATATCTTTGATAATATATATATCACGTGGCTTAAATCTCATATATTCGATCCTACTCCTTCTCATTCTCTGTAAATCATGGTTGCTATGAGGAAAGAATGACTCTAGCAATGAAAATCAGGTTCTAGAAGAATTGGGGTTAAAGGCTTAGGATAAGATTCAAGATAAGAGGAGCAGACCATATTTTTTTTTAGAGCGAATTGCAAAGCCAAACCAGCCGAAGTATATTTTGTTTGATATGGTTTTGGTTTTTACATAAAGTTTGGGTGGTTCAGTTGATAAAATATAGAATAAAAAACCAATCGGTTTTCAGTACTTTGGTCGGTCAGTGACCAAACCGACCAAATAATCACCCCTAGCCATAATGTAGAGCACCTAAAACGTATGAAGCCCAAATGTCTTGAGGGCAAGATGACAAATATTATTACTCCCTCAAAGACACGCCTTTATATGTAGAAGGTCTATCTAGCCTATTCTAACTCTAATATCTACTTACTTCTATAATTTTCCTCACAAGGCAAGACAACCCTGAAGAAAACAGTGTGTCTACTATAAAATCCTACACCCTTATTGGACACAAAAGGTGTAGCTTAGTGAACCCCTTCTCCTGACTCTCCATCAATTGTTACTGACATATCTGGTATGATGAAAGATCCTAAATAACAATCTGAAGAAAGGAATCTCATTGAGAACACTATAATTAATTCATTTTCTGGTAAATTTAAAAATGTCTAAATTTTATTATAACCTAGAAAAATAGGTTTCTTATTCCCAAATTAAAAAATTTTGAGGTTGTAAAATATCCAGGTCTCTGAAAAGGACTCATATTGCTCAATTTAGTGATAATGCCCTTGATGCAAAACTTGTTAAAAGACTTTATCTAAGAACCTTGAATATTTCTATGGAAAAAGAGACAATAGTTGACTAATGTGTAGATCCTACATCTGTAAAGTGTTAGAACTAGGTGAAGGTTTCATTACTAATTCAAGAGCTTGAATAGGGTCCTGCTGTGAATTTAAAAGTCAAGGGGAAAAAAACTAGATGCCCTCATTCTTATGTAATGACTAATTAGAATCGTATAAATTCCCAAAAGCCCAAATAAGCATTTGTGAAGTAGTGATCCAGGAGCTCTAATGAAGGACCAGTCTTCTAATAAATGACAAATGACTCAAACTTCTATTTAATCAATTGTCCTTTACAATTCTAAAAAGGAAGCAACCTAAACATGACCAGGAATATGGCTTTGAGGCTTCAATTAGTTTTTTGAATCTAAAATGAGCTCATCTAGTTAGTTTGGCTACATCCTTCAATTAGGTTACCATGAGGCTTATATCCTTTAATTGCTGGGGCCTGGGTTACAGTCTTTGGTTCATCTTTATCAACATTATATTTTGTTTGTTATGGAAACCAAATTGGATACTAGTAGTGTAAAAAGTAAGTTAAGAAGCTTAGGATTCTCTCATCACATAGTAGTCGATGCTTTGGGGAGAAATGGTAGGCTTTGGTTAGGATGGCACTTGCCCATTTGTAGCTATGAAATTTTTTTAGTAACCAACACTTTATTTTGTTATATCTAAATGATGAATTAGGGTGTTAATGGTACCTGGGCTATGTATATGCTCATCCTATGGTTCAATTTTGAGGCCAAACATAAGCTACGATAATTAAAGTTCTTTTTAACTACCAAGGGCCTCATATCTTCATTGGAGATTTTAATTAAGTTTTGTCAGAATCAGAAAAAACTAGCAAGAATTCTCACTTATTCCCAAAAGTAGAATCCTTTCAATCTTTTTTTGGATACTCTAACTTTTACATAGCTCCCCGTGTAGTGGTCCTCACTTCACATGGTCGAATTTTTACCTAGGGGAGGACTTGGTATTAGAAGTGCCAAACAAAGCCTATTTAAACCCAGAATGGCAGGATTTGATTACATATTTGTCTCTTGTCAATTTAGGTATTTAGATATTTGACTATGCCCGTTATTACAGGACTCTAACCTAATATGGCATTTTTTCCATTGCTTTTATAGATTTGAGGCCTTCTAGCTTCATTATGTTCAGTGTGAAAAAATGATCAAAGCTACTTAGTATTCAGTGATCCAAGGATCTCCTAAGTTTTAAATAACTACAAAATGCAATACTATCGTTCTTATATTCAACAATGGAACAAATCATGTATTAAGCTTCATATGCTTGAGTACTAGCTTTAGGAAGCCTAGTAGCTCCATAACCCAACCAATCACTAAGCCATAATGCAAAAGCTAAGAAAGTAATACATTGAGTTATTGGCAGCTGAAAATAACATATGGGCTCTAAAATCTAGGATAAAATGGATTGCATAGGAAGATTCTAACACCTAATTTTTCCACCAAACTACAAAGAGTAAGTGTATGAAGTCTCATATATCTACTCTTTAGAATAAGAATAAGCAATGGTTATATAAGGAAGTTAATACTCGGGACCGCATTCATACATCATTTTACAATTGGTATCTTGCCCCAGTGGGTTGTAGCTCCTGTTAAGATCAATTTTGCTTTGATATCATCCATATTCTTTTTAACCAGTAAAACAATATGCTTTTCATTCTTTTTACAAAGGATGAAATCCGAAAGTAGCTTTTGGTCAAGGAAATTTCAAAGCTCCAAGGCCAAGTAGGCTACAGCCAATTATTTTTAAATGATTTTGGGTACTCTAGGAGAGGAAGTCACGAACTCTGCTTTATCCTTCTTGAATGGAGGCTTCCTTCTATGACAAGTAAATCTTACATTCATCACGCTTATTCCTAAGTCAATAGTGATTAAGACTATGGATGATTTTAGACATATTAGCCAATGTAATACCTTGTATAAAATTATAGCTAAAGCTATGTTCAATTAGTTAAAATCGATTCTGGTAGTTCGGCCTCCTTCTTCCAAAATGTGTTCATACTAGGTTACAACATTTAAGATAATATTATCATTGCTCATGAACTTATGCATGTAGTGTCTAGTACTCCTCTATCCATAGGTGAACGTGGCTTGAAAGCACTTTTTAAATTAGATATTTGAAAAGCCTATTATAGTCTTTAATGGACATTTATTGAAAATGTTCTCCGTACCGTGCATTCCTAGGACAAATGGATTCATCTTATCAAGTAATGCATTATGATAAGCTCTTATTTTATCTTAGTTAATGGCTGCACCATTTAATAATTCTGCCTAACTATAGGAGTTCGTCAAGGTGATCCTTTATCTTTATATTTTCATTTTGTGTGTTAAGGTTTTCTTTAGTCACCTTCGAAAGCTCCAATCCTTAGGGGCACTTAAAGGTCTCAAAGCTAGTATATATGGGATGAAATAAGCTATTTGTTCTTCATGGATGACTGCTTGGTATACCTTGAACGAACTATAATAGTTGTTTAAGCTCTTAACCAGACTCTACAAGAGTTTGCAATAACAATCGAACAACAAATCAATGCCAAAAATCAGAATTGTACTTCAGTCGTAACATTACTGGGCCAACCTAGGAAAACATTCTTCGGATCTTTCCATTGTTGGTAAGTAATGTTATTCCTTTTTATCTTGGGCATGCCTTTTTGCCAAGGGTTATCTTGTTGTCTTTATTCCAATTCCTCATGGAAAATTTTCAAAAACACCTAACATATTGGAAATGAAATCACCTAAACCCTGTAGGAAGACTTATCTCTTATTTAATTGACTTCATATTCTATTTCTATTTATGTTATATTTATCTTAAAGTTTCTTGTCTCTTTATTCGACAAAATCTTTCATTAGTTTATTCAATTTTACTAGTCGGGAACTCACACTAGACAAGGTATTCATCTGAAACACTAAGGAATCCTTTATCTTCCAAAAAGCCTTAGTGGTCTTTGAATTAAAGATCTTCGCCTTTTCAACCAGGTGCTACCTATTAAAACCTTCTAGCAAATTTTCATGATAGAAAATAATGCACTGGTTTACAGGTCCTTACGCCCAAACATGGGCATAATCATTCAATTTGGACAGTCAAGGCTACAAGGAATTTCTCTCTTGCCTAGCAAAGCACATTGTATAGTCAACGACTTCTGCAGGACCATATATAATGGTCTATAAGCAACAGCTTTACAACAAGGGTTTTGGAGGATGCTTGGTTCCCTGGTATTCTTCCCTCTCACTTATGTCCTATTACAAGCAATGTGCATAAAGACTCGAATCTCCAAGTGATGGACCTTCTAGATTTGCAATGTTATTATTAGAACCACTCCACTCTTCAATAACTTTTCCCCTTATAAATAATTGACCTCATTTTGTAGTTATCTCCCACCTTCCTTGGACTGGCTAGAATTCTGTCACTTGGTTAGGCAACATATTAAGCTCTTTTACAGTTAAACAGAGGTATATATTTGAATTATGGAGATAGTCATCATTTATCTCTATAGGAAATTCACTATGTGGCTCAATCCATTTATCGTTCTTCAAAATTCTTAAGGCTATCTAGGCATCACAAATCCCCCAAGAGTATAAAACTTTCTTATGAAAGCATCTTTCAAAGCATTGCTAATAAAGGCAAATCTTGCTACCAATGGTGGCTTCGCAAACTCTTTTTTGCCCTCAATGACATTTCCTTTTAGAAATAATGCTACACTTTTTTGGGAGTGTTCGAGCTTGCAAGACATCTGGGATAATTTCTGCTCTCATCAGTCATCAACAATTTATGCATCTTTTAATGAATGGTTGACATTCTTATTAACTTACTAGAATCGTTTCCCACCAGAATGCTTTCATTTTCTAGTAGCCTCTTTTTAGATTATTTGGATTGTGTACAATGAATGCATCTTCAAGAATGGTTTCTTTCATGTTGCATCTTTAATATCTAAAAGGGATGATTTATGCATACAGTTGTCCATGACCAATGACTATCAGTAAAAGTTTTCCCATTTTCTATTTGATCCACCACATACTCTATGTTGTTCATAGCATGAGGATACAATCAATCATAATCAAACCATGTTTTTACGTCTGGAAATTTTTGTGACCAATAGTGCTTGACATAATTACATTAGGTTAGGCACAACTACATGAGTCTAGCTAGGCATTAGTGCACCTCCCAAGCATCATTATAGTGTTTTCATTTCCTAATATGAATCTGCTTTGGAAGTTAAGTTTAACATTGTTCACATAGCAATTTCATTTACAGCTGCTCAAGACATGGTTTTGATCACTATTCTCACAGACTGTTCATAAGTATTACATGCACTTTTAGGCACAATATTTATTAGCATGGATATTCTCTGGCTTGCCTATCAACTCAAAAAGGTGTTAAAAATTTTTCATCATTGTTTGATCCTCATGGTGCGAAGGCAAAAAGTGTTGATTGTCCACCTACTTGCTTTTGCTACCCTTTCTTAATTGTATTTGTTCTTCTTTTTTTTTTGTTCTAACTAGTTGCAAAACCTGCACATTATTGCAGGATTATATACAAATTTATATCAATGGAATATGATGGTGAAAGGTAGTATTGTTTTAAAATTTGTATAGATTACAAAAATGATGAAAAATGTAGAAACTTTATATGTAATCACCAATTCACATTCAACCCATGTCAAACAAATCACAAATTTATAAAAAAAAAACCAAATAAATTAAGAAGTTGAGGGTGAAAAAAGAGTTTTTAAATTTGTTTTTTGCTACATAAATTTGGAAAATTACATACAAGTAGAAACCAAAGAGTGTAAAATGACTTTGCTTACGAGCTAAATGTGGTTGAAACAGAGGATTTGATCATCGGATTGAGAAGTTTACAGATGAAAAGGGCATAACAAACATATCTAGGTATTAAAAAAGACATTTAACCATTCACCAGCAAAAGGGAAAAACATTGTTGTTTGGTTTAATGTTTATGAACAATAAAAAATGGAACGATGACTCTTACCATAAAAAGTGTTTGACAAAAATAGGGGACTTGATTATCAGATAGAGAAGTTTGGGGACCAAAAAGGTTAAAATAACACATATAATAACTAAAATAGGGATTTACCCATTCACTTTAAAAAACAAAAAAAAAGTCCTATATAGAAATCAAAAAGTGCAAAATAATGTCACTTACAATGTAAATGTGGCTAAAACTGAAGATCTGATCATCAGATTGAGGAGTTCATGAACCAAAAGGGAAAAAAGAATATACGTAAGACTAAAAAGAAATTTAACCATTCATTAAAAAAGAAAACATTATTGATTGGTTTACTGTTTATAAATAGTAAAAAAACGGTGTGACAGGATCAGATATTTGATTATCAGATTTAGGAGTTCATGAACCAAAAGGGGAAAAAAATATATGTGGGACTAAAAAAAAAAATTAACCATTCACTAAAAAAAATGATTATTGCTTGGTTTATTGTTTATAAATAGTAAAAAATGGTATAAGAGAATCAGGGGTTTGATCATTAGATGGAGAAATTTGGATAGTAAAAGAGCAAAAAGAACATTCTTAGGGACTAATAGAGAAATTTACACATTCACTTGGAAAAAGAAAAAGAAAAAGAAATGTCATGTTGTTGTTCATGAACAGTAAAACCCCCATGACTTTTAATATATAAGAAGAATATTTAATGAAAATTGATTTTAAAAAATCTCCTGAAATTATTATGAATTTAATATTTAATCCATTTATTTTACATTATAAATAACACAATGTTTTTTTTTCAGTTTTTCTAGAATAAATGCTTACAAAAAAGTGCTTGTCATAATTTGTATGTTATTTTTTCATTATGCTTACATAATGTATTGTTTTGTTTATTTGTTAATGCCTTTTTTTTTCATTTTTTCATTCTATTTATCTCACTAATGACAATTGCAATTGGTGTAGAGCTTCAATTGGAATACCTAATGATAAGGGTTCAAATTTTCTTATAAATACTTTTGGGGGTAGCCACAAATTGTAGGTGAGAATTAGTTTGATTCACTGAGTCTGGACGTATATACAGTGGTAGTAAAAAAAAGGATTTAATTGAATATAATATCATAAAATATGTAAAAATGAGTTATAAATAGTTATTTTAGTGGCAAAAAGAAATAAACATGTGAAAGTGACACTAATTAAAGATAAACTAAGTAAGATTTTATTTATTGCTTTATTTACTAAAATTATCACTCCCAATCACATATAAATTTAGGAGAATATAAAATTTGATTTTCCTTTTTTTCATATGGATGGACTTGATATCTTTGGTAGCGTTGCACGAAAAATTCATAAAAAATGAATATAAAGGAAAAAAATAACAAGTATGATCAACATTCTTCAGCATAAGCAATGCATACTGAAATAGAGAATTTTATTGTACTTTTCAAATAAATGATTTATTCTTTTGATAATTATTCTATATATTACTTTGTTTCTCCAATAATATTTTATTTACAGAAATAATTGTAATTGTCATAAAAATTATTAGTGTCATATTTTTACTTAATTCAATATACTATTGATGTATTGAATATTAATTACTATTTTTATTAACATTTATTTTGTCTAGGAGAAGAAGTACACTTGACTGTGTTTGTTAAGACGTAATCCAAAATTTAACGGGAATGAAACGGACAAGAAAAGGTGTAAGATGTTGGAGCATGATTTCTCCACCTAAGTTGTCACTATTTCATCACACCACTTTCCTTCATACAAGAAAGGCAAGGGTATAACAATGAATATATTGTTCAAGACATGAAAAATCAAGGGAAAAAAAAAAAAAGAAAAATGCCCTTTCAAGGAGTTACTATTTATAAATAGTAAAAAGGGCTACAGCTTTTATTATGTAGTAAGAATTTCCCAAAAAAAAAAAAAAAATTGAGGGCCCAATTAGTAGATGGGAAAGTTCATGGACTAACATGGCAAGCAAAGAGTTCAGAGATTGGAAGTGGAGGTTTAAGCATGGCATAAAAATGAAAAAAAAAAAAAAAAGGCTTAAATGTGGAACAGTTAGTTGGGAAATCTTGGGGACCAATGTGGCAAAGACCAATAATTATGGGGCTTTAAGCTGGAGTTTAACCATTTCCCAAAAAAGGAACAAAAAATTGCAAAACTAAGAATCGGGGCCCAATTGTTAGATAACAAAGTCTAGGGACCAATATTACAGAAGCCAAAAATGTAGGAATTGAAAGTGAGTTTAACTATTGCTCAAACGAATAAAAAAAAATGAAGCAATTGATCATGTCGAAAGTGATATGTTTTTTTGAAAAATGATCACCTTCACAATAACTCATGCTACAGTAAAAAGTGACTGCTTGCTAAGAAAAGTGATTACTTTGTTATTGTCTAATGAATAAAAGAAAACCTTACACATTAGTATTATAGTATATTCAGTGGCGAACTCAGGTCTTTAGGCTCGGGGGGCTAGGCAGAGGTGAGATGAGCGTGATCACTGAAGCAGAGGCAGACAAAAGGAGGGAGAGATAGAGAGACGTTGAAAGAGAATGGTTTGGGATGGATATATAATGTTTCATAGGTTAGGGGTAATATTGCAATGAAAAGTAAAGATTTAGTACTATTGGTGCTATTTACTCTTTTTATATTCTTTAGCTAGTTTGGGGGGGGGGGAATATACACTTGGTCCTTATTTTCTTTTAAAATTGACAACTTAGTATCTCATATTTATAAAATTTTGAAATTCTCGGGGAGCAACAGCACCACCTACCGCCACTGAGTATATTCTAAAATAGAAAGAATTTTTACTATTCATCAACAGTACTACACATTGTGGCTTTTTTTTATTTTTTTTGCTTCTTCCAATTTATGGTCAAACCTCTACTTTGGTCCCTAAATATTACACATTTGTCATAATGCTTCCTCACTTTCACTTGCTGTAGCTAGCTGAAGGGTCGACCATTTACTGACGATGACATGATTGTCACATTATAAAGATTAGGAAATATTACTAGCCAAAATAAACATTACAGAGATCCAAGAGTATTTTGTCCCCTTTTTTTGACACATCTGCCCACCATTTCAATTTTTTTTCCCTCTCCTGCATAATGGTCAAATCTTTCCTTTAGTACCTGGATATGTCATTTCTGCCATAATAGTCCCCAACTTTCATGATCTGTCATAAATCTTTTTTTTCCCTTCTTTTGCAAATCAGAATTTTTGTATATATTAGAAGTCAAAGGTTTTTAAAGAGAAGAGAAAAGGGCTATCTGGATCCTTGGTCGCGGGTGTAGCAGGCTTTCAGATACCTAACATGCACTTTTAGAAAAATAAAATTTTTTTATGGTATATTTAAATTTATGATGATAAAATCTTAAATGAAAGTAAATGACATGCTTATATTAACTATATTAAATACCAAAAGTTTTTTCTTTTGCATGGTCTGACTCAAATTTTTAATTATATAGGTTTGATCCAAAGCTTTAATTAGTTAAAACTAATGTACATTTTTCATAATGTATAAGTGCTTTACAAAGATTTAATCTAGAGTTTTGATTAGTTGAAATAAGTGAATAATTTGTATTATGCATAAGTGCATCATTCTTAAAAAGTTTTATTTTATCACTAATTCATTACTGAGTAAAAATCTGGAAAACCTACACATGTATATTATGTAATGTTATTTTACAATATGAACATAAAAAACATTCTTTCTCTTAATGGTTTTATTGAATTGAATAACAAAATTGCTTTAATTATTTTTCATTTGTTATTTTTAATGCTCTTTTGACACCATATAAATATATCTTCAGTCGACTACTCTGTGTGTTTATAATTATTTATACTTAGATTTTACTTAATGCCAAGGTAAATTTTATCATTTTACATTGTTCCATCAATAACTTACATTGATTATATTACAGCTAATGTTGTTATAGAATGTACCCACGCAACGCGTTAGTCCTACATACCTCGCTTACTTTTAAAAGTCATTGGATTTCACTATTCATCATTGAAAATAAACAGTTTTTTTCCTCTTTCCCCCCGCTCCCCTTTTCAGACACAATTGACCATTCCTTAAGTTAAATTCTCTTTTCACAAGGTACTCACATTTTTTAAGGCCCATTTTGCAATTCTCTAATATTAGGTTATCTGGTTAAATGTCAATTTAATCCCTAAGCTTCTACTCTTTTCCATGTTAGTCCCTATGTTCTATCCATCTTTTATTTTGGTTCCTAAATTTAATAAATATTTAGCTAAATTCTTTCTATTTATTCTCTTGGTCCCCAATTTTTTCATTGTTTGCATGTATTATATTCTAAAGTAAGACATTGGTTATCATAATTTATTTATTTTTGTGTTAAGCCATTTGTTTACATTCATTAAATCAATTTGTTAAGCCTTTAATACCTAATGTTTTTTCATTTTCTGTCTTGGTTCAAACTTTTTTTTGTTGCTTTTCTTTAATTTTTTTTTTCAAAATAAAACTTTAATCATTATAATTTACCTACTTTTGGATATGGTTATGATTAATTTAGCTTTAATTAATTTTTTTATTTTTATATTTGTTAAGTTAATGGTTAAATTGTAAATTTACTAACATAAATTAAGCACAATTTTGTGTTTCAATCATATTATTTTGTTATTCATGATTGCATTTTGTAGTATGCAATATGCTCAATGGTTTAATAGAATAATTTGGTCTATAATTTCTAAAATTGAAAGTAATTTTTTTTAAATAAATTTCTCATTGATGTTAAAAATTAGAATTTAAGTTGATAAAAGTGAAAAATTTTTAACAAAATTATACATTATTTCAAAATACATATAATGTTATGTTTCTATTTACCTAATTTTAGTTACTTTTCAAGTTAGTTTGACTTTAATTAATTTTCTCATATTTTTTAATTATTTATTATTTAAAATTTTTATACTAAATTTATTGTAAAAAAATAATCGTTATATCATGCGGGCCACTATATCTCGTATATACTACTATGGGTAGCTATGCGTTATTGCGGCACATCAGTTTTAACAATGGTTATAAGAGAAAGTTAGGCTAACTTATCATAAAAAAAATTGAACACCAAATGTTAGGAAAAGATTCTTCATCAAACTAAAAGCAATGTCACGAACTCTCTAAGAAACATAAAAGTTCTGTGAGTAGAAAGAAAAGAGCAACGAACTAAAAAGAGAAGGCAACAAAAACCTTATCTCACAATCCTAAGAAAGAAAAAAAATATATGGTAAAAAATTATCAAAACACACAAAACATCACCTTAATAAGTCATATAATTTTAAACCGCACAACAAAGAGAAAATAAAGAGAAATAATATTTGGTTCACATTTTTTCTAAGTTAGAAGTACTGTCTTAATAATTGTGTCATGTTATAATCAGAAAGATTTATTATTTTAATAAGTCATATTATTCTAAATTGCATAACAAAGAAGAAACATACAGAAATAATACTAGGTTTACATTTTCTCAAATCCAGAGGCGGAGGGAGTAATACTCCTAAAAAAGTATTCATAAAACCATAAAATTAAAAATTAAAAAAAAAAAAGGAGTGGAAAAGATGGTCAGACACGGGAAAAAGAAAACTGAAAAGAGAAAAGAAAAGAAAAAAGAGGCACTGTACTCTCTCTCTTTCGTCTGGGGTTGGATATGGAGGCCTCAGGTGGTCGCTTTCCTGTCTCTGACTCTCATGACGAAAATGACCCATCTGCGCCCTTTAATCACATTGTAATTCTCTTCTTCTCCCTTTATTTATCACTTCCCTCTGTATTTTTTATTTCCTTAAATATATACCTGCTTCTGCTTAGGTATTGCATACCTCTCTCCACCGTCACATGATCTATAAATTCTCGGTTTTTTCTTTTATGTTCTGCTTGCCCCAAATTTGCGGTTTTAAGTTCTGGAGAGAACCCGCATGTTTTATGCCATTTTCATTTTGCCCGGTATTTTTTTTTTTCTTTTGTCCTGGCTGATGCTATTGTACTGCTCGCTTTATGCTATTCTATGGGTCTGTTCATAGTTCCAGGTTGATTCCATCCAATCTCTCTCATACTTTCCTTTGCACTTTACAGCTTAAAATTTTCCATATATTTAGCGTAAGTTTAAAGGAAGGACCTGGGGTTGTGGAAAAAATGAAGCTTTTTCTTCATATATTTCCTCACGGTTCATTAAAATAGAGTCTGTTGAGGACTGGTTTCTTTCTGCTTAATTAGGCAGGCATAGTTCGTTTTTCTTTGAAATTGTTTCTGTTCTGATCTCTTTTCGATTAACGGATTCTTGGTTGTTAGATTAACTGATTCTTGGGTTTTGGTCTATGGATGTTAGCATGTTCTGAGAATCTGATCTATCAGAATTCGATGATTGTCAAGGATTTTAAGAGGAATGTTTGATGATTCATGTTAGCGTTGATTCTTCTTTTCTTATCTTAGTTCTTAAATCTAAAACCAAAACTCTTTGGACATGGTTATACTTGAAGTGGAATTGAGTTAGATTATTGGCTCGAGTTTGTTCTAATATTCATATTGCCTTGTCTCACTGGCCAGTTGCATGAGAAATTTCAAAGCACTCTCCTGTATCAGTTGTCGGGTAATAGGATACACTTTTGTTCTATATCATTCATTTGGTTCCCTAATTTGTTAGGATGAACATGTTTGCCATATGCTCACCCCATCTCATTGTGGATACCATAGCCAAGTGCTACTAGTTGTTCTTGATATATATGATTGAGAATTGCTACAGTTGGTGAACATAATAAAATGCTAACATTTAGAGCTACAATTAACAACATGGTATGGAAATGCTTACGGTTTAGCAATTAGTTGGTGTTTAGAAATTTTCAGTTTTATGATTATTTTCAACTGTAATGGTATTTTGAGAAGGAAAATCCTTCAGGTGTTTGTGATGATTGGAAATTGTTATAGTTTGATCATGGTAGAGGTGCTGTGGAAATGCGAAGAGAGAGGGGTGCGAGTGCGAGTGCGAGAGAGCTTCCTTCAGTGCAGTCACAGATGGAACAAGGGGGTTGAATTACCTGCCGACTCATTCATTCAAGCACTCGGTAGACTATGTCTGGCTGGTTTTGCTACCGTGATTGCATGAATGATGCGGGAGATAGTTTTGCATCCCTCTTTCTCTGCGCTTGGACTGAAGGGAGCTCCTTCCTTCTTTCCTTTTGATTTAGTTAAGAGCATTCTACAGTTGAGTTTTTGTGTTGCTCTAAATTTCATTTTGTTCATTCATTTTTTATCAATACCTTGACTTTGATGCCAATTTTTGCTTTGTCAGAAATAACTTGACTGTGCCTGGCTGATAGAAGTCTTTTTCCCTAGGCCTTAACATACATGAAGACAAGTCACTAGCTTTCTACCTGAAAACTTGAAAAGGGAAGCTAACCATGTCTGTTCTTCATTTAATGCCGCTTATACTCTCTCTGGTCCTCCAACCGTTCCTCTTTCTTTTTCTTTCATGAGAAGCATTTAATGGAGATGAAATGGAAGACTACTAATTGATTGTTCAATTTCTAGTTTGTTCGCCTCTTGGAAGGAAACGTGAAGCTTGCATCTTCCTATTTGACTTTGCATGAGACCTTTCTATCTGTTTTAGGATCCTGATAAGTGAAGCCATTTTCTTTATTTGGTGAGTCTGCCACTTCTCACTGTTAAAACTTTGCCAGTTTGCTTTTGCATGAACTTGTATGTTTAATTAAATTTAAACAGTTAATTGGCGATGTGAACTTCATGCCATCAACCTGAACATAGTTGGGATTAAGGAATTGCAGCATGATGAGTGAGTCTGCCACCTTTTGCACTTCATACCTGTTGTTAGGGTAAAATCTTAATCTGAGGTTGGTTATGACATGCACATAATTGACATCGATTCGACTAGGTTTTCATGAGATCAGTGTCCATGAACAGGATGTTGGTATGGTCCATATGGCTGCTGGTTCAAGTTTCTTAAATCAGGGGTGCAATTAGCAACATGCAGCCTGCGAACCTCAAATTGCTATTTGATGGGAACTGGAATTCTTAATTCTTTTGTGTAACCAATACTGAAAGTACTGTTTCTTTGAACTTCCGTCATAATGGTACTGGATTTGTTTCCCTATTGTTGTATCTGATCAGATAGCCACTTGATTTTCGTATTCCTCTCTTTCCAGTTGGTGTTTACTCCCATTGTTGAAACATCTATAAAGGTTAACATCAAATTGAGCTAAGCGGGCATATATCTGCCAGATATGGACGAGGATAGCTACTTAGTTGGGTTCCTGTTCTGGAGACCAGCATTCCTTATGAGATAGATACTGTGTAACCTAACCTAATATATGTGGGAAGTGAATTGGAATTGTGGTCCCAAATTCCTCTGCATTTTCTTACACCTTAATGAAATGTCTGTACTGTGTGCTCATGGATATCATATTGTATGTCACTAACTTTTTCCCATCATGTCTGGTCCCCTCCAGAACACAAAGTTGCACCTGCTGGTCCAGGAGCACTGGAGAATACAGCTTGTGTGAAACCTGCAAATGGCAAAATCTGTCGTTGTATTTAAAAAAATAACATGTGAGATTAGGAATTTTAGATTCTTGTTTATTGCTGCTGATGTGAATTTATTTTATGTTTATGAATTTGAAATTGCACAGAGGAGTACATGCAGCCTTGGGAGAACTTTTATAGCCAGATTCAATAGCATGATTATTCAAAGGCTCCTGTTTGTTTACCTTTTTCCCCCGCTCCCTGGTAAAAGGTTTTTCCTTTCTGATATGGACAAGTAAAATTTGCTTTCTCCATAATGAAAGTTGGAAGTTTTATCTTTTCATTCCCTTTTTCTAGCATATGAAGATAGCATTTTGCTTCCTAGGTGCATTTTGCTTCCTAGGTCACATAGTGGACATATTTTTTCTTTTCGTTTTTCTTTTGGGATTCATAGGAGTTCACTAGACCTATTGAAGGTGCTCCTCTTCCATCCCTTTATCTTCCCTACCCTGGTGAAGTCGGGATTTGATCACAGGATCTTGATTTCAACACAAAGGCCTATATCAACTAAGTTAGATGGCAACTTAGAAGGGTATATTTCATTTGTTTTGTTTGGCAGATGATAAAAAGAAAGGGTGGAGGGTTTTCATTTGTATGCATGGTGAACTGCTGTGATTGGATGACCATTCAACAGAGTCGTGGTTACTGTTGTGTGTTTATTATAATTTATTGAGCTGTATTGAAATTATATCGTAAATGTTTTATTATATTGACGGCCGGGTAAGAAGTATCAAAGCCTAAGAAGGCAAACAAAATGCAAGAGAAATAAAAATTACAGAGAAAAACCTAAGAGATGAGAGGTTTTAAAACAAAAAACTGAAGTCAGGGACTTGGTTATGACAAAAAGTATAATTAAGCTTAATGACTAATAATATATGATTCCCCCTAAAATTTGGGTTTACTGTGAGCCTTTTTTTTTTTTGGTCATAATTAACGTTTTCCTTTATAAAAAAATGAAAATTGATTTTTTTTTTTAAGTTATGGAACATGATGCAACAATTTGAATGTTAGAGAATAAATTAAAGGTTTGGAATCACATGTGCTATTTTACTTAAAACCTAACTATTTGTAAGTACATCTGAAACAACAACATTTAACAATAAAGGCCTGAATGCCTATTGGTCCCTTGAACTATTGTAACTTGGATATTTTACAACCTGGACTATGAAATGAATCAAATTGACCCCTAAACTATAGAAAATTGGATAGTTTGGTCCCTTGACTCAATAAATAGCACATGTGATTGCACGTGGTTTGGACAGCGTCACCAATTCGACAGAGCAGCAATGACTTGGTGTTTGAGCAGTTGATAGTGTGAAAATTCCCAATTTGAGAGAGAACCTTAACTTGTTTTGTCGTGTGTGATCCATTGGCTTAACACAATTTGAAGCAAAATCGAAGATTGAAGAGACGATGTATGGCTACAAGTCAACAACGGCAAGGAGTTCAAGGGAGGATGAAGACTGCAAAGATGATGCACACCCTATGTGCGGTTGCAGAGTGAAGACCATCAAGTTTGTGGCTCAGAGAGAGAACGAGAATTGGGGCAGAAGGTTCTTTAGGTGTAGAAATTACAAGGTAAGCTTGATTTGTGTTTCAGTTGAGAGATGAAAAGGTGTGGAAGAATAATGTTGTTTTGCTGTCTATTAATATTGCTCGGGTATGTTGCAAAGTAAGCCAAAGCATTATTTCCAGTGAATTGATGAAGAATTTTCTAAACATGTGAAGGAGCTGATAAGTGAAGGAAGAGCAAGGGAGAAAATGCTGGAAGCAGAGATAATGAAAATGAAATTGCAGATGAAGGAGATGTTGGACTATGAAATGGACACAAGAAACCAGAAGGTAATAGAGAAGGAAAAGTTGGTGCATGTGCAAAGGGATGTTGATAAACCGAGGAGATATGTGTGGGTTGTAGTTGTTGTATTGGTGGTTGGGGTATTGAATAGGTTCTGGTAAGAGTAATTGTGGAGTGAAAGAGTGGTTTGGATGACGGGGTTATGGTGCTGTGAATGTTGTGTGTACAATTTTTGCGCTTTAGGGTTGGTGGGATATAAATCAGGGATCGGTTGGCTTGGTTTTGTATGTTGTAGGCAGTAGGCTCGAATGGAAAGCCTTTGTATTGATTCAGTGGGCATGGATTTATATTGATCAAAATTAGAGATTGAACGGAAATACAAGTTCAATTGATCCAATTTGTTTTTTAACAGGTATTTTGCAGTATTGCTCCATTGATAGCAAAGTTTGAGTGACTGGTTTTATTGTTGCTAGAAAGGTTGGTTTGAGTTGAAACTTTTTGTACAGACCTTGAACTTTATTTATGACATGTTAGACTTGTATGTGTAGCAACATAAAGAAAATAGATTTGGTCAACATTTCAAGCCTCACTCTACCGAAATTGTACTTGAAAACCAGGCATTGAATTGGTTTTTTTTTTCTGCAAAAATTTGATAGGGATCAGTTCTATGGCCCAAGTACAATTGTGCAGCAATCTCAGAATAATATACACACATGTAACACAAAAGAACTTCTTTTAATAACATAATCCATGTTTAATATCTAAAACATGCATCATAAGTATTCTGATTGTAATAAGAGAAAAGGCAACTAGTTACTGCATTTGTTGTGAATACAACAGCTTAAATTTGCTAGCATTTGTTGCATGTACAATAAATTTAAAAGCCAAAAATAGCTAGCTTTCCAAGGTGCTTCACTACTGAAAAATTTGTCCATTTGTGCCATTACCATTGTTACTGCCTTTTTCACAGACTCTGCTTCTTTCATGCCTTCCATTGAGTTGACTTTCCTATTGAGTCAGTTGGGACTAAAAAACCAGCCCAGAAACAAGTTCTATTGTTAAATGGCACCCCAATATATTAAGTAAAAAATTATAAGATATGTTGTATGTACTTGCAATATTTGTGATGTAGCATCCAGAGATTCTTCTGTGGGATTAGCCTGCAATGTTGTGAATAAAGTGCCAGTTAAATAACATGTAAAGTAACGTGTAAGTAACATGTACAACATAATTAAAAACATGCTTACATCTTTGAAATGGCACCTTCTCTTGTTGCAATCATCACTCTTATATAGAGTGCAATGCATTATGTCCACAAATTTTTTAAACCTTTCAACATAGCAAAGAAAAAAAATTTGATACATGCGAAGTACAATGCCAGAAAAAAATGTAAAATTTTCTATAATTACTACTACTATTTAAATATTTTTACTAGATTACATGTAAATAATTGTATTGACATTATATATAGTGTTTTTGTTCACTATAGGGGTGAAAAGAGACTGAGCCTTTTTTGAGTAACTCGAGTTAAAGGTTTTTTAAGCTAGACCTATTTGAGTTTGAGCCGAAAAATGGGCTTGAACTCTTTTAGGGCTGAGCTCGAGCCTGAACAAACTTGACCCTAACAGCTCATGGGCCTAACAGGCCTAACCTTTTTCATTTTCCCATCCATTTTGTTAGTCCTGACCCTTCTAATCTTCGCTCTCCTTCTCAAATCAACTTCAACCTTTCCTTCTCAAATTTATTCTCCAGTGTCCAATTGATCTAACAAAAGAGGAAGGCTTCAAAGTTGATGGAGCAAAAAATGAGGTTGGCAATGCCGACGACGCTTGGTGTTTGCAGCAGTGGAATGCCCTATTGCAGAGTCAACCCCTTAGGCAACTTCAAGTCCTTTTCTCAATGACATCGCTTGCTTTATTCTAGGTTTTCTCACTCCTTGTGACATCATTCACCTTGCTTGGGTCAGCAGGTTTTTATTGATTTTGGTTAGCCTTTCTCCTTTTTGTAATTTGAACGATGATGATGGAAATGGGGCACAAGATTGGGCAGTGGTGAACTAGCCTAAATGGGGTGTTAAGGATGAGTCCCCCAGTGAGTTGATATGTTGTGTCCTAGAAATTGACGTGTCAGTCGGTATAGGACTACAGTGGCGCCACAGTCGATGTCTTGAAGAAGATGATGGCTCATTTGTGAAGTTCACAAAATCAAGGTATAAAAGCAAAATGTGTTAAATTTTATCCTTCAATATATTGAAAGAATATAAAAATGAGAGCAGTAAGACATACTGCAGAAAGATGGAGGCCACTTTCACACCTCGAGCCAATATTCTAGTTCCCCACACCTAGGTGCCACCCTTCCCAGCTTCAAGAATATGATCACTCACTCTGTCAAGAAAGACAAGGTCCAAGAGTTAAATGAATTTTCAAATTGGCTTGGTCTTCATGACTAAAAACATTTACGACACATTTGCTGAATTGATTTCAATCAAAGAAAAGTCTCCAAGAAACATAAATTCACCTGACGTCCCAACAGGGGTTGTAAACCCTATAACTCCAACTTGATCAGGAAAACATGCAAAAGTGTCAAGAACAACAGAAGAATCACATATTCTCCATGAAAGCCTCTTGTAAACATTACAAGAGAGATGGCCTTTTGTGATGGCCATTTGTGATGATAAAAATCAAGGCAAATAAAGTTGTCACAAAATCATAATAAAAACTAGAGTGGACCAGTTAACGGCTACGTCTGTGACGATTTTCTTATGATACTTTTTGCTACGATTAAAATTGTCTCAATTTGATATTGCGATGAAACATTTGCGATGATTCTAATTATCACAAATGTTTTGGTGGGGGCTTTTTGATGGAAAATTTATGACAATATTGTTACGAAAACAATCGCAACAAATACACATAGTAAAATCGTAGTAATATCTATTACAATCTCTCTATGATTAAATCCCGAAACCCTAAGACCCAAAAATCTCTAAACTCTAAAACCCTAAATTTTTAAACTCTAAACCCTAAACCATAAACTCTTAATCCATTAATTCTAAACATTAAACCCTAAACCCTAAACACACACTAAACACTAATCCAAAACCCATTTTGGGATAAGTTCTATATATTTCCCTTTTCTGGTTATCTGTGTAAAAATTTGCATATTCAGCCCTTATCTTTTATCTAAGTTATAATTATGGCACTAAATATTTATATATGTTATTTGAGTCAAGCAAGCTTTCGGGCAGAGCTCAAGCCCGCCTCAAGCCGAATTCAAGCCTAAAAAATTGAACTCGAACAATTCAAGCTCAAGCACATATAATACTAAACGACAAAGGGGCTGAGTTCTAGCTCAATGGGCTTAGGCCCCTTTTTACACCCTAAGTTCACGGGCATAAAAGTAGTTAAACAATATTGAGCTTCAACACGGCTGCAGACAAAAACTTCAATCAAAGTTACCATCAACAACAATTAGTTTGAGCTCAATTACAAAACCACCTCAATGTTTAGGTGAAACACAATTTCGTCTCTATTTATTTTAAAAGCCTACACTCTACCGCTAAATGTGAGCTATTTATTTAATTTCTAATATTAAATTTTCATTAAATTTGAAATATTTAAAAATAATGTGAGTTGTGTTTTTTTTTTTTTTTTGGAGTTGTTTTTTGAAGTAACCACCTTACTTGCAAAATCAAGTACGGGGCCAGCAACAAGGCAACGTTTTTGGTACACAAGCGTTAACGTGCCCACCTTGGGGAAACTTACATGAATGATAAATAAGTTTTCTAAATTAGGCATTTTGATCCTATAGATTTCAATTAGAACATATATCTCATATATCCGCTTATGCGTAATTAACTACAGCTGTAAACACTGTTAAATTTCCTGGCTCGACCCCTTCCAGTAAGTTATCCCCTTGCCATTACCATCATGTATAGTTTTATCAGTATAATCCATAACCTAACCCAACCCTCATTTACAACATATGCTTTTAACCCTCATGTTGGCCCTATAGTCACACATGTTTTTAGATACAAGATAAGATGGGGAAATTACAAAAACTCCCAACTAATTTAGTCTAACCTAACTTTGCTCTTCATTTCAAAAAAATCTAAATTTTATCTCCAACTTCTTTTATACTATTCGACAGCAACATAAGAAACTCTAACTTAAATTATTTGGTAACTATGTTCAGTAATTTCAAGTTATTGGATATTTTGTTTACAGTTAAATGACGTTTAAAACTATTGTGTTTATAGAGAGGGAACATATATAATTTAAAATGCTATTAACTATAAAAAATATTGTAGAGATTGAAATTATTAAAAGATAGATATTATGCATTTTAAATTAGGGTTTGAAAAGTTGTCACATAATGTAGAAGAAGTAGGAATAAAGTATATATTTTCAAAAATAGGGAGACAATGTATAGGTTAGATCAAACCACATTAGGGCTTTTGTAATCCCAAGACAATATCACAAATACAAAAATAACGTATATTAACATATATATAGACATGTCAAAATAGGTGTTGTATAAGACGATCGAATTAAAACATAAACTTTTATGCATAGATATGCATATTTCAAATCCATAATTAAACAAGTATTTTTAATGCATAAATGGCATACATGTATAAATGGAAAATTGGCACCAATCATTCTAGAATTATCACTCATGTTGCAGTTCATTCTCAAGCTATGAAATATTTCATAATTTATTCTGAACTGTTGATAATTTTACAACGTTCATTATCCACCCATTCCTATTGATAAACATAGGCAGAAAATAGAAATACCAGAATTTGGCGAAAAGAGAATTATCGTGTCCGAACTGGCATAAAAAACAAGAAAGAAATAAAAATTAATATTGATAGGAAATAAAAATAAAAACATACTTTCTTAAAGAAAAAATAATAATAAAACTAATTAAATAGAGAGAGATAAAAATAAATAAAATAAAAAGATAAAAAAATAAAATAATATGAACATAAAATATGAAATTAAATTAAAGAAGTAAATAAAAATAATAACAAGTTTAAAAAATAAAATAAAATTATTAAAATATATATATAAGGATGAATAAAAGTATAAAATATTCTTTAAAAAGATTTAGAATTTGTAAACAAAAATTGAAAGAGAAATAATAATAAATAAATGGATATAAAAAATAAAATGAATAAATATAGAGGAACAAATTTTTCAATATTTTTTAATATCTTAATTTTATACGTGTTTACTTTTTTTTTCATATTTTATTTATTGAATTGATAAAGGATTAAGTGCCCTTTTCATCTCCTGAGAACCAAAAGGAGCTGCGTAAAGAATATTTGTGTCGTTTAGCTATATTGAACGACAGTGGAAAGAGGATAAATGGTCCCAAAGACTTCTTCTGGATCAAATTTAAACAAGACCCAAAGATAAAGCTTTGGATTTCTCGTTTATTACTTTTGCTTTTTTTTTTTATGATTTATACTACTTTTAATTTTTATAATATATTGTT
Source organism: Aquilaria sinensis (assembly GCA_005392925.1). Taxonomy (NCBI): domain Eukaryota; kingdom Viridiplantae; phylum Streptophyta; class Magnoliopsida; order Malvales; family Thymelaeaceae; genus Aquilaria; species Aquilaria sinensis. The sequence continues at coordinate 460,681 of SMDT01002848.1, read as the reverse complement.
TCCAAAAATTTTAAAAATTTAAATATATATATATACTGAAAAAATTGATAGGTAAAAATAAATTCCAGATTTTATTATTTTGTATTTGTTTTTTATTTTCATTGAAATTTATATTTTTATTTATTCTATTTCTCTTTTCATTTTCTAATTTTTTATCATTTTAATTTTTTTATATTTTTTCTAAGAATATTATTATTCTTTATTCTCTATTTTATTTTTATCTTTTTTTATTCTTTCTTATTTTCTTCCTTTCATATACTCCTTCCAGCCGATAATGGATGAAGCATTTCTTTACATACAGAGATTGTGGTATGTGTAGTACTTTTTCTTTTTTACCACTAAAACTAAAATTCCAAAAAAAATCTCTTTTAGGTTTTTCATAGTGAGATTTTAAATAAGGATTTAAAAAATAAAAAAAAATTCTAAATAAAAGTAATAAGATAAATTAGATGTTACAAACTTTCTAAAAAGAAAAATAATTCAGCCTTTTGGAGACAGCCAAAAAAATATGGTTTATCATTTTTTGGATGAGGGAGTAATATTTTTCTAATTTTATTGTATTTTATTTATATTAATTTTTATATTTTTCTATTATATATGATATAAAATAAATTCAACTTGTATCATAATTTTTTACCAAAATTAATGGATATTCAAATTATCAGTTTTTTTCTCTCTATAAATCGGATTTCTATTTGATAATTGTAGTGCCGGCTTGATTGATAAAATAATAGCTAGGATCAACTCATGGAGCTCTAAATTGCTCTCAGATGCTAGTAAATTCCAACTGATCTAATCAATTATTTACAGTATTCAGATCTACTGGTCTCCTCTCTTTGTTCTCCCAGATTCAATTACTAAGCAGATTGAAACTACGTGTAGGACTTCTCTCTAGATTCGCTGGATCCACTGCTACGTACTATTTAAAGAGGAGGAAGAACTGCTGGCTATCATAAGTAGCAGAAACATATCTAATTAAGTGTAATAAAGTGGCTCCAAAAGCAGAGCAAAAGGGGAAATCTTGTTATTGAATTTAAGCAGGCCACTCTGCTGGCTACTGCCTATCACATCTGGCTGGAGAGAAACAACCGCGTTGTTTCCAGAGGGAAAATAGCTCTCCTGATATAGTTGTTAATCATATTATAGCATTTGATTTGGCTGTTAATTAGAGTTCGTAAACCCCCTTTACGTGTCATCATGGCTTCTGATTGGATTAGGCATATTTTCTTATTAGATTGAGCTCTCACGATTTTGCTGCTGGGGAGTGTTTTTGTAGATGGTACGTTACTTTTGACATGATTAAATTTTATTTTCCTTGTACAAAAAAAAATTAGTTATTTTACTATGCATCTATGTCTAATTAGACATAGTAACTAAACTTTTAATCTTCTATATATGAGACATAAAACACCAGAAAAATTGACAAAAATACTCTTAGTTAAAATAATTTTCTTTACAAAAACCCTAGCTTGCTACTTTGACTCCTCTGGTGCCAGTGTCGGTGCCGGCGACTGTCATACGTTAGGGATTTCGTCATCATCGTATTTCCTCCGAATCTCAACATCACTGTGAGAATATGCATTATTGTAAAAGTATCTAAAGTAATGAGAAAATATGTCTAAAAAAAATGTAAAAAATATCTAATGTAATATTTAAAAGTGTTTAAAATAATTTGCAAATAATTTATTACTATTAGAAAAATAAGAAAAATATTTGAAACAATGAAAAATGTCTGAATGAATACTGAAAAATGTCTAAAGAAATATTTAGAAGTGTCTGAACCAATACGTAAACAATTTACTCTCCTCAAAAATAACTATTTGAAACAATAAAGTGTTTAAATGAACATGTAAAAATGTCTAAAGAAAAGTTACAAAATATCTAAAGCAATATGCAAATAATTTATTTTCATGATAAAAAAAATGTAAACAAAATAATAAAAAAAGTGTCTAAATAGAAAATTAAAAGTGTCTAAATCAATATTTAAAAGTGTCTGGAGAAAAAAATACAAAATTGTCTTAAAAATAACTAATAAAAAACCTTATGTTTTTGGAAAACTAATTGCAGCCTTCGCTTGCCTATCTCCTTCAAACGCCAATCTCCTTCTTCGTTCACCGATCTCATCGCCGCCATCTTTGCTCGTAGATATCTTCTTCATTCGCCGATCTCACCATCGCCATCTTCGCTCACTGATCTCATTGCCTCCATCTTTACTCGCCGATCTCACCTCTGCTCGCCAGTCTTTCCTCCGCCGTCTTCACTCGTCGATCTCTCCTTCACTTGCCAGTCTCACGTCCGTTGTGCCAATCTCTCCTTTCACCTGCCGTTCCGCCGATCTCACTGCCTTCACCTTTGCTCGCTGATCCCACCGCCTCCATCTTTGCTCACTGATCTCACCTCGGCTTGCCAGTCTTAGCTCTGCTGTCTTCACTTGCCGATCTCTCCTTCACTTGCCAGTCTCACCTCCACCGCGCCGATCTCTCCTTTCACCTGCCAATCCTGTCAATCTTCTTTGATCTCCATCAATCTCCTTCACTCGCTGATCTCCACATAGATGCCTTGAAGGAGAACTACCTTCGGTAGTCAATCAGATCAAAAGTCAATTAGATCGAAAAGTCGCTATTCGAGACCGGAGAGGCCTCGCTGTTCATTCCCCTCACCTCACTATCTCATCAATGGTGATTGGTGAAAGAATCGAGAACGGACAAGTAGATTTTGGCCGGCTGAAGAGGATTTGCAAAACAGGCTTGGAGAGAGAGAGAGAGAGAGAGAGACATAAGAGGCTGTTGGAGATGAGACGTAATTTATTGTAAGGGCAAATTTATAAAATCATTCCCTATGTCGAATCAAACATATGTTTACCTTATCCTTCGTAAAAAAAATTGGGTTTCTATGCCAATTCAACCTTCCATAAAGCTAGGGATTGGTTTGCAATGAATTATAAAGCTTTTGGACCAATATGAAATGATATGAAGGTTGGGGAGCAATTTGCAATTGAAATTAAAGGTTGGGGACTTTTGATGCCTTTTTACCCAAATTTTATTTTTGACGTCAATCCTTTCACATGTGTCATGTGTGTGTTGTATATATATACGTACGTATGCGTGCACATGTATGCATGTAGGTATATAATTATGTATGTGTATAATTCGGCCTAAAGAAATATTAAAAGTACATAAGATCTGGCCTGGAGGAGGAACTTTTAGTTCTGTATTTTAAACACGCGCACACACACACACAGTAATGTTATCTTAAAGAAAAAATGTTTCACTACCTTAATTACTAGTTGTGTTTAATAAACTATTTCTTTGACTTAAAATATTAAAAATAAAATTTTCTTCCCATTTTAAGAATAAATAAATGATTTCAATTTCATTTTTTTTTTCAGTGAAAATTTGAAGTAAAAAGTACTATATCCAATTCTCCATCCCATAATCTTCACAATAATTACTATTTCTTGTGATCTCAAATCTTTGTAATATTTCCAAATTTCAACAATCAATTTTTTATTTTTTATTTTTATTGATTTACATATAAGAAGTAAAGGATAAAAGTGAAGAACAACACACAATTTTTTTTTATCCTCCTTAATTTTAACGTGTGTCAATAAACGCAGGGGAGGGGAGTATTGGAGAAAGCAATTGTATAAGTAGCAAAATATTGGATGGCAAGAGTTTTAAGTTTTCCGTTTCAGCCACAGAAGAAAACACTAAAGGTGGCCCGAGCATTTACTGTGCCAGGATATGCCAGGATACATTTGTCAGAGCAAACCCTCCATCTGGTGAAAACTTCCTTCTTCGTTATTATCGCTCTCTCCATATCTCCCAAGTCCAAATCGTATCCCCCCTACATTACACTTACTTAATAAATATAACTCAGCTGGCTAGTTCATCAACTCTTCTCTCTTTGCTCAATCAAACCACAACAAAAATTTCCTTGTGCTTTAGTCTATTTTTCAGGAGCTTTGCTAGCTTGAACAAGTATAGAATTCTAGTGCGGTAATCATCTCATTCTTTCACCTTCTTTTCTTCCCTACATTTCCATATGCATGCTTAACAGTGATAAAAATTAATTGTTACTCTTTCTAATCTCTCTTTTCCTATCCTTCTCTGTCTCTACTGTACTGTCTAGCTCACATAACAATATATATGCTTGGGATGGGTCATCGTGAGTTAGGTAGGTCGGATTGGTAAAACACGACTATCTAATTGTGATCTCACTTTATTCGATTCTTGTGAAATCTCTGCTTGTCACCATGGGATGCAAGATTTAATTTATCTTCGATTTTGAATGTTTTTTATGTTTATTATAGTTACTATTCCCCAAAAAAAATAATGAAAAAATCAATATTCATTGATCTTAGAGATTGTTTTGTTTCTCTTTTGGTTAGTAGAAAATATATAATTAATCAAAATTTGAATAATTAAAATCTCTAGTATTTCTGTTTATTTTTTATTTAATTTTTTTTTCAAAATTGCTTGTGCATTTGGTTAAAATTTCACAGGACTCTCTTCCTAGAAAATATAGTGCTAAAAACTAGTAACTGTTGCTTTACTAACTTTTTTAAATTTTTATCAAATAATTCTTTCTTCTATCCTATCTCATTTCTTATTGATGGCAAAAGTTTTCATATAGGCTCATTAATGAATTGATAGGACTTGAGAGATTTGTGAACTTTAATGATTCACAAAATAATGAAAGTATATAGTTGAAGAATTTTCAAAGAAATTGATTCATTTCATGATTTTTTTTCATTTCCAACTCAATCTTCTTTCAAGAAAAAATGTTTTATTCTTTTCCACAAATTTGCGGAAAACTGGTACTTTGCATCATTTTCGGTAATAAAAACTTTATATAAATTTTCTTTATCATGAATGAGTCACTATTACCAATTTAATTTAATTTTTAAAAATTAATAAAATAAAATGAAAACTTTTAGATGCCATGCATATAGAGAAAAATCTCACATTATTGGCTATAAATAAGTACTTATTCTACTATCATTCATTTGTCTAATTTAAGTGCTTTGGCACCATTAATTATGTAATTTGAAGAATATAATGATTTCCTTACACCACTTCCATGCCCTAACATATTTTTTATTTTTCTAAATTGAGACAGGTAATTAGAAGAAGCAAGCAAGAGACACAGAAAGGAAAGTTTATTGTACTTGCTTAAATAAAAAAAAAAGTACCTGAACTATGTCAAGAGTGGAATATAGGAGGAGTCCTCGAATATTTGAATTAGATGCACGAAGGGCCCAACAAATAAAATGCCAAAATAATAGCAACAAGATATGTGAGACCAGTGCCAGGCAGGAATCAGGTAAAAGCAAAGAGCCTGTTTTGTCCTACAAGCGAGGAAGAAAAAAGACCAAAGTCAGACCTGTCCAAGATTTAGTTACTAATGTATACGTAAATCAAGCTAACATGGTAAGTTTTTGCTAATTAGTATTTCTTTTCGTGATCATTGTTTAGTAATTCTATCTTATTTGAGTATATCTTTTCTGGATTGCATAAGAAATTTTTTTCTCTTTTTCATCTATGAAATTTCCATTTAAATATTTTGTTACACATAAAGTTTTCTTAGTTTGTATAAAATATTATAATTTAAAACAGATAGAATACCATTTATTTGAGTAATATATAGTGATGATGCAGTATTTATCTTTCTAAAATTCTTGTAGCTTGTTACAAAAATAGTTTTTAAAATTTTATTAAAATTTTTTTTTAGTATCCAATTGGTATTATCTCTGTTGAAACATATTTTTTATTTGAGTTATCTTCTAGTTGTGTGAGTTTGTGTGTGTGTGTGTGACTGCAAATAGTTTGGCAATATTGACAAATCACTACTTCATCAGCTTTTCCCCATTGTTATAAGAATTCTTAATTTTGGTTGGTTTTCTTTATAATTAAATAGAAAAAAAAAACATTTCTACTTGTAGGAACAAGTGCATGTACAGGGGAGTCTATTATGTGCATATGCGTGTATAATTGACAAACATACTATGGTACGTAGAATTACAAATTAATCATCCTTGAAATTATTAGAAATTCATGAAAAATATTTTATTGAAAAAAATGTAATTTTAATTGTTTCTTATAATTTATCATTATAAGAAGCACTTGTAGTTTATGTCTAAGAACAACAGCTAGTGGGACGATATTGGGATATGAAAGATTAGGTTTTCCTTTTCCCCTTTGAGAATATAATAACATACATTACATAAACAAACCAAGAGAAAATAAATAAAAATTTATAAATTTGAAAATGTATTTTTAATTGTCACTTACCCTTGTAGGTTGGTACTCAAGATGCCAATATGAATCATCACGATACAGCTACAATACCATACAAGCACGTACTTGAAGAAATACTTGAGATTCTTCAAAAGTCAGAGACAAATACACTAGAAATATTCAACTTCATATCTTTTTTTTTTTTGAAAAAATAGAAGGAATTAATCTTTGCATGATTCTTCCCCCCCTCTAAATTACAGGAAAGACGAATACAAAATATTCGCAGAACCAGTAAATGCAAATGAGGCACGTACCTTCAATTTATTATTTGTCTTTTTCTTTTCTGGCTTTATATATTTTCTATAAATGAAATAATCAGCTTGTGAAAATGAAAGGTTGCTTATTATTATGATGTCATCAAAGAACCAATGGATTTCGGGACCCTTTCCAAAAGGCTAAACCAGAACACCTACAAAAGCCTGGAAGAGTTTGAGGTAATTTTAATTGTTTGTGTGCGTGTGTGTATATATACTGAGACAATATCAAGATTACCCTAAATGATAAAGCACTTAATTACCAGTTGCAAGAAGGATTAAGGCAAATTCCCAATTCTCCCCTGGTCTCCTTCTCTAGTATGTTCAAGAAAAAAAAACATATATTTCCTGTTTGTCCAAAGGAAAAAAAAAAGAGAGAGAGAGAGATTACTAATGGAACTATTGTTTTTATATTGGAACAGTATGATGTCTCTCTAGTGTATAGAAATGCAATGCATTTTAACGCAAGCAACACCAAATATTACAAACAGGTAAACTATTAATTGATTTTATTCATTAATCTTTGTGTTTTTGAACTAGTTAAACTTTAGGATAATAGCATGAAAGGTTTCATAGTTCTCATATTCCAGTGAAGCATCTTGTTGATTTTTTTTAAAAGCTAGCTTGCCAAATTAATGTTGGGAACACAGTTTTATTTTATTTATTTACTTATTTTTTGGTTTACTTATCCATAAAACACATATTTTATGGCCTTGGTATTTATAGAAGGAAATTCACTAGAGAAAAATAATAAATTTTATTTCTAACAGTAAAATTAACAAAGAGATTTGAGAGAGTGACGAAGGCTTTACAACAATTGAAGCTAATTAAAAATTTTTAACCCTCTCAAACGAAAACTAGAAATATTATTGGGGCTTTTCATGCTATATATATATATCCCATTAAACTTTTTACATAGCTAAATTTCTACTTTTTGGGTTTTGCAGGCTCGTGCTATAAAAGAACTAGCAACACGGCTGTTTAACAGATTCAAGACTGACCCTGAAAACTTTGAAGCTACGTTTTCAAAGAAAAGGGTAGTATTTGGTAGAAAAGGCAAAGATAAAGTTGCAGCTTTTAAACCTTCTGTTAATACCAAACCAGCAAGCCAAGTTGTGACAACTGAAAAAGGTATAATCACTGTATTTGCTCAAGTGAACAATCTTCTTCTTTGTCTGTTACAGTGTAATGCTGAACATATTTTCGACATTTCGCACCGTTATTAATCAGGCCATGAGAAAGAAAGAAAGCCAAAAACTTCTGAAGCAGACCTAAGAAGTACCTATCAACCCTTGGCTTCTTTTCCTATAGAGGATGTGTCATTAACCTTTGCTACCCTTGACTGCCCAAATATACTTCAGCTAGTAAGTCTTCTATAGCTTTTCTCTTGATTCATATATTTTATGTGTATAAATACTTATTTTGAACAGGATTGTTTGGTTTTCAGAATGAGGATGCAGATATTGATTATGTGGGAAGCTTGAGCAGCTTTTCCAAGGATTTTGGGCCAACTGCTCAGCTGGTTGCAAGAAGAAAGATTGAGAAGTACATTGCTGCCACAAAATATGCGAAGAAAAAGATCTTTGTCGCACCATCTGTTGAAGTCCCTCCTAAGTTCTCTGCAGGATCCATGAGTAGTATCTCCAATGAGAAACTTGGTGCTCCAACCAGGCCCAATTTTCATCCAATGAGTCATGATTGGATCAATCAACCTGCAGTTTCTTGTGCTGAAAGTTTCGGTGACTTGGGACCGAAGATTCCTCAGCCAATCACTGAGGACTCAACATCTTTCCAGCTCTTCGGGAACCTAATTGGGAGGCAAGTTTTCTCTGGTGATGGAAAACCAACCAATCAGTTCATTGCCAAAGGGAAAATGGTCCAACCTGTTTGTGAACCTATGGGGCTTAATCAACCAATCAAGCAAGTTGGAAACTCTTCCATTGAGAAGAAAATTCAGGTCAAGAAAGCTTGGAATGGAGGACCCTGGGACCTCAACGATTCCCCAGTGGCAGAAAATGGAAACCCCAGCAGCTCCATCGTGAACACAATGCACACATATCGATTTCCGGATCTAAACCTCGGAGAAGGAACATCTGCTGCAGCATTCCCTTACGAGAGGACCGGCCTGCTCCAAGATGCAATACTTCAGCCCACATGCTCTTCTTCAGTAAGTGGAAACAACTCATGGGGCAGCTGGCCAGCTTCCGTGAACCAAACCATGGCACAGTCAAATAATTACCTTAACAATGGAAAGCAGGATGTAGGTACACATAGCTCAAGCTTTGGAGTTCCAGAATGGCACAGCCAGGCAACAAACACAATCGATTTCTTCCTGCAGCAGCAGCAGCCGGTACAGACATTGGTGCAACCAAAAAGACTGGTGAACTTCTTGTACAATGATGATTCCATGAAACCGGAATGGCAGGTGAGTCCTCATGAGAAGGTGGGGAGCAAGGGATCATTCAACCTCCATTGCTTTATGGGGGCTAAAGCTACTGCTGCTAATGACCGCAGCAAGATGCCAATAATATACTGAGAAACAGGCAGATTTTCACTTTCTTGTGCTTGTAAGAAATAATTAAAGTAATAGCATGTGTTGCTTAGACTATAATGAGTTTTTAAGCCATTTTTAAATGAGAATAATGGTGGGGGTTCCCATCTGTGACTATTAATTTGAGTATGTTTTTATAGATTTCTGCTTCCTGGTTTTTGTGAACATATGCTCTCCACACATGCATTTTATCTTATCAATTCTGTATATGTTTAACGTGCATTTTATCTTACTATGGACATAATTTGCAAATAGATTCTAGTCTGGAAATATGAGATGTGTCTTATCATGTTGTGAAGCTCAAGGAGAGCAGTTATTTCAGTTTTGTTTCTCGAACCAGGTGTTGTTCGGCAGTGTTTTTGGTTTGAAACTTGTTCGGTGTTTGAATGATTGGGATCTAATGATTGCTTTGGGAAAGCAGTATTTGGGTAAAGACACACTTCATTAATGGTCTATTTGGATTGAGGGATGGGAAGGGGAGGGGAGTAAAATTAGAATGACTGCTTATTTTGATAGGAGGAAATCTTGGGAGAGCGAAAGTCATCATTCTTTCTCCCCACTTCCTTCTTTTGTACTTTTTTATCTTAACTCTTTCCAAATTGGGGGAGAAATAGCCCATCCCTCCTATTCTCTTCGCTTCCCTTCCTTCATCCTCATTTATTAATTCAATTCAAACACGCTGTAAGATTATTTGCGTTAACATTAGATGCTAAACAGGAAAACAAATAGTTATATCGTACATTAGTGTACTAACATATACCCTTAGTTTTGCTTTATTTACAAAAATGTCACAACATCCAGAATAACATTTTTTATAAAATGAATTGTAGTATTTTTTGTAATAATGTCATAGGCCCTAAAACAATATTTATTACAAAATGAATGACATCTTATGGAACAATAAATTTATATGAAATGAAATATCATTTCTTACCCAAAAGTACAACTTTATTTATAGAATATCATTTCTTACAAAATAAGCAACATTTTATAGAACAATAAATTTATATGAAGAAAACAATATTTCTTATTAAATGAAACAATATTTTTATTGAACAACATTTCTTATATATAAAATGAATAGAAACTTTCGGAATAACAAATTTATACAAATGGAATAATATTTCTTACTAAATAGGACAATATTATTTATATGGAACAATATTTTTTATGAAGTGAATAATATTTTATGGAATAAACAAGTTTATATGAATAAAATAATATCTCTTACTGAAAAAGACAACATTATCTACGGAATAACATTTCTTACAAAATAAATAACATTTTATGTGACAACAAATTTATATAGATCAAATAATGTTTCTTATTAAATGAACAGTATTACTTATGAAATATTTGGTCAATATTACTGTTAACACGCAATCTCAAACGAGATTTTGGAAGTTGATGAAACATGTGAAAGTGTAGCTTTGTAATTCATCGGTCATCGGTCATCTTATGAAATTTTTTACTTTTATTTGCTTCATACTAAAGCTCTGCTTCAATTCAATCTGTAAAAGTTTGGAATGCCTTATGCGAGTGACCGCCTAATGATGGTTTTGTGGAGTTGAGTTTGCAGGTAGAGCCGTAGAGGTTCCTCTAATTACTGGAGCTTAGTTGATGACTAGGTGTAACTTGCTTTCTTTGTTCGTGGATACGATGTGTTACTGGTTTTTCTGTCAGAAAATGTCTGGCTTCTCCGAGACATTGCCTTTGCCTGCACCCCCCACTGATGGCGATCTTGGTCCCCTCCCCCGGCCGGCTCAGCTTCCTACCCAGGAGGAGGAGAAGCAAGTGGACGAAGACCAGGAGAAGGCTGACTCCGCTGGGCCATCCCTTGCCACAACCAGAACCATTGGCATGGTACATCCTCCTATGGACATCAGAAACTTTGTTGATGATACGACGGCTCAGTTCGGGCCAAGAATGGTCACGAGTTTGAGAAGATTATTCCCAACACAATGCCCACAACGCACAACGCCAGGCTAGCTGTCAGAGAAAAGACACCAAACAGAAGCAGAGGCGGTCCACAGGCGGTTCCTTAACTATTAAATTTTTCCTAAAATGATCCCTTAACTCTAAAAGTGACTATTTAGGTCTCCTAACTTAAACAACACGTTCAATTCGAGTCCCATCCGTTATATTAGCGTTATTTTTGACAAAAAAATGCATACATGGCACTTAATACCCCCTGCTTGACCCCACAATATCACGTGACATCCTCTTTTATGATAATAAATGACAAAATTGAGAGAATAATAAGTCATAGACTAGAATTGATAAAAAACCAAATTTTAGGGACTTAAACTGTTAATTAACAAAATCTTTGCAAATCTTCTCTCGTCACCGTCACTATCTTCTCGCCCTTCTCCGGCCAAATATTCTCTCCCTTCGTCACCGTCTTGAATTGGAGAATCAAATCCCTAGCCGAAGATGGAAATGGAGAATCGGAAGGATGGGAGATGACAGTGACGGTGACGGTGAATTGGAGGAGCACGAGGAGAAAGAAACAAAGAATTAAAGGGGCTGGGGATGGGGACAGGGAATCAGAGGAGCAAAGAACCAGAAGAGCGAAGAATTGAAGGAGCGGAGGAAACAAAATCAGAGAATCGGAGGAGTAGGAGGAGACAATCGAATATGGTGACTGGAGATGATGGCAGAGGCGGACGGCTATTGGAGGGAATTAGAAACAAAATCGAGGGAGGACCGAGGCCGGTGATTCCAAACGGAAAGAATCACCATGGGTCGCGCCGAACCGAAAGATCCACCAGTAAATGGATCTCTGCAGCGCCGAACAGAGAGACTCTCGGGAGAAGAGTTGGCCGGAGAAGGGAGAGAAGAGGGTGACGGCGATGAGAAAAGATTTGGGAGATTTGGTTAATTAACAACTTATGTCCCAAAAATTAGGTTTTTTTTTCAATTCTAGTCTAATATTTATTGTTCTGTCAAATTTATCATTTATTGTCATAAAAGAGGATGTCACGTGGCATTGTGGGGTCAAGTAGGAGGTATTAAGTGCCATGCATGCATTTTTTGTTAAAAATAATACTAATATAACAGATGGGACTCGAATTGAATATGTTGCTTGAGTTAGGGGACCTCAATAGTCATTTTTAGAGCTAAGGGACCATTTTAGGACAAATTAAATAGTTAAGGGACTACATTTGGATTTTACCCGGATGATGAGACCTGACCTGATTTGGAAAGGAGACGAGTGTTTGATCTGCCCTATCCTCGCTAGGCCTGTAGACAAGAAACGGATGAATTCCCCCCTTTTACCTTCTGGCCACCGCTCCTTATCTGATTCATACACTGACCCTTCAGTCCCCGTAAATCGGCCGTCGAGCTCGGATTATACATCGGAGACAGGGACGCAGAAGTCACCGGAGATGAGATCCTTCTTTGGATCAACATTGCCAATGCGAACGTGGAAGAGAAAATTCTGGTTGGATGGCAAAACTGTTAATAATGCAAAACTAAGGGTTTAAGGCCTATATCAAGTGTAAGTTATCCTCAAATAAAAAATATATATATATATATAATTCTAGCTTTTAATGTTAGTCCCCGATCATTGATCATCCAAAACTTTGACATCAATCACAAACATTAGTAGCAAACAGAGACAAATCCTTTCAAGGCTAAAGATGGAAGAGGGTTTTCTGTTGCTTGTTTTAAGCAAAACGAAATAGCAGCTCATGGGAACGAAGAGCATCTCATTGATGCTTTTCCATCTCAGATTTCTAGCAGCCTTCACAATGGTCTAAGCACGGGGATTTGATTACTAGAAAATCATATTGCTACATGACATTTTTCTGCACTTCGCACCAAGAAATATTCGGAGAACAAAATAGAACCTTTATGTACTTGTTACACAGAACAGGTGCACAAAAATACAAATTGGATTCCACTTATCGCATTCCCAAGTGCTTGCTATGGCCAAATTCCAAACTATTTCCGGCCAGTGTATCCAAAACCAATTTGGTACATGGCTTCAGTGATACAACCAATTATAAAAGAGGGAAAAAAAAAAAAAGAACAAATTACAAGGAACCAGGCTTCCATGGAGAATTTGGTCAACTAATATTGTTGATCAAGCTTGACGTTTCGACATGCATCTGAAGCGTTGATGCCCATGTCATCCATGGTTGTCGTTCATACCATCTTAGTCAGGGTATCATTTCTGAAACCTAGACGGTCGTAATACCTCTGACCAAATTGTTTACGTTTCAAGCCAAGTCAAAGTCCCTGCTATCAGATATTTGCTTGGTAGTTCACCAGACGAAGGCGAGAGGTATGTGATTTTCCTCCTGTTCATCCAGTAGTTAAATTATTAGGATATAAACATGTCAGTGGTGCATATTTTTTTTCTTTGAGATTGTGTGTGCACATGTTCATGTCTGGTGGAGAGAGAGAGAGAGAGAGAGAGATGTTACAGTAAAGATCCCAAATGCAAACCTCTGGATATCTATATCGGTGACATACACAAATCCAGCAACATTACTGCATCAGAAATATATAACACGATCAGCCAGACAAAAGCTACACAGAGAGGAGATAGAAAAGGCCAGAAGAGGGGAGAGGAGAGGGGGCTCAAGACACGTGGAGCAGGCTAACTTGCCACTACGGTTGCTTCAAGCTGTTATGGGCAGCAAGTGACGAGTACAGGAGACTTCTTGAATAATAAGCTGAGCAGGCTAACTTGCCACTACATTATTTTTGACAGTCAACACTGCAACGGGCTACATGGTAGGTCACAACTTCATCCCATTCTCTCATCTTTCTCAAGAAGAATCTAGATATTAAATGGCAATTAATTCAAGCCTATTGTGAATACTAGTCCTCCACGGAACTAATCCTTTTCATTCGTAAATTTTCTACAGCAACACTTCCCACCCAATTCAAATTTCAACCACCCTGTAAACTATGGTATGCGGAATGCACTTGAAAGAAACTACACAGAACTCATCAAAATTATATTCCCATCAACTACTTTAATAGGCCAGGCATCAATAATTTCTGGAAAGAAAGAAACTAAAGCATAAATTGCTACCAAGAATGGGAATAATTCAGAGATAAGGAAGTGACCTTGATAAAATTTGATCTGCTTCTTTCGCATATGAAACAGCAAGAACTGTATGCAGCAGATCTCGATCAATATTGACAGCTGTTACTCTTAGAGGATTAGAGACAGGGTCTGCGCCAATAGGAAGAGCTGACCTAGGGGCCTGTGGACCCCCACCAATCCGATATACAAACAAATCACTGAAATTTGAAACACTAGCATGGGGAGAGAGATCATTTGAAGGACCATAGAAATACTCCTGGAAAAAAGACCATGGCATGTTACAGACTTGTCAGTTAGGTCTAGTAAGGAAAATTGAACGGGATTTTAGGCCTAGAGGATAGACGTTAGAGTTAAACACAAAATCCCGCTTTCATCCAAAAACAAAAAAAAAAATGAAATTCGTGTACAAATGCTTCTTTAATTAGACTAGTTAATGGACCAATAAACAGAAATATTAAGGACATCAGATCAAGGACTTGACACAGCACTGACATATCTATGCCACTCTAGCAATAAATTTAAAAATTAGAATTATGAATGTGACTCTTGAAGCAGTTAGTAATGGGAAGCCTTTATCCAAAAAAATAAAGAACATTAGACTATCTGCCCCCGAATCCAAAATATTATATCCAAGTTGAGCTACTTTTATAAGTATTATGTCAATTTCAGGAACTTCTGTTTATAGGCATCAAATTTTGACGGCATGAGTCTCTAGAAAGACAAGAACTGAACCATTATAGAATTTATACTCACCCTTATCTTATAGCTCCTGGACTTCTGACGGAATTTTGCATTCCTTGATACCACACCACCCGACTTCTGAAGCTTCACAACATCCATGTTAGGTTTTTCTTTTGCTACAGATTTGAGCCTACTGAAAAGTTTTTCCTGCAAAGTTGTAGAAAACTGTTTTAGGAACGAGTAGACCTATTGTTCTTTATGTTTATTATGGTCACAATGATTGCTAGAAAATACAACCTAATAGCTACAATTCCAATTGATGAAATTGGAAGACTGAGATGTTATAAGAAAAGGAAGATCTAGATTTACCTGACCCAGAACCAAAACAACATTAGCCTTGAAAGCATCAATTGCATGAAGAAGCAACTGAAAGATTAGAAACAATAATAACTTTGGTAAAAGTTACTTGGAATGTGCAATGGATAACAGATGCACATGAATCTAATATTTGGTCAAAAAAGGTATATAGTAGTCGAATTACCTCGTATCCTGTATCTTCTATCCATCCCATGGTATTTATAACTGTGCCTGAAGATCGAAATTCAGCATTTCGAGAAAACTGACTTTCTAACATTTGGGCAAGCTCATTTACAAGTGCTTTGTATAACTCCACATTATTGCTGTACAATACAAGATCCAGTGGACCTTGGATGATAAGCAAAAGTGGCAGGGAGGATGCAAAAAATAAATGTGCCAGCAAGTACTTTGTACATGAATTATTCACTGATAAATCATTCAAAAACCAAAATGAACTGACAGAAAATAGCAAAACAGTTTCCCAGGAGTCTTGATAAAATGAAGGTTACCTGGGGGTTGTATGTCCATAGAAATAAACAAGAGGCATATCAAGCGGAATTCCTTCCACTGGATCAATAGGCATTTCAATAGGTGTAGCTGCAATACATCCGGGTATTGTAATAGACCCTTGGCCGATATCCAAGTCCACATAGGTAGGTTTAGAGCCTTGTTTAGCAGCCCAACTAAGAAGCATTCTTGATAAAGTGCTCTTTCCAGAGTCCGTAGGTCCCACAACAATCACCCTTGGACCCTGGACCATCCAGAAATCACAGCACTAAAAATGAGAAAACAAGATAGCAATTCTGCTTTTCTTTTGAACACAAATGAGAAAATTCTCTTTATGAGTCTTGCTTTAGAAAGAAGAAGAATAAGAACTAATTACAAGAGTTGGGGTTTACCTGAGCAGCCTCTGGATCATCAGATGACACAGCCTTGGCACGGTTTCTTCGTCCTTCCAGTACAGCATGGACATTCACATAACTAACCATAGGCGTCTAAAAAAAAATCAACATACCTCAATTAAGACTATGGCATAGGAGAAAAGCAGGCAAACCAAACCAGATAAATGGAGAATATGATTACACAAGACTAGGTTTGACAACCACCTCATCTGCAGTGTAATCGGTTTCAGTTATTCCATCCATTTCAATTGTTGCTCCATACCATGTAAAAACCTGATAGATCAGCCATCTCTCTTCAGAACCAGTAAGAAAAAAATGTCATACAATAATGAGAAAAGGTAACCCATACAACTAGTCATGAAAATTGGACCTTCACTAATTATTCATCTAAATTAACACAACTCCCTGCACCCACAATATTACCCTACCGCCATAGAGCTAGCAGAACATAATCATATGATGCTAACCAACATTTATCCTCACAGTAATGATGCTAAACTTTTCTAGACGGGTAGTTCTTAAGGGAAAGAAAATATTCGCTTTCATCCTAACTAGCAATATTAAAAGGCTTTCTAACAAGTCAGTGTTGGTGGTCAAAGCTTCGAAGTTGTTACCCGAAATGCCCAAGGTTCAACTACTGCTCGGCCCTTTGGCCACTAACAAATATCAAAAAAAGGAGAAAAAAAAAAAAAAAGGGTTTTCCACACCCAAACGAAAATTTAAGAAAACCCAGAAACCGAAGACAGATTTTGGAATCTTACAGCAAATTTCAGGCGGGGAGGGAAAGTTAGCCAGATTTCAGGAGCGAGCTCAGACCCAAATATCTCAGCAGAGCCATTGAGCAGCCGCAGACGTAATGGGGTATCATTACCCACCTCGATCCTTAGCTCGCTCTCTTTCTCCAACTTCACTTGCTTCAGCGAAGACGAGCCCGAGGCAGCCATTACTGGTGGAAAACTGTAAGAAAATCGGCATCAGTTATGGGGTTTGTGGTTTTGTATCGCCTTGACGACTCATATACCCTACTTCGAAGTATCGATTGTTCTCAAGAGAGGACGAATTTACACTTACATCAGCTGGAAGTATAACGAAATCCGGCTACTGTCTAGAAGCTTCGAGTTTTCTAGCTTTGATCGATACGGAAGGAGCGGGAAGGAAAATTTGCTGCCAAAATCCGACCCTTCGGATTTCTGCTGTCCTCTGTCGAGACAAGACAGTAACTGAGACGGCTAGCTGAAACCAAAGTCGAGGACAAAAGGAAGATGGAGAACGCTTCTCGCCCCCCAACCATGATGTATTTTCCCCCTTTAGCCCTTGAAGTAAATATTGTTACTTGATCACCACTGATTTGATTTCTTTTCTTTCTCATAATGCATACAAAAGAGAATTACAAGAGAATTCCCAGCGTGTTATTATCCATGCAGTAATGCAGCGGCCTCTTGACTGTGCCCACAGACCATGTTCTCTTCTTTTTGTTTCAATATACCAAAAAAAAAAAAAAAGAGAAACTTCTTGTATAAAAAAATTATTTGAACTATTTTTACATTGAAAAATATAAAATTTAAAAAAATTAGTTATTTATTGAAAGAATACTCATGTAACATTCGAGAAAATAGAATACTAACTTTCAGACTTTTTTTTTTATATGTAACTAGTTTGTGTTTGACAATAACTTTAAAAATGAGTTATTAGTGATTATTCTAATATAGGTAATCATTAGCTAAATTTATATGCCAATTGAAATTTTTTATGAAAAGAAGTAAAAATATATTTTTTTTAACCATTTTTGGAAATTTTAGGTACTTTCTATTGATGTTTCTTTTTATTTATTGTGTATGAAAAAAATTCATAAAAATTAATTAATTTAAAAAAAATTACTCAAGTGATTATTAATTAGATACAGTCAAATCAACTTGGTTTTAGATAACATAAAATAAAATGAAATGAAAAATAATTCCTTAAAAATGTCTCAATTCTTGATTCTCGAATTAAGCACTTTTGATTATTATTTTTTTCATATACGTGTATTTTTATATCTTTTATTTTTTTTAATTTGAAAATGTGAAAAATTTATACAAAAAGGTTATTATTTCTTAAAAATATCCATTCAATTAATAATGGGGAGATAAAGTAGTAGGAAATTTAACAAAAAATAAAAAGAAATGACACAATCATTTATTCTTAATCTAGAACAAGTGGAGCTATGATGATTTATTTATTTATGTAGTAAAGATGTCTATGAAAAAAAAAGGAAATTGTAGTTAAATGAATACAATGTTAGAAGAATGCAAAACAAAATACTTGTCCAAATTATATACCAATTGAAACTATACATTTTAAGAAGGTAGAAAAAATATTTTATAAATAGAAATTCCATTTCATTGATACAATGAATATGTACATGGAAATTTTAGAGGATCATAAAAAAAACACAAAAGTCTACATGATGGATTGCCACAAAGTAGATTTCACACTTCTCGGCATGCTCTAACACAGACATCATATATCACTTTGGAGGTTACTTGTGTTGCATTTTCCTTTTTCCCTTCAAAGCAACAAATTATTCCTCTTCTGCTACAAATGATGTATTGTAGGCTACAAGTGCCGCTCCGCTTATTTCGCACGCCACCAATTTCCCTCTCACTTTGCGGACGAATCATATAACTTCGGCCTTCCATTCACTTTATTTCATCACCCTTTTTCAAAAGCTAGTCTAATGAAGCACTTTATACTTCTGCCAAGTTTCAGCATTCAGGGAACATAAGATTCAGGAAAAATTATAAAATCCCCTCTATAGTTTTGTCTAACTAACACTTTATCACCTTTATTTTTAAAAATCTACACTTTACCTCATATTTCATTTACAGTATCTAATAACAATTTCTGAAACCCTAATTTAAACTATCTGATAATCATGTTCCAGTAATTTCAAGATTTTTGATATTTTTTTCACAGCTTATCAACTTTTAAAAGATACTGCTATGCATTTACAGGAAGGAAAATGTATTTATAAAAGTAAAAATTGATAATTTATAATATCTATTAATTATAAAAAATATATTGAAAAGATTGAAATTACCGAAAAATAACTATTGTAAGGTTTAAATATAATTTTATAAGTTGTTACCGGACAATGTAAAAAATATAGATGATAAAGTATAGGTTCTTAAAAATGGATGGGGTAAACTATAGGTTTCCCTATAATTTAATTACCATGTCTTTTGCATTTCTTACACAAATAGAACAAATTGTACCATGAAAGCTCCATGCCGCCAATTTGTCTTGTGTTGTTACCACTCCATTTTGGGCCATCCGCATGATATGCAATGCCTTGACATAGATAAGTGGTTAATGTTGTGTTGCCCCAAGAAACTTCTCCCCTTTCTGACCAAGATTATTGTAACATTTCAGCTTCTTCAAAATATTCTCTACATCATCAACACATAAAAAATTTCCTTATTAGCTAATCTTTTGCTTTGAGGATGCGTCTTTATACCCTAGAAGCCATTGAACCCAACTTTAAAGTTCATCACACCCTTTAATGTAGTTTTTTTTTTAACAACAATAAAGGATATTATTGAAATTAAAGGGAATTCATTTACATAACCAATAAAGATGGCTAGCCAAGAAGTAGACTAATGAGCACCCAAACAATTCCTGCAATAACACCTAGCCATAAAATTGAGTCTTTTCATCCACTACATCTAATTTCGTATTGCTAGTGCAGGTCACCCATTCTACCCATAGACAGTTTAATTTTCCACATCTATTACTTACCCACAAATAAAATAGTACTTGAATTTCATTAACATTTTAGTACCTAATTGCTAAACACCATTAAAAACCAAGGATTCCTCATTCTCCACAAAGGACCAGGTAGAGATAAATAAGATTGCTTCTTATACCTTTTTATGCGACATAGTTAGCCTCCAATTTGGACATTCATGCCATATTCAGCAATACTTAAGCTTGTCAACTTGTTATATTGCCACTAGCTACACACTGACCTCTACGCATGTACTACTGAGCTATAATGCAGTAAAGTGTGCTCCACATACTCCACTTCTAACATTGTCTTCCCATATTGAGCAATGCATCCATGTGTTTTTCTATATTTCTCTCCAAATCTATGCATTATGTATCTCTTTATATCCTTAAGCATGGAATACATAGGCTTATGCCTTACAATCAGTACGTGTTCAACTACATTAGGCTTCACAAATGTTGTTTTGTTCTGCAGCACACTTAATGTCCTTTATGAAAAATGTTTTTACCACAAATGTTTTGGTTTATCTCATGTGCTGTTTACAACTGCCCAAAATAATCATTTGAAAATATTTCCAAGATACCTCTGCCCCAAGTTTGCACATGTGTTCTGTACACACCTTCTATGCTCTACATTAGGTATCAATGCTTCAAGAACCTGTATAAGACCTTGTATTTGTTCACAATTGTAATTATAAACATGAAAAATATAAAGTACTAAAAAAACTTGGAAATCAAATGACAATACCTTCTATTGTTCAGATATGATTGCTCATCCATATCCATTTTTTATGTTCAAATCTGAAATAAACCTTTTTAAGAACCATGTCCAAGACTGCTTATTCTTAACTTCTAGCTACTACTGCCCATACAATTAGGAACATCCCATCATTGCAGTAAGCAATTCTTCATTCACAAGTCTCTTTAAGAAACAACCATTAACTTTAATCAAATGTCTATAACTAATAAGGAAACCTTTCTTGCATGCATAAAAACATATGTACAACTTCTTAAAACATCATAAAAAAATATCTTCTGTTGGAACTAAGTCAAACTCAATAGTACTTTCTAGATTTGACCTCAACATCTCACTTGCATGGTCTTTCAGAAGACTATGCTCATGCTTATAGTTCTCTTCAATCTCATGTCTTACCATTTTTCTAATCCTTTTAATCCTTTTAATCCTTTTAATCATTCTGACACTTATATACAGCTTTAGTTCATCTTTCACTTTTCCTTGAAAAATGTTTGATTCTCATTATAAGTTTATCTCTAAGTGTTCTATAAAACTTCTTGGTAACCTACTTAGCTGTCACAAGCCCTAACTTATACTTTTTACAATAGTTATGTTCCAATTTTATACTCTTGACCTACTACACTTTAGGATCTTGTTATATAAAACCCATATATGAAATAGGCAGTTTGGTGAACACTTAAGCTCAAGCTTTTCTTGTCATTACATTTCCACAAAATATCTTTGTAATTTTATACTGCATATTTTGTTGCGGCAACTTTGAACTCTAAGCTATCATCAAACCTCATGTCAATCTAAAAGTGAGCTTCCTCATTATTAAAAAGGAAAATTACCTAGACCTCCTTAAGGTTTAGTGAAACCTATACTTTTATCCTCTTTATTTCAAATACATACAATTACTCCCCTAAAAATTATCATACCTACATAAGCCCCCTTTAAAGCTAACTACATTAATGACCGTTAAAAGAAAAAAGAAAATTTGTTTTAACCTCTTACCCTTTTTCACTCAAACCCAAATTTTGCACCCGTCTCCTTCCATCCCTTCTCATCTTCCCCAAAGTCGTTTTGTCATTTTCTTTTTGTCTGTAAATTAATCTCTTCTTTGTCAATTCTAAACCTAGAAACCCCAAACCTAATCAACTATTCCAACCAGTAGTAGTAGCACCAATAGAAGAATAGTTAACAACAACAATAGTTTTCCCTCCTTATCACTAATACATATCTCCATATCCGAGACTAACAGTCCAATTGTGGCAATGATAGTTGCGAGTACCTATGTCCTTATGGCGATTGCTCCTCCATACAGGGCATTATGGCCTTAAATACTTTCACTTTCGGCAAGATCTTGCTTCTAAGCATTGGATTCAAGTGCAACGAGGATAATAAAGATGATGGGTTCACTTAGAGCACTAGGCTTGTCGGGCTGGCCATGGCCCCCTCCCTCTGGCGTATTAGTTGAAGGAACCCAGTTTCTGTACTACCTCACAGCCATTGACGACATCAAAATTAGCATGTTATTAATGGGGTCATTAGTGACCTTGAAAAACGGCTCAAAGGCCAAGACCACGCTTTTGATTAAGAATTCATTATTGGAGGAGGAGTGGGAAATTTAGAGCTGACTTGCTTTCTTCGCCGATGTTAACACCAAGAGATTTAGAGCCCCAGACCATGCCTCTCTTCCCTGTCAACGTCACAAATTCGGAGCAAAGTCGTGATGATTCAGTTCACAACCTTTATTTTTAAATTCAGAGAAAATCAAATAGAGAGAATACGGTCTAGCAATGTTCAATCTTGTTTGGTGGCGCACATAACTTTATACGACTTGAGTTTGCTACAATAGGTGTTGTCAGGCGATACAATCTTGTGTTCTAGTTTTAGAAATTGAGAAAACCCACGATTTAGATGAGGATAATGAATGGGTGGTAGAGAAGGCCAAGAGAGAATGTGAGGCGAAGAAGAAAACCCACAACGGTGAAGAAAACCCATACAACTAGTCATGAAAATCTTCACTAAATATTCATCTAAGTTAACCTAACTCCCAGCACCCATAATATTACCCAACCGTCATAGTGCTAGTAGACCATAGTCATATGATGCTAACCAATAGTTATCCTAACAATAATGTTGCTAAACTTTTCTAGACTAGTACTACTTAAAGGAAAGAAAATATTCACCTTCATCCTAGCAGTAATATTAAAAGGCTTTCTAACAAGTCAATATTAGCTATCAAAGCTTCAAAGTTGTTACCCAAAATGCCTGGGTTCAATTACTGCTTGGTTTTTTTGCCACTAACAAATATCATAAAAGGAAAAAAAAAAGGTTTTCCTTACCCAAATAAAAATTAAAAAAACCCAAAAACTAAAGATAGATTTTGGAATCTTATAATAAATTTCAAATGGGGAAGGAAAGTTAGCCAGATTTCAGGAGTGAGCTTAGAATTAAATATCTCAGTAGAGCCAGTCGTAGATATAATAGGGTATCATTACCCACCTCGATTCTTAGCTCATTTTTTTTTCTCTCTTTCTAACTTCACTTGCTTCAACAAAGACGAGCCTAAGACAGCTATTACTGGTCCATAACTTTAAGAAAATCGGCATCTATTATGGAGATTGTGGTTTTGTATCACCTTGATGGCTTATATACCTTACTGCGAAGTATCGATTGTTTTTAAGAGATAGGGCGAGTTTACACTTACATCGGCTGGAAGTATATCAAAAACTGACTGCTGTTTAATATGCATACCAATGATTTGGATCTATTGTTAAGACATCCTCTCTTGCAGTAGGTACACATACCTCAATTACTTCCAAGCTATCTTGAAATTAATTCATGCATGTGTTATTTGTAGCTATCTAAAATAATCCCTTGAAACATCTCCAAGACACTTTTTCCATAAGTTTGTGCATATGTGCCATGCATATCTTTCATGCTCTACATTATGTACCAGTGCTTCAAAGGCCTGATTAAGACCCCGTATTTGTTCACAATTGCAATTATAAACGTGAAAAATACAAAGTACTAAAAAAACTTGAAAATCAAATGACATATCCATCAATTGGTCAAATATGATTACCTATCCATATCCATCTTAAATGCTTAAATTTGAAATCAACATTTCTAAGAACCATGTCTGAGACTGCCTATTCTCAACCTCTACTACTACCCATATAATTGCGAATATCTCATCATTTGTATCTTCCCAATTACAGTATGCATTTTTCCATCCATAAGTCTTTTTAAAAAACAACCATGAACTCCAAACAATGCCTACAACTAGCAAGAAAAACATTTTTGTGATATGCTCATGTCTATACATATGTACAACCTCTTGAAAACAACGCAAAACATATTTTCTATTAGAACTATATCAAACTTAATAGTACTCCCTGGATTTGTGATATGCTCATGTTTATACATGTTTTTTTCTATGTTTTTCATTGATAATTGTTTGTATTTTAATATATTTTTTTTGTAAGAATTGGTGCTTAATTAATTTATATTTTATTTTTAAATGTTATTTCAGCTCTTTTGTGGATATAAAGGATTTTATATGAGTTTTGGAATTGAATTGTAAGTTTTGGCAGAAATTGGAATAAACACAACTTCAAACACACCTATGTCAGCATCAAACATGCTCATGTTCACCTTAAACACATCTATGTTCATTCCCACATCCATGATCTAGACCATGTTATTAAATGTTCATGAATTTACATTGCAGAAAAAGAACATGGCCTTGAATATGGCCATGTCCCAAACTATGTTCGCTTGTTGTTAGGGTTTTCTCAAGTTATTTTTAATTTTTTGGAAGAAAAAAAGAAGAAGAAATGCCTAGATGCTGCTAAGGGCTGCCAAAAGTGGCCAAAGAGACAAGAAGAAGATGAAAAAACAAGAAAAAAGAGTTTAGTTTCGATATTAAAAAGTTGTTAGATGCAATTCAGAACTTCAGATAATTAAAACTGATTAGTTTGCACTAGAGCAAAGATTTCTTAAAGGAGAAGAGTTTCAGAAATGAAGTATCTAATTCTTAGTTTTCCTTTATTTCTATTGTGTTTCATTTTTGGCTTGTTAGGTAATTTCTCTGCTCATGCTTAAAGTAGATGAATTCTAGAATGATATTGTTATTATCATTACTTTTAGTTAACATAAGTATAGTTTTCTTGTAATCTATCCAATGTTCTTTAATGCATTGATTGATAATAACTAGCCTATTAGTTGAATGTTAGATGATGAACACATATCAGTAGTATTCAATATGTTTGTTATGGATCACTGTAGGGCAGAAGGGATAATGTCAAGTCAAGGAGTAATAAATTGGCATTATACTTTCACATTAGGGTGAAACATAATAGTTAGGTCACAAAACTAGTAATCCATTATTAAGAAGTGCGATAGGACTAGACACCTTATAGGTGACTTAAGAATAGAGGTTAGTAACTGGGAGTAAAATATGGGGCTAATCTAATTTGGATAGTGCTCCATGGTCTTGGTTAACTATATGTCAGTTAAACCAAAATAAGAGTAATGCAATGGATTTCTAGAAGGGTTAGTATATAAGCATGACACATCTTGATTGTTGATTGTTTGAATGTTTTCCATTGCCAGTAGTTAATTGTTTGTTTATTTGTTTTTACCGAATTAGTTAGTTTAGTTTAATTCTTAGTTAGTTAGTTAAACAAATCTCTTAATTACTGGTTAGATAATGGAGAAATATTGAGTACAGTAAATAACTCCGTTCCATGGGAAAAATGATATTAATATTTGCCACTATTATACTTAAATGATAAGTGCCCTTGTTTATGAATTCACATATTTATAAGTATAAAGAAATTTGTACATATCCATATTAAGAATTGAATTAATATATTGGGAAGAATTTTTGAACTGTGAACACGTTAATTTGACCTTAACATCCCACCTGTATAGTCTTTCAAAAGATTATACTCATGTTTATAATTCCTTTTCATCTTATGTCTCACTATTTCCCTAACCCTCTTAATCATTCTAACACTTATATGTAGCATTATTTCGTCCTTTACCTTTCCCTCAAAATGCTTGATTCTCATTATAAGTTCATCTTTATGTGTTCTATGAAACTTCTTGACAACCCCCTTAGGTGTTATAAGCCCTATCTTATACACTTTACAATAGTTGCATTCCAATCTCATGCTCTTACAACAGTTATGTTCTAATCTTATGTTCTTGATCTACATACACTTTAGGATATTGTTGTATGATACCCATATATAAAATAAGCAGTTTGGTTTGCACCTAAGTTCAAGCTTTTTCTTGTCATTAACTTTCCACCAAATACTTCTGCGATTTTGTACTATATATCCTATTGCAATAGCTTTAAACTTTAAGTTATCATCAAACCTCATGCTAATTTAAAAATGAACTTACTCACTATTGGAATTGTACTTAGGGTATTTACTCATTTTGGGATACAGGTTTGCCTCTGTTTCTTCTCTACCATCATCTTTATTTGAACCTTTCTCCTTAGGATCATTAGAGTCTAAAAATTCAATTGTAGCAGCATCATTTCTTCCTTTCATGCTTTCCAGATCAGCTCCATCTAACTTAAATTCACTATTTGATTTTCTTGCCTCTTTATTATGAGGATTAAAATCTTCATCTTCTGACTCAGATTCTATGCCTTTAGTTTTTTTACCCTCATTATTCAACTTATAATTAAAATTTTCTTCACCATGACCTCTATTTGAGGGCTCTGTATCTGAAGCCCCTACATCTTAACCAATTTTTTTAATCTTATCGTACTCTCTTCCAACCATCATTGACATGTCTTCAATTTGTCTGTAGCAACATCTTCAGCCTCTATACAATTTCTTATGTGTGCATTCTCCTTCACTCCAACAACATATTTTCTCCCATGGTTTTTTGCAGATAATTGTTCAACTTCAACTATTGTATCAGAGCCAAAAGGACCTAAATCATCACAATGTTTTACATAAAAATGTATTTGCTCTTTGTAGTAGAGAAGTTCCAATGCTTGAACAATTGAATCTTTATCACAAATTAACTTCACATCTTCATGCACCTTAATCACTAACCAAGTCATTTGGATTGTACATTGGCTTCAAATTCTTAATACCTATCATCTTCATGAAATTCAAAAAATCAATATTCTTAGCCACCCTCAAGTCCAAAAGGAAAAATACCAAAATCTTCTACCAATATGAAGAATGTATTTGAAAACCATGGTACTTTTTCCATCAGATAACCTAAATTCATGATTAAAAAATGCGCTATAAGCTCAACATCTCCATATTCATTCAAACAAGATAAGAACCATGTTTCTTATGTGCAACCAGAAGATAAAACAACAAACATATAACTTATTTTAGAATAAAAAGTCATAGACCATCTCAAAATACAAAAACCCCATTGAATGTAATCTTCCAAACCAAACCCTACCATAGATGCATGGATTTTCAGACTAAATGGATATATAAATTCTCCTAAAATAACATTGATATGCTCTTATTTATACATGTTTTCTATATGTTTTTCCTTCATAATTGCTTGTCCTTTCATGTGCTTTTGATAGAAATTGGTACTTAACTGGTTTATATTTAACTTTCAGGTTATATTTCAACTCTACTTAGGTTAGGAAAGATTTTGTGTGAATTTTGGAGCAGCATTGCAAGTTTGGCTAAAAATTGGAGTAAACATAGTCTTGTACATGCCCATGTTAGTATCAAACACACTCATGTTCAATGTCAGCCCATGATCCAAACAATGTTATTAAATGTTTATGATTTTTATATTTTATAAAAGGAACACAGCCTTAAATATAGCCATCTCACAAAACTTGTTTACCTACTATTAGGGTTTTATTGAGACATTTCGGAAGAATAGAAAAGAAAAGAAAAGAAAAGAAAAGGTAAAAATACGTAAAAAAATAGCTTAATTTTCATAATAGAATAGGGGTTAGTGAATAGGAATAATAAGGAGTTAATCTACTTTAGGTAGCACTCCATGGTCTAAGAGTACTAATTGCATATTAAACCAAAGTAGGAATGATGTAATGGATTTCTAGGAGGACTCATATCTAAGTATGACATATTTTAATTGTTGATTATTTGATAGATTTTCACTACCAATAGTTAGTTGTTTATTTATTTTTACTACATTTGTTAGTTTAACTTAATTGTAATTAATTAGTGAACCAAACCTCTTAATTATTGGTTAAATAATAGGGAGATATATTGAGTACGGTAGACAACTTGATTCTATGGGAAAAATTATATTAATATTTGTCACTATTATACTCTGATGATAGGTGTGCTTGCATGTGAGTTCACATATTTATAAGTATAGAGAGAATTGATACATCCATATTACGAATTAGTATAGTGAAAAGAGTTGTGAACTAAACAAGACGTGAAGCATTATTTTTAGTTTTATTACATCTCAAACCAATGATTATAATTAATTTTATCTCACCTAATAATGAGATCGGAGATTATCCTCCTTGGTGTAAATACACCAATTAACACTGTTAGTGTTCCTAACGGTTTCAATATGTTAACACGTTTTCAAATCAGCAAGGTAAGCGCAAAAATTAAGGGGTAAACATCAGCAGTTAGTAATTTAGCTTACGTTTTCCATACAACAAGATCACATTAAAACGCAAAACCCTAAGGTCAGAAGTAAACTCAAGGTATTTCTACCGGCTGGTTGTTTAGGAAACCCAGAGGTATTGACTTCCTGTGGTAGAAGCACACAAAATCCGGCCAGGTGGAGGTAAGGACGAGTTGAGAGTGTCTTTGATCACGTCGAGTAGGGACTGGAAGGATACAAAATTCGTGCAATAGGGTTAGTGTCCCCGATCATGGCGAGTGTCTCCGATCACGATTTCATTGTAGGGGGTGTTTGCGTTGTCAGAGAAGAAAAATGTATGGTACAGGTGTTTTAGGTTTTTTTATGGTTCAACATGTGAACTAGATGGAACTGTATGGTTCAAAATGCGAAATAGTTGAAATTGCATGGTTCTATTGTGCGAATTAAGAAAACAGTGATGGGTGGAAAATTTAGGTTTTTTTTTAGTGAGTCTAGTAATTGAAGATTTTTGTGTGGTTGTGTTATTCAGTAAACGTTTTGTATAGTTTAGATTTGGAGGAGAGTGAATTTGTTTTGTTTTGGGCGTGAGAAGTGTTAATATAGCTTTCTATTGTGTATTCTGTTTTATCATATGTTAATGTATTCTGTTTTTTTATTATATGTATTATATGTAAGATTTTGATTTTTTTATTATATGTATTATTCTAATGTGTCTATGTATTGTTCTGGATTTTTAATGTATTTTTTTGTGCCATTCTAATATGTTTATGTATTATTCTAATGTGTTTTATGTATTGTTCTGGATTCTTAATGTACTTTTTTGTACCATTCTAATATGTTTGTGTATTATTCTAATGTGTTTATGTATTATTTTGTTTGTTTGATGTATTATTCTAATGTGTTTATGTTTGTTCTGGATTTTTTTGTGCTATTATGCTTCGTTTATGTAGCTCTCTGAATTTTAAATGTATTATTATATGTACTATTTTAAATCAAAGTTTACAGTTTTGTGCGTTTGATGTGTCATTTCTAATATATGTATGTATTTTTTTTAATGTTTTGAATGTAAGTGTACAGATTATCCTCCTTGTTTTGAAATATGAAAAATATGAGAGAAGATGTAGCCTACAAAAAATGATGAATTGGTGAAGAAAAAAAAAATCAAAGCACGAAACAGATGAAGTTAATCAAGTAAGAACAACAATTATGTGACTCTAATTGGTAATTACCATTATTATATTAAACTGACAAATTCTAATTAATTACCCAAGATTCCATCGCTGACAACCTAACTTGCCATATAAGAATTAAAAACAAACGGATGCTAACACCTGTTAACTGGGTGTTACACCAAGGAGCATATCAGACTCTCGCCCTAATAGTAGAGCAGACTTCCCTCCTCAGACGAGCCTTACCTAACTGGTTCTTTGTTGCCTTTCATTTGTTCATCCATGATTGCCAATTACCTAAGATCCTAAACCATCTAAATAATTTGCTTCTTTGCCAAGGAAACATCCATCACTAAACCATATTATAGGTTTTCCCTCAATAATCAAGTAGTTCAAGACATCCTAAATTCTTTAGCTTTTGCTTTTGGCAGGTTGACCAACACCACATCACCGACACAATCACACTCTCGTTCACACGTTAGCTACTAACAAGGCCGCTATGGTAACCATGAAAACTATGGTAGTTTTTA
Source organism: Aquilaria sinensis (assembly GCA_005392925.1). Classification (NCBI taxonomy): domain Eukaryota; kingdom Viridiplantae; phylum Streptophyta; class Magnoliopsida; order Malvales; family Thymelaeaceae; genus Aquilaria; species Aquilaria sinensis. The sequence continues at coordinate 430,770 of SMDT01002848.1, read as the reverse complement.
TTTTTACCCTGGTTTTTAATTCCGCACCGTATCAAAGAGAAAACGGAACGGTATGGCTTGGAAATGTCTCGGATTAAATATCAGTTTGTACCGGGCATCTAGATATACAGGTGACTCGGTTGTTCCGGTTCTCATATGGTACAGGCCTTAAGAAAAGTAAATAATAAATAAATAAATAAAAACCTAAGAAACCTAAATTCCTAAATAATTTATGTTTTGCCGTTTTCAATTTCAGCTTATAAGGGCTCTTCAACTGAAGGTTTGTTTTATTGCTTTTTTTTTTCATTTTACGTTTGCTCCTCAAACTTTTTCAATTGAAGGTTTGTTTAACATAATTGGTTTGTATTTAATTGGTTGAAATGTTATTGCCGTAAATTGTGACTTTGTAAGTGAAAAGTGAAACTAACTCTGTTTTAGTTATGCGACCATCGTTTTGATCAATTTGATATGGCCCTAAAAAAATTTATAGAAAAAGTTAGAATTAGCAATTTTCTTTCAGACTTTTTGTATATGCATAACCAGTAATCACTTTGCAAGTTATTTTTTTTACAAAATTTTTAATGCCCATAAATTTATATATATATATATGTGTGATATGTATATATGTATAAAATTTATTATAGATTTAAACATCTAAGACATATCACTAAAACAATCTCAATATCCGAGACCATATCGTACAATTAAAAAAATAGTACAGCTTCCGGTACGATATTTAAAATCTTGATTCTTACACTTTTCCGAAGGGAATACAACAAAAAAGGCAGAAAAGGAAGTCTAACATGGTCAAAGTAACTAACCGCGAGGTCGAAGTCGAACTGAAAACGGTGCGAGTGCGACGATTGAAGCAACCCAATCGAGAGGGAAAGTGAAATCCCAAGCAGGTTGGGCGCGAATATGTACGGCAACGAATTCGGCGGAACCGCAGCCTTCTCCGGTGGCGGCTTCATGCCGTCGCCTGCCACCCAAGCTCCCGATGCCTCTCCTTTCACTTCTTCCAAGGTCTCTCTCTCTCTCTCTCTGCGTCTTATGTCACAGAGGAGATTCTTCAGTTGGGTTTCCTGTCTTCTGATGAACGTCTTTAGGATTTTACAGACTCTCTCTTCCCCTTCTCAATAGCAGCTATATCATGCCCTGTCTGTTCATGTGGAATCTAGCAAGTCCGTTTGTTTGTTAAGATTTTATCGGAATTTTAATTGATTTCGCATTTGGATTTCTGGTTCTGTCCTGACATGAGCCAGAGTTTTATTTTTGCAGAATAGTGATGCTCGCTGTATGCTCCCGCTGACTGTTAAGCAACTGAAGGATTTATCGAAAAGTGGTGAATCCGGTGTCTCTATTGATGGCCTCGATGTTAACAATGTATGCTTGTTTGAGACTCAACATTTTCTTTTTCTGGCCTTTGGTTTTTATTGAATACTAACGTTTAGTGTGCATTTGGACTTCCCTAGATTGGGCTTGTTGGTAAGGTGATCAAGATCGAGAGTGCTGTCACAGACTTTACCTTCAGAGTTGATGATGGGACGGGATGGGTCGACTGCACTAGATGGTCTGTTCTTGAATCTTTTCATATTTCTGCTGTGAAACACAAGGAATTTTTCTTGTTTTTATGTAGCGGTTCTTTTCCATTTAATGGAGTTTTCTGTGTACAGGGTTCATGAACATGTGGACTCAGCTGAAGTAGAGGCTATCTCGTGAGTTCCATTGCCCAGCTTACTGGGTGTTGGCACCCTCTTTGCAAAGCTCTGCTTTATATATACTGGTTTCTGATAATTGTTTGCATGTTTGCAATTTGTCCGACTTGAAAATTTGCATATGTTCAAATGGGTTTTCATTGTGGGAAAATTTTCCATAAACCGATTGCTACATTTCTTAAACTAAAATTACATTTTTGACTAATAACTCAAAAAGGCCCTAGTTTTATTTCAGATCTCTTCCTTTTATTGTTAATGTTAGAAAAGGCAAGTTTCAGACCTGTAAATTGCTTTTGGTTTGCATTGTTATCCCCTTACAACGTTTATGTGTCACTATATGTGCTGCAGGGTCGGAATGTATGTTCATGTTTTTGGCCAGTTAAAAAGCATCCAAAATCGGAGGACCTTACATACCTTCTCAATCAGGTAGAATAAAATTCTCATGCACTATTTGATACATTTTTTTTTTTGTTTTTTTTTTTACTATTATGTCTTATATTGTATTCTTATCAGGGCTCTAGAGTATGCTGGGGGTCTATTATTGTTAAGTGTGCTGTGGATTTACTGTTATATTTTCCATTCTCATACTGGAATGGCTTTGTATTTTTCCTTTTTTTCTTTGTTAGGAGGAAAGACCATGCCTGGGCCAACTTTTTACGTTAGAGTCTTAGCCCCTTTTGTCAGTTAGGACTTAGGTGATTGATGCTTAGGTTGGATTATATTCCTGAAGAGAAATTAATTTCCCTTGTAGCTTGCAGTTTTTCTGTTTAAGCTTTGAGCGCCATATTTGTGGTGTTGCCGATCAATAGAAGTGTCTTGCAATAAGGCTAGCAAATTAGGGTTAGAAGAATGGATAGGGTTGTATTTTTTATATCTTGAGAATTCTGTAGAATTTTAGTAACAGTAAAATTCAAGAGTAGCCTAAGCAATCTCTAGACTCATAGGTTGATTAGGCAAAATGCCCAAACTGAAAACAATTAGCCACTTTTTTTCCGGGCCTTGTAAGTCATACACCTTCTAGCCTTTGATGAAAACCATATTTCGGCTGAGTCCATAGCCCTCTTGTCTGTAATAGTCCTTAGTGACTATGATATTCTAGAATAGCCTAAGTACATATCTAGACTAATAGGCCAATCGGGTAAATGCCCGAGGCCAAAAACAATAAGCCACTTGTTCATCTAAGCCTTGTAAATCATACTCTTAAAGAGTATGAGGCTTCATCAAGGCTACATATTTTGGCCAAGTCCATAGCCTCTTGGCAGAACCAGTCCTTGAATTATTTCACTACTACCTCTCAACTAGCCTAGCATTTTCAAAGACCATAACTATCCATTACAATAACTAACAGGTATTCATATACTGTATTTTCTGGGTTCTGCTGATCCTGATTCCAATGGTGAGACACAGAACTCTGGATCAGTATGAGGATGAATAAGATCATTTTCCCAGTCCATTACAGCTAAAGCTTTGAAACTGTAAAATGCCTGATTTGATTGCATTCCCACTTATGTTACTTGTATTATGTGTTTTGTCACCAAAAAGCCTCATCATTCCGTGTTATCTTCTTTGACCATCTTCCGTTGGAATTCTAACTTTAAACAGTCATTGTTCTCAGGCCGTTGACTGATTTTGATGAGGTTGCAAATCACTTTCTTGAGTGCATATATGTTCACCTTCATAACACTAAAAAGTTACGGGTATGAATTTCCTAATCATCATATTGTTTCTGTTTCATGGTTGGTTTTTCTTTTCTTATTTTAATCTTCTGTCTTATGCTATGCAAAGGATGGTTTATTCATTTTTATTGTAAAATGGGACCTTTTTTTCATACACTCATGGGACAGTTTTATGTATGCTCCAGGGTGGTACTGCAACACAGTCTCAGATGCCATTTTCAACCATGAGTACTAGCACGCCTATGAAGAGTTACCAGGCTAATCCACCAAGTCAGGTAAAGCAGTTTATCATTAAATTATGATTGTCAGAAAAAGGAATAATGCAACAGGAAATAAAGAGAGGGAAAGAGGATCTCATAAGAATACAGTTCATATTTTTGTGATATATTTAAAAGGATGAGTATAGTGCATGTTCATAAAGTAGTAATCACTAAAATTACTTTACTAATCACGTTAATCATTCTCCACCAATCACCAATCAATCACTAGAATTATAATCGCTCACTATAAACACTCATTTCAACAAATTTATAGTATCCCTGATTAAACTCAAGGTATGTCCGTATGTGTAACAATGAACTTGAGTTTGCAAGCAAATCTATGCACTTGCCTTCAATAATAGTTGGAGCCCAGGATTTCTTGGTTGAGTCAACACCATCTCTCCACCTGTTTGACTGATTGGATTACCAGAAAGTTATAGATATCACCATTTTTTGCTGATTGAAACACGCCATTTGTGTGTGGAAGTGTTGGTCAGGCACTACAGCCAACAATTACTCTGGTCCTTCCTCTCAGTGAACTCATGTGCTCAATGGCACAACAACGTATAAAAGGTACCCACTTCTTTGTAGACATCTCAAAACGTGATGCTGCAACTAGCAGCAACACAGACTTCTGTTAGAGGTCTGGAAAAGCTGATAAAGCTAACACCACCAACATCCTGTTGGAGTTATCAAGTTATCCGGGAATGATGGACCCTCTTATAGGAGGGAAGCAGCTGTGGGGGCTTACATGTCATAGCAGGCTCTAAATCAGGTCCTGCAGTCCACTCACACCAGCTCGCTGAGGTGGCGTAACCCATGTGTTTGCTGCTGACAATCGATTCCGGCACCTTCTGAGCTCAACAATTGCATCTGTCTTTCACTTGGTAGAGTTGAAGTGGGCGAACTTTGGAAGGGTGTTAGCGGGGTGTTCTTTGTTATTTGCTGTTTGGTTGTGAGGAAACAATGTCTGGTACTGTAGGATGATCAAAGTCAGTAAACACAACCCAAAAGGAAAGGGCAAGTGAACCAAAACCAAGGCAGAATGAAAACAATGCTCTGAGGCTAGGATTTTAAAAAAGAAAAAACTCTGGGCGGAAGGCAGTGAAACAAAATAGGCAGCAGAAGAGAAGTTATTTTGAAGATCCTATCTCTGATACCTTGTTAGAAAATGGAATTTTGTGGTAAAAATAATGAGAGGGAGAGTGGAGAATTATATGACCATTTTTGTGCTTTTCTGATATGTTGATAGGATGAGTACATTGCAGTATTCTAAAGTTACTCCACTAATCACACTCACTGTCTCACATTAATCACTCTCCAGTCTTGACCAATCAATCACTATAATCACTCACTAATCATGAATCACTGTATCACTTCTTTCCATAATTCTTTAACAATTATATTCTCTTTTCTTTATTGCATTAGACTAAGTATTTCTTGGTAAAATTTCAGTTTCAGGGCCGCACTGACAGTGAACTGATTGATGGGATTGGTCCAATGATCTTGAGCTTTTTGAGACGCCCAATGTGCCAGTGAGTTGTTTTTGACATTCTCTGTGCATAAAATTGTGTTCTACTCATCCCAATTTGTACTTTGTTCTCTGTTCTTTCTTTTGATGCTGTTGTGTATTGATGATGTCATTGTTTCCTTTGACAACTAGGACACTTTTCCTGCCCGAATGAACTTTTATAGAACCATTTTGTGTTATTCTTCCTGAGTTTTAAGACCTGGGTATTGCTTAATTGTAGAAGCTGATAGTTGTCATCATTTCCTTTCCATTTTCTTTAAGTCTGTCTGCAGTTTTCTGTGCTCTTTTTCATGAACTTATTTATTTACTTATCATGCTTCGCGGTTGTTATGTTTCATTTTTGCACAAACAACCATCACCACATTTCTTATACAGAGGACTTGTGTTGGGGTCCTTGGATGACCTCTGCATGGTCTTCCTAAATTTGAAACAGATGCTAGCCGTATTGAAGACGATGTCAGGGACTGTTGTCTTATATGCTTTTGGTGTATGGAATAAATCGCTCTAATTTGATAGGTGTTTCAGTTCATAAGATAAGAGTGATATGCAAGCTACTATGACCTTGATAAGAAATGGTTTGAAAAGGTGGTAACTAAATCAATTTGATGCAAGTCAAGTTGACTGAAAACTCAGTTTCTTCAGATGTATTTTTCTTCACATAACTATCATTCAGAATCTACAGTTAAAAGAAGGAAACTAAATGATTCAAACCAACTGGAACTGACTGTCTCACTGTCTAGAAATCCTTATTCTAATCTTGTTCTCTAAAACTAGCAACCACTGACTGCAATCCAGGAACTTAAGTATGTGATACTAATTATTGATCAATGTTTTCTTAATCGAATTAAATGCAGTAATTAAAAACAAGCCTATAACATCTGCTCTCGAGAAGACCATGTCTTCAATGTCTCGGTACAAACTAATGCTTGTCATCCAAGGTCAGAAAACCCATGAATGCATAATTACTTTGGTTGTGTTGTAGTTTCTGTAGCTTGTAAAGTGTTGCCCCAGCTCTCAACCAACCCCCCCCCCCTCGGGGCAGAAATATTACCTCCCTTTTGCTTGTATCTGACCTTAGATTCCCTTAATTCTTGAAGCTTCTTTTTCAGACTCTAAATTAGTAACTATGAAAAAGATGTCGTGATCATGTAAAGCGACATGGACTTATGATGAACAGATATTCCAAGCAGTTCACAAATTTGTCTAGCTTCCCCGTACTTCGTAAAATTGCACCTTGAGTTTCTGAAGACTGATGCTCTGGGCATGAAGACCGCTTGATAGGGTATTTGGTGCTTGGTGGAGAATAGATTATGCTCCTTATTGTCCTGTAATCAATACCATTAATGGAAAATTTCTGATATTTCACTTCACATTGATGCGGTGAGGTGTGAGGGGTTACCTGCGAGACCAGCATCATTTGTTTCCAGATATATTGATTTCTCCCCAAGATGGTCATACGACTTCCCATAAGAGAATTTAGGAATTAATTGACCACTCTCATCATCTCGCAATTGTTGACCTAATTGGATTTGATGAAATTTTTCAATGAAAACCTAAAGTTGTCGCCAATACTGTTTCTAACTAAATGATACACATTGAAGAAAATAAAACAAACATGCAATGTATGGGTTGTGAGAAAAAACCGTAAGGATAGACCTAAGGTTAGTAAAAAGAATATCTTGTTCTGTTAAAGCTTTTGGAGGAACTCCTGTTCAATGAGCAGAATGGGGTTGCATGATTCACATTGAAGGCCCTGGTTAGTTTCAAATTAATGCTCAACAGATTGATGAAGGATTATGGGGTTGGTAGTAGTTTCATTGTACTCATCTAGGCTCCTCCAATTGTGTCTACAATTTTACACAGATAAATTATAGCTGGCTGAGAATGATTTGTGAAGTGGATTTGCCATCTTCGCGAACTGCACATGGTCTCCTCTTATGGTTGTATATTATTGTGTGCAAGCTTTTGGCTAAATGTTCTATGCTCCTGAGTTGGATCAATGTTTTACATGTATGTCTTCCTTCTAGTGGATGCGAATATTAGGAAGATGATGTACTAAATATTGTGAAGCTGGCAAGTCTGTAGCTTGTGGTGTATGCAGTTTTATGTTCTTGAGTATAGATTTGGCAGGAGCAAATTGTACTGTAGACACTAGTACAGAATTGTCATATGTACTGGTTTCCCTTGCTTATCCATGTACTGGTTTTATGGTAATCCCTTCGTAAAGTTCAAAGTTTTAAGATCCGTACGTATGTAATCTGTAGTTCATAGCATCTATACTTTACTACATCTAAATGGTTCAGCATTTAATCTTTTCAGAGCTTCTGATACTGGGGTCAGCTGTGCCGTTATTGCTCGAGAGCTGAACATTGCTGTGGATAAGATCAGGTCTCTTTCTCTCCCTCTCTCCAAGTAAATGCAAGTCTTATGATTTTATTCTGTAAATCTTTTTGCATTTGGCAGGAAAGTATTAGAATATCTTGCAACTGAAGGCATGGTTTACTCTACCACCGAAGACAATTATAAGTTCACCGACGCCTGATATATGATCTGAATTCAGATACATCTCTAACTGTAGGACTCACCCATGTGTATTTTTTGGTCCATATTCAATGACGCCTGATGTTTGATCTAAATTCAAACTTAGCTTTTGGAAGGTGTCGGATTTCATTTTAAGCACATTTTGGTTGGCACTGTGTATTGTATGCTATGTTGCTGAAGTTTACTGAGCTCACTTGGAACCATCTCTTATGATGTACATGTAGCTAATGATGCTGGGTTAATCAACTTTCAACAGACCTTTGGCTTTTGCCTTCTCTTTTTGGTACCCTTTCCACTCGATTAGGTCTGCCCCTCTTCCTTCGGTGTGGCATATCACCTGGGCCCCCGAATGCAGGTGAGCTCCTCTATCCTCACCAAACATATGGACTACCCAAAGAGCATCCAAGCTCAGTGGTTGCTACCGCCACATCCAAATACCCAATTCCGATAGTGAGAACATCGAGTGACTCATCCACTCACGTGCCCGCGCTCTATGGCGTAAACGGGTTTAATGGTGAGACTATTGGATGGCTCCTCCAGCAGGTCAAGCATGCCACCTCCCTGTGCCAAATAACTCCATCATCTCCGGTCCCCATTCGCTCCTCTCTTTCTGCAACAAGTTGGAGGACCACGTAAAGAGAGGGAGAGATGGAGGAACCTGAGAGGAGTTGAGGGTTTTGTTATTATTTAGTTGTTTCAGCGCTTCATCTTAAAAAATGCTTTTAATTTGTTGACTGTCACAAATGTGAGCAGTACAACATTCTAGCTGTTGCAGCTACATATGTACCTGTACACCCCGATAACACGTGTCAACGTGTTTTCCGTCAAACTTTGTCATCTACTTGTAAATTCATGTTTTCCAAGTAAAAACTTGAAGCATGATTTTACCGCTAAGCACCTACAGCCATAACATACACCGGCGACACTAGACCTCTCTTTTAAAGGGAAAGTAAAGAATAATAATAATAATAATAATAATAAAAACCCAACAACAACAACCAATCGCTCTTATTCATCAAAAAGCTTCATTTAATCAGCTGAATCTGGTTGAAAGATCTCGCTGCCTTCTATTTTTTCTTTCTTAAATTTAGAAGGTAAAAGGGATAAATTTGCCATAAATTTTAGTTGTAGAGTAATTTTATCACTAAATTTTTTATATAAGATAAATTTACTATTAATATTTTTGTTTTGATTAATTTTGCTACTAGCCGTTAATGGGAGGATTATTCCCCTATTTTTAGAGAATATTCCACAGCATAACTCTTAAACTAGTTCTTAAAAGTTTTTTCCATAACTCTTATTTACCCAAACTTTTCACAACACCTAAACAAGTTAAAACTCTATGTTTGACCACATATCCTCATTGTTGAGTATTCTTGTTTTCATTTTTCTTATCATTATCGACCAACCTTCTATCCCTATAATTGCCACCAATCATTTATTTTAGAACTGCAATGCCTCTGGATTTAGTTTTACTTATATTAATCGAACTTGTTTTAAGGAGCGATTCCATAAGTGTAACCAAGATGTGTGAAATAGTGAGGTAACATTGGTGGCAGAAAAGTTGGAGGGTGGCATAGGATACAAGGGTTTGCTGTAGTAAAGACAATGGTGAAAATGATAAATTTAAAAACCTAGGGGCCTAGTGTTAGGTAAATGAAACTTAGAATTGAAACTTTGATTTTTCATATTTTTTAATATTGCCATGTTAAGCAATTTCAATAGTCGGTGATAGATTTGTTTCCAACACAAAATATTAATGAAAAATTTAAACATTTTGAAAAGATTAATGGCAAATTTACCCCAAAAAAAATAATGGTAAAATTACTGTACCCCTTATAATTTAGTGACAAATTTACCCTTTTTGGCAATTTAGATAAGTTTAACTCCCCCCCCCCCTCTCTCTCTTTGCTTTCCTAAGCAATTCTTTTATTTCATCCTCTCAATTTCTTGGGCCGCTTACACTTGCGGTTGTGATGTACCATGGGATGATTGCCAACAGTTTGCTGATAATCTCGATAGTTGAATCAATTGGATTTTTTTTTTTCATCTTTTGTGCTTTTCTCTTTCTTGTTTTGTATGCCTCTTCATGGATGAAGTTTAAATCTTTTGTTTTAGTTCTTAATTTTTTTAGTTGACTATAAGTTATATCTTTCAGATAAATTCTAGTTTATATAGAAGTAGTGGGTTTATTTATATTATCTTTCTTACATTTGGTATTACAAGGTAGAAGCAACCTCAACATTGGTGGCTCTTTAGGTAAGGGTGTAATTATTGATACAAGTTTATATAGATTCTCATGTTAGAGTGTAGGAAAATAAAGTTTTCATCTTAATTTGTAAGAAAAAATAGAAACCTGATTTGACTCCAAAATAATGAAAAGGGTAAGTTTTGCATAAAACTTAAGATTTTGAGATTGGGGATTAGGTATTAGTTAGGAAGGTGTTAGATAGCTAACTCGTTTGAAGTTACCTTAAAACAAGCGAAAACTAATATTAGTAGCAAAAAGAATGCACGCATGCATTAAATGTCAAACAATAAAGAGAGAGAATTGTTTTTAATTATTAGGTTTGGCCTTAGGTTGAATTTCCAAGATTTCTACATGCCCAAGTTTGAGTCATAACTACTAAAAAAAAGCATTTTCCAACGGCCATTTCCAACGGCTTGCTGTTGGAAATTTGACGTTGGAAATTCATCTGTTGGAAGTCCATTTTCCAACGGCCTAGCTGAGGGCCGTTGGAATTTTCAATTGTCAGCCGTTGGAATATGACAGTTGGAAAATTTTCCAACGGCTATTATTTTTTTTATTTTTCCCCAATTTCCAACGGCCTTGGTAGTTGGAAATTTTTCCAAACTGCATGTTTTTATATTTCATACATTCCTGTTCTAGTTCCAATGGTTTTCTTTAAACATCAAACGGCTTAAGCGGTTTAAATTTATTGTATCGTATGTACTCAAATACTGAACGGGTGCACGTACATAAATGCAATTGTAAATCTCAATTAAAACAAACAAAATTGAAATTACAGAATCATACCAATTAAAGGAAGTTATATATCCACATAAAAACATACACAATTGAAATTAGCAAATCATGACACAAATATAATTACAAATCCATATAAAAAGATACATAATTGAAATTTCATAGTTTCATTCTCCTAAAAAGTGTTTGTTTGTTGATAAACACACAAAGTAAAGTGATATACCTGATCTAGTCTTCCTCAGATCCCGAGCCATCAATATCATTGTCAGGATGCGCGTGCGGAGGAATTCCAACTCATTGACATATGTACTACAGCTCAGCTCGTTGTCTCCTCTTCAGGCGCTCCAACTTCCGTTCATAATAAGATGCTTGTTGTGCTGTATGCTCTGCAACCACTCACTCAACTTGTTCAGTGAACTCCGGCGTCTGAGTGAAATTAACATGTGCTGCAGAAGTATTCCCTGGTTGTCGTCGTCCAAGCACAACATGTTGTTCTGATCCAAGACCAAATACACGCCCTTTCTTCCTTCCACCAGCAGCTTCACTCATCATCGCAACCTCATCAATCTCATGTGCGACTCCTTTCTCTTCCATTTGCTGCGTATATGAGTGGATCTCAGCGGTTACCTTTGTCTGCATAAGGGAAAAATTCGTTTATTACTAAGTCACTACTTATTGTTATGTAAAAAAGTAAATTTTTATAATATGATTATTACTGCCACTTCCTCAGTCCGCCTGTTGACGTATTCCCCACTCTTTTTCTTATGAGTTTGCTGCATAACCTTGAACAAGCCAGGGTCCCTCTTCTCCGGATCTTTTTCACGCTACATTTGGATGTTTGTAAGATTAATGTTATTATACCATAAATAAGTTGAATTATGTGTAAAAGAGGTTCATAAGTTTTACCATTCGCTCTTGGTGTTCAGTAATTGAAACAGAGCCTCCTGCATAAGTAGCACTGTATCCACCAGTGGAGTTAGACGACTGCGATGACGATGCTCGTATTGTCTTACCCCAAGAAGATTTCTCCTGAAACTCTGCTGAAGCCTACCATTCCTCCATTTTTGCATACTGTGCGTCGATCATAAATGATGTCCGTGCTCGCCGTTTCGCTGGATTTTTCTCGCGGCGAATGTCACCCAGCGTTGATCGGTAATGATTAGCTGCCATCATATGCCAAACGCGATAGACCTCATTATGGTGGGCTGGATCCCACTCATATCATCCTTATACATAAAATAAAATATAAGGAGTCTAATAGTTATCAACATAATTTCTAAAGCTGAAAAGGTAAGACCAAAGTCCAAACCTCAAATACGCGCCACCACACCTGAATATCCTTTGGGCTTGCGCTCGTCCAATCATGATGTCCCTTGAAGTGTGTGGTGAAGCATCTAGTTACCAACCGTGTTGCTCTTGATGGAAGGAAGCTACATGGAATGCATGTTCCAACACAATAATTATTGTTTTCATTGGAAGTAAATTATATGCATGTAACCTAAACTATTATTGTTTATAATGATACATTACTTACGTGTTACCGTGAGGTGTAATCCATAAGCGACCCTGCATCGGGGCTTCGGATACCGCTGAATGAGCAATGGAATTCCCCCTATCGGCTGAAGATACAGCTGTCGAAGTAGATTGATTAGCACTACGGCCAAGTGGAGGAATGTGAGTATTTATCTGTACGAGGGGTGGGATGTGGAAGAACATTTTCTTCTATTATGGGCTGCGAAGCTGAATGTCGGGAATGTGATCCGCCTGCCCTTTCATGTCTGACAAGTGGTTCTGCTAACGCTTCTTTGAACTGCTGCAATAGGCCTTTCCCTGGGTGATGTGTATACGTTGCATCTCTTTTTGGTGGCATCTGCAATTTATTAAAAACCATACAACATTTTACAAATGCAATATATGGGGAGTAGTATTGCTCTTGTAACTGCACCTATCACAGTCAATTTAGACTTAGTAATATTATTATTATAATTATTCCACGTTCACATTACATTTTCTAAGTCCCTATACGTTAACATGACAGTCAATGGACGTCATCGTCCTCAGATTGAGCCTCTGAATCGCTATTCTCAGTATCCCCAGATTCAAATTCATCTTCTTCATCACTTGCTTCAAGGGCGTCCTCTTCCTCAGATTCATGGTCATGTTCCAAAGTTTTTTCCCTGATCGACATGTCATCATCTACAGCTTCCCCCACTCCTGTTTTAGCTAAATTCTCAATTGGGTCATCCATAATTATGGGTGGATTGTTCAGGCCACCTTCAAAATTTTCCTAAAATGCATCTTCGACGTCATTAACATTATAATGAACGATGCATCTAGGTTTGATTATATAATCAAAGTCTATGTAGTTCGTTGCTATGTGAATGGAAGATTTAGGTGACTAGATAGGTGCATACCTATTTGGTCGGTGAAGTAATTGCAACAAGGATGATCATATTGCCTAAATTATGATGCAGAACTTGGTGTTTACGGTGGTTGGAATTGCCTCAAAGTGAAGACAGCATTTCTTGTGAGAAAACCCAACAAATAAAGACTCTAAAACCAAAAAAAAAAAATTGGTATGGAAAACAAGAAAAAGAAATCAAATAAAATCAGCAAAGACTCAAAATTTGATTAAAATTAAATGAAAATTGTTAGCCAAATTGACTAAAATACATTAAAAAATACAGAGAATAAGAGTCTTACCAGTGACTAAATCGTAACCAAGTAAACTTGTAAGCTCCAGTGACTTATCTGCAAACAAAATAAAAACATCGGTGTCCTGGCCGAACAAAGCAAGAAATCAAAAGGATTAATTAAGTGTAGGTTTTACCAGGGATGTGCATTGGTTGGGTTAGAATGGTCAAATTTTATTTTTAGCACCAAATTTATAGTCGTTAAAACTTTTCTTTTTCAGAAAGTAAAATGCCGCTTGAAAGTTTGTCTAATTAATGATCACTTCAAATACCCTCAAATATACAACCAATATTTTAAGACATAATTTTAATTCTAATTAAAAACTTCTACAAGCTAATAACAGCTTTTATACTAATTTATGTGCTGTCCACCTTTATTTCGTTTCTAAGAAACGGGGTCTTGCTTACATTGGGATTGATCAAATCACATGACTAGAAAAATTAATACGAACAAGAAAAATGAACGTGCATTATCTTTTAGCTAGAGTTCTTTATGCGAAGAGCAACTTTACATTTAAATTATATATTAAGAAACTAAAGCAGCAAGTCATTAGTTTCGTAGACTAATTCTTTCGTGCAATGCAAGTAAGACCATCTTTCACATGCCTCCTATAACTCTTTTGACTTATTTTTAGAATGTGACTAAACGTACTGAAAGCTGTATATAAATACTTTATTAAATTCTAAGTATAATGTAGAAAAGTTAATAACTTCTATTTAATTACGGTTTCAAAACCATTTAAACTGTGATATATATAATTAAGTAGAGTTTTCATATGAAAATTTCGAGGGCCCGATAGCATGTAATATTGCTCTTATAATTAGTTTCAATGGCCTGACAGCATGTAACATGGCTTGGACATTAATATTGCGTGAATATAGATGAACTAAATTCGAAGAAATTAATTCTTAAATTAAAAGCTTTTAATATTTGAATATAGTTTGAAATCTTATCAATTAAATAAAATCCTAGAAAATCATATATAAATAAAAAATGAAATGAGAGAGGGGTCGTATGTCCCTGGAGGAAGCAAGGAATTAAAAAAAAAAAGTTAACCAGTAATGCGTGGTTATAAATGCCCCCAACTAGCAACCAACAAATCCATCGGCTTTTGCACCAAAGAAATGGAGAAGATAAACAGAAGCATTCTGGTGGCCATCCTGGCCTTGCTAATCCTCACAGAGGCCACGGTCGTCCACGCCGATGACAAGGGCAGTAACAGCAAAGGCAATGGCAACAGCAACAATAACAGCAATAACCAGGGGAAGAACCAAGGGAACAACAGCAACAATAATAATAATAAGAATGAGAAATATGACGGGGACGACTACGATGTCCTAACCCCCAGCGACACAGGGGAGGAGCGTGCCATGTGCAAGGCCAAGGGGCCCTGCTACCAGAAGACTTTGGTGTGCCCTTCCGAGTGCCCCGAGAGAAAGCCTAAGAAAAACAAGAAGAAGAAGGGCTGCTTTGTTCACTGTGGCAACCAATGTGAGGCAACCTGCAAGTGTAAGTTCTTCTTTCCAAAAAAATTTATCAAGTATTATTGTAGGTCATATATATTTTAAGTAAAATGATTCAACCTTTTTTGTGTGGTATCTAGTTGAGCTACAAAATAGATGTAGCAGATTTTCTTCATAGTTGAGACTATATAATGTTACTTTAAATAGTTGGTTAAACCTAATTAACAAGCTTGACAAATTAACTTTTAATTCGGCTCTAAAACTCGAATGATAACATCAATGTTTTTCATTGCTGGATTAATACTTTAGTGATTAATTCATTAAAGTTTTTAAAGTGTACTGTTTACGTAACATTTTTTTTTTCTGATAACTTTAAGCATTTTACTTCGTGTATATGTATCTGATTTTAAGGTCGTTTCATGGGAAGTGCCGGGTACGAGTTCTTAATCATTTCTAATTAAATAATTAATGCAGTTCGGAAACCAAACTGCGACGGCTACGGCTCCCTTTGCTACGACCCTCGTTTCGTGGGCGGCGACGGCGTGATGTTCTACTTCCACGGCGCCAAGGACGGGAACTTCGCTATCGTCTCCGACGACAACCTCCAGATTAACGCCCACATGATCGGCACCCGTCCCCAAGGCCGCACCCGTGACTTCACCTGGGTCCAAGCTCTCGCCGTCATGTTCGACTCCCACACCCTCCTCCTCGCCTCCAACAGAGTCTCCCACTGGGACGACAACGTCGACGCGCTCACCGTCCGATTCGACGGGGAAGATATCTCCTTGTCCTCCAACGACGAATGGACCCCCTCCTCCGGCGGAAGAACCATCTCCGTCGAGAGAACAGAAGAGACCAACAGCGTCAAGGTTAAGGTCCCCGGGCTGGTTGAGATCCAGGCGAGAGTGCGGCCGATCGGGAAGGAAGAGAACAGGGTACATAACTATCAGATCCCGGCGGACGACGCGTTCGCTCACCTGGAAACTCAGTTCAAGTTCTTCGGGCTCAGTGAGTCGGTGGAAGGAGTGTTAGGGAAGACTTACCGGCCGGGATATGTGAGCCCGGTGAAGAGAGGAGTTCCGATGCCGATAATGGGCGGCGAGGACAAGTATCAGACTCCTTCTTTGTTCTCTACTGTTTGCAAGGCTTGCAGGTTTCAGAGACCTGAGGCTGAATCATCGTCTTTCGCGAGCATCTGAACAGCTTATGATTTGTTTTTTTTTTTTTTTTAATTTAAAAAAAAAAGAAAAGAAAAAATAATACTAATACTGTTACTATAATTGATGATGATCAAAGTTTATAGAGAATAATGGAAGGATAAAGAAATTGCCTTCCTGAAAAGTGAGTCAAGTAACCAAGTTATGATTTGTGAAAACAAAAATGCTTTATGTTTTGGGATATGTATATATCCACAATCTTTTTTTTTTCATCAATATTACTATGACATAAATAAAGGAAAATTATTAATTTTCCATGTAAAATTTATAGACATTTTTCAATATTTGGTGTCCAAGAAAAACAACTAATGAGTGGATAGGAGAGAATAGAGGTGAGGGAGTGAACTTCAGAAACATTATTCTGCGAAAGCAACCAAAAGGGTGACTTGTTGCATCGAGTTAAAGATGCGTTAAATCTATTGAGCGATCGATCCTCTGGTCTTCGCGAGAAGCATTATAAGGATGGTAAATGCTTTGAAAAGCCTGCACATAATCCAACAAAATTATAATAGAATGAAATAATTTATTAGTAATTTAAGCAAAAGTAGCCTCCATGCACATATAGCTTCCATCTCGGCCACAAATGAAGGGTACAAAGGAGCCACTCTAGATCTCTAGTTGGAGGCTATATATCCAATTAGGGCATGTTCATCTCCCATTAAATGAATTAATAGGAGCTTCGTGGTCAACACGGGTCAAAGGGGCATGTTTTGGGCCTTGCGGCTTTTAATATGAAGAAGGGCATGAACTTCGGTTTATTTACAATGGGTACCAATCCAACCTCGCCGATGACCACTGGTGTCAAATCCAATCCGTAAAGTCGCGATCCGAGCTAGGGGATGACAAAGGCAGCTGGGGGTAGGTCACGGGGCTTGGGGAAGATGTCATAGTGATAGGCCATAGGTGTCCGAGTTAGGGGTGGGTCACAAGGCTTGGGGAAGAATCCTCCTTTCTTCACTGCCGTCATGTCCGAGCTTGGCTCCAGAACAAATTGATAGATGGATTTGAATGCGCCACTCGGGATACAAACCAAGGGACGACAAAGGTAGCTGAGGGTGGGTCACGGGTCTTGGGGAAGGATCCGTGAGGGAGCACATGGCCAACAACGGTGGCATGTTCAGTAATAAACGTGAACTTTGAGATTAATTTGAAAAAAACATAATGTGGGTCAGAATTACCCGCCCAAGACCCATAAACAACCCGCAATTAATCGGTCCCCATTAATTCATTTAACGGGAAACAAATTGGCCCTTAGGTTTAGAAGAACCCAAGCTACTATTGCAAAGGAGGATGAAGATCTCTAAGCGGCATCAACCTTGAAGATATGCGGAGTAAGCAATGGCCAAATTGATGGACTTGAGCCCCATGAAGACGAAAACAGCTTGCACTACAAGAAAGAAGCAGAAAAGTGATAGTCTTCCCAGTCACTTAGGGTGACTGACAAGCGATTAAAATGTTCAATCTAAAAAAATATAGTCATTAGTTAAAAGTGATTGGCAGATGACTACTAAAAGTGACTGAACTGTTCGGCCGTTATTTTCACAGGCAACATGCTGGGCGATTGATTAAATTTGAGTTTTTCTTTTTCATTTTTATTAAAATTTTAAGTCTCCTCTAATTTTGGCTTGCTACTTATTTGCTAGTCAGTGATTCACTAATTAAATTTAAATATGGGTTTTGACTAGTTCATGTAAAAAAGTACAATTTAAATTTAAACTCATCACCTACTCCTTATTCATTGCATTTTTTGGCTGGTTGATGCGCGTGTTAAGGGTGAGGACAAAGGCACCTACCGTGAGAAAGAACATGGCATTTATCGAGGTAGTCGTCAATGTTGGTGAGGACTCCAACAACGGTGGCACCAAGGAATAGTCGTGATTTCACGAAGAAAAGTTGCGTGATCTGGTTGAGGAATGCTCAATGGTGGCGTTGGTAACTAATATGTGTGTGCAATATGCTTTAAAACCACACTCTACAAGCAAGTTCATAGTTCGGTTTGTAGTACAGGAGAGTAGGTGCCAACCCCAAGACAGTTATGGATTAAATTGAACAACTACCATTATTTTCACAATTCACTTTAGCTAGACAAACATAAAACAAAAAACTCTACTCAAATCAATTAAGTTACTTCAACTAAAAACCTAGAGTTTTGAAGGCTAAACAAAACCTAACAACCAAACTAGAAGAAGCAATTCTCACTATCTAAGGGTTTTCTTAGCACTAAGATAGGTACACTTCTTATGATTTCATTACTTGACTAGGTTAAGTTAGTGAATCAATCCTAGGTTTTAGCTCCCTTCACTTGTTGGTGATGTGTTCACTTGATTTTCTTCCTTTCCCAAGCTAAAAAATGATCTCTCTTACCTTAAGCTAGGAAGGACTCCCACATCTCATACTATTTTAGAAAAGGGCATTAACAAGGACAATTTACTATCACCCTACAAATTGAGACAAGTCTCTCAACTATGCTTATAATTACTGCCTTTCTTGCCTATATCCAATTCCTATTTCACTTTCCCAAGCATAAAGTGGAATCCAAAGCATCAATTGATTATTACCATCAACTAATCAAGCAACAATTGAGCACAAGATAAGAAAGAACAAGTATTGACGAGGAAGCCTAAACTCCTATTCATGTATTCAACCAAACAAAACCATTGTTAAGCAATTATAACCATAGAAAGTGTAAAACAAACTACTCCATGACTAGACTAAGAACAAACAACATTCATGGATTCAACAAGTTTTCACTCAATAAAACATGAAAAGAAAGGAAGGACGGAACCAAAAACCCCTTGTAGATTCAATGATGTGATCCCCAAGGCAACTTTTAGCTCATCCTCCAAAATCTAAGAATTCCAACATAAAAAATACAATAATGCTCAAGAACAAGTTCTAACTCTTTCCAAGGAGGCTACTATAGAATATGATGGAAAACCTAGGCTAAAAATGATTTAAAAACAAATCTTTAGCCTTATCATCTTCCATCTTCTCCAAATACTCCAATAACATGCTTGGTAGGTCAAGAAAGTACACCATCAAACTTAGAAAACACCTCCAAGAAAATGTGATCCCTTTCTTGCTTGGATGCGAATTGCGATCACACTTCCTAGAGTGCAATTGCACTTCTGCACATTTTAGAAGAAGTGTGATTGCACTTCTGGGCTGCAACCACACTTGACCTCCTTGCATATCCATGCTTCTAGTTGAAGTGCGGTCCTACTTTTCCTCCTTCTAACTCCATTTTGCTTTCGGCTCCTCCAATTGAGCTCCCTTATCTAATTGGCTACTAGATTTGCCTCATTTTCCACTCTAGCCCTCCAAACATGAAATTCAAACCTACAAGACTTAAAAAGCACTAAGTACTAGCAAATTTAACAACATTTAAGTACAAAAATGAAGGGAAAACATATGAGACCTCATGTGACTATCAGTAATAAGCAACGACAAGATGGATGATGATGATGGGCCACTCGCCATTCTCGAGCCAGCTGGAGAACCAAATGCAGTTGCCGCCATAAAGAAAGTAGAGGAGCATGAGTAAGGCACTGCCACATGCTTTGATGATCAAGATGGCAATGTTCACCAAGAGGAGCAGGCAATTGGAGGTGGTGTGGGAGAAAAAGTTGAAGTTTGAGAATACAGGCATTGTGTTTCTATGGAAAGAAAGTGGCGAGAGACAAGGTGGAGAAATAGAGAGACTTGTATTGTAAATCAAATAAAGAGACCAAATTTTCAAATTTTGACTAAAGCAGTGATTGAGGAGCAACTGCTAAGATGGTAATTAATTGGTTCAGTTGCTCTTTAGTCGCTTCAAAAGTGAGCCCGGCTAAAAAATGACTAAAGGGCAACTGAAAATGCTCATGACTAACTTTCAATTACTAATGCCGGTCGCTTTTTATAATTTCTGTTGTAGGGTTTGGAATTTGAATATTAAGAATAGAAAAAAAAAATGCTAGCCCTTCTGGTAGCCTGACTATCACCCACAATCAAATCTCACTAAATAAGAGTCTTTGACACGTCGAAGGTGGAAAATCATTAAAGACCACTCCGTTTCGATTTGGCCAGATGGGTCCCAATTGGGTTTGAGCGCCGGTGATGCCGAAGAATCACTTCTCATTTAGACAGTAGTCCAGGAAACTGTTTTACGCTTCAGGGACAAGGTGCAGAAAATTTAGGGGAACCATAAGCTATCCAGCATGAGAAACTTCTTAGGAAGTGGAACAGATTAAAATATATAATCTGGCCAGCAGACCGTGAAATAAAACTTTATTCAGAAAGCATATTAATGTAAAATACCCAGCTTATATATATATATATATATACTACATATTTCACAATTTATAGATTTTCCCAGGAAAGACGAACTGCATTGTTTTGTGTACTGTGTAGTGTGAGATTTTGGTCCCTTTTTTATCGTACCATTGTATCCTGCTGCTCTGAGCTGAGAGAACTGGAGTCAATAGGTATTTGTGGGGTGGTGCACTTCAAAAACAACACACCTAAATGATCCCCGGAAAAGATTCATGCACAAGAAGCTTCAACAGCTAAACTCTTTGTAGTTCCCCTGCATGGCTCACCCAGTGTACGTGATGATACTTTGATGCTACAACTCTTTGATCCTACACAAGCCTGGTGAAGTAGACA
Organism: Aquilaria sinensis; assembly: GCA_005392925.1. Taxonomy (NCBI): domain Eukaryota; kingdom Viridiplantae; phylum Streptophyta; class Magnoliopsida; order Malvales; family Thymelaeaceae; genus Aquilaria; species Aquilaria sinensis. The sequence continues at coordinate 410,061 of SMDT01002848.1, read as the reverse complement.
GATCGCTCAGTCTATCTTGCATACGACCAATATAGTGTGTATGAGATGTTGAAACACCTATGTTAAATACTGTGCAAATGCCTCACCTTTTGTACAACAGCAAGTGCCCTGGCACTGCTGCAGTGGCCATGGCTGAAACTACCGCACGTCCCACTTGGTGTACCAAAACTAGCAAAATTCACAGAAGATATCACCTGGTCTGGCGACGGGCATGTCAATGATAGTGTAGGCAATGTTTTTGAATCTGAACTCCATATGTCTACTGGTGATGGGTGAGACTCGGAAACATGAGAACACAAACTTGCAGTCTGTTTGCTCGCAAAAGCTACTTGTGTTGGATCACCTCCAACCTCCTCAAACAGGACAAGAGTATTGCCACTCGGTTGCAACCAGGACCGAGGGACATGATACCTGAAATAGTAAGTGCCATTAGAGGTTATTTGCTTCGGTTAATAATATAAGAGCTTCTTCCATGTGGACTTCATTGCTTACAGTTGCTGAGATGGCTTCCCACAGTTCTTCAGGCATTTGTTTGAACTAAAAGTTCCTCTGTAATCACAAGAGTCACTGCACCCACTATTTGGAGCATTATTAATTGCCCAATATCGACCAATGCTTTGTCCATTCACCCATGCCACACCCTTTCCCATCCCAGTGAAGTCTAAGGCAACTGGATCGCTCACAGGAGGCGCATCAAACTTTGTCTGTACATAAGTCAATACTTGTTACCAACTGAGAAGTTGAATGTGTGAACTCCAGGAGTGATACTTCTACTGTGAATTGTTTTAAACTATTGTCTAAAAACTGTAATTGTTTCATTTACAGTAGAGCTTCAAATTATCTATGTTAATAAAAGCTGGAATTTCACTGCAGTCATCCAAATTCACTTGATAGCCTACTGCACCATTTACAATGTAGTCTGATGTTTCAGAAAAGAAATTACTGTATTTCTTTCTCTTGTATAATTACATCCGTTAAATTCAAGAACTTAAATGTAATATCCACAACCAGTATTCTCCCTCACCTTTTCCCAAGAAACTTCTAATACAAAAACAAACTTCCTCAAAGTTTTTGTAACTATTAAGTTATGAATAACTTGACCTTGAAAATAGACCTAAATTAAATAAACATGTAGCTATTAGAAAGTTGAACACAACATTAGCTGACAGATTAGTATTACTTTTTAATTAATACTGCAGCAAAATACCTAACATATAATTAACACTACATGTTAATTACCTTGTACCATATCAAAGGCTGCTGCTTAGGCAAGCCAGGTTGTGAAACCCAGTCAGAAGAACTTCCACTTGGTAGATCTGAAGCTTCGCCTTTAAGTCCTATCTGCATAAAATTTCAAAAAACCAAGATGAAGGTTCAATGTTGATGTATGCTCACTTTCGGAGTTAACCAATAACATTGTCTTTAATTTCTAAATCTTGTTTGTCCAGTTCACCAGGGCTCATTTACCCTACTTATTCATAACATCCCTGCAGTAATGCAATTGCAGCATGCAAGAAAGATAGTTCTTACCTGATATGTCCATTGCTGGGAGGAAAGATCAACGCTGATATTGCTTTTTGATGCTTTAAGCTTCACTGGACCAGTGATACCAGCTCCTTTTAAGTCAAAAAACGCCCCGTAGTTCTGCCATCATAAGTTTCTGTTACTAAATACCTTCAGAGATTTGGAATGGTTAAACAAGGTAAAAACTTGCACAAGTCACCGGAACAGCGATATTGGATTATCATAATGGTGAGAGACAATATTGACATGAAAAACAGACCTGGAGTCCCACTGTCAAACTCAACAAATCGATTAGGTTCTTCCCAGGTACAACTTTGAGAGGAATATCAACAGTAACCCTCGGATTTCCACTAGTTCCAAATTTGCTTCCTGCAGAAAGAACACGAGCATTGTTAGAACCACAAGTGAAGTTGATATAAAACCTCATAATGTGACCCCAAAAAAAAAAAACCAAAGCAGGCATGGCTGTTACATGCTGGTGCTTTTGACGTTGAAGTCATAAGGAATACTGGCTATGGAAAGAAGGAACTAATGAATACTATCAAGCCATATTACTGATTGAAGTAAATCAGGTGATAAATGAAGCCATCAAGGGTATTTAAAAGACTAGTTTACACTTTCCAGTGAAATTCTACATAGTTAAGCAAATTGTAGGAAAATTTTGTTGGATGTTGTTTAGGAATCTTGTTTCTTCACTTCCACAATAAAAAATGTAGATGAAAAAAGAGATTCTTTTTGTTCCACTTTGTCTTCACCCCAACAATCTTACCAATTAAAGAAAGAACAAAGGGTAAACTTAATGAGAATGACAGAGCACATATATATGCATTATATGCCACCAACCCCAACATTATGATGATGATGATGATGATGATGATGGGGCGAAATCAGCAAAAGCTCAAGTTCAAAAAGCTAAGCAACCACAGAGAATCATCATACCACAGGATCCCACTTGCAGATGAAAAGATTTTCAGCTACATTGCACACGCTTCTATTAGAAGTAACCTGGCACCCCTTAATTCAACATTTTGATTTTTGTAAAGTCTCAATATGCTTGAGTAGATTGTCGTATTCTTCTCCTTATTTTATTTTATTTTATTCTTTTTTTTTGGGGGAGGCGGGGGGGATGTGGAAGGCCAAGGGGGAGAGTGGACGTTATGATAACACCAACTTAATAGGTTGAGTTGAACATATTTTGCCTACAAGAGTCAGACTTCTCAAGCCACATCCATCATATTATAGGGGGATATAAAATTTTCATAAACAATCAGCAGGAATACCCAAGAAAGACAAATTTCACAAAGATTGAAATGAAAACATTTAACGATCATAAAAGACATCAAATCATTCACATTCTAAATAGTCTTGTGTTTCTCATCACCTGCTGGCTTCCCATTTATGAAGGCATGGAGAGAATGGCCAAGTGATTCCACATGAAGAACAGTTTGGGATCCATCTTCAAGAAAAGGCTCAGTTCCACTGATCTCCATGCTGCAAGAAAAAGCACCGGTAGAAATTCTTAAAGTGTTGTAAAATTGAAATTTTCTTCTTGCACCCAAGGTAGATCTGAATATAAGAAAGTTAAAATACTAGATTATACCTTAACGAGTACCACAAGTAATCACTTTGGTCTGCAGTAGTATTTATCTGCTCTACCAATCCAACTTTCTTAAACGCATCACCCTTTGAGATTCCAACCGGTTCATTAATCCAACTCCAGCTTGAGCTGATTGCATCACCAGAATCAGCATAAATACTAAGAGATTGGCGTGTGAGGCTTGGCACCACAGTCATGGCATTAATCTGCGACCAAAAATAAATTATGTCATTACAAATATGGTAATTTTGTGATGTTACCAAATGATCTATTTTGCTATGCATATAACAGGATAATCATACAGCTTTTGCACAGGTGCGGGTACAGTAAGTAGATGCCCTGGAAAGGAGTAACTTGATAATGACTAACAAAGACATGGTGCACAATAATCAAATGCCTTGGGAAATTGAAGTTTTGTGACTATTGTCCAATGTACTTTTGTATCAGCCTACTTTCCTTTTATTGCTGCAACTGGGGAGGGTATTCTATTGTAGTATGAAGCCAAAAACCAAACTAGTTCAGGCCATTTATCTTGTCCACAGCCATGAGTCGAATGATCAAAAAAGTTAACAACATGGGTTTCCTTGTCCTGCACATCATAGATCTTTTTGCTTCTTGTTTCTTCTGCATGGTTCTGTGAACAGACTACAGAACACAATGCAAGAACCCAAAGAAAAATAAGTTACTACTAGGTGTGATTCCTACTTAATTCTTTAAATAAGTTCTTTTGCAGTTCAATGACTTTAGACACATAAGCAATGTGCATATACACACAAAAGTATGTGGTATTTCACCATTATCATGACAGATTAATATGGATTCTCATAATAATTGTTTATAGATTATGAAAGCTAAATTTGACAAGCTGAGAAAGATCATATTCCTCATTAAGAAGTCAGAGTTCCCCCATATTGAGATCCAGGGGGTAAAAGTAAATGAAGTTGAAAACCGTCCCACCTTTTTACTAAACAGTTGTAATCATCACAGAAAAATGGAAGGTAAATGAATATAATGACACAAGCACAAAGAAATAGAACTTATCAGAAGTAAAAGTACGAATACTAGACAAGGGAACCTTGGCGGTGTTGAGAGCAACAGTCTTGCAGTCTGGTAAGATGCTCACTGACCAGGCAGGTATGTGATATGAATTCCCCCGGAAACTAACAGTTGCACCAGATTTGGTATCAATATTGGCAAGAAAAGCGGCACATGATCCTGATCCTGTGTCATATACAGCAGCCTGGAGAGAAATGCAGCCGAGAATCCATTTTGTAAGTTAAGTTGAAGTTATGATATTGTGCAAAACACAGCTCTATTCCTGAATGGAAACTTCGAAGGTGAATCAGACTGAAGCACAAAGGTGAGTTCTTGAAGAGACACATTGAAGAATTTTGAAGTCGAATGTTACAATTTAACCAATTAAAAAACGTGTAAAAATTCATAATATCAGAGCTGCAATTTTTGCTAGTGAAAGTATGCAGAATAAATGAATCACTGTTATCCTTACCTCCAAGTTTTGGCCCATAGACATGATATTTGGATCTGTGGCTACCAAAGCTTCTTCACAGAGCTTTATGGCCTTATGCAGATCTTTCAGATGCCCCCACTTAGGTTGTTGAAGAAGCCCTGCAACATACATTCACTCTTCTTAACTCTCCAACTAAAAAATTTTTTTAAGGATAACTTTATTTTGTGTTGTATATGGCTATGTAAAGACTAGGAATGCCTTAAAGTGACTACTTAACCAGAGCATATTCTTTCAAGTAAATAACAGTTAGTTTAGATGGAAAATACACTCAAGTATATGCTATACAGGTTGTGAGTTGAAAGAAATGGATGAATGGTGGAAAGGCATACCATACTCATCAATTGGAGCATCATAATCATAGCTGGTAGATATAAAGGGTCCACCTGTGGTCCGCCCAAAGTTTGTCCCACCATGGTACTGTTTCAAGATCAACCATTCAAAATGGTCAGACGCTCTTTTCAGCTATGACTGAAACCAGATAGGAGTGAAACCAAAATTGGCTATCAGATGATAACAAGTCATAAGAGCAAAGGGCACACTCCAGCATTCTCAGGCTTTGAATGCATTACCATATAATAGTTCTGAAAAGTTCCTCCTCGTTGGAAGAATCTCGCTACTGCAAAAGCAAGATCTTCCACTGGTCTGTACGGAACAGCACCACCAAAGGAGAGAAACCTAGCATTTGAAATCAATACTGACATAATTAGCAAAACTGTATTGATGGAGACATTCAATCCAGAGAACCAAATCTCTTGCAGTTTAGCAGTCAGAAAGGTAGCATGGGCAAGTCAGACAGCCTACCATCCACTCCAATTCTCAGTCCACATTTTGGGTTTCTTGTCAGAATTTGGGGTAAATTGGTCGCAGTAGAATCCATTGCAGGTATTGATCTGGCAGCATACAAACAAATAAACAAATTAAAAAAAAAAAACAATATTAAAGCTCTGGTTCACCTTTTTCACAATTATTAATTATTCAGTGGTTGGATTATAGATGAAGGAATGTCTCCTTTCCCTAACATTTAGAGAACTTGATGGCTGGACCCATAAGCAGTAGAAGCTATAATCTATTCACGGCCCAATGAGAAGTGGGGAAAAAAACTCACAATAGGATCGGGAGCATCTCCTTGCTGGCACATAACCCATGGTACTCCAGTATCCAAAGACAAAGCCATACCAGCTGACCAGTTAATATAGGATTTGGCAGCAGAACCATATGCTGAATCAATATTACCATACTCATTCTCAATCTGGCAAGTCCAGTAGACATGGAACCAAGTTAGAGAATGGGAAAAACTCTATACATGTCAAGATTGGTTACGAATGATTGTAGAAAAATATCTACCAACCTGGGACAGGATAATGGGCCCTCCTTGTGATGCATACAGCTTCTCCTGCTTCATCATATCCACAATCTTTGCCGTGAATCGCTGCATTTCTGCCTGAAGTAGACTTGTTGGTAAGCAAATGGCTCCACCATCCTCAGCCAAAAAAAGAGATACAAACGCGAAGCACAATTGCAGAATAAAATACTACCTTAAATGGCTCGTTATCTGTTCGAAACTTGATTCCCGGGACAAAATGCAACCAAAGAGGAAAACCGCTACCAAACCCCAAAAATTAATTCAAAAAGAAATAAATAAACAAAGAAATTAGTTGCGTTGAAGAAATAGACAATTAGAGACAAAAAATTTCTTGTGACACAATTAAAGATAAAGAAGATGAAGAATCAACCAGAAAGGCAAAAAGGCAAAGAGAAAGAAAAAGGATCTTTACCCATAATTCCATTCTGCGCAAACATATGGACCAATGCGAAGATGAACATAAAGACCGGCCTCCGCTACCAGCTTCACGAACTTAACCAAGTCGTATCTCCCTTCGAAATTATACTGTGAGATATGCAGTCGGCAAAATTAATCGATACACAGAAGAAAGAAAATCTCGAACAGTCTCAAATCGTTTCAGTTTCTGTCATTTTCCCAGTAGCCAAATAGAATTAAGATCCTGACCTGGTTCTTGACCGGCTCGTGACCGTTCCAGAAAACGTAGGTTTCAATCACATCCAACCCTCCGTCCTTCGATTTCTGAATCAGGTCCGGCCACATCTATAGCACCAGATTAAAAAAACACACAAAAATAATCACACATTTCCTCTTTTCGCTTCCAAAACAGAAGGAAAACGTTTATAGAGTAAACTGATATCTACCTCGGGAGTACTACGAGGATAATGAATGGAGCCGGAGACCAAGACGCGGCGTTTCCCGTCGATGACGAGCGCGCGGTGGTCGTACGTGACATTCGCCTCGAACGTTGCCGCCGCCGCAGCCAGCAAAACGAGAACCAACGGAATTGTTTCCCTTCGCATTCCGTACACAAACACTCGTACGTATTCCTTCTCTCCCTCCCTCTCTCTCTCTCTCTCTCTCTCTCTCTCTATCTCTCTGGTTATAAGGAATCTCTTCCTTGCTTGGTAGCTTGCTTTGCTCAACACATTTTCTTTCCCTCTTTCTTCAGATTTCAATTGTTGATTGCCTTGCCGCTTTCTGAAAAATCACTTTTCGCGCCTCTTCTTTCTTTCTTTCTTTTTATTTTTGGTTTATGTGTTGATGAAATGAAGGAAGCTAAAATGTAAAAGCTATGAAGCTGAGCGATGTGGTTTCGTCTTCATGTCTGCCTCCTGCAGTTGCTTCTTTATGTTGCAGAAAGTAGGAGTGAGGTGGAAGTAGAAAGTTATCCCGTGCGAGTAGAGTATAAGGGAGAGTCGTGCACCTGGTTGTTACGCTTTGCCAAGTCACCTTCCCCGACAGTGGTCTGTTGACTTAATGACGCCAATCATTTTTTTATTCTTTTTTAGGAAAGGTAAATATCATTAATAAAACCTTACATAATTTTTAAGGGCATAACCAAGCGAGTCACATAATTCCTAAGACATCAAAGGCCATTGCTCAATTCAAGCACGAAACGTCAAATATGATTTTGTTGACGACCAAAGTAAATGTTACAATATCCTAATACTTCTTACAAAACTAAATCATGTATACAACTATCTAGTTAATTACTAAGAAAGTAAGTGGTATGAATTAATCTTTTTAATTTATTAATACACTAACAAAAATTATCTACATAGTTTTACATCAAGTTTGTTTTAATTTAAGTGAATTGATTCCAAAATAACTTATTTTTATTCTTGATTTTTTTACCTAAAATTAATTTTAATTAAAAGTCAATATTATATAGCTACAATAATCAATTGAAAATATGACTTTTGTAATCTTACTAAATTTTTATGAATTTTTCTAGTTTAAGGCATTAAATTTTTTTAAAAAATTTAACAATATCATAAAATTTTACTTTTAAATTGATTATTGTATTTACATAATATTAATTTTTCAAATAAAATTGATTTCAAGTAAAAAAGATATAAAAATAAAAATAAATCAGTTGATTTAAACTAAAATGAATTGAGTATTAGTTTGTTTGCAAAATTCTTTCTAACTAAACCATGCTTTTTGAACAAAATCCTCAAAACAGTGAGGTACTTGTTTTTCTTAGGAAAAAAATATAAAGAAACAAAAAAATCACATAAGTTATATGCCTAAATGTAACATTTAACAATTACCTACTTCTCGGGATAGCAATTCCTTCGTTTATCGGTGTTGAACTTGAACTTAGTTTGAAAATAGTTGGGTCAGTGGTGCATTATTATGACAATTTGTTATTCATGGGTCTAATTGTAAGGAAGCCATATTTGTGGATCGGAAAGACAAAGACTTATAAATTGTGAGTTAAAAATAAAAATGTAGTATCTTATCGATGTATTTTAGAATTCTACTATTTTTTTTTTGTTAGATGCATGTTCCAAGTTGAGGTGAGGTGTGTGGCCCAAAGTTTTAATGCGAATTAAGAGTCAACTATCGTCTAAAAAAGTTTTGAGGACCAGAGCATTATAACACCGTATATCAAGGACCAATCTCAACTTGATACCATTTTTTCAATTTGGGCATATTGTTAGGTCAAACCGGGTAATGTTCATACTTGACTTAAATCAAGGTTACGATAAATTTACAATAACCCAAAAAACATAATATGTGTGTATATACACATATATATAATCTCACAAACATTTAGGTCAAGTTCAAAATAATTTAACTGTCTAGAGTTAATATGTTATTAAAGAATAGTGGGCCCCGAGTGAAGAGAAATTGCATAGCGCCCTCATAGCTGGACTTATTTACAACTTAAGGACAAAGTTATTTTAACATTCGTTCACCTATGTCCGAAACGGAGCTCTATCACTCTTGTCTCTTTCACAGCTCATACCTCACTCTCGTCTTTCCCACAATTACTCGTATCTGAATATCTCCAACAAGTCTATCCCAATGCTTCCGATTAACTGTTTTGACCTCGAGATGTATTTGGGGCTAATTTTAGGAACCGCTCGCATAACCAATGATAGTGTGTATCACACCATTTGAGTAGGTAAAAATTGCTTGATATCATTAAAAATTGCCGATATTAAGAATAGTGGTCCTCGGGCGATTGAAAGTTTGCCTTACCTCAGTCTCGTCTCCTTCTTACAAGCACGATTACTTTCCCATGCCTCCACGCAATCACAATTATAGTGAAACAAATCTCGTCATCATTCCTGACAGTACAACTGCTACTGCTACCATACAAGTCGACATTGAACTACTTGATCAATGGCAGACCCATCAAGCCAAATGGTTCTTCTCAACTGCAAGTTGTTAATTCTAGAACTAGTGTCGTCGCCAAATAAGAGATGCAACAAGCAGTGAAAGGGGTTTATGGGCTGGCGACAAAAAAAGAAAAGCGATGCTTCATCTTATTGATTGACTTGTCATCTCAATTTGAACATAATTTGTTAGGAGAACCCATTGCAATTTCACTCTGTCTAGGATCATCAATCTCACTAGCTTTCCATGTTGGTCAAATCAATGTGATTTATGAGTTTTAGCCATGTGTTCGATACTAAACAAGGAGAGAGGATAGAAAGTGCTAGGTCTCACCAAAAGTGAAGGGTAAATAAGGTAGTTTCACTGTGGCCCTCACATCTGACTTGAGGTTGTTGCAAAGAATGTGTTAACTAGGGGGAGTTAACTCCTACCGAACTGGCTGTTAATGGTAAATAAGTCACCCAATTACTTTAGGTGAAAAGATATTGCTCCTTCTAAGATGAGCACATGTTTTTGGGCCTCACATTAAGGTCAAGGTTCATCAATAGCCAAAATTTGAAAATTGAAAACCGAATCCAACCAACCCATTGTTGGTAAACAAACAACTGATTTTTCTCTCATGCAAACTACATGTGCTTTCTTTGGAAAATAAATCTTATGTTGCAACTTTTTTTTCTCAAACCTTCTATCACAGTTGTTATTCAAATGTCATTCATTCCAATTAGAATGTTTTCTCACTTAAGATCTAGCTTTAGAATTTATATTTAAAAGAAAAGTTAAATTCAAGTAGAAAAAACCACAAATGTTAAGGCCATAGACACATGCCCGCTCAACATTAAGGCTATAATTTTTAGGGAAAAATTTATTTTTCACATATTAAATTTATCCCATGAAGGTACAAATGATATTTATCTCATAAATTCTTATAAATCACATGATTCCCATGAAGTAACACACACATAATGCGAACATGATTTTATCTAAGGGGTAATGCACATGCAACTGCATATTGACGCTTTAATGTTATACATATATACATATTAGTACAAGCATACTACGCATTTACCATGAGACTGAATTAGTACATTTTGTTTATCTCCTTGTTCGAGAATTAACTATGATTGGACAAAGAACTCATGTAAGGCATTCGTACCTTTTTGATCATTTGATCATATTATATCTACCTATACTATTTGCATTTCCATGGAGGATAAAATTGAGTCTACTCTTGTTGTCACGTAATCAGCCTTCACTATTCTATCCCCACCACTTTTGACGATCATGAAGGTTACCACCATCAATCAATCATTTTTTTGGTGGGCAAAACATTACACAAATGTGGTAGCTGATGATGCTTAAGCTTGCTCAAGGTCTTTTTCTCCAACCAAAGTACTCTTTTGTTCTCGCTCCTAGTGTTCGCATTACTTTTCACAGCAAAGCCGGATTTGGAATGTCTCGAACTATATCATAAATCTCCCATTGCACACATTTAATTTCTCTACCATACTCTGTTGATGCCACCATTGAATTAGACTCAAATCAACAACATTAGCCTCTTGCCAAAGCTTGTCCATGGTTACCTGTTCATCAATCGCTACATAGATACAAAAAAAAAATTAAATCTATTGCTAGAGATAAGTACGATTGAAGGCCAAAATTAGTGCAACCCAAGCTCGATCATAGGAAAGAAAACAACTAAGATTCATCGCTACAAATCTGCAAACAAAGAACCAGTTATTTGGGTAATACTAATTTTTAGCAGTTATTATGATTGACTTTGATAGGTTAGAAGAGTTTTTGAGTGAGAGAGAAAAGAGGGGGTGGGCGCTAGCACCATCATCTATAACAGATGTTGCTAGATAGGATTGCCACCACAAGATCTTTGATCTTTGTCTCCGCGTCTCTCGTTAGTTTGATCTGATCATTGGCCTTTGTGAGATCTCCAGTCTTTGTTTCCTTTACAAGATATCTTATCTTATTCATTGTTTGTTATTTCTTTGTATAAACTCTTTGATATATGTTAATTTTTGTGGTCAAATATGTTGACTTTTTATCAACTTTGACCACCATTTTCAACCTCACCACTCAACATTTTTTGTCTATTCTTGCTTTGTTCCTTCATTTTGTAGGTTGGAGAAGCAAATCGTAACATTAGAATGGCACCGGGATGAGTGGAACAAAAAAAGGGCATACGAAAGTCAAAACGGATTTATAACTGTAAAGCCTAAGCCCCAGAAGTGAGGCTTAGGCGCATAATTCAAAAGTTCCTGCCTGAAAATTGCACTCTAGAGGCCTAGGCGTTAGTTGAGGCCTAGGCCCAAGCACCCTCGAGCCTGTAGACCTAGGCGGCAGAACACCCATTCCTGAGGCCTAGGTGCCAGAAGACCACCTCATAGGGCCTAAGCGCCCCTGTACTCAGGAAGAATGGTCCCCCACCTCAATTTTGATTCTAAGCTTCCTATTGGCCAACAGTTTCTGTCCAAATGGGTTGGTGGGAGTGAAAATGACACCTTCATGAGTAGAAAAACCTGAAACCTAGCAAAAGAACTCATTCTTCATCTTCTCATCTTAGAACTAGTTTTTCCATAACCACCATTGTTAGTATTTTTGGTTTTTCTTTGTCATCATTGGAGCTAGCTTAGAGATTGCTTGGAGTGCTCAAGGCGACTTGCTTGAAGACCTTAGAGACAAGCTCTTCTAGTCATTTTGGGTTTATTCTTTCATCTTCCTTGTAGTTTCTTATGGATGATATAATGTTTATTTTCATGATTATGTTTTGTTTAGTTATGGAGTTGTCTTCTTTAGCACTTTCTGTGAATGTAGCTACTTAGATTGATTATGTTGGATGAATTCATGGTTATGTGATGTCAATTTTCTACTAAATTTATGTTTATTCCTCTCTTGAGCTTATTGTTGTGTTAGCTAATCGATGGCCACAATTAGTTACACCATTAATTACCTTTAAACTCTTGAAAAAGATTAAAAGCTATTGGACCTAGGAGAAGGATTTAATGGCTATGGGTTTGTTGGGAAATTAGTCTAAGTCATTACGTAAAGATGAATTAAGCTCTAATGCCTCTTTCTAAACCTATAATCGGATGGAAATTTTTATTAAGTTTAGGTTAGAGAGATTAATTCTTTCACTTGGAAAAGTAAGAATTCAATTGAGCAACTTTCCCAACATGCATTGGAAACTAACTCACTAACTTGAATTCACCACTTAATCAAAACAAGTAGTGAACCCATAAGAAGTATGTTTTAGTGATTTGTCAAAAACCCCATATTTTCATTGCATTCTTAGCATTTTAGTTTAGTGGCATCCCAATTAGGCTAACTTAACTTAGGCCCATTAATTACTTGTTCAGCCTTTTATTTGATATTATTGGTTTAGCTAAAGTAGTCTTAAAGTAGTGGTACTTGGCAAGTGAATCAATCAATTTTAGTAAGAACAATACTCACTTATCCCATCTACACGTCTACCGTGTACTTGTGGGTTAAGGATTAAAATTCAACTACATTATTTACTATGAGATCTCATCTCTCATTCATTCGACATGTTACAATAAGGGATCAACAAGCTAGGAAGAGAAAGAATCCTATTGGGTTTTGAAATTTGATCTTATTTTACATAGAGTTTTGGGAGGAATATGCACAAGAGATAAAGGAACTCGCATTGGAAAAACAATGGTGTTGGAAAAGCGATGAGAGTGAAAAAGAGGAAGAGTAGACTTAGAAGTCTAAGGTTTAGAATTAGTGATTGGAAAAGTTTAATGATCAAAATTATTACTTCCTCTGTCTTACAAAACTTATCACATTTACTATTTACATAAATTAATATATGATTTTCTTTCTTTCAAATTTTCTTATAAAATATGAATTTTTTATATAAAAATGGTTCCTTAAAAATTATATTTCTAAATTTATTTTTCAAGAATTTTTGTAGTACAATGAAGATATTCAAGTCAAATTTTAGTAAAAAAAAATACAAGGGCCAAGTTTTGCAAGACTGAAAGTACTTTAAATTTATTTTAGTGATATTTAATATTATGTTAGCATTTTTCATCTAATTTAACAGTGAATTTGATGGAAAATGTGTCATGGTACCTGCAACATAAGGTTGGGTAGTTGAAGAAAAATGTAAAAATTAAGTACCCATTTAGAACATAAAAATAAGTTAGGCACTTACTTTGTGGGCGAATTAATTGAGGTTCTAAGCCTAAAAACGGACGTGTACCATGCAATAGCAGGACAGGAGTATGCGAACGCTTAATGTGTTTGTTTTGGATAATCTAGGTTGTAATGTAGCTTACGTAGTTTAATTTAGACAGGCAAATGATTGCCTCTTACCTAAGCCTGTTTAGTTATTGGAGCCTTGTTCAATTATTGAATCTTCAAAAAAAAAAAACAGAATCCTTGACCAATTAAACTTTTCTGTTCTATTTTCCAAAGTCTAGTTTACTTAAGGGGGATGAATCTATCATATAGATTAAGGTGTATTTTTCTTTTCTTAGTTTTTTTATAATAAAAATTTGTGATTAATAGATTGAAAGGAACCTCTGTGTAAATGTCTCTACCCATTAACTGGAAGAGGTACATCTTGGGCATGGGAGAAGACTTTGGAAATGGAATGGGACCATTTTCATTCAATAACCCAGAAATGATTGTTGGTTGCACAACAGAACAAAATACTTGGGTCGACTGTGGGGTCTACTGGAAGATATGATCAAGTGCTCCTACGTTTACGATTCTGATATGCAATTGCCCAATAACCTGTTTTCTTTATATGAATTTTTAATGAACAAAATTTAGTACTAGTGTTTCACTTGAAACTGAATTTTGTGCCTGCTTTATGTTCTATTTAAGGAGATTATTGAAAAATAATTATAAGTAGTTATTTTTATATATTAAAATAATTAACTTAACTTATATACCAATTAAAACTCTACATTTTAAGAGTTTCAAAAATCACCTTTGAATTATCTTTTGCGGAAATATTTTTTCTCCTTGTTCTTAAGTTCAGTAAGCAAAAAAGTTCACAAAAATCAATTATTTTTGTTAAAATTATAATTCAAATAACTGCAATGTATTTTTTTTTATAGTGAGTATTCATTGCACTAGTCAAAAGCCATTTAATGTCTAAAACTGATATAATAATCTAAAACTTTATAGAGACATGATATATAGACCACTAGCTTTACCTTTTGCATGTAAACATCTTTGTGATATCAAAAACAAAAAAAAAATTGTGAATAATGCCCTGTTTGGTATTAATGGCAGCAATTAACATTAGAGTTTTAGTGAATATATCATTTTGTAATAATTTCTATCCTATCTAAACTAAAGCAAGGAAAATCTACGAGAAATGTTTAAACTTTTTTATTTAATAAATTATTTTAGGTATTTGAAAAAAATAAATTATTTTAGGGTATACGTCAAGGTTTTGTAATATAAGAAAAATAAAAGATGGGTTCACTTATCAAAAGGCAAGGGTCAAGTTAAGTCCTTAATGGGCATATGTGAAAAAGGGCAAGAAATCACACCTATGATCTTGAGATATCATTGACAACTCATCGGTAAGAAAACAATAATATTAGAAGATTATTGCCAATCCTCACCACAATTCCAATAGTCTATTTATACGCCATTTTCACTCCAAGGCAATATATGCATATTTATGAGATACTTCTCTTCTACGATTCACATAAATTATGAAGATTTTGATGTTGTACTCATAATTCCATCTAATGCTAAAATTTTTTAACATTAGAATAATATATGAGTACAACTTCAAAATCTTCATAATCTCTATTTTTATCTTATTATATGTAAGTGATTAGAGCAAAGCTGAACCAAATAAGATTATATGATCATATATAAGTTAATAACCAAACCAAAAGCCTTTAATACTTGGACAATCGGAGGGGTGGTCCTTTTTTTCCTATTTTTTTCTTCCCTTAAAAAAATCCTAACTCGCCTAGTAATTATCGGCAAAAGTAAAAATTAAAAAAAATTTAAAAAAACCCGCCTAATAAAATTAGGTGAAAGTAAAAGCAACTAAAAATTGACATGATTTGGTGCGGCGGATTTTCGTGCCGGGATGCACGCGAACTAGTGGATACTGTGTGGACGTCGGTGTTTAGACCATAGATCGTTATCGATGCCTGACCGCCTCATCTCATCCGCCCACTTTTTTGCCATTGCCACTATTACCCTCTCTAGGATGTATCCGTTCATTGTAATTCGTCAACATTAAGCACTTGGATCAATTGTAGAGATTTCATAGTTTAAGAATAAAAGTACATTATCAATAAAAATTGGGGGAAAGGTAAAAAAATAGTTCTATAATTTTTATAATTTTTTTAATTGAGTCTTATAATTACATGAGTTTCTATTTGAGTTCTATTCATTAAAAAATGCAAGCTATATGAGTTTTATTCACGACGGAGCTGACAGAAAATCTTAGTTGGCACTTCACCGCCGTTTAATTCTACTTAGTTGGTTGCTCTTTAGCCTAGTTGGCCGATTGATGGAGCCACGTGCTCACCAATTAGCCGATTGACGCATCCACTTCCTCGCTCCTCTAGCGGTTACGCTCCGCCACCATGTTGCTCGCATATTTTCCCCATGCCGCTCTCGTTCCTGCCTCCTCCTTCCTTTTCTCTACTGCCCATCCTTCCCTTCCTCACTATTGGATAAGCAGCCAGTCCAGCTCTGGATATAGTAGGTAAAGCAGTTCCAAGTAAGGGCCAAATCCCATTTCTTCTTGGTCACCCCTGTTTCGTCGTTTGTAACAGGCTTCAATTTCTTGAACTTGAGCAACAGAAGCCAGAATTTTGTGGCCAAAATCTGGAGCGAAACTAAAAATTACGGTAATTTTGGTTCTGACGATGAATCGGGCTCTATTGATACAAGCTTGCCTTTAAAGAACAGATCATTTAACGGGCATTACCCAGCATTTGGGTCGGTTGTTTTCTCGATGAGGCTTGAACAAAGAGTGAAATCCAACCTCTCAATCTCAAAATCGATCGAATCATCATCGGCCACTTTGTTCTCTACCCTGTCGTCATCAACGGAGAACTCCAAATCAAAGAATGAGCCTTTGTCGTTGTCACCGTCAGTCTTTGTCGTCAATACGTGTGGAGTTACCGATGCGGCGGCGGAATGCGCCATCACCACCACCTCTCCAATATTTAATCAAACTAAAAGCTTCCATTGTTGGTAAAGCGAGACTAGAATGAGAGACCCTATGGCTATACTCTAATTGTTCAACTAAAGTAGTACACACGAGTGGCCTTTCTCACTCTATGAACTAAGAAACTATCATTTTTGTTTGGTCATTGACATGTTCATTTGATACATCATGAGTAGTTGATCGGATATGATAATTGTTTAGATTTTGCCTAAAAAACAAGAATAAGAACAACATGTTCGACAAAATGCCTCAATGAAAAGAGAATTTTGTCTAACTAGTCTCAAGTATCAGTAATTTTGTGTTTGTGAAATGTTTTTATGTAACTTTCATTTTTTGCAATTTAGTCTACCTATATGTGCCAAGTGCCAACTATGCAAGAGTTAATGACCATCAAGCGCTACATAGAATTTCCCATCAACCCCGTCTAATATAGGACTAATGTAGCACATGTTTTCAAATGTCTAAGACTCAAATAGAAACTCGTGTAGTTACAAGACTTAACTAGAAAATTT
This sequence comes from Aquilaria sinensis, assembly GCA_005392925.1. NCBI lineage: Eukaryota > Viridiplantae > Streptophyta > Magnoliopsida > Malvales > Thymelaeaceae > Aquilaria > Aquilaria sinensis. The sequence goes on along the minus strand of SMDT01002848.1, from coordinate 393,015 downwards.
ATGAAAATTATAGGATTTTTTTTTTTTAACCTTTCCCCTAAAAGTTGAGGATCTTTTAAGCAATTTAGCAAATTTTCAAGTTTAAAGATGAAAAAAAGGTAAATTCAATTAGGGGTTTCTTAACTTATTTTTGTGCTCTAAATTGGTATCCTAACTTGAGATTGTTCTATTAAAGTATTCTATCTTATATTGCGCGTTTAATTGGGTTTTTTTTTTATCAATTAGAATGTTAAACCATATGAAAATAATTGATGTGACATTTGATGCCCAGCGGCATCCTCATTGTGTGACATGTTGGTTTGAAGGGGAGACTTCCGATGAGAAAATATCTGTAAGACTGGAAGAACGTGGATTAGGAGCTCCCTGGAGTATGTTTTCAGGGGAGGAGCCTCCGACACCCAAGTTAGTGTACGGGAGAGCAGTGGTTAAGAGCAAAGAGTAAAAAAGAGGGAGAGTCATCGTCCTTCGTACCAAGGACCTTCTAAGTATTTATAGGAGAGTGGAAGGGGAGGCTGTTTTGCACAATCTATCCAGATTATGACACGTGTTTGGTTAGATTTGATTCGTACCTTCGGAGGCAGGTATCTCTAGATGGCCGTAAGCCGCTCTGGCCAGAGGGTAGGGCGTGTGCGAGGTCTATTTGTCAGATGCTCATTAACCGTTTTTGTCATTTCTCCGTAAAACCCATTCGGAAATGTGAAACCCCTTCGGACAGAGATTTATCCCCTAGGGCTACTGAGAAAGGCCTTTCGGAAATAGCGGACCATCTTCCGGAGGCTTTTTCCTCCGCTAAGGGTGGTGAATCTCCTTTTCCGAGGTCAGTATCTTTACAAATACGAGGGTGATGAGGACCCCTTTTTTCCGAAGTTGGTCATATAACTCTCCAACAGTGGTGTGGAGAATCCCCCGAAGTTGGGGCTAAGACCCTTCCAACGGTCGTGCCAATACAGGAGATTAGGAGGTCTTGAGGGCGATAGACTTTAAGCTATCACATGCCCCCATTGGAGAAGCCAAAGTCGTGTCTTTGGCGTTAGTTGTTTGGGAGTATGTAATAAAAAGCTGAAGCTTATCCTTTAGCCAATAGACCTTACTTTTGCTAGCTCTTCGGGCAAAGACCCCACTTTTTGCCGGAGTTACAGTCTCGGCATTTTCAGAGGCTACTTATTTGCCTTCTATTTTGAGCCCTTGATGAGGATGTTGCTTCGAACCAGCTTTTTATTTTTCAGCAAGGTCACACCTTCGGAATCAAAGGAGCTATTTCATGTACTTAGTCCAAATTCTCCATCTAGCTGAAGTTGTATCTTTGGAGATGAGGAGCTATAACCTCTTGAATGTTGTTTTTCCATTTTTGCTTTCTTGTCGACCATTCTGTCTTTTGACTGGGCAAGTTGCGTCACTTCGGGTTAGGCGATATAGGCCTACTATTGTCAGAAAGCGTGCCTTCAATTCTCGCATCTCGTGACATGCGTTGATGGATTATTGGCAATCAGTCGCGTCCGTTACGTCGGTTACGTCCCTTAGTTTGTGAAGTATCATTATGGCGATGCTTCGCTTGCCTCATTCGGTCTATATAAAGCCTTTTCCTTCCAAGGATTCCTCACTTCTCTACTTCTATTCCATCTGCTCTCGGATTCTCTCTCACTCTCTAGCTTTTTCTTATGGCGGTACCAACAGTGGAGCAATTTTCAGCGAAGTTTTACGGCATTCTCCAAAGTTCCTATTTTCTTCCTGAATTAGGAGGGTTTATTTTTAAAGTTGTTCTTCTTTTTCCCATTTCTTTTCTTACTATTGAGGTTAGGATTCTTCTTTTTCGAGCATGTCTTCTTCCCAAGCCGAAGTTCGGTATGTTCCCAAAAGTTGGCTTCCTCTCAATTCTCATATAAGCTGTGCCACTTCGGAGAAAGTGAAGAAGTTGTCAGCAAAATTTTTTCTTCCTTCCTATGCCATCATTAGGCTTCTTGGTCCTGGTATCCCTAGCTATGCTCCTCAGAAAAATGAGATCAATTTCTTCAGAGCACAGCTGAAGGCGGGACTTCGATATCCTCCTTCGAGGATGGTGAGCGACTTTTGCCAATTTCATGGCATAGCCATTAACCAACCGCCACCAAACTCTTATTCCTACTTCAACGCCTTTCTCTACATGTGTGAGGTCTTTAAAATAGAACCCCACTTCATCTTTTTCATACAGTACTACAAACTTCACCCCATTCCGAAGGGAAGGTTATACTTTCTGCTTCCTCAAGGATTAGGGAGCAAAAAATTTACCTTCACATTCGGAACAAAGGATAGTTTGCAAGGGTGGCAGAAGAAGTACTTTTTTCTGAAGGTGGACGAGCAATGGAAAGACATGCCAACAAAATGGGCTTCGGGGGCCCTTGATATTGATGTGATGGATCCGTCAAAGCTATTTACCCTCGAGCTTGAATCTCAGTTCGAGAAATTTGATACCCATATTCAGGCGATAGTTGACTGGTCCGAAAAGGTTTCTTTCACCTCCACTATACCTCTTCCCCATCAGATGGAATTTTATGATTGAAAAGGTACTTCGGGAACTCGGTGTCATTAAAGAACATGTTACTGACTTGGACATGCCGAAACCAGCAGTAGACGAGAAAAAGTCCTGGCTTGTCAAGCTTCTTCAAAATGAACTCTCCTATTCGGAACTTGTAGAGAGTAAGCTGCTTTCCAACTTGTTTTTTGGGATTTTTACGTACTTACACTGATGTTTTTCTCCTTGCAGAGATGGGCGACAAGTCAACAACTTTTTATAAGAATCTCTTCCTCAGTTAAGCCAAGAAGGGAGAATAGTAGAATAAAAAAGCACCAAAGAGGAAGAAGGTGCCCAGTGGATCATCCTCAGCCTGAGGTCAAAAAAGAATAAAGAGAACTCCATTCCTCCTCCCCTCGAAGACCAAGAAGAGGTGCTTGACCGAATGCCCGTGCATGCCGACCCACCTTCAAAATCGGCTATCTACTCAACTCCCCTAAATCCCGATGCTACTGTCGAGACATTGGGGACTTTGGTAGGGGATTTCAGTCGAAGAGGCCCAAGAGAGGCGAAGAAGGAAGGGCAAAGACATTCCCACCGAAATGTTGGATGTCAGTGAGTTTGACAAGGAAGGCGCTGAACTTCCACCAGGTTGGTCTCTTAGCCATTCATCTATGAGTTTGGGATTTTTTCGATATTTTAGACCTTGTAGATGAATGGCTAAGAGATAATGTTATAATGGAACTTCAGTGTGACTTTGCAGAGGACAGGGCTCGATCGGTGTGGATGTAAGACCACATTCGGTGGAGGACCATCTGGGACACCAAAGATCCCGAAGGACAAGGTTCCAAGGGAACCCTTCTGGACTTTTATTGAGGACATGGGCTTGTTCTTCGAAGATAGCCAGAAGATGGCCCCTCAGATGGTGAGGGGCATCATGACCAATGCCACCTTTCAAACCTTAACTGAAGAGTGCCCCAATGAGGAGATCCTTGCTTCTCGGATAACCGAGCATGCTGCCTAGGTAAACCTTAGCCTTTAGGACTTAGAAATTTTTTTTGAGTTTCTATCATTTGTGACTCACATTCGGAGTTCTATCTTTTTGTTTGCAGCTGCTGGCGTACAGTTGATACTTTCGGGCTTGGGCAGCCAAACAGTCTTCGGTCCAGAGTCAGTCGAGGGAAAACTTGGCAAAGGCTAAGGAACTGTTTGGGAGCTCGGTTGTTAAGTATGACGAGCTCAACAAAATTGCCAATGATGACTTGGCCAACCTTTGGCATGAAGTGTTGAATAGCCAGAAGGGGCTGGTTGAGGAGTTTTCCTCCAAAATCTTTGACCTCGACACGAAGGTTGTGGAGCTATCCTTGGAGGGTGAAGCCCTTCGGAAGCAAAAGGAAGACATTGTTGTCGATCTCACAAAGGCATTGGGGATTAACGCCGATCTTCTTGTCGAGGTCGAGCAGCTAAAGAAGGAAAAGAAGAAGAAGAAAAAACTGGAAAAGGAGGTCGAAGCGTTGAAGAATGAGTTGAAGGACTTGAAGGCTGAAAAGGCAAAGTCTGATGAAGCAACTAAGTTCTTTTTCCAAGATGACTTTTGCCTCACCCATCATCAAGTCTTTTCCCAGCACCCGGACCTCGACATTTCCTTCCTAAGGGCCCTCGACATTCCTAAAGGTCCTTCCTCCCCTTGGTCGAGGATTAAGTACCTTAACCTGCTGACCCTTCCACCTTCGGCTACCGATGAGGAGGATGTTGAAGATGAGGACAGTGAGGGTGCTTTTGCCGAGGAGCCCGGTGATGCGCCCGATAATCAATAGAATGTTGCTTTTTTTGTTGGGTACTTTGTACTTCATCAATGGAACTTAATGTAGCTTACCCTTGTTTTTGCTCAAATTTTTGGCTAAGTCCATAATGAGTACGACTTCGGGCATCTTTTCAACCTTCGATATTTAACTATCTTCGACTATGAGCTCCTTCGGTGGTATATTATCTTTAAAAGATACTATCAAGGATTCACAACCTTAGTTTCTCCAAAGGATGGAATCGACCATATTTGATTAGCCATACTTAGGGTCAACCATCTTCGGTCAACCTTCTTCGGCTGACTTACTTTGTACAAGAATAGTTAAGTTCCTTCGTAATCACCTATGTTCGGTCCACCATCTTCAGTAAAACTTGCTTTGTGTAGATATAGTTTAGTATCTTCTAGATCAACTACATTCCGTCGACCACCTTTGGTAAAACTTGTACAATACATTTTCAGAAGCAACCACATTCGATTCACCTCCTTCGGCGTAGCCTACACAATTTTTCACCTAAAAATTTTCTAAGTGTAGAATTTTTTCAAAGAGTCTGAATGCCATGTGTTTTTCAATTCTTTTCCTTCAGTATTCACGAGCTTCTAGACTCCTGGCCGAACTTCCTCAAGAACCAAATAAGGTCATTCCTAATTTGCCCAAAGTACTCTATGAGATGGTTTTCGGGGTTCTAATTCAGCCTTTCGAAGAACAAGGTCTCTTTTTTTATCCCTTTGGTCTTGACATGCAAATTCGTGGCAATGGCTACTCTCCGCTAAGAAGCTTTTCTTCTGAGTTCAGCCATCTTTCTATGTTCGTTAATCATATCCAACTTAGTTCTTAAACCGAGGTTGTTGCTTTCTTCACCAAACACCTGTACTCTGACAGTTGGCTGCACAACTTCGACAAGGATGATGCCCTCTACGCGCGAAGATGAGTGAAAAGGGTGTTTCTCCAGTGGCTCTTTTGGGGGTTGTTCGGTAACTCCAGAGCATGCTCGAAAGCTCTCCTGGCCACTTTCCCTTTGCCTCTTTCAACCTCTTTTTCAGACGATCTTTTATCATTCGATTGGACACTTCAACTTGTCCGTTACTCTGAGGATGGGCAAGTGGGGCGAAATGCTGCTTTATCCTGAGGTTGGTTGTGAATTTCTAAAATTCTTTATTGGTGAATTGGGAACTATTATCTGCTAATATCTCCCTCGACACACCGAATCTGTATATGATGTTCTTCCAGACAAATTTTTGTATGTCATTTACCGAAATTGCTGCCAAATGCTCTGCCTCAATCCATCTGGTGAAGTAATCTACTGCGACTACACAGAATTTCATGCTTCCTGGAGTTATTGGGAAAGACCCAATGAGGTCAATACCCCAAATGGCAAAGGGGCATGGATAGTTTGCCGAAGTTATTGCCTCTAAGGGCACTCTTTGAATGGGTGCATGTCTCTGGCACTTGTCACATTTTTGGACAAACTATCTCGCATATTTCCTTATAGTTAGCCAGAAATATCATTGCCGAAGTAGTACTCCTGCAAGGGCATCAGTCTTGATGTGAAAGCCGTAGGCCTCCTCATGGACTTATTTGAGGACTATCTCAACATTTTCTTCGCTGACACACCTTTGCAGTGGATTTGTGTATCCTTGTCGATACAACTCTTCCCTGATCAGGAAGTATCTTCCCAAGCACTTTCACACCTTCGCAGCTTTAAGAGGGTCTTTGAGAATCTCTGAAGTGGTGAAATATTTCTTGATAGGATCCTTCCATCCTATGCCCAAGGTTGCTATAGACATTATTGCTATGCTCAGTTGGTCCAGTACTTCGGTGGACTCATTTAATTTGGCCAAAGTATCTGCTTCCATATTTTCTCGTCAGGGTATGTTTTCTATTCGCAACCTGTCGAATTCTTGGATAAGTCTTTTTACAAGGTTATGGTACTTTGCCAAGTTTGGGTCTTTTGCCCCGTAGTCACCCGCTATCTGTCGGACCACTAGCTAATAATCGCTGTGGGCCTTCAGATTTCTCACACCAACTATTTTTTCCAATCGCAAGCATGCTATGAGGGCTTCATATTTGGCAACGTTATTGGTGACACTGAAATCGAACTTGATGGACTTTGAAGCTTCCATACCTTTGGGTCCCCGCAGAACTACTTTAGCTCCTTGATGATCAGAACCGAAGGCACCATCTATGAAGAGTGTCCACTCAGGTTCGTCACTTCCGCGGTCCTCTGCAGCATCTTCGTTTCTTGGTACTTTGGCGATGAAATCCGCCAATGCTTGGGCCTTTATTGCCCTTTTTGGCTCATAGGTGATGTCATATTCATCGAGCTCAATACACCACTTTGATAATCTTCCATAGTGGTATACCTTCTTCATGACATCCCTAAAAGGTAAGTTACTTCGGACAGTGATAGGATGTCCTTGGAAATAAGGCCGCAACCTTCTGCTTGCCAACACTAGGGCATAGATGGCTTTTTGCAGAAGGGGGTACCTAACTTCAACATCGTGTAGGGACTTGCTCACATAGTATATTGGCCACCTCTTTCCTCCCTCATCCCTTACAAGTTCCGAACTTATTGCCTTTTTGGTGACGGCGAGGTAGAGGATGAGAGGTTCTTTTTCTAGCGGCTGCCGAACTGTCAACAGACGGATTAAGTAGTTCTTGAGCTCATTCTAAGCTTTTTGGCAATCTTCGTTCTAAGGGTGTTCCTCAGGACTAAAGTTACCTTCATTTTTTGCTACTTTGGTGGGCATTTTAAAGAATGGTCAGCACCGGTCCCCATATTTGGAGATGAATCTATGAAGAACCGTAATCCTTCCTATAAGCCTTTGTACATCCTTGGTTATCGTGGGAGCTTGAAATCCTATTAGGGCATTAACCTTTTCTAGGTTAGCATCAATACCTCTTTCGGATACCATGAACTCAAGGAATTTGCCAGCACTCACCCGGAACACACATTTCTCGGGGTTAAGACAGATTCTGAATTCCCGAGGTTGGTGGAACGTTTCCTTCAAGTCTATGATATGACTACTAGGCTGCTTGCTCTTAACTATCATATCGTCGACATATACTTCCATATTTCTCTCAATCTGGGAGCTAAATACCATGTTCATCAGCCTCTGTTATGTTGCTCATGCATTTTTAAGGCTGAAAGGCATTATGACGTAACAGTAGGTTCTAACTTCAGTAATGAAGGCTATTTTTTCTTCATCTTTAGGATTCATCCAAATTTGGTGGTATCCATTAAAGGCGTCGAGAAAGCTAAGCAGCCCGTATTTGGCAATGGAATATACCAATTGGTCTATTGGTGGCAAAGGATACGAGTCCTTAGGACAGACATCGTTTACGTTTCGGAAGTTGATACACATTTGGAGTTTATCACTCCCTTCCTTCATGGCAACAACAACATTACTGAGCTATTCGGGGTACTTGACCTCCCTTATTATGCTTGCCTCCATTAATCGTCGGACTTCGGTTTTAACGAAATTGTTCTTATGTGCCGAAAGGCTACATTTTTTTTATCGAACAAGCTTCATTTCCAGGTATACTTTTAGACAGTGCTGAATTATACCAGGGTCTACCCCGCGCATATCTTTTGGAGAGTAGGCAAATATATCTTTGTTCATTAATAGAAGAGATACAAGCTTTTTCTTGTCACCTTCAGCCAGTTTTTTCCCCACTTGGGTACTTCGGCCGGGGACAAGTTCTACATCCTCTGTTTCTATTTTTTCCAAGTCACTTTTTTCCTATCTATTGCATCTTCATTGGCGGTGTTCTTCTCTTCTGAAGTCTGTGTATGAACTTTCATTGGGCTCTATCTTGCCTTCATAAAGACTTTTCTTACTTCAGCTTAATCGATGACTATTTTCGTGTCCCCTTCCTTCGTGCCGAATGTGATTATTAGGTATTTCAAATCTGTTCGAACATGAAGATTACCCTGTGTCTGCCTTCCAAGGATGGCGTTATATGAGGAAGGGACATATATGATAATGAACCTTGTCATGGTGGAACCAAAGAACTCTTCCTTGGCCTAAACCGAGGTTCCTCTTAGCATCAAGGGTAGATCGATCTACTAGAGTACTGGGAGCTCCGCGAGGCCTACGCCAAACGTAAGAGAGGTGTCGGGTTTAAGGTCACTCTTGGAGATGCCCAATTTTGGCAACAGATGGGAAAACAAAACGTCGGCATTTGACCCATCATCAATGAGAACCCTCTTGACGTCCTAGTTCCCTATCATTGCCATGATTAGGAGAGGGTCATCATGTGGAAACTTCACAATAAATCTACCTTTCCGAACTAGCTTGTTTGTCGGGTTGTCAAATTCCATAATTGAAATTTCCTTGACTTTCCTTTCAACCGAGGGTATTTCAGTGGTGATTGTTTGGATTACTCCCACCAGAGGTGATGGGTGTTTTCTGGGACTTTGGTTTTGACGTCGGTCGGAATCATAGTCCTTATCCTCTCATTTTCTCTATTCTTTCCTCCTTTCTCGAGCTTTGGGCGACGGCATTTACAGGTAGTGTCTGAATTACCCCTGCTTGATTAAAGATTAAATGTACTTTTTCAGCTGGAAACAATCCTTAGCGTCGTGCCCGTGGTACTGGTGAAATTGACAGAACTTCTTTATGTTCTTTTTGTTGTTCGAGGTCATGGTCTTCGAACGTTGGATCAAGGTTCCTTGCCTTTCCATGGCCATCAGTATGTTCGTTCTGGTAGTGTTCAGGGGAGTGAACAATATCGGCTTCTTCCCCATTTGTTTCCGAGGTCTTCCCCCGCCCTCGATGAGGTACCGAGGTTGGTGACTTTAACCCTCGGCGTGATTATTGTCAGACTTCGGTCCGCCCATTCTCAGTTCTTCAGTTGTCATGTGTTACTCTGCCCTTCGGTAGAATTCTCCGAGGGTGTCAGGGAGGGTTTTTGGAGAACGTATAGAAGAGTTGTGAGTCCCTCCTAAGTCCCCTAATCATGGCGAGGATGCGAATTTTGGGGCGAAAGTTGGGTACACTGAGGGTTTCTCGGTTGAACCTTTTGACATAGTCTTAAATGGTCTCCCCATTCTTTTGGGCTATGTCAAACATTTGGACGGGCATCTTTGCCGTTGGTCTGCTTTCGATGAACGGCTGGGTGAACGTGGTGGATAACTCATGGAAACCCATTATGGTTTCGGGAGCCAGGGAGTTATATCACGCAATTGCTGACCATGACAAGGTGACTTCGAAACACTTGCAGAGGGTAGCATCATCAGCACCATGCTGTGCCTATATTTCATCAGGTGAGCTTGGGGGTCGCTATGTCCATCATACGTTTCTAAGCGTGGTACTCGGAAATCGCTTGGCATTAGTGCCTCTACTACCATATGGATGAAGGGTGACTCTTCTCCCGTGAAGGTCTCCAACAGCCTTGACCAGACAGGCTTTCGAGAGACCTACTTTTCTACCTTTTCCAACCTCTCTAGGATCTTCTCCATAAGGATGGTAGTGCCATCCTCTCCTCGTTGCTTGGTAGTCACCAGCAATGGAGAGTGACGTCTTCTTTTCAGTGAGTAACTTCGTTGCGGGAGGTTCTGGGTTCTTTTGACACCGTTCCACCAGTGCTACGTCCTCTGGATGGTATGCTCTCTGTTGAGGACTCATCGTGAGAACCCTCACTTCTAGAGCTCCGACGAGGTGACCTAGGGCTCTTTTCTTCACGGGTATTAAAAGGAGGTGCTCTTCCCCTTAGAGGTGGTTGTGACCACCTTTGGTCGAGCTGTTGGGTTATTTCAGCTACGATAGAGTACTGAAAGTCACGTAGAAAGCCCATTGTGAGCGTCAGAAGATGCTCATCCTCAGGCAGGGAAGTCTCCGCTGTAGGCTATTCAATTGCTGCTTGAGCTTCTGGCGTGGATTAGGATGTCGAAAGTCCCTTATCCTTTGAAAGCTGGGTCTCAACTACAGCAACCTAGGAATGGGTTCCCACAGATGGCGCCAAATAATGCCCGGTGGCATCTTCGTTGTATGATAAGTTGGCCTAAAGGGGAGACTTCCGATGAGAAGATATCTGCAAAACTTTGAAGAACGTGGGTTTGGAGCTCCCTGTAGTATGTTTCCGAGGGAGAAGCCTCCGATGCTCAAGTCAGTATACGGGAGAGCAGTGGTTAAGAGTAGAAAGTAGAAAAGAGGGAGAGTCATCCTCCTTCTTACCAAGGACCCTCATAAGTATTTATAGAAGAGTGGAAGAGGAGGTTATTTTGCATAATTTATCCAGATCATGACACGTGTTCGGTTAGATCTAGTCTATACCTTCGAAGGCAGGTATCTCCAGCTAGCCGTAGACCGCTCTAGCCAGAGGGTAAAGTGTGTGCGAGGTCTCTTTGTTAGAGGCTCTTTAACCATTTTTTTCATTTCTCTGTAAAACCCCTTCAGAGATGTGAAACCCTTTCGAATAGAGATTTATCCCCGAGGGCTACTGAGAAAGACCCTTTGGAAGAACGGACCATCTTCGAGAGGCTTTTTCCTCCACTAAGGGTGGTGGATCTCCTTTTTTGAAGTCGGTAGCTTCACAAATACGAGGGTGATGAGGACCCCCTTTTTCTAGAGTTGGTTATATAACTCTCCGAGGGTGGTGTGGAGAATCCCCCGAAGTTGGGGCTAAGACCCTTCTGAGGGTCATGCCAAGACAACAGATTAGGAGGTCTTGAGGGTAATAGCTCATCGGCTATCAACATTAATTAATACTAGAATAAATTAAAATAATAATAAATTCTAGAACCCTTAATTCAATGTGATCCTTGGTGAATTAATGTTTTCCTCAATCTCTAATCTTCCTCGCTTCTTAAAAAGAGAAACAAGAGCCATGAATGGTTCCAAAATCAAGCCTACCACAAAAAGTAGCAAACATTGCGGCCAAGGGAGCACGAGCAACCAGGTTTGTAAAATTTCCTACTTCTATCGCAAAATTGATCATCAAATTAATCAAAAAGCCCAATTTTCTGCCTCTCAAATGATAGGATTCAGTCATTCAAATTGAAACAGAGGTCTCGCAGAACCATCACGAGAGCATCGGGCTTAAGCATGGCAATGGGCTTGTCACCCATTCTCTATCCTACCCATAGATTTGAGCTCACCGCTCAAAATGTGGACCTTGTTCTCAATGATGTTCGGCTGTACCTTATCGTTGATTTCTCCAAGCGATCTTTTCGTAGGCGTTTGCCCTCGATCCAAATGGGGGATCGAATTCATTATAGAAACATAAGTTTAATTAATTGATTTATTAGTGAACAAGGAAAAATATTATCTAGGCAAGTAAATAGGTTGACTTAGAAACGACAACGATTAATTACTATTGCTATAAAAAGAACTCGTATTTTATCTTTATTACCCTTTTGTACTAATAAGTATGCAATTCGTAATAATATCTTCAAACAAACAAATCTAGATCAAATGACCTCTAGCTTCTCGACGATTTCTCCATGTTCAGCCACACATGATCGCCCCGCTTCCCTCAACTTTCTTAAGCATGGAGTTGCAGACCTCTGGTGACTTTGAACGGGTTGAGATGGCGGAGTTGTACAAGTTTGACTTTTCTGGTTCATAGCCCTTCGATGACTTTGAACAGGTGGAGATGCAATAGGGGACAACCTAAGCAATCAGCCTTGTTATTATTACCCTCACTGTTAATACCTAATAAATTTGAAGGAAAAAAGAGATCTCGAGGAAATCTAAAGGAGAAAGATGATCCAGATGAGAGAGATTAAAAAGAAATGGGAGGAGGAGGAGGAGGAGGACCAAAATTAGAAGTTTAAGCTCTATAATTATTAATCGTAAAAGATTAAGGACCAAAATTATTATTTTACATTTATTTTAATATTATTTAATATATATCAGTAATTTCCATCCAATTTAACTATATAATTGAGTAAAACGATTCAATTGAACGTGCAATATGAAGGTCCAATTTAGGACATGAAAATAAATTAAGAGATCATTTGTGGAATTTACCCGATAAAAAGTAATGAAATAAGTTTCTCATAAGAAAAATATGTTATGTAAGAAATGATTGGCACAGGTTTTTTAAAAATAATTTATTACTTGTTGGTAATTATTTTTATATAAGGAAACTATTTAGTTATATTGTATATAAATTATAACCTATAAAACCTAAAAAACTAGTTTTAAAATATTTCTTTTTTCAAAGACAAGTATTTTTTATTATTTTTTTTTCATTTTTAGGATATATAAGGAAAAATGCATAGAGATTATTTAGTTTGTAGAATAATATGATAAATAAAACTTTTCTCAGTTTAAAAATTATGAAAATTTTATAAAAAAATTAATTAATTTTCAGTAAACTTTTTATTCAGGTGTAATAAGTCGGAGGATATAATACCAAAAGAAGATTCACACAGAAAAAGGTAAAAATAAAATAAAAGTATCCTTTTTAAAAAAATGAACAAAGCACCTTAGCTATGTGTTAATTATCATCATGAACCCCTAGCTTACTACAACACAGACAAGTTAATTCTATAAATCGAATGATAGAAACTAGTCGTCACAAAATTCATGGGACGTGGATTTCCCCGAAGGGACAAATTCACCCCACTACGAAATAACTCACGGAAAACTCACTCTACATGGCCGTGGAATGGATGCCCCTAACTAAAAAGCTCTACATAAAGATATTATTGAATATTTGTCCCAATGGATATTTTACTATATTCTATCTAATAAATGAGATTTCATAATTAAATGAATGTAGAGTAGATTTAATTTTTTCTTTTTTTGTGTTCATTGAATGTAGATAGAATTTGGGTTTAGCCCTACCTGCCTTATGTTTATGTATGTATGTGTGTATACTATGAGCAATATAATAGTTTAACAAAACAACCTAATAGACTTCACTACTTACAATTAGAGATAAGTACCATTGTAAGACTAAGATAAGATGGCTACGGCGAAGCTCCACGAAAGGTTCACACTTTTTTTTTTTGTAGTTATTCGCTTGTCGTTGTATTACTGTTAAGTGCATGCTCATTTCACTAATTTAATTTGAATAACTTCTTTATGATTTGTTAGTGGATAAACTGATTTAAGATTTTTTATTATAGTACTCTGCTGTAATTATTGTATTTTATTATGGTAGTAAGTAGTAGGTAGATGAATTTTACCTAATTCTACCTGTCTTAAAATGAATATGGTATGAATATTCAAATTGTAAAATCGATATGTGGTGGATTTGATATGGATTAAGTATTTAACATGATAGATAAGAAGTAGGTTTAGTGCTATCCTACCCATATTCTATCAATTGTCATCCTTATCTCTACACTTATTTTTTCTTTCATTTGTAGTACTAAGAAAGAATGAGAGTAAGATAGGAGTAAAAGGAGAAAAATCTAAAGGATATAATACATAAAGAAAATTGAATCAAATCAAGATCTTTTATATCTACATTTATGATTAAATGATCTAGTATTTTTTCTATACTAAGAATAAAATACAAGGTATTACAAGGTTATATAAAGAAAAATGAGATGATTTAATAAGGAATGAGTTTTTTTTTGTTTTTGAACAAACTTGAACTTTGAAACTTATACTAGAACCAAGTATAGCACACTTTAAAGTGGCAGTTTGGGACAAATTTATCTAGTATTAAAAAAGTAGCAACCATAGAGAGTATTTACACGCAGAGGCGGATGTACATTATATATATGGGGCCCACCCTTTTTAGAAAAAGATGTTAATAACATATATAAAATTTAACAATTAATTGGACTCTATTAAATTTTTTATTGAACCCCCATAATTTTCATGACATCCATTGGAACAAAATAACGAGTAAATTTTACTTTAAGAAAGACAAAAAAGAGGCCAGTTTCTTTTGTGTACCAACAATTTATTAATTAAAAAAATCTCTATTAGCCCCTAAACTTTCATATATTTTTCACCTAGACTTTGAACATTTTTTTTACTCACTTTTTTGTTTAAACAGATGGAAAAATTAATAAATTTGCCATACAAGATAAAATCTAGAAGCCAAGAGGCAGTTTGTTCAAACAAAATGTATAAGTTTAAGTATTATAAAAGTGACATTTTTCTTCTACATTCTATACAATATGCACATTTCACTTATATTCCTCACAATTAATATATAATTTTCTAATTGGTGTTATAGTGGTTTTACTAATGAAAATATTAATACTCCCTTCATCCCAAAACTTTTGATCCATTTGACTTTTTGTTGTATTTTGAATTGAAATTATCCACATTATTATTTGTTAGAAAAATTTAAAAAATATATATAATTAGAAACTATATGTCTTGATTTATCATTTATATATAAATTATTTTTATTTATACATTAAAATGTTGAAAACAAAAAATTATAGTTTAATTCCTGAAAATAAATAAAGTAAAAGTTTTGAGACAAAAGAGAGTGTATACTAGATTCGAGCATTTTTTTATATTATATATATATATATATATACCTCTTTATAAAATTTCTAAGTCCATCACTTTCTACATATTGCATCACATGTATTATGTATATGGAAAATCATGCAGCATGAGTCAACATTGGAATGTGAGGACAAAAACATCCTTGGGTGGGATTAGCAATTTGACGGTTGAAAATTACATGGTGGCGGTACAATACTAAAGAATATTTGATAAAGCCAGCAATTCGACAAGTTCACAGGCGGACGCGATGCTCGTCTTGTTTGGAGGTTTGTGCACCGTCCTTATCGGAATTTCTCCCAATCAATTGCTGGGCCCTGGGTTGGCCGTTTCGTCTTAACTTTCTTTGTTTTTTATTTTGTATAACCAAAAAAACATTTGTTTGCGTTTTTGGCTCCTCCTCGACATTCGCATGATTCGGATCACGTTACCTCGCCCACTGTTAAATTTGGTCTCTGCGGGTGTATCATTCACTACGTGCTACTGACATGTCAGATATACCGTATACGTGCTCATATTTGTAATATGGGATGTTTGTGTCGAGAGCAAAGACGAGCTTGTTGATTATTTTTAAATACGTCACTTCCGTTAAATTTCTAATTATATGATGATATAAAATGTTTTAATGATATAGTAATAGACATGTCATGTACATATAATAAGCAGAGACAAAGTTAGGATTTTAAGTTAGAGGGCTGAACTTCATTTGAAAAGTATTAGAGAACAAAAAAGTAGAAGTACTTCCACAATGTAAAAAGAAAATAATAAAAATAATTTAAAGTCTATTAAAATGTTATGTTTATTGATTATATACTTTCAAAAAAGTAAGTAAAACTTACTAAATATCAGTTTTCATCCATATAATGAATCGATGATCATAAGCTTCAAATCCATATCAAATCTCCAACTTCTCAATTAATGAAAAATTAGTTATGTTATTATACATGTACACATATTCGATTAATATCACATAGCAAATAAAAAGATATATAATACCTTGTACATCTTGAGGTGGGCACGTCTTTCTTTTAATGCATAAAAATCATTTATTATTTTGTTTATTAAAAAGGTCTCAACAATCTCTCTTTCAATATAAACAATCAAGTGATTTTTGAGAAAATCATCACCCATGCTACTACGAAATCTTGTTTTCACAATTTTCATTATTGAAAAGACTCGTTTTATTGTTGTAGTCAAAACAGGAAGAGTCAATATAAGACGAATCAATCTATTCACCAAAAGATAAATTTTTTACTTTCATGTTTTCATTAGTCCTCTACACAATTAAAAAATTGTAGATATATTTTTCAACTGTAGATAGTGGGGCACATCATGCTCATAATACTGTAGCTGATACTTTAAATGAATCTTTTATTGTTTAGTGAAATCTGAAAGATAAAACTTATTAGCTAATCTATATATGTTTTCAATATTAAAAGACTTATAAAAATCTCTGGGATTTAAAGCAATAGTAAAAAGAAAAAACTTCATATCTGTTTACTAATTGACTTTCTCTATTTCTCATGAGGCACACATTGGTTAATGCCAAATTTTACAAAAGAAGTGGAATGGTTGTATTTTTACGTTTCTAACTTTTAAAATATAATTAATTAATTTTTAGTAAGAGAGTAAAATTAATTGTTTGATGTTAGATTTTTAAAATGTTGATGTCCAAGTTCGGCATTGTGAACTTACATGTTCTAACTCGAGGGAGAGTGAAGGATTTGATCAAGCTAAAAGATAGGATAATGACTGAAGTTTTGATTTACATGTGTATATATCGATTTTATCTTCTTATTATTTTTACTATTATCCAAAGCTACTGAACTTGTATATGTATTACATACGATGAATAAAAGAAGTGTGCTTTCCTTCAAATCCAAATTCAATATTCTTCAGGGTCCTCACTTTTATATTTTCACTATACTCTGAGAAAATAATCTTTTTACAATAGTAAAGATACTTTAACTATACTTTTTCTGAAATCATTTGGAAAAATGGTGTAGGATATGAGATACAAGTTCAGGATTTGACTCCACCCTGCATTAATTTTCCCTATAATATCAGTATTGATGGCTCTATAGTCTTCTATGTCCCAAAAAAGAAGATATTTTCCATCCCCCTGTACTATACAATGAATTATCTGAGTTAATTATTTGTTTCGTGTGTTTCGAGTTAAAGAGTTGGTCCTGAAGAGAGCTCATTTGCCATGTTTTGTTTTTTAATTTCGGCAAAGCCTTTTGCTTCCACGCTTTGGTTTCATTACACGAGGCTGACGGCATCAATGTGTTATTAGAAATAGTACAAAGACCATATATCCAACGAAACCTACACTTCCACATTAATGCTTTCTTGATTGGTTCGAACACTTTGATTAGCTTCTTAATTAATAGAGCAACGAATCTATTATGGGCATAGTTTCTGGTATGAAACTAAGCTAATCTCTAATTCCTAGATGCTCTTTTAGTTGCTTAAGAGTTTAAGTTATTGCTTTTAAAGATAAACTTATGGTTTAGGTTTGTTTATTTGTGGGTTAAGATAACATGAAGAATAAAGAAATCGAACTTCTTGCCAACCATCATCTTTTTTAGAGTAAAATCCCAATACAATCACGTCAAAGCTTGTTAGTGGTATTTAATCAGGTGCAGGCTTAGGTCTTTTATAAAAATGAGCCAAAACAAATATTTTCCTAAACTATATTCTTATAAGGGTATTTGACCAATTTTAAGGATTTATTTTTTAATTCTAAAAAAAATTATAATATTTTATAAGGGAACCCAGGCCCTTGCTAGTGCCTTTTCAGTTCTCAGGAAAGCACATTAGACAACCACATAACTTTTTCCTTTTTAATCATAATGCATTATATGTCATTCAACCCAAAAATCAGGTCAAATCAGCAACAATGTCAATAAGTTGTGTCAAATAATTGTCCAACCACGGAGAAAAAGTCACAAAACAAACCTATTTTACCCTGATAATGAGCTATCTGATTATAGTCATGAGGACTAAACCTAATCTGCCAGTTATTGAACCTTCCCAAACTTCTCCGAATCGCCTCAATGAAGCTGAAAGGTTCAGAGCTACCTTATTTACCCAGAACAATGGCCTGCACCACAAAACTTACGTCCATCTCTATAAATAGTTGTAAAATATTAAAGTCGCCTACATGCTTTAACCCGTCTAGGCATGCCAAACATTAAAAAAAAAAAATTGGTCAAGAGGGCTGTGTGAATTTTCTAAAAAGTAATCACATATATATCTACGTGATAGTGTTTAACTAACTCTTCATTGATTATAAGATCCACTTAAATTTGGAATAACAAATCAACGTCACTAATATAGAATCGTGTAAAAGTAGACTCCTAGTGCGAGACATGTTGAGGAGATGGATTGAGGAGAAATTCTAGCCACAAAGGAAGCATTGAATTGATGTGTGTGCTTTGTTACAGCAATGAGTGATAATGAGAAAAGGTTTTTAGATTATGGTTTCTAACCAATACAAATCAGACGGAGTTAACCAATATAGAATTAATTGTTGATTTTGTGGTGGAGTTAGGCCAAGGTCGAATGTCAACCTCCAAGGCCCAAATGTCAAATCAAACATTTATTTTTTATAGGGGCCCTTAAGGAGGCCCGAGAAATCACTCCAACGTAAAGCCTAAATAGGGTTGTCCGCAACTTGCAAATATTTCGTGGACTCTTAAGAGACAAAGCCCAAAATCAATGTGTTGCAATTATCATTATAGCCGAACATTCGGTTGGTATGATTTAAAATCAGCTTGAATATAATAATCTGATAGATTTTTTATTTATATAAAATGTATATAGGCTGTCTGAAGTATATGTCAACATTGATTTGAATCGCCCGTATTGCATTTTAGTTTATTCGGTTTGATTTATTTGACTATTCTTTCTAAGATTTGAGCATATTATAAATGAAAAAAATGTGATAAATTTTCAGAATTTTACATATGATACCTAAAATAAAAAAAGAATCAACAACCTATAGCCTAAAATTAGAAGCAAATAGTTTTATACATGTAGAGTCAACATGGATATATAACAGTAAAATATTTATTACTATCTAGGATATTCGGTTTATTGGTTTCAAGTATAAAAACCAATAACTGATTCGATAACTAAATATTCTATTTGTTTCATAAAAACTAACCATTTTACTATTTACAATAATTAATTTATGATTTTATTTCTTTCAAAATTTATTATAAAAATCTGAATATTTTATATGAAAATAAAATATTAAAGATTATAGTTTCTAAATACTATTTTTTTTTTAAAAATTTCAATACATATTAATATGAGTATATTCAAGTAAAATTTCATTCAAAAAATAAAAGAGTCAATTAATATGAAGTGAATGGAGTAATAAAGTTCGGTTTTGGTTATACCAACTGAATTAAAAAAAATAATCAAAACATTTTATCTAAATACAATTGTTTTTTTCAATTTTATTCAAATAATATCCGAAGTCTAATAATACTGGCTCCATAAAGTTGTCATCTGGTTTTATTTATTTATTTTTGGCATGGGGATCAATGAGCCTGATTGGGCTGGACGAGGAGTGGCCCCTTGCCTTCTTTTAATCGTCACCTCTCTAGTAAATATAGGATTCTAATCTAACCTTCATTTTAACATAAAAATAAAGTTTTATCAACGAAACTAACTGACAAACTTCAGTCGAAGTTTTTATACTATTATTATGCCATATCTAGAGACAGTGGCGGAACCAGGATTTTTGGTTTGGGGGGGCAAGCCCGGAGGAGAGTCGGCGGAGCCCGGAGGAGAGAGACGACGTCGCGGTTAGGTAAAGCTGTAAATTAGGACTAATTCACACTAATTCAAAGATCAATGAGCAAATCGTACGAGTTGGAAACGTTTGAGGACTAATAGTACATTTAGGCCATGTTAGAATATCCCTTAATGTAGAGGGAATAACTACTCACTGGGTCCCTAATTTCTTCAGAGCCTACCTTATTGCCCCCCCATCTTTATATTGCCCCCCATCACCGTCTGGCGTTAGCAGTTGCTTAAAGCTAAAGGGACAACCACTAATTTAGTCCCTAATTTATTAAGCGCATGCCACATTGCCCCCATCTTTATATTCTTCCATATTTTTCGGGGGGCAGGAATACTTATCTAATCCCCAACTTCTCTCGATATAAGCAATTTAGTACCCTATATATCAGAAGTTTCAAAATTTTCGGGGGGCAGCACCCCCCTGCCCCTTAATAGTTCCGCCACTGACTAGAGATATATCTGTTCTATTATTAGCGCCAAATATTGGCATTTGCTCGTACCATGACGAATCGAAACAGAACGGGTGATTCTTAACTAGAGCGACTTAACCATCACGGTTCAATCTTCGTTGCTTGCCCACCAAGTCATGTACTTCGTTTTTTTTTCCCTTTGGGTGCTCACCGGGTCATGTACGTGATCTAGAAACGAAATGTTAATCTAGAAACGAAATTAACATTGTGCCATGCATCTCGAATTGGAAGTTTGTAAAAAAGTAATTGATATTTCTCTTTCACAGCCATTCCAAACGGACGAAATTTGACCAATCTGATCTATCTAAATCAAAGAGTGAAATGATTTGATTTAACCAAAAAATTTAATAGCCTTAAGCAAATCTAAACTCAGCTCGATTAAAGTGAAATCTAAGTAAAGTTGAACTGAAATGACCCATAATCAAAATGACATGAGCTCAATTTAACCTGAACCCAAAATGACTTGAACTCAAACTTGACCTGACCTAAATTTGAAATGACCCGATGACTAAATCAAAGAAAACTCGATTTTAATCTAAATCATTAACATAAAACATATAGTCAAAAAAGATTAAAAAATTATGATTTTCTATATATTGATTATTTATCTAAATTGTACATCAATTATGAGCATGCATTTTAAGAAACTTAGAAAATACTTTACAAATATTTTTTTGTTTAGAAATATTATGAAATTTGAAGAATAGATTAACAAAATAACTTTTTTTGGTTTTTTTCAAAGATATTATGGATTTACTAGTCTAGGGTAAAATAAAATATTACTCCTTCTGTCTCAAAATTTTTGCTCAATTTGACTTTTTGTTGTTTTTTGACTTGAATTTATTCATATTATTATTTTTTAGAAAAATTAAAAAATATATATTTAGAAACTACATTTTTTGATTTATCATTATATATAAATATTTTTCATTTATATATTAAAATGTTGAAAATAAAAAATCTTAGATTAATTGCCAAAATAAATGGAGCAAAAGTTTTGAGATGAATGGAGTAGCATTTAATTACCTATCTTTAATTTTGAAGTTAATTATTGGAGATAGATGTTTTATTTAGTTTTTTTTTTATTTGTCCCAACTGTATTCTAATTAGTAACAAATCTAATATTTATTTTCAATATTTTGCATCCAATTTTAAATATAGTCAATGTAGTGAAATATTTTATTTGATTTTTTTATTTGTCTATAAGTTATACCTACTAATCCTAAAACCCTAAACTCTTATCTTAGGCTTAACCATAAACACTCAATTCTCCTAACCATAAACCTTATATCTAAATCTAAATTCTAAACCATAAATCTAAAAACCTTAACATTAACCCTAATTTTAACCTTTAACGTAAATGCGTAAACTTCATGCTAGGTCCTGTTCCTTTTTTTTTTTTTAATCCCAAATGGGTAGCTTAACTTCATTTTGTCTTAGTGAAGTCCTATAACATTTTTTTTTTGTCCCAATCGGGTCATTTCTATCAATTGCACTGTTAACTTTGACAGAATCTCACTAAAAAATGACAAGTTTAGTCCCTAGATCCTTTTCTTCCTGCTACTAGCACACTAAAACTTTAGTCCAGTACCTCACCATCTTCTTCGACAACCTCCACCTCTTTGGCCTCCTTAGCAACCACTCCAAAGGAAAACCCAATCTTAGGAAGCTACAACATTTGATTACAATCCTCAAATCCTTCAATTAGACCCTTGATGCACGAGAAAATTGAGGTACGTTGACTTTATGTATGATAGTGAATCTGATACTTGAAACAGATCTGAAGCCATTCGTTTACTTGGGTCTTGGGGTGGCTGAGAAATTGCTTTGGTCACACAATCTCAATTAAGTTTTAGGATTCTCCGTCTTGGACCAGGGGTCCGACCCTTTATTTGAAGGCTCTACTCAAATCTTCGCCGTTGTTTGAGATCCTCCTTGCTGTTGAGGAGTGCATAAACAACCACCCACGCTTGATACTACATCCCACAATTCAATCATTGATTAACCTAACAAGAATAGTAGCGCAAGATTCTCCGATTGCCTTCCACCCTGCCCCTAGCCGCTTGCATCATTAACTACAAAATCCGAGCTGCCTTCACTCGTAATCAACAGAAACCCCATCTTTTCACCAGCGTCTCCAATTTTCCTGGTTGCTCCCGTCACTACTAGCTGCTGCCTTATGCTCATCTTTCACTACCAGGGATGGTCTAGGCTTCACAGCCCCATTTCGCCACTGACATGTGCACATCTAGGGAGAGAAGATGTAGGGTGGGCATCAAAGCACTGGAGAATGAAAAAGATGGCTTGGGGGTTAGGGAGGTGATGGAGGAAAAGACGAGCTTTGGAGAAATTGGATTTTTTTTTTTTTGAAAATTTCTTAGAGCTGCCAGATTTAGGTAACGATAGCCATTTTGGTCGATCTCGAGGAACCATGGACAAAATCAATGGCAACAGTTTTCTTTTTGTTTTGGTGCTTTGATTTGCAGTACTTTGTAATTTATGCATGGATTTCAAATAAAATTATGAGAATTTGAATTCTCAAATCATTCTTTGCTTAGAGAATCGAGTGTGTAGAAAATGAAAGAGAAAATGGTGCTTGCAGTAAGATAGAAATGATGATTGAGGTGTTAGATTTACAAGGTTTAGGATGCTAGGAGCAAGAGGAAGATAATCTAGGAGCTAGAGTCGTCATTTTTCAGCAAGATTCCGTCAAAGTTAACATTGTAGTTAATAGAAAGAACATAGTTGGGATAAAAAAAATTGAGTTATGGGATCTCACTAAGACAAAATAAAAGTATATGACCTAGTTTCAACAAAAAAAATAAGGAGTGGGACCCAACATTGAAAAATACCCTAGCTAATATAAACCTTAAATCTATATGGGTAAACTCCATTGGTCGTCTCTAAACTATATCAAATGTTACTTATTCATTTTTAAATTATTAAATGTTATTTAATCATCCTTAAACTATATCCGGTATTACTTAATCGTCTTGCCGTCCATCACATTTATTAAGGGTGGACGAGAAAATGATGTAGCTACTGATGTGGTATGAAAAAATGATGTGGCTATTAATGTGGCAACACTTTTCTATCTATCTTTAACGGTATGATAGACAACAAGACAATTAAACAATACTAGATTATGCAACATTTGATAGTTTAGGGATGAATAATCAACATTTGATATAGTTTAGGGACGATTAGTTGAATTTAAACAATCTATATTCTAAACTCTAAACTTAAATCCAAGATAACCTTAAATTTTAAAACCCTAAACATTAACATTAATCTAAACTATAAACCTTCAATTCTAACTATAAGCCTTACATAAATCTAAACTCTAAACTGTAAGTTTAAACCTTAACCCTAACACTAATCTTAACCTTTATGACGAACCCTAAATCTAAACTCTAAATTCTAAATATAATTAAACCCGAAACTCTAACCCTAACTTTAACCACAAATCATCAATTCTAACCCTAACTTTAAAATCCTAAACCCTAAACATTAATACTCAATCCTAATCTTCACTTTAAACCTTAACTTTCCTCTTTTGTTACCTTTTATATTTTGTAACTTCTATTTTTTTAGGACTTTTCATATTTAGTATGTCCTATATTTGGGGAAACAACTTTCATATTTAGTAACTTTTATTTTTTGAAGACTTCCATATTCAATACATCTCATATTTAGAGGGGGAACTTGTATATTTAGTAGCTTCCATTTTTTTTGGAGACTTTCATGCTTAGTAAGTCCCATATTTGGAGATAAGGCATTTATATTTAGTAAGTCCCATATTTGGGTTTTTTTAAAACCAAGTAACTTCTATATTTAGTAAGTTTAATGTTCTTAGCAGGCAATTATCAAAATTATAATGTTGGTCCCTAAATTTTTAAATGTAGTGCATTAAGATACCTAAATTTTAAAAATTTTCATTTTAGTCTCTCATAATAATTATAACATGGGTCCCTAAACTTTTCAAATCTTTCAATTTTCACCAATTTTTTTTAAATTTTGCAGTTTAGTTGTTAAAAGTGAACTGGAGTTGCATTTTCTAGCAGTTTTATAGAAAATTCATTGGGACAGAAGCATAGCTAAATTGTCATAGTGTGTGTGTGTTTGGGTGATAGCTAGGTAAAGATTTGGGTGGCTGGTGCAGTAATGACTAGAGTTTAGGTCTAGAAACAGTAAAGTATTATAAAGTATTATCAACTATGTCAAATAACCTAAATATGTACTAAAATATAATGATGAAAATTTTTATGAATTTTTAAACTAAACACACTAAGAAAAGAATAATTAATTTGAATCGAATTACACAAAAAAAAAATGAGTTCTTTAATTTAAAATTAAAAAAAAAAAACTGAACAAAAAAAAAATAAATCTATTCATTTATTTATGCCTATATACCAATATCCTAAGTAAACTCAATGACCAACCCGAATCTGGCCCAAAACATGAATTAGCTGACTTTAAGTTATCTGAAACTGAATAGTTTGACTCGACTTATATTAAACCTGAATCCAAATAAATTTGACCCAACCCAATTTGAACCTAAAATCTATTCGGTCTAAACCCAAGTAATCCAGCTTAGACCTGATTTATGTTAATTTGATTAAACCAGAACTTGAATGACTTGACCTAAACCAGACTCAACCTATTCAATTGACATGTTGGGCTAATTGGAAGTGATATTGAAATGACGTATATCCTTGTCTAGCCCCAAAAGTTTACTAACTGGGACAAATAAGTACATAACCCCTACTACAAATAACTTTGTGGAATGTGCCTTTCAAACTTTGAACATGGCAGTCATAAACGTCAATATTATTCAATGGTAACTTTTAATTCGGGTAAAATTCACCATGGGTCACCTAACTTATTTTTTTGTCCTATCCGGGTACCTTACCTTTATTTTGTCCTAGCGAGATACCTTTGCTCTTATTGCGCATCCTGTTCAGCTACTTTCCGTCAAATTGATCGTTAAATTGGATGGAAAATGATGAAGTGGCATTAAATAATACTAAAATAAACTTAAAATAACAACTTCAGTCATCAAACTATTTCAATTACTAATTCTAACCCTTAAAATTTCACTTAAGCTAATTCTGCCCCTCTCATCCTATTCATCGCCACCTCCCACGCTTCCCCTGCAAATCTGGTGAAGAGAAAGGGATGATTCGCTCTTCGAAATAAATTTCTACGCCACCATTAACAGAGCACAATTTGAAGAGGTCAACATGGATCTGTGGGTTGACACATAGAGCCCGTCGATCAGTCAATCGGAGCGACTGCCGTTTCCGGCAATGATGCTCGTTGCCGTCATTTGATGCTCATTGTCGGATGGGAACTCTGCCCATTGCCGCCTTGTGGGTCGATTCTTCTTCACCGATTCCTCACGAACCATAGAGCATGATTCCTTTTCTTCTCCGGTCAATCAAAGATTTGGCGGCAGCGGAGGAGGAGAGAGATCCGGCTTAATCGGAGCGACTGCCGTTTCCGGTGATGATGCTCGTTGCTGTCATTTGATGCTCATTGTCGGATGGGAACTCTGCCCATCGCCGCCTTGTGGGTCGATTCTTCTTCTCCGATTCCTCACGAACCATAGAGCATGATTCCTTTTCTTCTCTGGTCAATCAGAGATCCGACGGCAGCGAAGGAGGAGAGAGATCCGGCTTCGCGATAGAAGGTACCGGTGGCGGCATCGTGAATTGCCGAGACTGCGGCAACCAACCGAAGAAGGACTGTGTACACATGCGGTGCCGGACCTGTTGCAAGTCTCGCGGATTCGACTACCCGACCCACGTCAGAAGCACCTGGGTCTCCCCCGCTAGGCACCGCGAGCGTCAGCAGCAGCAGCAACTCGCCGCTCCTCCACAAACCGTAGCGGAGAACCCCAAGAGACAAAGACAGAGAGAGGAACCCTGAAAATGACGAATGTCCTAAAAATGACGGAGGAGCAGCGAGGGAGGTGGCGGTGAACGGGATGAGAGGGGTAAAATTGGCTTAAGTGAAATTTTAAGGGTTAGAATTAGTAATTGAAATAGTTTGAGGACTGAAGTTGTTACTTTAAGTTTATTTTAGTATTATTTAATGCCACTTCATCATTTTCCATCCAATTTAACGACCAATTTAACGGAAAGTAGCTGAACAAGATGTACAATAAGAGGAAAGGTATCTCGCTAGGACAAAATAAAGACAAGGTACCCAGATAGGACAAAAAAATAAGCTAGGTGACCCATGGTGAATTTTACCCCTTTTAATTCTAACACTTAAAAAAAATTATAAATTTCCACTAGTAATAAAGTACGAATCATTTTAATGTTGCTGACCAAAAATCCCATCCGCATTAATTTTTAATTTTTATCGCTTGAACAAGAAAATACTCAAATAAAAAGTAGATCCCTATCCCCTTCGGTGCACTGAATGCTGTAATCCAATGAGTTGCTCAACATTAGCCGACATCATTTTTTTTTTTTTGACAAATGTGCTTTATAGTTTATACACTGTGGTTTAAAATTTTTCGTTTAATTTTTTCTACAACAAGACAATGATGTAATAAAAATTTCTTAATAAAATATAAATCTGCTAAAAACTAAAAGTGAGGTGATTGAAAAATAAAAATACTAATTTTTAGATAATATGATCTAATATTAGACCAAAAATAACAGAAAAAAATGTTTGGGATATATAAAAACAGAACATGAAAAAGGTTAGCTAGCAGAAAAAGGAAAGAAGAGACCAAAAGGTTATAAATACAAACCCCTGGTGAAATCCCCAGGTTAAATAACTGAATTATAAAGAGGGATTTAAGAATAATTTACTTATCAATTTTATATTTTCCTCATCTTTTCGGCTAAAATCAAATGTAGCATACATTTGTTTTCAAAATAATTCCATTAATATATGAAATATAAACCGTGGACCCATAGGATATATCTATTTAGTATCTAACACACACACACACACACACAAATATATATACACACTTTTTTTTTCTTGAAAGATGTATATGTATTATTAATTTTAGAAAAAAAAAATTCAAGATTTCCATTCTTGTGCGCCTCCCTCTTGTAGTGCCTACATAAACGAGAAACCGCACAAGATCAAGCAATGGATTGATTAACCAGGCAAGAAGCAACAATTTGGATGAAAATAAATCGCAAAGCCAAACCATAACAAAAGAATATATAAACTGGAACTTCATCGACGGAAATGGCGGTGGTTATAATCGACGGCATGACGGTGAAACACTTCGTCAAGGACGAATCCTTCAACCAGACCGTGAACGAGTCCTTCATGAAGCTCGACACCGACAAGGACGGCGTCCTCTCCCGATCAGAGATGCGGAAGGCCTTCGAGTCCCTCCGTCTCCTGGAGTCCCACTTCGGCGCCGACGTCGCGACAGCGCCGGAGGATCTCACCAAGCTCTACGACACCCTCTTCGACCGCATCGACGGCGACCACAACGGCACCGTCGACCTCGAGGAGTTCCGGTCGGAGGCAAAGCAGATCTTGCTGGCCATCGCCGACGGCATCGGGAATTCGCCGATTCAGATGGTGCTTCACGAGGACAGCGAGTTTAGCTTCCTCAAGAAGGCCGCCGATCTTGAGGCCGCCAAGCTCAACCAACAGGCCAGTGCTTGACCATCTTTTAATCGTTTGAACATTAATAGACTCTATAGACGATCGACTACAGGTAAGACTTTTTTCTTTTTTGGTAACCCTAACACTAAATTTAATCATTAGCTTAGGTCAAGTCTTTCTATTTCTATATTAGTAGAAAAGACAATTTTGAACGAGTTTGTGCCTATGGCAAAACTTATTTTGTTACTTCATCTGTCCATAATAATAGACACATTTTGATTATTTATATTTATATCTCACTCATGTTTTCTCATACTGATTGCAGCAAAAAAAAAAAAACAAAGAAAGAAAGAATGAAAGCAAAAAGAAAAAAGAAATCTAAAATTTTGCACATAAATTTTCCCATACTCATTCCTGGAAAATTACACTTATAAAACAGAAGATGTTAGAATTTTTGCATGTATTTAGTTATTATTATTACATATACACACATATACACACACCGAGTCATGCATAAATATTTCAAACGTCAAAATGTCTCAATTATTATTATATATGTGACAGATGAAGTATTAATTGTTTAGATTTTGTACTACTAATTAAGTTACTTTTGACAATTGATGCGTATTGACGCATTTCAGTGCAAAGAAAGAAGAATAGATTTATACATCAATTAATCATGTGTGAGTATTTTGTAGCAGAAAAACAATAAGTGAAGATGATTTATGATTTTCAAATATGGTTTTGAAGCCGGTCATGTTTTGGTTCATATATAGGGTAGTCAACCAACAAAGTTATATTTGACTTAATTTCTTTTATCTTGAACAGAAAGAAAATTAATTTATTAATAAATATAAAGTTACAAGAGAAGATTAACATGTTTAACAGGAAGTTGAACCCGAGACCAAGCTCACTGTCCTAAAACACAATGATGTTACAACCAGTACTTTTGAGTAGCCATCACTCTATCCAAGAACAATTTAATTAATTTTGATCACTTGCTCCTAATCCACAGAAAAGAACATACATGTACATTATCAAATACACTTGAAGCCAAAAAAAAATTGTGTTTTATATGAAAATCTCGTTTCTGGCCTCTTCCAAATGCTTAAAAGATGATTAATTTTTCTACCATATAATTACTTTCCTAGCTGGCTAACAAAATTCACTACAATTGGGGCTAAAGTTTAAATGGACTGGTCGCTGGGAGTACTTTGGTTCTGAGGTGGCAATGCTCCACCAGTGCGTGTAATGAAGATTAATAATTTGGATGCAACCATGTTTTCTTCTGAGATGCTTCCCGTATAATTAGAATATATAAAAGTATCTAATTATATGATCAAATCTGAATAATTGAAAACTTTAATTGAACCATTAATATATATAAAAAAAAAAGAGGATCTCATATATAGTACTTGAACCAATAATCCTAATGGTAGACAAACGCGCCCTCCCAATAAAGCAAAAAATAAGAAAAAAAAGATAAAACAACAAGACACTTCTTATCATGTGAAGCTAGGTCAAAATTGACATTTATTTCCTCCTCTAGATGGCTAGAAATAGACTAGAAATCGATTAACAATAGCAATGGCAGAAGTTCTTTCCTCCTTTATTCTTACAAATGCCTCCTCTGCAATTTCCCCGCCTCGAGCAGAAGCTGTCACAAGCACTTACACGCTCTTTGTTATTAGGGTCAAAATTATCGAAGCAAGGGTGATTAACGTACGCAACATTTTGGTGTTTTCGGGCATACATCACCATCTACAAAAAAGCACGTAATATCCAACAATCAAAATTTAATCGCTCTAATGGTTAAATTCTAAACTCATCATTAAGATATTTAAAATATCTACACATGTGTTCAAACAAATACAATTGTTTGTTAAGATAAAGTAAATAGATAGACAAATATTAGAACAAACCAGCCGTAGTTGCGTTTCCAGAGGGCAAAGCAGAAGCTTTAGACAGCATAAACAGCAGAACTAGAAGAACAGAACCAGTACTTGGACGTTGTTCCATGTTTCTTTCTTTTCTTTGGTTTTTTTTTCCCTCGATCTATATGTCTTGTATCGTTTTCTGACCTAGATAGAGGGGCTATATATTGATTAATTAAATCATTAATAAGTTTCTAAACTTATGGAACAAGAGTATTTCAACTTACCATTTCTACTGGGATCGTGCTAATAATGGAATGAATATGTAGTGTTTAATTGGGTAATATTTTTTTCAAAGTTTTTATCTTTTTTTTTTTTTACGGGTTTGGTTATTAAATGTGCCCTAGTTAGGGTTAAATGCTTCCTTTAAATGTACAACAAAAATTAAGGAATTTTTGTATTAATCACAGCAGGGATTAACATTTGTCTAAACATGGCTAAAACATGCACGTAATTGAAGTAAACTTTTAAAAGTAGGACTTTTCAACTTTTAAATCACCATTATTCACTTTCCCTTTCCCTGGATAAGAAACGATAATTATGGAAATTCAAAAAGTTGAGATCAATGAAAATATCAGCTTTTAATCTCAAATCGCTTTCTTCTTCTTCTTCTTCTTCTCTTCCCCTTACCTTTAAC
The DNA here is from genome assembly GCA_005392925.1 of Aquilaria sinensis. Classification (NCBI taxonomy): domain Eukaryota; kingdom Viridiplantae; phylum Streptophyta; class Magnoliopsida; order Malvales; family Thymelaeaceae; genus Aquilaria; species Aquilaria sinensis. The sequence goes on along the minus strand of SMDT01002848.1, from coordinate 362,846 downwards.
TAAATAGTTTAATGTACATTTCCAGGAAAAAAAATTATTGGTGATACTCAAGGCCATGTTTAGATTAATTTTCTACGTTTTAAATTTCTATTTTGATGATAATAATTTTCTTATAAAAATATTTGGTTAACATATGTTATTTTACAAGTAAATTTCATAAATGGTCCCTAGCCTTAAGTCATTGTTTCCTTTTAGTCCCTAACCTATTGAATGTTCTGTTTTAGTCCTAAACCTATTAAAACGTTCATTTTAGTCCTAAATCTATTGAAAATATTTCATTTTAGTCGCAATTTGATGAAATTTTTTAACTCAAAGTATTTGTCTAATATCAACTTTTTAGATCATAATTTAAACTATCCGGTAACTGTTTTACAATAAATTTAATCTGTATAATAATTTTTTTATAGTTAATAAAAAATTCAAATCAACTTTTCTTCTCTCTCTAAATTGAACTCATTTCATTCAAAAAGAAAAAATTACTAATTTAAATTATCTATTTACTGTAAAAAAATATATTAACTAATCAGATTTACTAGAAGGCAGTTACCAAATATTTAAATTAGAATTTTAAAATTTTTAGTTAGACAATTATTCTGTATTAATGAATTTCATCTGATAAGGGATTAAAATGAAACAATTTTAATAGGTTTAGGACCAAAACAGAATATTCAATAGGTTAGGGACTAAAAGAAAACAATAACTAAATGTTAGGGGCCATTTATGCAATTCACTCGTTATTTTACAATAGTAAACACTCTCTTTGTCCCAAGTTTTTTTGCATAATTCACAATTCAGAAACTAATCTATGATTTTTTTTTTTATCTTCAACATTTTAGTATTAACATGTATATTTGGGTGGCTTATATAGTTACAATGTTGATGTCAATGTCAAAGATCACTATACGGAGAGTTGTTTTACTTTGCTTGATGCCATTGCATGATAATTGCTTGCATGTTTAGCCTTTGAATTACTTAAGATATATCATTCGGTTTACTTCTTTATCATTCTTTTCACAATATTTGTAACCCTCCTCTCACCTTATTTTTTAAGATACTAAATTAGGAAAATGGAGAAGAAAAAGTGTCATGGTGACTCAAACGGCTTTAGGGTATTAAATTCTTTTGGCAGGTTAAGGTTACAAAATATAATCTTAATAATGTATATTCAGGATTTACAGAAAATACACAATTTAGAAATTTACTAGAATTTCCCTTTGTGTGCATGATATTAGGATTTGAACATGAATTTACAAGTTAGAGTTCCAGCATCATCATATTTATCATTTAACAAAATTTTCCTCAATAGCTACACCTAATCTTCACTCTTTTGACAGGTACAATACAATTCAGTGTTTTGATAATGGAATAAAGTAAATTCTGATATAAAACTTCTATTTATTATTGTAGCTCTATCAATTTGGCAAAACCAAACCTGATAAAAGTTGATTTTGAACGTGTTCAACAATCACCAAGTGATCATTAGCCTAATTCCATAACTAACATTGTAATGTATTGACAAGAATTTATAGTATATTGTCAATTGTTTTCGCTCCAGACACCATGAACTTACATTTCTAATTCCTTATTTTGTAGTTATAAGATTTTACAAGAATTTTAATAATGTTAATGAATTGTTGACCTTTTTTGCTTGATTTTTCTTAAATTTCCTGACAATCTCCGGTATATTAACTAATTTTTTTTATTCGTCAGTGGCTTCTAACCGGGGCCAAGAAATTTGAGCTGCCCTTGCCGAAAAGCATTCAAGTTTCTGAAATCTGGATAATAATAGCATTGGTTGGAATGTTGCTTCCTTCCTCACTCTAGTATCATAGTTGGGGGGATGATCACCATTCAGATCCAATCAAAATAACTGGAAAATCAGATTAATTCGTTAAATCGGGTCAGTCAATTCATTTTTTTTAGTAAATTGCATTAAATGATCCCTAACCTTTAGTCATTGTTTCCTTTTAGTCCCCAACCTATTAAAAGTTCTGTTTTGATCTTAAACCTACTAAAATTATTGGGTAAAATCCATATTTAGTCCCCTAACTTTAATGGTTGTCCTAATGTGGTCTCTTACCTCTAAAAGTGGCTATTAAAGTCCCCTAACTCAACTAGCGTGTCCTATTTTGGTCCTTACTGTTAGTTCAGCCGTTATTTCGGATGGAAATTGCCTATATGGCATCCAAATTGCCATGTGTTCATCCCTTTCATGACAGAAAGTGACTAAACTGAAAGAACAACATATTTTAGACTAAACTAATGCAAATGCATAATCATAAGTCCTAAGACATGGTTTTACCCATTCCCAAATCTTCTCCGATTTCCAGTCACCCACTCCACCGTGCACCCCCTCCTTTCCGTCGCTCTGTTAGTGATTGGAAGTCAGAGAAGGGATGGATGAGAAAAGGTGGAGGGATCGAAGGGAGAAAACGGGACACGAAGGAAGGAGGGCTATCGGCATGGATGAGGGTTACTGGCATAGATGTGTGAGGACGGTGGCGGTTGGAAATTGGATGGCGCGAGGTTGGGGCGGCCTTGGAAGAAATAATAGGAATGGCGTGACATAAGAAGAGGATAGGTTTTGGCAAAGGCGTTCTGGGTCGAGAAAGAGGTGTTGCAGGTGATGGATCGGTGAATGAGGCATTGTAGTTGGTGGATTTGGGTTTCGGCGACTTTGATGGTACAAGGAGTTGGATCTTGATTTCTTCTCCGTGGAAGCATTTCAAGAGGGAGGACGGAGAAGTTTAGCCACTAAGGGGTAGGTGGTGAGGTTGTTGGTGGTGGTAGCGGTAATGGGGAGGGAAGAGGAGCAATTGGCGGCGGTGATGGCGGACCAATTGAGAGATAGGGAGACGAAGATGCGGACTGTGTAGATGAAGAAGATTTAGGGAAAATTAACGATTCAGGTCCTGTAATTATTTATTTGTGTCAATTTAAACTTGAACTTTTTTTGTTCTCCTAATCTAGTCACTTTTTATCATAAAAGAGGCTGCCACGTAGTAATATACGTGCCACGTAGGTAATTTCCATCCGAAATAATAGTAGAACTGATGGAAGGGACCAAAATAGGACACGTTAGTTGAGTTAGGGGACTTTAATAGCCACTTTTAGAGGTAAGGGACCACATTAGAACAACCCTTAAAGTTAGGGGACTAAATATGAATTTTACCCTAAAATTATTTTATTTTGGTCTCTTACAAGATAAAATTCGTTAACTCATAATAATTTTCTGATAAAAACTATTGCAATTTTAATTTAAATATTTAGTAACTATATTTTAGTAAATTTAAACAATTTAATATTTTTGACAGTAAATAGACAATTTAAATTAACAATTTTTTTTGAATGAAATAAATTCAATTTACAAAAAGAAAAATATGTCATTTGAATTTCTAATGAACTATAAAAAGTTATTATATAAATTAAATTTATTATAAGTTGATTACTAAATAATTTAAATTATGATTTAAAAAGTTGTTATGAGAGAAATACTTTGAGTTAACAAATTTTATTAAATTAGGGCCAAAATAAAACGTTTTCAATATATTTAAGGCTAAAACAAAATATTTTAAAAAGCTTAGAACTAAAATAAAACATTCAATAGGTTAAGAACTAAAAGAAATCAATGACTAAATGCTAGTTACCACTCCTTAAATTTACACCATTTTTTTATTTGATTTCATAGAACCAAAAGTTAATAATTCAGTTTTGGTCCGGTTTTCTGTTTTAGGAACAACAGTCAGACTAAATAAATCGTGAGCTCAGTTGGTTGAACGGACATTTGCCTGGGCCACTGCCCTACAGGTTTCAAAAAACATACAAGTGAGTATCTATATTTTACAAACTATCATAAATATCATTCCTTAATACTTGTAATTATAAAGATGCTTCTAAGTTAAAAAGAAAGAAAGAAAAACTGACAAAATCGAAACTTGTCATGAGTTTCGAGCTTCTAGCCCAATAGTCATAGCCAATTTATCTTATTGTTGAATGCTAAGTTAACAAGTAAAATACGTAAATCTTTCATCTTTTCATGTAACATTGAATCATGATAAGCATGAAAACTCTTCTACAACCATCCCTAATTCCGCTTAATCAAATGCCCAATTGCGTTCATACAGGTACAACAGAACAATTTACAAAGATAGGCCCAGCATTACATTGTTACCTTGTTTACCTGGAGATCACATCTGGCTAGCATTGCTACTGCTGTAGGGCGATTTTTCACAGTGATCTTGAGTCCTGGATGTCGAGCACCTGCGGGCCAACTAATGAGAACCTTCAGGCCAGCTCCATCAAAAGGAGAAAGCTCGACATCATAGGTCCTTGACAAAAAGGAGATCAGGGATCTTCACTTCATTCTCGAACGCTTAGCTATCACATTCCAGTTGAATTTGCAGGACGCGGAGATAGCTGGACTTCATAGGTCCTTGACAAAAAGGAGAGCAGGGATCTTCACTTCATTCTTGAATGCTTAGCTATCACATTCCAGTTGAATTTGCAGGACGCGGCTCTTGTGTTGGATTTGAAGGTGGAGTTTGGGGTTGTGGTGAGGAAGTATTTGCCATGTTATAGCCTTCATGCAGTGTATCAAAGTCGTTCCACTCTGCTCCAGCTGTCCAATAAGTCAAGGGAACTAAAGTTGTACTGAAAATGGCAAACCGATGAACTATCCCACCAAAGTGACTTATATGCAGAATCCGCTTGATTTGAAGACTATTTTCATTTTCTCACATCTATTTGTAAATGTGCTTTTGTAGAGAAGCTTGTACATACAATACTACTCAAACATATAGGATGATAAGAGCTGAAAGCAACAACTCTAATATCCTATTGAGGATACGCTCTGCATTCCACATATCAGTCATGCTAATACCGTGATTTGATAAAAGCCAGTAATCATCGTCTATCTGCAAAAGAAAAGGAAATGTCAACATTACATAGAGAACTAGAAAAGACAAACAAAAATCGAGGGAAAACAAGTAGCCAAACAATTATGTCCAAAAAGCTGGGTTTCCAGAAAATGGAAGTACTGTCAAAAAATGATTGCCTTTGGACACTTTTAGCTTCAATAGTTTGCAACAAACTTTATAAGACAGAACTAACTTACATCAATATCTGATGGAATAATTTTCATGATCCCACTCATGAAGTCCTGAGATGTGTTTGAATCAGTGCACGTTCTAGGAACATCTTCCCGATGCATTTCAGCATCTTTTCCTCTGTTTTCATCTGTCAACATTGATGTTGCTGGGTTCTCATTCAGACACGATGTTGATGGCAAGGCTGCAGGTGGCTCTACACTAGGTATCTCCTCGAACTTTTCTTCAAATTGACTGGAGAAATGTTAAAACAAGAACAATCATTAATAAAATTAACCACCATGATGCAGAAACAGAAGAAAATCTACAGCAGAAAAAGCAGTAGAACACCTGACTAGGTAAACATCTATTGGGCCCATCGTGCTTCTGAGGACTATCCTATATCTCCTTTGGGGATAATCAACGGCCTGGATGGACAGCATAACATTTAAGCAATATACAATTATATGCATACACATTAGCAAATGCAAAGCTTGCTTAAGCATCCTCAGCATTTGAACTTTTGAAATTACCTCATCTGGATCTGGAACTTCTAGAGTGGTTCCATGTGGAGCTTTAATAGCTATTAGTGTTTCATTCTAAGGGTTAGAAAAAATTACGTTAGTGAGTTCATGTATCCATGATCAATCAAGTGGCTAAAGGAAAATTGCTGAAGTAGGAACTACGTGATAGTTTGGGAAACCAGACTAACCTGGAAGCAGGGTAGGCTCTTAATATCTTCTTCAGTAACAAAAAGCCACCTGTCAAGGTTGAAATAATTGTATTATTCAACATAATAGATCACAAAATTTAATATCATATGAAGATAATAGCTTAGAAGTATTACTTTTGATTGTTTTCATCTTCACTCAGGTCCCTCAATCTCTCCTGCATTTCTCTGCAATTACGTATATTGATTCAGTATATGCATAAACCTAATGAAGAATGATAAAAACAACAGTTGTTACTTAACCTTATTCGTTCATCCAATCTACGTTCTTCTATAGAAAGGTTATCAACCTCTGCCTGAAGAGAAAAGAGATTTCACATTTAAATGGCAAGCTAGTGAGCTATCAAAGTCATATTGCCCAAAATTCATTTTGCGAGTTACATTGTTTTTACCCAACCTATTTTGTACCTGTAAAATAGAAACACTTTCATCATCCTCCCCTGGTCTTGAAACATCAAGTCCCCTGGCAAAAACTGAAAATTCAGTGACTTCTCAAGCACTAAAGTCAATCTTGCGCAATCACACATATAAATGAACTGTAGTTAATAAAATAGATTGGTGGATAAATTATACTTCCACTGGATTCTGTTCTTGAGCTTCTTCTCAATAAGACCAATGCCTTCTAGGACATTTGTTATGTCATATATCCTCCTCTTTTGCACCTGCAGGACCATTAAAAACTCAGGAAAGAGAACATTTTTTTCCAATGGCCATTTTGATACCAATGTAATAATCACCTCTAAAGTGTCAGCAGCTTTATTTAGATCAAGAATACCATCTTCAGCTTGTTTAATCAAACTGATGAACTTCTTTGTCAGCAGACCTGAGTTAAAACCATAGGACCATTTTCTGCTTAAAGATGCACTAATTATGATTCATAACTGCATTGAAGCATGTTTACAGCACAGCTAAGTTAAGTAAAAAAAAATTCTTGAGAACTTAAAAAGACAGCGATAAAAGATTGGAAATACCTAGGGAGCTGTCATAACGACATGGACCTGCTGGAGTTAGATTGTTGCCAGGTGAACCTGAAAATTGTTGAAATTCTTCAGTAACTTGCTACAATTTTTAAATGTTTATGATTGCCAATTTTAAGGAAAAGCAAACAAAGAACTAAAATTTTGACAATATATGTTTTCCATACAATCACACTGACTCTACTATTACTACGTCACGAGGATGGTTTACGAACATGATACTTTCCATATGATTAACACTCACCTACGTTTGAGACAGGTGTGCGTGGTGCAGCTTTATTATTTTTTGATGCTCTAGATGCTTTCTGTGTCTTTCCTCCTTTTCCTGATACAGGAGTCTGCAGAGGACTAATCACCACTTCAATGTTCCCAGGACTCAGAGTCCATTCACTTGACTCTGCTTCATGATCTACCACATTGTTCTTCCTCTTCAATGCCTAGCAACCAGCATACAATTTTGTTCCGTGTAGTCAGAAAAAAAGGATAAGAAAATTGTACCAATTTGGGGAAGGATAAACAAAGACAAGCTCAGTGCTTCGGAAAAATGATATTCGATCATTCACATAGGATGAATTGTCCATGTCCATCTCATGCCCATGTGTTGTCTCTGTAAGTTGTGTGTGTGTTGGGGATAGGGGTGGGGGGAGGGGGATATTGCAATACTGGTGTTACAATAAAAACATAATCTTGAATGCTTGACTATCATGGTTCACAGGCCCCTTTACGCGAAACACAAATCTCAATACAATGAGAATGAGGTCCAGAAGCCATCCACAAATCTCAATACAATGAGAATGAGGTCTAGAAGTCACCCACAATAAACACCAACACCGTTGCAAGCTCAGCCCGATTGAAGACATGCACATTGGAACTCCTGAGATGAGCGCCTTCTAGAACTTAAAATGAGGACCAGGTCCTTCAGAACTAAAATCATGGCCAAAGCAGAAACTTTCCTAGTGAAAGAGATCAATGATGCCAATCAAAAAAACTTTTAGAGAAACAATTACGAGCTGCTAGAGTCCAGCAATTAGCAAACAGGTACTACTCAATAACACAACTTAATTTAAATTTCCCACAAAAAGCATTTCCCACCAAACTAAGAGAATCAGGAAACAGCACAAATCTCAAAGCCCGAAGCCAATAATGCAAACCTAAATACCAAACCAAAATTGTTATACAGTATCAATTCAACAGTCAGAACCGAACAGAAAATACATATCCCTTACCACGAACGACATCTTGCAAACCCCACAAAAAGAAGAGTGATAAACCCCAGAAAACCTAATCAAATTAGAAAACTTGGAACACCCAGAACAAGTGAGAGGAAGAAAAATACTCACTGGAGACTTAACAATAATGCCCTGCTCTTCCTGATCGGTGGCGCGGTGCAGCTCCGGTAACCCGAAATGATGATAGTCTCCGCCAGGAGTCTGAAACGGCGGCTTGGTGGAGAAAGCAAGCTGCCGCTTCAAAGTCTGCTGACTTTGCTGCTGCTGAATCGACTGACTTGAGAACTGGTTCGGAGCTTGAGCACTCGACATCAGAAAAAATCCAAAAAAAAAAAAAAAGAAATCAAAATTTAATGTATAGAAAACGCAAAAAAGATTTGATATTGGGGATTTTTTCCAATTGGGTATTTGCCGCGACGAACGAGCGAATAAGAGGAGCAAGGAAATTGTGGAAAGATTAGAGGTTGGGATGGGAATCGCGGGGTAGATAGATCTGGTGTTCGGCGAGAAGAGAAATATAGAAAAAGCGGGACAGAGAAAAAGAGCAGAAAACGAGGGAAAGAAAAGAAAGGAGCCGAAGGGAGGGAAGTTTGCTTCGGATATAGATATGGAGGGAAGACGCACAGCAAATTAATTCCACCAATATAAATAATTTCTGTATAAAAAAATGAAATATGTTAAGTGTTTATGGGGAAAAAATATAATTTTTCTTGAGAAAAAGGGACGAATTGATTTATGGCAAACGAGAAATAGAGATAAATATGATGATTTTGGGGAATCCTGATAACGGAAGAGGATGAGGTTAAAATTGCATACGGTTTTATACACGTGAAGGTGAAGTAAAGCTCACTGAGACACAAACTAGGCGTAGACAATTTTCTTTTCCCAAAATTTTCAGCTATCTAAAAGGCCTAGACTATTTTGAGGTAAATTAGAATCCGGCCCGGATTTTGTTGCAAGTCAAAAATGCAAATTTTTCAAATTACATTTATAGAGAAAAAAATGTGTTTAAAAAATTATGGTTGATTAAATCAGAATTAAGTTATTATTAATTGAAAGATTTTAAAAATTGAAAGTGTTTCAAAGTTGGTTGGTGACCAACTTAATAAATAGAAAGCATATTGCATAAAAAGTAGTGGCTTTAGTATTTTAACACAAATTGGGGACTTAACTATAACTCACCAAAGTTTTGAGACAAAAAACGAAAAAGTAAAAATTTTAGAATATTTTTTGTGCTTATTGAGGTAATGGCAAATATGTGCGAGTTCAAAGTGTTTATAAATAATTTCTGTAAAAAAAAAAAAAAGATGAAATATGTTAAGTGTTTATGAGGGAAAATATTATTTTTCTCGAGAAAAAGGTATGAATTGATTTATAGCAAAAGAGAAATAGATATAAACGAGGTATGTTGGCACGCACGATGTATGGGGTTATTTTTTTATAATAAATTTAATACAAAAATTTTAAATAATAAATAATTAAAAAATATGAAAAAAATTGATTAAAACCAAACTGACCTGAACAATAATTGAAATTAGGTAAATAGAAACATAAAATCATATGTATTTTGAAATGTATGATTCTTTCATTAAAAATAGTTCACTAAAAATTTCCCTCTTTTATCAACTTAAATTAACATCAATGAGAAATTATTTAGAAAAATTTATTTTTAATTTTAGCAATTATGGACCAAATTATTTTATTAAAACATAGAGAACAATTCATACTGCAAAATGCAATCATGAATAACAAAATAATATGATTGAAACACAAAGTGTGCTTAATTTATGTTAATAGATTTACAATTTAACCATTAAGACTTATATTGACATTAAGTAAAATCTGAGTATAAATAATTATAAGCACATAAAGCATTTAACTGAAAATGTGTTTATATAGTATCAAAAGAGCATTAAAGATAACAAAATGAAAAATGATTAAAGTAATTCTATTAATCAATTCAATAAAACCACTAAGAGAAAGAAAGTTTATGGCATTCAAAAAGTTTTTTGTGTTCATAGTGTAAAATAACATTACACAATATACATACATAGGTTCTCCAAATTTTTTGCTCACTAATAAATTAATGATAAAAATAAAACATTTTAGGAATTGTGCACTCATACATAATATAAATTGTTTACTTATTTCAATTAATCAAAACTCTAAATCAAATCTGTCTAAAGTGCTTATACATTATGAAAAATGTGCATTTGTTTCAACTAATTAAAAATTTGAATCAAACCTATATAATTAAAACTCTGAGTCAAATCATGCAAAAAAAAAATAAAGCTTTTGGTATTTAATATAATTAATAAAAGCATATCTGAAAGTCTACCACACCTGCAACTAGAGATCAAGATAGCCCTCTTTCCTTCTCCTTAAAAACCTTTGACTTCTAGTTTATACAAAAATTCTGATTAGTAAAAGGGCAAAAAAGGATTATGACAGATCATGAAAGTTAAGGATGATTATGATAGAAATGTTATACCTAGGGACTAAAGAAGAGATTTGAGCATTCTGCAGGAGAGAAACAAATTTGAAACGGTGGGCGACATGTCAAAAAAGGAACAAAATACTCTTGGGTCCCTGTGATATTCATTATAGCTAGAAATATTCCTCAATCTTTATAATGTGACAGACATGTCACCATCAGCAAATGCTTTACCCTCTAGTTGGAGACAACAAGCAAAAGTGAGGGAGCATTATGGCAGATGTAAACATTTAGGGACCAAAAAAGGGGTTTGACAATAAGTTGGTAGAAGCCAAAAAAAAAAAAAAAGCCATGGTGAAAAACCACTATTGATGAAGAGTAAAAACAATTTCTTCTTTAAAATATAGTATAATATGATTTATTGCTAAGTCCATGGAGCAAACTACTAGATTTTCTTTCACTGATAAAATAGTAGATTTACAGAGAGAGAATATTTTCTAGGCAAAAATTCAAGAGGTATGAGATGAACACAAAATAGTGACACTCAAGTGTTTCCCAAACACCCTACACAAACATCTCACTATTTTTGTTACTCTCCAAAAAATAAATTTCTCTTTCTTACAATTTTCTTCAGAACAATTTTACTCTAATTTTATATTTTTGAGCTTTGTTGCTTTTTTCTTCTCACACTGAAATGATGGAACTAAGTGGCCTTTCATAGGCGGAAGCACTGCCTAAATTGCAATGAATTTGGCAATGATTTTCTTCACCGCCTAACTGCTACCAGCATTTTGCCTACTCCCAGTCTTAACTTTTGATCAAATAAAGAGAGCAGGAGAAAGGGAGAGGGATAGAGAGAGAGAGAGAGAAGAAGAAGTAAGTAGAAGAAATGAAAAAGAACCCCACATAGGGGGAAGAAAAGTCAACAATCTCCCTCTCCCGCCTCATGTGGGAGTTCCACCATTCCTATTGCCAGTCAACAATATTCAAACTTTTCTTTTAGTAAATACTTGATCAACATATCAGATCCATTTTCATTAGTATGGATCTTCTTAAACTGTAGTAACTTCATCTCAAATGTATTCCTTATCCAGTGATATCTCATGTCAATGTGCTTAGATCTAGGATGTAAAGAGAAATTCTTACCAAGGTGAATTGTACTCTGACTATCATAGAACAACTAATATTTCTCTTAGTGGAAACCAAGTTCATTCTTTACATACTTTTGATGCTGCTATAAACTTTGCCTTAGTTGTAAAAAGAGCAATACATTTCTATAACTTTGATTGCCATGACATAGCTCCCTCCACAAATATAATCAGGTAATCTAAAGTAGACTTTCTTGAGTCAACATCACTAGTCATATCTGCATCTGTGTAGTCAACTAACATAAACTTTGCATTTCAAAACAAATAAGCACATTTTGGAAGTACCATAAAGATACCTGAAAATTCATTTAACTGTAGCCCAATGTTCCTTATTAGGATTTAAAAGGAACCTACTCACTACACCTACTGAGAAAGCAATATCTAGGCATATACATACCATAGCATACATTAAACTTCCTACTGTATGAGCATATGGAGTTCTTTCTATTTCTTCATTTTCTTTATCTATGGAAAGACATTGTTTGGAACTTAATTTAATGTTATTAGCAATAGAACAACTAACTATTTTAGCCTTGTTTATATTGAACCTCTAAAGTTCTTTCTTAATGTACTTCTCCTGCAATAACCATAATTTCTTAGTGCTCCTATCTCTTGTTTTCTTCATGCCAAGAATTTCCTTTGCTGGCCTTAAGTCTTTTATAGCAAAAGACTTACTTAATTATTTCTTCAAGCTATTGATCTAAAAATATTCTGGCCAATAATCAATATATCATCCATATAGAGCAATAGAATAATGAAATCATCATTAAAGAATTTCTGACAAACATACAGTAGTCTAAAGTAGTCTTGTTGTAACCTTGCTCCTCTATAACTGAATCAAACTTCTTATACCACTGTGTTGGTGCTTGCTTCAAACCATATAAGTTTTTATTTAGCTTGTAAACATAGTCCTTTTTTCCTTTTACTTCAAAACTCATTGGCTGTTCTATGTATATTTGTTCTTCCAAGTCACCATGTAGAAAGGCAGTTTTCACATCCATCCACTTAATCTCCAAGTCAATACTTGCTGCAAGTCTTAGAACTATACGGATAAATGTCATTTTCACAACCATTGAAAAAAATATCATTAAAGTCAATACCTTTTCTTTGACTAAAACACTTGACAACTAATCTAGCTTTGAACCGTGGTTGTAAATTGGATTCTTCAGACTTGATTCTAAATACTCATTTGTTTTTTAAAGCCCTTTTGCCTCTTGGCAACTTCACCAGCTCAAATGTTATGTTTTCATGCAAAAATCCTATTTTTTTTTGCATGGTGTCAATCTACTTTTCCTTGTGTTCATCATCCATAACTTCATCAAAGCTTTCTAGTTATTCCCCGTCAGTCAAGAACACATACTCATTTTCAAGATATTTAGTAAAGTGTTGTCTAAACCTATTATATCTCCTTAAAACTGGACAACCCATTAGTGCTTGTGGTTGTTGATGAACACCTATCATCAGCATTACTTAGTTCATTCTTAATAGGAGCATCATGATCACCTGCATCTTGTTGATTATTTTGTACATCATCTCTAACCTATCTTTGCACTCAATTAGAGAAATTAGCTGTAAGTATGTTTAACTATCATTATATTCTGAAACATTATTATCAACTTTCTCAATATCCTCAATAGTCTGATCTTCAACAAATATAGCAGCACAGCTTTTGACAAGTATCTTCATGGTTGGATCATAAAATCTATAACCAAACTGATCTTGGTCATAGCTAATAAACACACACTGTCTTGTCTTGGCATCAAGTTTAGACCTTTCATCATTCAAGGTATGCACATAGGCTTTGTGACCAAACATTCGTAGATAGCGTTAGAAGACATCTTTTCCTTACCATACTTTTTCCAAAACATCATACTGTAGAGGAACACACGGTAAAAGATTCAACGCGTGAGTAGCTGCTAGTAATGCTTCACCCTAGAATATCTAAGGTAACTTTGCATGTGAAAGTAAACATCTACCTCTCTCCATCAAAGTTATATTCATCCTCTTAGCTAAGTCATTTAACTATAGTGTCTTAGGAGATGTTGTTTAATGTCAAATACCGTGCTCTTTGCCATAAGCATTAAATGATCCAATGTACTCTCCACCGTTGTCTATTTGAATGCACTTCAGCTTTTTACCGGTTTGTCTTTCAACCAAGGTTACCAGGGTTAGAAATTGCTTGAAAATATCTAACACTTGATCTTTTGACTTCAGAGTCTATAGCCATGTCTTTTGAGAATAATCATTAATGAAAATGACAAAGTATCGAGCACCACCAGATGACTTTGGCATTGGTTCACACTAATTTGAGTATACCAGATCTAAGTCATTTTTTATTCTGGAAGGAGAGAAACTCTTGAAAGACACTTTGTTTTGCTTTTCTGCCAGACAATTATCACATTTCTTCAAATAAACTTGATCCAATCCAAATAATGTCTTCTTTTTGGAAAGATAGGTCATGTTTTTCTCACTCATGACCTAGTCATTTATGTTATAACTCCACTATACTATCATTTTCCACTACATTTATAACATCCTATGAGAGCTTTGTCTGTATTGTGTACAGTCTTAAATTTTTTGTTCTTCTGGCCACCACCAGAGTTCCTTTAGTCAACTTACACTAACTATTAAAGAAAGTGTTATAGTAATCTTTATCATCAAGTATGTCTATTAAAATCAAATTTAAGCATAAATTTGGAACATGCCTGACATTCTTCAAGACTAACTGTATATCATTCTGAATTTCCAAAAACGCATCTCATTTTCTTGCAATTTGTGAGAAACCCTCATTTCCCATTTTCACAACACCAAAATTACTAGGTGTGTAAGATAAGCAAAATTCTTTTTGAAAAGTGACATGAATGGTATCACCACTATCAATCACTCAGCTTGTCTCATGGGTTGCAAGATTGACAATATCATCATCATGGATAATGTTGAACTTATCGACAACATTTGCTTGTTCATCATCACTGCTGTCATTTTTTTCAGTCCTTTGCCTTTCTTTTGTTCTTGCTTGAATTTTCAGCAAAACCTTTTGATGTGCATTTTTTCCCTACAGTAATGGCATTCAATATTTGCATTCTTGTTTGATATTTCTTTGTTCTTATCTCTTGACTTTGGCCCCCGATTTCACTTCTTCCTTTAGAATCTGTTACAATGAGGTCTGATTGTGATGAAGAAGATCCTTGCAATTTTATCTCATCTCATCGTTTAGTATTCCATTTTTTATGAATTCCATATTTACTGCACCATTTGGTGCAGAACTTATAAGTGAAATTCTCAAAGTCTCTCAAGACTATGGTAATGAGGCCAACATTATAAGAACGAGTACCTCATTATCAAATTTTATACCCATTATGGACAACTGTTTCATGATCCTTTATAAATCATTCAAATGATCTACCATAAATGTACCATTACTGTACTTTATCTAGAGCATTTTTGTCAAATAAAATAATTTATTGTTGCCAATTTTTTAAGCATACAACTCTTCAAGTTTTTTCCACAATGTTTGTGCATAAGTCTCCATAGATATATGGTTGTAAACATTGTCTTCGACAAATTGTTGGATAAAACCAAATACTTGCTCATGCTCAAATGCCCAATCCCCTTCTGTGCTGTCCTCCAGTTTGGTTATGCCAAACACAAACGAATGCATCTTCGTCACATATAGGAAATCCTTTATCTTGCTTCTTCATATATGGTAATTCAAGCCATTCAAACTAATCATCTTGCTAGTCTTGGCCTCCATAATGCTAATAAATACCCATTTATCAAACAAAAATAATGAATAAAAAAATTTAATAATCATGTAAAAATAGTGAATAATAATCTAACTTATTTTCTGATCTGGACGATCCACATTTCAGTAGCAACCATAGAGCATACGATAAGTAAATATAAACACTGGATCTTACTTTGATACCAGAAGTTAAGATTGTAATGGGTGATAACTTTAAGGGCAAGATGATCAATAAAAATGACATAAAGAAACTTATGTGGTTTACTCTTAATTTAGGGCTACATCCACAACGCAAATTATGAGATTTTCTTCCACTAAAAAAATAGTAAGCTTACAGAGAGAGAATATTCTCTAGACAAAAATTCTAGATAAATGAGATAATCCCAAAATAGTGACATTCAAGTGTTTCACAAACACCCAAAATAAATATATTACTATTTTGTCACTAAAAAAAAAAAATAAATCTCCCCCTTTCACAATTTTCTTTAAAGTAATTTTGCTATAGTTTTCTGTTTCTAAGCTTTGTTGCTCTTTGCTTCTCACATTGACACAATGAAGCTAGGTGACCTTTTATAGGTTGAAAGCACTGCCTGAATTGCAATGAATTTGGAAATGATTTTCATCACCGCTTAACTGCTGCTAGTATTCTGCCAACTTCTAGCTGTAACTTTTGATCAAATACAGAGAGCAAAAGAGAGAGAAGAAGAAGAAGAAGAAGAAGAAGAAGAAAGAAGTAGAAGAAATGAAAAAATGGGGGGAAGAAAAGTCAATACTTTATACATGTCAAGGTAAAGTAAAGCTCCCTAACTAGGCCTAGGTGATTTTCTTTAGCTTAAATAGCCCACCAGTCCCTTAACTTGACCAACTCACACGAGTTGGTCCCTCAACCAAAAATTGGCTTCAGGTAATTCTTAAAGTTGACAAAACATGCTGACTTAGTCCCTGAAACGAGTTGGAATTGCACATGTCCTCATATGGAATAACGACGTCACTGCATAATCAATGGGCAGCCTCCCTCTCCGGGCTTTCTTCTTCTGTCATCCTTGCTCTCCCTTCACTCTCTTTAGGCCTCCATTTTTCTCCCCGCTGCTGTCACTCTCTCTTCTTTCCCTCTCAGCCTCACCCCAATTGTGCATCCCAGTCATTGTGATTTCCCGATCCTCTATCCACCTTTTTATTCTCCGACAACCGTATACTCCGTCCCTAAGTCACTTACCCATTCTTCAATTGGACATTTCAACGAGGCAAGGAAAGGAAGGAAGGCCAATAAGAAGGGAAGAAAGAGTAAAGGCAACATGGGCAAGAAGATCGACCAGGTGATGCTTTCGTGAGTCATTTTCTAGTGACCAAAAATCCTGAACAGTAAGTCTTCTCCGACTTAATTTGTAAGCAAGGTGAAAATCAAGGCTGCCCTCATCTTCATCGGTGTGAACACATCGTTGGTGGCAAACAAATTGAGGCTAATTTAAAAAATGATCACCAACATGAATACTCACTTGATTTGGGGAAGCTTAGCTAAGGAAGTTGTCTTCCATGTTGCCCAATGAAACATGGACAACGTTACCCCCACGTAATGACATGTGCCAATCTAACTCACTTAAGAGGCTAAGTCATCATGTTTTTTCAAATTTAAGGGCTAACATAAACCAATTTTTGGTTAAGGGACCAACTCATTTAAGTTGGTCAAGTTAAGGGATTGATGGGGTATTTAATCCATTTTTTTTCCCCAAAAATTTCAGCTATCTAAAAGGCCTAGACTATTTTGAGGTAAAATAGAATTCGGCCTGGATTTTGTTGCAGGTCAAAAATGCAAAATTTTCATATGCATTACATTTATAGAGAAAAAATATATTTAAAAAATTATGGTTGATTAAATCAAAATTAAGTTATTATTAATTGAAAGATTTTAAAAATTGAAATTGTTTCAAAGTTGGTTGGTGACGAACTTAATAAATAGAAAACATATTACATAAAGAGCAGTGGCTTTAGTATTTTAACACAAATTGGGGATTTAACTATAACTTATGGAAGTTTTGAGATAAAAAACATAAAAATCAAAATTTTAAAATATTTTGTACTTATTGTGTAGTGGCAAATATGTATGAGTTCAAAGTATCAAGACAAATTGATATCGCCACACAAAAGTAAAGACTATTGTGTAGGTTTCTTTTTTTAAGCTTTGGACATCATGAGCTAGCAAGAAAAAATAATAGGATGAAGGCTAGGCCAAAAAATTTGCACTGTAGCACTAGCTTATGCACAGTACAACTACTTATCACTTTAGTTATATACTAGGTGAATTGATTGAGTATTGTAGCGGCAATTTTTTGTTCGAGCAATTGATCATAAATAATCAAAATTTATGACTTAGAAAGACAAGTGATAATGTCTTAGGAACTAAATACTACAAATCAAATGGGCAATTGTCCGAAAGAAAAGTGTGAAGACAAAAATTGCAAAGTACAAAATTCTAAAATTGTGGCAGTTTAATTTGTGGTAGTATTTAATATAAATATAATATAATAATCATTAAATAATAAAGTTTGGGGTTGAAGAGGGGAAAATTTAGAGTTCTAGTAATTAAAATGTATTTAACTATTGATAAAATAAAATTTTCCATGAAAATAAAAAAAGAATGAGATTTGGAGTTGACCTAAAATCATATCTAATCTTTATAAAATAAAATTTTAAGATTAATAGGCAAAAAAGCGGGATTTTAGAAACTGAAATTGGTGTTTTACCATTGACACAAAAAAGAGTAATAAAAATGAAATGAATTGGGTGTTTGAATAGCAATCCAAGTAAAGTTTGGAAACAGTTCAAGCAATGACTAAAATAGACAAACCATAGTGACTAAAATTTTCTCTTAAAAGATAGAAATAATCTCCCTATCAAATGGTAATGTTTAAGCATTAACACAAAGGTTAAAGTAAAGTTTTGAAATCAATGGAGTAAATGGAAAGACTACATGTAGTAACATTGAATTTGCACAAAAAAAATAAGAAAAAAAAAAAGAGAGAAAAATGACCAAAATGACAAACATATAGAATATAGGGACTAAAGTGGAAGAAAGGAAATCTACATAGGCTAAAGGAGATGTTATACCATTACCTAGTAAAAAAAAAAAAAGTACTGTAGATGAACAATGGTTTTCCAACTCCACTTTAATATATACAAGTTCAAAACTAGATATCTAACAAATCTAAACACAACCATTCAACCCAAAATAGTCCACAAAGCAAACGGGCCAAACCAATCCACTACTTTAGCATTATCCATCTGACAAACCCAAACACAATCGTTCAGCCCAAAACAATCTACAAACCAAGTGGGCCAAACCCACCCACTACTTTAGCATTATTCATCTACAGTATATCATATTCATCTTTAGAATAATAGAGCAAAATATAATAATGTTATTCTATTTAGTTTGTTAATTCATAAATAATAATTGTATCAACCAAGATTTGAGTGGAAAAAGCTTGGATGGCTTAAGTAGGGTATCTTAACATTCATTTAAGATGTTATATATGAAAGACTAAGTACTAAGGCACTTAATGACCCATGGTGCTTAGGAGGACAGTGTTTAAGTTAAAAAGAATTGGAAAAATAATCCCTAGGATCCATGATTATGCAAGATATCTTGCTGTTACCAAATTTTGAAACCCATGGACCTTAGAGAGTCTAGCACCGGGTAATCGCATTGGTGCTAAGGCCCCCAAATAGAGGCCAAGGCATTCTGCATTGGGGGAAAGCCATCACATTGAGGCAAGTGCCTTCTTACTTTAAAATCACTTGAGCTTCGTACTTTAAAATTTACTTGTCACAACTTTGGCCACAATTGTAATAACAATCACGGTCATGCTCAATAAAGAGTACTCTTAACCAAGATCTAATGCTAAAGATATAACAAGAATCTAGTTGTGCATACCTAAAAAAAATGTATGCCTTAAGAAAAAAATTCCTTAAAGGAAAATGTAAGTATCAGGAGAAGGGTTTTTAGGAGAAAAGAAGAACTCATGGAATTCAGTTTAAAATGCAGTCTTAAGGAAGGCCTTTGGGAAAAGGGACTCAGGGGAGTCCACTAGGAATAAGGCATCAGGGTAGGCTTATTAGAAGAAAGACATATGGGAGCCCTTTGAGAAGTGGGCCATAGTGCAAGCTTAATAAAAGAATGCCTTACACTACTAAAAAAAATCAATTACCAACAGCCAATTACCAATGTGTGACTATTGGTAGTAAGCCGCTAGCTGTTGGAAAATAGCCGATGGAAATTACCAACAGTCTAAGTTTATATGCCTTTTACCAACGGCTTAAGCAATTGGTAAATACCACATATTTAACCATTGGTAAATATTTCCAGCATGCTAGACCATTGGTAATTATTTAAAAATTTTAAAAAAATTAAAGCATTTACCAATATTTTTTCAAAAAATATGAGAATAAAAATAAAATAATTAATATTAAAATTATATGTTATATTTACTAAATTTATGGAAAAATATATTATTAGTACAAAAAAATTCACAAAAATTCATGAAAAAATTGAAAATAAAAAATTTCACAAAATTAACTAAATATTTCAAAAATTCATAAAAACTTACTAAAATTCATAAAAGTTTACTGAAATTAATAAAAAATTAAAAATTAGATGAAAATTTCAAAAATTTAGAATAAATTCCTTAGAACCCTATGTTGAAATTTAATGCTAAAATATAAAATTTGCTTGCAATTGAAACCAAACTAACCACATATGAAGATATTTGTATAATTTTCATAGTTCTTTTCTAACTCTGATCATTTGCAATATATGCTATGTTATTTTTTGAATTTTGTTTGTTGACACACACAAGTCCCATGTTGAATTATAGCCCTATATGGCTATAGCATTCCATGTATTGCAATAATGTAGAGTTTTTGAAGTAGTTCAAATAATAGACTTCCTAATTGTTATTTGTTAATTATCATCATTTGACTTGAAGGAACTACTTATAGCTAATGGATGCATGGAAAGCTGCTCTTGCCTTGGCTAGAAATTAAAATGAGTGGACTTTTCTTATGGTTGAACATTCTTGGCATGAAAATGGCTGAGGATATTCGAAGCACTTAACCTAAAGGACAGTCACAAATGCTTCTTTTACCTTAATTATCTCTACCCTTATAAGCATTGTTAAAATTGCTAGAGAGTGTGGATGAAGAACAGTGGTTCACTACCTATATGTTAAGATCCCTGTTCTGTTTGTTGATAATGAGGTGTAAAATTTTATTTATTTATTTTTTTGGGTGAACAAGAAATTTGTATAGATGATGGCTATAACAAGAAATTTGTATATCTGATGGTTATTGAATACTTTATACAGGTTGAAGGATATTATTTTTAGGATGAAACTTTTTGCATTGACTTTACATTTCACCCACCCTTTGTTAATGTAGTTAATTTTATGAAATATGTTGTGAGAATATATAAATAAATAAATATTATATGTTATGTATAATACAGTAAAGTACCAAAAAAATGACTATACTTTTGGCCATTGACACATTTGGTCATCCTTCTTTTAAGTGGTACCAAATGCACCATTACAGATAATGTTTTGTGCCAAACCAAGTATCAATGTTTTGAAATGGGGCTAAATAAGTTATCGATGTAACGGACAGTAAAAATATTCCATTAAATGTTAGAATATTTTGTTAGGAGAAGATTATGTGGCAATTAAAAAATGATTGCATGGAAATCAATGATGAAATGACATGACATGAAGGACAAATGGGAAAGGACATTTTTGGTCCTCTAATTTTATCAACTTTTCCATTTCAGTCCCATTTTTCATCCGATGCCAACCTGGTGTAACCAATGAGCTCAGTTTCATTTTCTAGCAAAAATTCTTCAATTCTCTCATTTGACATTCATCGACGCGCTTTCCCGAATCTGGGTTTAGGATATCTTCAATTGGATGTGGTGCATGACCGATTTGAGGTGGTTAAGGTGCGGGTTCGATTAAAGGTATGGGTCCGATTAAGGGTGGCAACAGTGTCGAGGTTAGGTGATTGAGGGTGGTGGTGACATCGGGTCGAGCGATTAAGGGTGGTGGTAGATTTGGACTAACCACTTTATGAAGGTTATGTACCTAAATGAGACAAATGAAAGATTGGAGGCTAATATGAAGCATTTGGGTCAAATGCCCGGCGTAACCAATGAGCTGAGTTTCATTTTCTAGCAAAAATTCTTCAATTCCCTTATTTGAAACTCATCAACGCGTTTTCCCGGCTCTGGGTTTAGGATATCTTCAATTGGATGTGGTATACGACCGATTTGAGGCGGTTAAGGTGCGGGTTCGATTAAAGGTATGGGTCTGATTAAGGGTGGCAGCAGTGTCGAGGTTAGGTGATTGAGGGTGGTGGTGACGTCGGGTCGGGCAATTAAGGGTGGCGGTGGATTTAGACTAACCATTTTATGAAGGTTATGTACCTAAAAGAGACAACTAAAAGATTGGAGGCTAATATGAAGCATTTGGGTCAAATTGGGAACCAATTGAGCAGTTTAAACATCTCAGTTAATACGTTATCAATCGCTAACTCGCCCCTCTATTAATACATCATCAAACTAATCACCCAATCATTGGGATGGGCCCAACTTTAAACTTCAGTAATGCATTTGACACCATTAAAAGAATGATGACCAAATCTGTCCATGGCCAAAAGTATAGTCACTTTTTTTGTTCTTTTTCATGTATAATATGATATCAACCATAATAATAATAATAATAATAATAATAATAATAATAATAATAATAATAGTAAATATACTAACAAACATAATTATTGATATAGGCATGCCCAGGTTAACATATGCGAACTTAAACTAATGAATAAAAGTCATTTGTCTATTCTTTTACTAATAATTGATTATTTGTTGGTAATGTTTTTTAAGCAGCTCCAATAGATAACATATCCGTTTGTAAAACCTTTTGGCCAAGGTGTTTTTACCAACGAATGTCTCATCTGTTAGAACTGCTCTTCAGGTGTTATACGAACAAATTTTAGGCTTTTACTAATGAATTTCATTTGTTGGTAAATGATATTTTTTTTATAGTGCTCTTTCAAAAAAGCTATTTAAAAATAAAAAGCTATTTACTAATGGATTTCGTCTGTTGGTAAAAGGCCTCAGGACTTCAATCTATCTTAACAAAAAAACATAGAGGTGATTTCTATTGACAAGAGGATAAGGGCTCTTCCGGCAAACTGGCTTCAGGCACTCAAGCTAGTGATGCCAAGTGGCCTATTTAACATAAAATTTCAAGGAACACTTAGGATGTGTCCTACAAGCAACAATGTATGCTATAGGTATGTGCTTGGAAGCCTTTAAGGCTCATAAACCCTACAAAAGCAACATGATTGTTAAATCAAATGCTAGGATGGAAATTGATCTTCAGGCCACAAATGAGGTGGTAACATGCTCAAAAGGGGAAAATTTTCACTTTGCCTAATCATTTGATACAAAATGGGTTTAGTCTCTATGATGGAAGACTAGATCCTTAACAGAATGGTGAGATCATTGAGGAATCTATATGACAAAGGTCTAATGATTAACTTGTGGAATATGTTGTTCGCTAAAGTGAAAACATTTCATGCTCATCATTAGCTGCAATTAGATCACATCCATAGGACAAGGCAAAGGGTCAGCTTGCATAGAGGCATGAATAAACATACGTAAGGATGAAATCATCCCCAACCACTCAAAGAACCATTCAATGAGGGACATTTTCTATATATGCACATAAAAATACAAGGAGCACTCAGACCCTGCATTACTAAGGAGGGGCTTATTGATACTTATTGCCTGAAATAGACCAGTTTGGTGTGGAGGGGCTTCCTTAGGCTCTTACCCCTAAGGGTCCTCACAACCATATCTTTTGTATTTGTACATGGATGATCAAAGCTATCCTGTAATTCTAATTTGTTCACCATTCATCGGGACCTTAAGGTACTTTGTGAATTAGAAATAATCGTTAAAAAACTTAATAAGCATAACAATTTATCATTCTAAAAATCATAAAGTTCAAGTTCAGTTGAATATATAGAGTAAGAAAAATGTATTTTATTTAGAATGGAGCTTGAATTCGATTTGGATTAGAAATTGTGTCTAGATAAACAGGGTAGTTTAGATGTCCTCGTACACAAAAGTCATGTCACGCATCAAGCTCCAATTTTGGAAAGGTAAAAATCACAAAAAAAATAACTATTATTTGTGACGCAACTCATATAAGCCATTTATTATTATTATTATTATTATTATTATTATTATTATTATTATTATTATTATTATTATACCTCAAATATACCATTTATATTCTTGAAGTGGGTCAATTCTCCCATTCTCCATAAATTAATGAGCTCATGGTACCCTAAAAATTTTTCTTCTTACTATAAGAGGAAAAAAATTTCAAAGACTGAAACTAAGTTATTTATAGGTGGAGAAGCTCAAAACTCAAGCTCATTTAGTTGTGGGTCATAGCTTTTTGTAACTCATTCTTTTTTGTTGAGTTAGGTTCATGAAAATGATATTGGGGTTGATTTTTGTTAGGGGATGAGACATCGGAGAAAGAGTTGGGAAACTAATGCAAGAGATGGATTCATACTACGATGGGTACATTAATTTCAAGAAATTTGTGAAGTTGCATACAAAAGGCTTTCATTTTGTTGAGGTGTTGGTGAATTTACGGGAGGCATTCCTTGTTTATGACATAAATGATTATGGATTGATTTCACTTGTAGAAACTTTAAGAGGGATAAGGAGTCATGCTGATGACTAATTGTTAGCTAAGAGCTGAAAGATGATCAGTGGCGCTAATAATAATGGAGGTTATGGGTTTGATGATTTCTAGGAATTTAAGATTATGCTGATGCCGAGAGTGAGGATATGTACATCCTTGCAATTCCTAAGAATGATAATGACAATAAATAATTGATAATTATCAAATTAATCAATTTGTGAAATTGAGTCAAGGGTTTTTGGGAATCTATAATTGAATATTCTTTTTTTTTTTTGTTTTTTTTGTGTGTGAATTAGAGAGAAGCGAGGGGAGGAGGAAGGGATTAAGCCTTTGGCCTTTTGGTAATGACAACAAGTCTTGACCACTAGACGAAGGTTTTGGTTGTTGAAAGAGTTCCAATTGGTAATGATAGTTATCAAATGGTTTATAGTTTTTGGTTTTGGGAGTAGGGTACGCAGAGAAAGATAACTTGTTTGATTTTTTTTTTAACTGCATAGGATTATTCAGATAAAATGAAATAGACAATGAAGGATCTATTAGTTGAGTGACTAATTTGATCAAGGTTAAAAAATTATTAGTGGTTTATTTGAGAGAAAAAAAATAGAGTGGCCGATTTGGGCAAATTACAAACATGAGGGGTTTTTTCTCTCTTTTTTTTTTTTTTTGTGATTATTACCATATTAGAAGTTGGCCCATGTTCCATTGGGCTAGGCGCTGTTGGGGCATGCTTTGCTTGTGTTTTCTTAATTTGTCCATCTATTTCGAAACGTTGGACTTTCACCTTTTTTAAAATTTAATTTAAATATATTCATATTAAATTGTATAATAAAAGATTTTAAAAATTATATTTTTTAAACTAGAGATTTTAATCTACCATTTGCATATAAAAAGTTTATATTTCTATAAAAATTTTTGAAAAAAAATTATGAATTAATTACTGTAAATAGTAAAATAGACAAGCATTATGAGACACAAAGAGTATATTGTTATTTTTCTAATTTGCTTAAACAATTTGGTTGTGTATAGTTTAGAGAAGGACCGTGCTCTCTTTATAATGGTCACGTACAATCTATTGAATCACGCATTGTAATATTTAACAGAGCACAATTCATATGATTGTGTGAGACCGTGATAATTATTATGGTATATCTCTTCAAAGAATATGAAAAACATGAAAATTTTAATTAAATTAAAAAATTAGTAGTCTGATAAAAAAAATAGTTAAAACAATTAGTTAAGTACTTAGGTTGCGTATGCATCTTTATGCAGTTAGAATAAATCAAAACTTACCTAGTTTTCTTGGACTGACATTTAATGCATTCTATGGATGGAATGGTGTACTTCATCCTTCTCACAAGCATTTCCAGATCCTCTCCACTCCGAGTAAATTGTTAGTGCACATTCGAGTTTGCACAATCTTGTAATAGGAATTGACTTAAATGAGAAACTTTCATTATGACATATGCCAAGATCAACCTTGCTTTTATGTAGTCCCATGATGTCCATGTGAATCAATGGCTTATATCAATTCTAGTAATGCTAGGAGAATATCATTTTACACTTACCATTTTTTAAATAATTTTACTGTGTGTAGGTCGACAAACGTTCTCCATATTAGCTAAAGAAATAAGAGTTTGAGCCCTATAAGAGGGGAAAGGGAGCTCAAAACTTGGTATTTGACCAAGTGAGCTAGGGAATTAGAATCTTTCATGAGTTCCTGATTAAATGGTGTGAGGGGATACCTCCATTGATCATGGTCGGGGTCCACTTTTCCTAAAACATGTTGCTAGTGCTGGTTCAATCACCCTATAGGTCTTCAAAAAACATACATTTCCCATTTGTTAGACATAAATATATCTAATCTCTATATAATTGTACAAATGCTTCTTAATACCAAAAAAAAGAAAAAACAATCTTCCAACAACTTTTTGCACTTGTTGAGGAAAATGCAATTGGACTACCACATGATTGTTTGGGCTTCAGACAAGCCTAACGGATCATGTAGCATTGTCCTCGGCCCAATCTCTGTCGACAGCTTACAAGCCCACCATTTTAGGGCGTGCTCACTAGAGGTAGGGGATTATGCTTGAACCATGCATGCAATGTTAAAGGTGTAAAGTTTTTGTATAAAAGTAAATTTACAAATTTATGTGAAACTAAACAGGAGTTTGCAGTTTAAGTACAAATCTTTTATTATCTAGGATTTATAAACTTACTCTTATACCAAAAGTTTGTATCTAACATTTATTAGTGTATTGACGCTTCAAAAGTCTCCACCAGTTAAATTAAACTTACCCAGGCTGCTTCAGTATGAAGGAAAAGCGAAGGGTGGACACCAGAATCTTTATGAGCCAGCTCAGTTTCCATCATCAACCAATTTCTGGGCTAATCAGCTTGCGTAAATTAACTAAACTTTTCAAAAGTGCAGGTAGTTTATTAGTCACAATAGATGTTGAATATTTATTTTTAATTTTTAATAAAAATTAAATTATTTAAACGTCATTTAAAAAAAATCTTTCATATAAATACAATAATCCAATAAACTACTCAGAATAAAATTTATCTGCTACAAAAATAAAATAAAAAAGTAGCTCTAAATTAAAGTGGCAGCTTTTTCCCCTGGCCAATTGAGGACCCGAAAATTACTAATTTGCAGATACATCCACATGGCAACCTTGAACAAGCTGGTACTTTACGGCCGGTCCGTCAGCTTGGTACTTGATAGCCGGAGCAACATCCCCGACCTCCCTACTGCGGTTGCCAAACGAAATATACGCCGGACAGTTAACATAAATCCGGTACTTACCGGAAACCCAGGTGCCCACCTTCCACTTCACACGTCCATCAACCTTAATGTTCATGAGCACTACCCCGGCGGCTATGTCCTGTCCCAATGCCTCGGAGAAGTAAGGCGCCACCGGCACGGCATTGCCGTAAATGAAAGGCGACCAGATGGCGACGTCTTTGTGACCTTGGTAGGTGAAGGGGAGGAGAGTGGGCAGGGTGACCTGCTGGTTTCGGTAGGAAGCGTAGACGTCGAGCTTGTCGTAGAAGATTCCGATCCTATCGTTGGGGTTGCGGGAGGCGAGGGTGATCTGGAGGTTGAGGGTAAGGAGGTTGGGAGCAGTGAGGTTGAAGGCGAAGAGGGTGGCATCTTGGAGGACGAAGCGGGGTTTGGTCGGCCGGAGGATGGCCCAGATGAGGAGGATTATGAGGGCCAACAGGGCGAGGAGGAAGATGGCCACCACGACTATGCGGCGGAGGAGTTTGTGGCGGTCGGTGTCCTCGTGGCAGCATTCTTTCTCTGTCATGGCGGAAGGTGGTGGGGGTGGCGCGCGAATAAAAGCGAGCAATTAATTGGAAGTTGGAATTGAGGTAGGAGAGTGAGTGAGAGCTTGAATGAAATAAATAATTAAGAGCAATATATAGACCAAATATAATTGGTTTTTGTTTGATTAAACTATTGAAAGAATATGGCTAATAACAAAAGCGCCTCAAAAGTTTGAACAAAAAATATCTCTCTTTTAATATTTTTTGTCCCTAATATAAGCATATTTTAATAATATTTGAGATCAAGATTTTAAATTTTAACATAAATTATACAGTTCTTATATTTTAAATTTAAATTATCTATTATAATTTGACAGTTTTTTAACAATTTACTATGAAGTTTCACTTGAACTAAATGTAAGATGTTTTGCTTTTTCCTTTCCTTCATTCAGCAGAATGAGAGTTTGGGAAATAAAAATAAAAAATTGTATTTTCAATCAAATATCAAAAGGACCTTTGTGATTGGCACCTAAAAATATAAATAAGTATATAAAAAAATCTGTTATATGTTTTTTTGAAATTATTGCTTACATGTTTCTTTCAATCTTTTAACGTGTTTTTTTTTTCTTTTTTATACTCAGAATTAATTACATTATAAGATTTAAGAGTTTAGAAACATTGGAAGAGGGTATTTCGAACCCGGGTTTGGGCTATAAATGGACAAAACCCTTTCCATCCCGTCAAGGATTTAGAGACGATTTTTCTTTTTTAACTTTTTGGTCTCTCGTCATAACCATAAATCTTAATTGCTAAGCCATCTATTTGGTTTTTTTCCTTTAAAGAGGTCTCTTCCATACCACTAGTTTGGTTAGAAGTACTTCATGTTTCTTGCAAATTAAGACTATATAATTGACCCCTTGGCATTCGAATATACTAAAAGTCACTAAGCAAATCCACTTTAATTAGTTGGTATATATTTTACCCAATAAACTAGAATTCTGCTATCATTTTCCGCCATCGGAGAGCAGATCTCAACATTTCGGACATGATTGATCATCAATGTATCTCTTTGGGTGGACGCTACGTACCAAAAACGTGCATGATGAGCGCATCAACTAAGTAACTCTCCATTAAGCGTCGCTTAGAGATTAATGGACAGTCGAATTTTGTTTCCCACTACATTTTTACGCCGTACTAATTATTAAGTTGGTGTACTAAAAATCGGTTATTGATTGATGTTGTTGAGAGTGCAAGTTTGGTATGGTGTGAGGAACATATATAGCCTCCCTGCTCATAGCTTGCCTTAGCTTTCACGAGAAACCATTATATATATGTGTGTAGAGAGCATGGAATTAAATATTGTGGTATATTGCTTACCGCGGGTAAGCTGTACGCAAGATGTTAAATACTATTACTGTTAGGTATATCACACTTTAAATTTTTAAGGTATACCATATTACATATTGTTACTATTTTCGCAAAAAAATAAATGTTAGAATATTATTTTAAGATAACATAAATTCAATAATTTCTTTTGCACAGTTTATTGTATTCTAATTTTTCTCATCATAATTTGTCAAATATAAACAAAATATATATGATAGAATATATTTTTTTAATACAAAAAAAATAAAAAATGTTATATATATAGAGAAAAATAAATAATACTTAGAAAAAAACTAATTTATTGATATAAGATAAAAAATAATATTTTAATAATAACAATACAATTTTTAATACCACCTTGAGTTTCTAGTTGGTTCAAAATAACCATTAAACTTTCATGTTAACTAAGAGAAGTAACCAAAAGAATAAAAGTAAATATTTATTCTATGATATGTGTATTCATTATATTTTAATGTTTTATATATTATGATATTTTGATGTAAAATGACAAAAAAAAAATCTCACACCCATCCATGAAAAATAAAATACCACAGTACGTATCTCTCAATATTTACGGTATACCGCAGTTTTCAGACAAAATATACACAAAAAGTGAGCGGTATATGAAATACCGTGAAATACTGAGGTATACCACGGTATACTGCATAATAAAATGACAAAATGTGAAAATATTTGTACCACACACTACTTAGCCGCAATAAGCGGTATATTGCGGTATTTAATCCTATGACGGTATGTAGTATAAATATTTTTGCATTTTATCATTTTATCTCATGGTGTATTTCACATGCTGCTCACTTTTTGTATGCATTTTGTCTAAAAATTGTGGTATACAGTAAATATTACGAGGTACGTACAGTGACATTTTATTCTTTGTAAATGACTGTGAGATTTTTTTTTAGTTATTTTACATCAAAATCTCTTAAATATATAAAATATTAAAATATACTTAATACACATATAATAAAATAAATGTTTAATTTTATTCTTTTGGTTACTTTTCTTAGTTAACATAAAAATTTAATAGTTACTTTGAGCCGCCTAGAAACTCAATGTGGTATTAGAAAGTGTATTATTATTATTAAAGTACCATTTTTTCTCTTATATGAATAAATTAGTTTCTTTCTAAGTATTAATTATTTTTCCCTATATATATAACATTTTTTTTATGTTTTTTGTGTTAAAAGAATATCTTCTATCATATATATATTTTCTTTTATATTTGAAAAATTATTATGAGAAAAATTAGAATACATATAAAATGTACAAAAAAAATTATTGAATTTATATCATTTTAAAATAATATTCCAAATATTTTTTTTTTGCGAAAATGGTAACAGTATATGATGCGGTATATTATGCGGTATACCTTAAAAATTTGGGATGCAATATACCTAGCTGTAACGGTATTTAACGCCTTCATAGAGAGAGAGGTAGAATTTCAAAAATTGTATCTCAAGTTTGAAGTTTGAAGATTAATATCTTTCATTCGCCAGTAAAATAGCAATGCAAAGAAACACTTGCAGATAAAGTTAGGGTTTGAGAAGTGGCGCTGCATTCTGTATAAAACAGGTACACAAAGGTGAGCTAATTCCAGTCGAGGTTCTTAAGTGTTCATGTAACAAACCTCTTCTTCCTCTAGGTTTATAATTATTCACCGTCATATCTACTCTTATAATAGATAGTATTAAATTCTGTCTAAAAAAAAGTTAAAAGATTAACATTTATCTTTTCTTCACTTGAATATCTTATCATACACTCGTATTGAGAAAGAAAAGGAAAATTCTAGCCACCGTGATGTTTGGTCCCGGTGTATGCATAGATATGAAATGCAGGTGAAGGATGCACAAGAAATGAATTCCATTAAAATAATAACTAAGCTCTCAAAATATACATTTTTTATGGAAAAAAAATCTCAATCACACACATATTCTTTACATCATTTACTATTTTTGGTTATACTAAATCCTTTACACTATTTTCATATTTATTAAATTTTTTATATTCAATTTCCCATATTACTCTTATGGGTAAAATACATTCAAGGTCCCCTAACTTTAACATTTGTTCTAAAGTAGTTATTAACTTTACTTTGTGCAATCACAAAGTCCCTCATCTCTTAAAGTGTGTCTCACCATAGCCCATTCCATCAGCTTTTCATTATTTTTAACAGAAGTTAATGACTTGATAATTTGGATGTTGATGTGGCAATCCAAAATATCACGTGACATCCTTTTTCATAATAATAAATGACTATACTGAAAGAATAAATAACTTAAGCAAAAATCGGCACAGATACATAATTTTAGGGACTTAAATTATTAATTAGCCCAAATCATCTTTTTTCCCCGAATCATCTTTGTTTCCATCTGCGTTTTTTCATCAATCTGTAACCTAAGCTATATTTTTTTGGGTTGGAGTTCGTCTCCTCTTGCATTTTCTTGGTAACCAAACTTTGTGTATAACAGTCTTGGTTGGTTGTTGTTTTGTATGTGTACTTATTTGTTTGGTTTATTCTGATTTGATCCAAGTGTTTGATGAAATTCCGTAGTCATAAACTGGCAAAGCCAGACGAAGAAATATCTGCGATTTGACCTGGCAAGTTTTGGATCTGGGACGGACGCATGGTGCCTCAGCCACTCGATGGCCAGGCCGCTGAATCAGCCGCCTGCAACTGCCGATGATTGCTGCTAACTCTTTTACTGACAAAAACGTACCAACTCCTGGGTGATCCAACTATCAACTATTTGATTTCCTCGAACGAAGATGGATTCACTGTTGTTGTTTCGGTGACCTGCGAAATTTGCGAGAGATTGGTGATTTTGGTTAGGGCAAATTTAATTCCATTGCTGTTGTTGTTGTTATTACTATCTAACATGTCCAAGTACCAAAAAAAAAAAGTCTAACATGTCCGGGCTCTGGCGAATCCGATTAAGCCAATTTTTTATTTTTCGTTGTTAGCAGAGGTGATTTTAGGGTAGGAGATGACGTGGGCTAATTCAAGACAAGGGTTCCGGAATCGACGCACCAAGATTTCCAGAAAGGAGATTTTGTTTGGGGCAATACCAAGTGGAAAAAGTACAGCTTCATTGTCCAACCCGATTTGCTGATCAAAATTCAAGACAAGGATGTGCCTCTTTGTCACTCTGCCGGACCGGAGTTCTTGGTAACCCCCACCTTCTGTCTTTTATCGCAAAACTTAGTCCAATCTGGTTCCTGACATGGGGCAAATCTGAATCATCAAGTGGGACGAAGATGCAAAATATTTCCGAATTTGGTTCCTAATTTGTGGTGAATTCGTATGCTTTCATGTGGTGGATAAAAAATCTATAAATAGATATGAGAACAAAAATTTTGGCTGTATGATCATTTCTCATTTTCTTAAAATCTGAAAAAAAATCTCAGCATGACACTCGTAAGTCTGAATGGATAAGAGATTAACATGTGGTGATGATTTTCAATTTTACCTCTTAACAGGACATGTCATGTTGTGATTTGTTACCAGGTTAACTTTGTTCCATTTAACACCTATTTACAATTTTGACATAAGCTTTAGAAATATGACACGTGTATAGAAGTTATTTTAATCCACATTTACTCTTCTCCCAAACAGCCCATTGCTTCATCATTTTTCATTTAACAAAAATTTTAGATTTCATCTTCCTAAATTGAGCCTCTCTTCGGAAACCATATAAGGCACCAGTTATCGGATCAATTCTCCGATCAAAGGATGGGAGACTTTGCTAACTGCCCACCTGTTGCATCTCTATTTTGTTTTTAGGTGGAGAGATAAAGCGCACAAGGCAACATGGCTATTTTGTTGGAAGGCTACCCTTAGATCAAACAAAATGAAGGCCAAGGCAAGGAAATTCCTTTTGCCACCTTTCAAATAAGCAACATTTTGGGCATTTTGCCACATGAACAAGCTTGCTGTTGCCCCCTACATGATTTACTTGATGTGGGCACTAGGAAGGGTATTCCTTGCTGCTTGGGGATGAGTTTGAGTGGCATTCAGACAAGGAACACGTAGGACTTGGTGTTAGAGCTGGTAGGCTTGCCTGGAAGGGCATTGTTGGGATCAAGCACGAGCTAAAGCACACTGGGCATGCATGTGTCCCACATATACAGACGGTTATGCTGATCTGAGAGAGGTAGGCTTACCTTACGTGCATGGTGTGTGCCAAAGACAATTGATAGTTATTGGGTGCAACATGGGGCTTGTTGGATAGCCTTGATGCTCCAGACAGTTATGCACATCCCTAAGCGGTTAGGGTGTAACTGCCAAAGCCTTTTTGTAGCTTTTCATGTGTACTGGTGGCCTTAGTCGAGTTGGTCGGGCACACACACGGCAGACATTGTATTTCCTTCATTTTTACGAGTAATAAAGTGTGGGTTGGGGCACTAACCAGTAATATTGCTTGTGTTGCCTTGTTTTTTAATGTGTGTTGGCTGTTATCATAGATTTGTGAGAGCAAGGTTGGTCAAGTGTAGACTTGACACCCTTGCGGGTGCTTACTGGGTATAGGAACTCTACAAACCCATGACAGTTGCCTTATTGATCTCTTTAACAACCTGCAAGTCTGTCACCTTTAACTTATGTATGCTTACTACTTATTGAATTGCTCTTAGCATTTCTTTACAATAACCATGTTATATTTCTGCAAAGCCCTACTTGAAAAAGGATGGTCAGTGCATGGAGAAATTGAAGACCACCTTTAATGGTAGAGATAAGATAGGGATGCCTAAGTTTGTGAAGTTGTTCCTTACACAGTTGTTCATTAACTAAGGCTACCATTTAAATTTCCTTTTTTTTTCTGCAAATTGTTTCAAGTACTATTGGATTATGATAAACGGCAAGGGTTCATGGCTGTGTATGTGGGTGCTGATGTAGTTAATGTTTCTAATCACATCACTTGCGTCATTAGATGCTGTTAAGTTTTTATTAGTTTTATTTTAGTTACAATACTTGGACAAAAAGGATGCTAAAAGAGATATTTGCTGATGACTTTGTGGACTTTTGTAATCATTATTAAGACAAGGGTAGAATTTTTTTTTCTTTTTGCTTAGGTGCTCTTTCTAAAAGTTTTCAACAAAATTTTTGTTCTATGATATCTAGATGATCATAAGTGTCTCTTCAACAGTCAACTAGATCTTTTGCAAGCACTACTTGATATTGAATGTTTTTTTTAGCAGTGGCATGATGTTGTCTTTTACATAATTAACTCTATAGTTTCTAAAGTTGTACCCGGCTCAATGGGTATCAGCTAATTGGGATATATTAGCAGTTCTTTTAAATAAATTTGAACTCAAATCACATGGAAGAAGATTGGTCATTGTCGGTTTGAGGCTCACATCCAAAATAGTGGCATCATGAGATTCTAGAGTCAACAACTGTTTTAGTTTACCATTCATTTCTTATTGTGGGAACTTATAGCTTACAGTTCATTTGGTATGTAATTTAGAAGAATAGGTAGTTTAATGTGTATATAAATTTGATAAACGACTGAAATATGAATTTTAATTGCTAGCCATACACACACACACAAGCGCACACACACACACACATGGTAATAATGTGATGTTCCTTTTTATATTTCTCATTTTCTTACTAGCCTTTTTGTTTTTTTTTTAATATTATAGAGTGTGTTATATGTCCATGAATGAGTAACAAAGGAAGATTTTGTTCTTAACCCATGTCCTAAGGCAGGGGTGTGTGGAGGGATGCAAACACAAAACATCATGGCTTCTGCTATTGAAGCCACTAGAATGTCATTTTCTTATAGATGGCATTTGGATATTGAATGTTATGCTATTTTTGGCTGTCTTTTTAACTTCTAATGCTAGATTTTTCTTGCAACTTAATAATGATAGTAGTGAATATATTATGTTATTTTTTGTCATTGTATAGATTTTGAAGGCATAATATAAACTAACAATCTCTCCATCTAAATTTTAGAGATGTTTTAGTTTTTTGATTTTATTTTATTGAAATATTGATTTTTCATTTTGATGAAAAAATAGGGTTTAAAATGTGATTATTGATCAGAAAAAAAGTAAGGTGGTGGTGGTGAAGGGAGAAAAGGTTGATAGATAGAAGGTTTTGAAGAGACTATAGAAGAAAGGCCATAAGAAAATTAAGCTCCTTTCACCAATCCTCAAACATCCTATAGAGGAAAAGAAGAAGCCTGAAGAAAAGAAAAAATAGGCCATTTTATTTCCCTTCTTTGATTAAATCCTTTATTTCTATGAACAAAAATTTTCAGGTCCCCAGTTTCTCTATTAAAAGTTTTAGTCATCCTCTATTCTAGCTTGTTGTTATAATGTAGTACTAAAAATTTACATGCATTGCAAGGCCTAAACACAAGATATCAAGAAGTGAATTTTGAGAATAAAAGGTGTGATTTTGGTTACTATTGGTTTATTTGATGGAAGTGTATTGTTAAATTAGACTCGTGTTTTTTGTTCTTTTTTTACTTTATTTTTTCTTAATTTTGTCTTTCATGCAAGATTAGTCTATTATATATTTTTACATTTAATAAAAAAACTAATATGCATTTTTACTTGTATTCAAACTCATTGGGTTTGTTTTCCATTTTAAACTCTAACTCTTTTGGTATACACTCTAAGATGACAACTTATTTCCTCTTAAATGCTAAAACCCATTTTTTAAACTGGTCTAGTCGACTGTACCATGGTTGTTTATTTATGTAAGTAGGTTATTAGCTATTTGTTATGATAGTTTTTTTTTTTATCTTCTTCTTAATTGATTAAACTTTAATACTTTTAGGAAGCAAAAAAAAAAATGTCAGGTTTTGGGCACCATTTGTACAAGAACTATGATCAAGAAACTGGCAGATGAAGTATTTTCTATTGTTGGCTGTGACCCTATTATTGGGATATTACTTCTTTTTATAATCTAATAGTAAAATGACGTTTGGACCATACTATGAAAAAAAACTATGTTCGTTTCTAATTCATTTATGCTCTCCCAACTCATTGTTACACATGCTTTGAGCTTAGACATATAATTGCATACGTTTTAACATTAACATGATGCACAAGTTGCTATTGCTTTGGAAAAACCTGTGCTGTTAGAATAGTATTTTATCAAAAGTAAACTATATCCAAATGTTGATTTTTGCTCGCGTTGATCTATAGGTAAAGATTTATTAATTTTTTTAATGTTATAGTCAAAGTTATTATGAATAAACTACTACATAGATATTATTATAAAATTTTATAAGTACAATTGTATGAAAGTTTTGTTGCTAAGCAAAAAAGATAAGAAAAGGTTAAAACTTTGGCACGTTTACCAATTAGAGCAGCATTTCTAAGATCGATTTTATTAATACTATTAGCATTAGTCGTTGTTGTTGTTGTCATTAAGATACTTTGGAGATAAGGTGAACATTTCTATACTCATTGTGCAAGGAAATTATAGATATAAAAATTGAATTATGTTATTAAGATCTGAAAAATGGGATATGCATTTATTATGTTTGCAGAGACTTGTGAACATAACTTGGAGAAGAAGTTCGTTGTTTTTGCAACTGAAAGTGACAAATTATATACTCCCTCCATCCCAATTTTGTTGAAACATTTCCTGGGTACGGAGATTAAAGTGTATGTAATTTATGTTAATTTTTTATTTAGTAAAAGTTTAAATAATGATTAAAAAAAAGATTCTTTTTTGGGTTTTGTGCAGTGAGAGATTGAGTGGATATTAAAAAAAGAGTGTTTATTGGGTTTTGTGTAAAATGATTATTTAATTGTTTAAACTTTTCCAAAAGAGGAAACGTTTCAACCTTTTGGGACATCCCAAAAAGGAATATATTTCAAGTAAATTGGGACGGAGGGAGTATTATATTATGGGATCTAAATTTATCATGATTAAAACTTAGCTAGATAAATGAGAGAACAACATATAAGTCATGTTTCTGGTTGAAGAGTGTTTTTTTTTTATGAGATGTAATCAAGATGAATATGAAAGTGATTCTACTAAAATAAAATTTTACACTAAATTCATTTTAACTTAAGTCAACTTAATCTAAAATGGTTTTAAATCTTTTTCACCTAGAACCAATTTCATTTGAAAGCCAATATTATCTAGGTGTAATAATCCATTTGAAATTTTTTTTTATCATGTTATTAAATTTCTATGAAATTTTCTTTTTTTTAATGTTTTAAAAAGAAAAATTTATAAAAAATTAATGGTATTATAAAAATTTTACAATCAATGGATTATTTCACCTAAATAATATTAACTTTCAAATAAAATTAGTTTCAAGTAAAAAAGATGTAAGCATACAAATAAGTTATTTTGAATTAAGTTAACTTAAGTTAAAATGAATTGGGTGTTACTTGGTAATAATCAATGATTATTTTGCGAATGATGTTGAGATAATGTAGAGTTTTCAAGCAAATCAGAGTTGTCATAGATGAGTATAGATCTCATAACTTAAGTGATTATAAAATTTGGAACTAAGTAAATATATAAGACCTTTAATGCTCAAATAAAAGGTCATGTCTTTATTTCTAAGCTTGAGATAAGTTTGCAATAAGTTCATTAGTTTCTGGAGTTATATAAGGATCAAGAGTGATACTTTTTTTTTTCCCAAGTATGTTTACTTGTATATTTTTTTATTGATGGTAGGTTGATGATTACATGCATTAAATTAGGTAAAAAAGAGAATCAACATCTTTAGCTTGAAGGCTTACTAAGATGAATTGGCAACTAAATCTAGGTTGAGTAAATGTGTGTTTCTAGAGAAATTACATGTTTTTTTTTATGTCTGATAGAGTTTGAGAAGTCTAATATCCTTTTCAATTCACTTTAAAAAGTCTTTTAATTGGAATTTGATGTGCATGTGGTAATATTTGAAATGAGCAATGAGGAGGATGGTTTTTTTTTAATCAATATAGGATATACCAGTAGTGCAGAAATGCAAGGATTTCTATCAAATCTTGGAGGATAGCATCATGAGCAATTTTATAGCATATTTTGGAAGAGAATTGAATGAATTTTCTATTCAAAATTATTTGATAAGTTGGAAACCTTTAACTTGATTTGGGTGCAATTAGATTTTATCTATCTTGGTTAGTAAATGAAATGTAAGCTTTTGGTTTACATTTGGTCTCTCAAAGCCAATTCGAAATAATTGATACAAGTTGGAAATGAACATGTATATTAATTGGCTTTAAATTGATTTTTAAGTGGCATATGAGATGGTTTCACAATAGACTGAGACTATATTTGGTGTATTGGGTAAGGCAATTTCTAGTACAAATTCCTGATAAGAGTTTCTTTCCTTTCAAAATAACAAACAACTCATCCATTAAACGGGTTATGAAACTAGTTTAAAAACAATAAGAACAAATTAGGCTGAATTTATTTTTATTTTAATCTTTATTTCCTTGAAGTACATCTGAATTAATATAGTTTAATTTATTGTCAAGAAAAATAGATTTACCTGAACTTCTAGTTGTGTTTTTATGTTTTCTCTTCTATACAATTTCTTATTCCGTATTTATTATTTTTTAATACCCAACAATATATTATATTACTAATTATAAGGTTTAAGAGAGAAATTAATACAAACCCTAATTCAATTAAGTAACTCTTGGATTAAGAACAATGTTGGTGTACATAACAATTAATTGTTGAGACATATAATCGTGCATATGCAGTATTATCATATTGTTATATTATTATAGTAATTCATATAATTCTGTATTTACTAACACTTAAATTGTATTTTTCAATTTTTCAATTCTTTTTTATGTGAGCATTAAGTTAAAGAAACCTTTCTTCAATTTCTAAAGGATGTAGCAATTATTATTTATCTATTTTTTTGTTAATATTTACCAAATCACAAGCTCAGGATTACATTTTATCTCTTGTGTTTATACTTAGATTTTTTTTCTATTCAAAATTAGAATTTTGTTATAAAACTAATTTAAACAGCTTTCTAGATATAAACGCTCAAGATCAGTTTTGTTTGCCTCCAACCATTCTTTTCAATATTTCATTATGGTGAATTGATGATTGCTGGTTAGGATACATGTTATATTTAGTATATATAAAACATATACAAAATATGTATATGAAGGGACACAAAGGCCAAAAGTGGAAGAGTTTTTGTTTCCCTCACTTTTCTGTACAATGTTATTTAAAGTTGATTCGGGTATTTTTTTAGATTTAAAAAAAAGCATGCATTTCTTATTATCTATATTATATTATTAAATGGTGTGCAGACATTTCTCATTCTCTTTTTTATATTATTAAGTGGTGTGCTATAATGTGCATAACATGTGCTAACACATGACACAATATGCACATTGACAGACATTGAGCATTTAGTATATTTGAGAAAAGTGAGCTTGAACATCACACAAAATATTTAGAAATTTAAAAACCATGATTTAATTACATTTCTTCCTAAGGTTTAAATGAAATTATACTTTGCTTCTTTCTATTTCAGAAATATATATTTTATCCTTTACCTTTTTAATACA
This sequence comes from Aquilaria sinensis, assembly GCA_005392925.1. Classification (NCBI taxonomy): domain Eukaryota; kingdom Viridiplantae; phylum Streptophyta; class Magnoliopsida; order Malvales; family Thymelaeaceae; genus Aquilaria; species Aquilaria sinensis. The sequence continues at coordinate 323,533 of SMDT01002848.1, read as the reverse complement.
GTCTGACAATAACTTTTAAAATCTTAATTTAATTATTATGGTAGCCATTTTTCTATAATTTCAATTTGTATGGTATTTTTGTACAGTTAATGGACATTTTAGATTATTAATTTTTTTCTTTTTGTAAGTGAAAAATATTATTTTTTAAATATCAATTAACTATATAAAATTACATATAGATTGAAATTGCTTTAAGATGAGTACCATATAGTTTAAATTAAGATTTTAGAAGTTGTTATTAGATTGCATTAAAAAAGCAGAGGATAAAGTGTATATTTTTAAAATAGAAGGGGCAGTGTAATTTAAATTGTAATTATACTAAAATTTATTTTTCTTTTGATAGTATAGTATTTCCTCTATTTAAGTAAAACAACCTTTTTTTATATTATGAGAAATGACAATGGTCAATTAAAAATAATTGTAATCAAACCAATATAAGTTTGTGAACTTTAACTAAGTAAGAAATTTATTATACGAACTGAATAATGTTAGGCAATCAAATTATTAATACAGAATGAAGAATTCTAGATCCATAAAAACATGTCCAATCTAAACATCCTAAAATTCAAATACTATGTTACCATGTTAATAACACTTGCATTCTTAATTTGTGATGAAATAAAACTCTTTTGAAAATATTTGAAGGATTCTGAATGACATTTACTTGATCTTCAATACAAATTTAAAATTTACCTTATTATGATATTAATATGTTTATTTTAAACAAAATTATAAAAAATCATCAAGTTGAATTTAGTTTAATGTAAAGAAAAATACGTTTGATCTATGTAAACAATGAAGTATTGCTTTTATGATTACCCTTTTATGTTCATATCTACAGTTTCTTTTTTACACTGATCATGACATTATATTACAGATTACAAGGTTAAAGAAAGAGAATCATAAAAATCCAATTGGATAAATGAGTTTAAACATTTAAGCTCTACCCTTGATTTTTTTTTTGTGCTTAGAGTCAAAATAAAAAATAGCAAGAGAGAAAAGTAGTAAATACATGTTACATGAAGCAGTCTTCTAAATTGAAGACTGAGATCAAATGATGGGCCTCTAAAATAGGTTAGAGTTTAATACTATTATTTAGAGGTTTGTGATTGAAGAGTATTTTTTATAGGATGTCAGTGAGATGAATATAAAAGTGATTCTACCAACATAAAATTTTACTTGATAACCATCAGTGATTTTTTTGTGAATGATGTTGAGACAATGCAATGTTTTCAAATAGATATGGGTTGCCACAGATGGAGATAGACTTCATAACTCAAGTGATCATAAAATTTGGAATTATGTAAATGCATAAGACTTTTGATGTTCAAACAAAAGATCTTGTCTCTACTCCTAAGGTTGATGTAAGTTTGCAATAAGTTCATTATTTGCTAGAGTTATACTGAAATTTAGAAAAGCTTGCGACGTATAAGGATCAAGAATGATAATTTTTTGACTTTTTTTTCCAAGTATGTTTACTTGTATATTTTTCTCAGCTGATGGTAGGTTGACAATTACATGCATTAAATTAAGTAAAAAAAAAAAAATAAACATCTTCAGCTTGAAAGCTTACTAAGATAAATTGGCAACTAAATCTAGGTTAAGTAAATATGCATTTTGAAGAAATTACATGTCTTTTCTATATCTTTTTGATTCTGTCTAGAAAGCCTTTAATTGGAATTTGGTGTGCATGTGGTGATTGTGAGTAGAGCAATAAGGAGGATGATTTTTTTTTAATTAATATAGTAGATATCCATAGTGCAAAAATGTAAGGATTTGTATCAAATCTTTAAGGATAGTATCATGAACAATTTTGTAGCATATCTTGAAAGAGAATTGAATGTATTGCTTGTTCAAAATGATTTGATAAGTTGGAAACTTTAACTTGATTATGGTGTAATTAGATTTTTTCTATCTTTGTTAGTAAATGAAATGCAAGCTTTTGGTCTACATTTGGTCTCTCAAAACCAATTCCAAATAATTGACACAAGTTGGAAATGAATATGTACATGAATTGACTTTAAAATTGATTTTTGAGTGGCATATGAGATGGCTTCATAACAGATTGTCATTATATTAAAAGACTTGGGCAAAGGTAATTTTCTAGTACATGCTCCTGATGTTAGCTTCTTTTTTTTTTTCAAAATAGCAAGCAACTTGTCCGTTAGATAGATTATGAAACTAGTTGAATTAAAAGAAAGATGGGGATAGTGATTTTTTGCTTGAGTGAAAAAAAAAACATAGGAAATAGGGGAAGGGCGAGGGAGAAAAGAATGTATAGGTCTGATTCTGATGATGATCCGAGGATGAATGAAAGATGAGTTCGTGGAACTAAAGTTGAAAGTTGTTGATTTAGGAAAGAAGATGAAGTGTAAGATAATTAATGTTTTAGGTTAATAAATTTATGTGTTTTCGTCAATTTTAGTTTAAAGTTTTTTATTCTTTTAATATGATTATTTTTTGTTATGAGAAATGAGGCTACGTGGCATTTTGGACTATCACATCAAAATATCAAAGTCACCATATCATCAACTTTTGTTACAGATACGCAAAAACCAATTGATTTTTTGCAATACGGTAAAATATACTCACCCCATCTTGAATTATTTGAGCCATTTATGTTTTTTGGTTAAAGTTTGACTTGAACTTATTTATAATATTTAATTTCTTAAAAATTTTAAAAATTATATTTTCAAACTACAAGTTTTAATTTATTACTTTGAGTATAAATCTTATATTTATATATCAAAACGTTAAAGACAAAAAATTTCAGATTAATTAAGTAGAAATAGTATATGGATGAAAGAAATCATAACCAAGGTAAATCCAATTTGTTGGTCCAATGAGATTGTTGATTTAATGAGTTTGTTTTCACTCTAGGTGGAATTAGGAGTCTTAACCTTTAGGGTCGCTGAAATTTTACATTATTTTTGTAATTAATTAAGAAATATTTGAAACAAGTTTTAAGCAATTTGTCATCTTAATACTTGCTGATTTGGCTTTCTGTAACAAATTTTCATTTCTAAGCATATTTATTTCCTCTATGACATATAAGCAAATTATTAAGTATGTAACTTAATAAAGTTTTTTTAGCATTTAAGTCCACATATAAATCTGGAGCTAATACAACTCTGCCTGCACTGATTAATTTCATTATTTCACCCCCAATCACAATGTTACGTATACAATTGTCTCTATAATATTTATTTAAAGAACCTTATCCTCTTAAAATGTCCATAGTGGTTTTCCTAATGTTATCACCCATCCTATAAACACCATTACACAAATTTGATTTATTGTCTGATGATGACTCAAACATTTGATTGAATGCTTAAACTTTTATGTAAGTCATATTACGTTATTTTAAAAATTACTAGAGACACATCTTTAGCTATATTAATCAATTTTGCTATTTCATCCATGATAACAACATGGCACTTGTGGATTTTTTATGAGCTCAAATCAATGGTTGATTAAGGAATATTATCCCCTAACAAAATCCGCAATGATTCTCCAAAGTCTAAATGTCTTTTTAATCCTATAACTATCATATTAAAGATGAGAATATCTACGCAAAATTTGAAATCTCCATCATGATCTCCTTGGTTTTGGTTTCTTTGAAGTTCGTCGTATGAAAAAATCTTCATCCAAATTAGAATCATTGTTGTTGACAATATGTATTAGACCCCAACTAAGAACAAGTTTCTTAATAGGTCGGCCTAGGTCAAGTTCTTCCCTAACATGATCCTTATCTTTATCCTTTTTCTGTTGTCAAGATGGTTAAAGCACTAAGTCTCTACAGGATTTCCCCAAACTGCTGCTCCAAATGATTTTCTAACCATTGAATGATTTTATGCTCCATCTCTTGCAATGCATCCCTTTGGTTTTTTGACCAAGGGTTTCTACAACATGTCATCCTCTTCTTTTCGCCACTATCATGAACTATGTTTTGGGCAATTCAACCTACTTTCGTACCAATTGACGCAATAAGAATCATTCCACGATCATGCAAAACACTTAATCGAAAGAATAATTGAGAATCCACTCGTAGAGAATGTTGAAGCAAAATTGAAGTATTTCAACATTATTGATAGAATGAATAATCATAACGTAGGAGGAGCTATTTATAGGCTTACAAAGAAAATCTAACCTAAAATATAGAAGGAAACCAAAAATTACAAGGACTCCATAATGACATAAACTTTAGGCACTAAGTACCCATCAAAATATTGTTATTTTAGAGCATGAAATGCATCTATGGAAGCCAACTAGAGTGCTGAATTTCCTTTAGAAAGACATGTTACCATAAAAATTCTAATAATAAAGCAAAAAGTAAGGACCTCCAAAAGTTGAGGATAACGCATGACCTATTTTTACATTTTCTTCTTCAGTTTGGTTGGATTAGCTTGATCCAAGAAATCATCCACGAGAAGTTCTACGTCACCTCCTGTCCAATCATCAATGGAATTCTAGCAAATTGACCGAGACTTTCCAGTGTAGGGAAAACAATATCATCCACGAGGTGATTATAGTTTAATTTGGGTAGATACATATCCATAAAAAAAGTTTATATATAGTTTGCTCTGTAAATTATTAGGTAAGGAAAAAATGTAAATGAAAATTTAACATATATATCAATGTTGTTCAGAAGATGATGGTGCACTTGTCTTTAATCTGCAACTTAAACATAATATTTATGTTGCTATATATTAGCACAAAATAATGAATGTATCACTAATGCTTTTAAATTGTTCCGATTTACCTACTAACTTTTTCCCCCCCAAATAAATCACTATTTTTTTTAGTTGGCTTAAATCGGCCACTCTCGTAACTTTAACTATTAAGTCTAATGGAATCTTGACATAAAACACCAAGTTTAGTCCTTACATTTTCTCCTTATGCTCTTAGCAATTCTAAAGTTTGTGAATATAACATTTTAGCCACATTCTCCACTTAGTTCTCCTCCCAACACCTCTCTAGCAACGTACACCTGTTGATTGCAGTAAGTTAGGATGTGGCGGTTGAGGCAGAAGCTTTGTTGAGGGTAGTGATAGTGGCTCTGCCATTGCTGGTGGTCAAAATCACTGCATTAGAGCATCTATGGTCTAAGGGCACCTCAACCATCTCCAATTAGAGAGTCAAAGATCATCATTAGATATCCTCCGCTTCCTATTCAAATTCCTTGCCTTCAACCTAATCACATCCCCTTTGGTCATCGTTGCAATCTCAACTTTTACCCATGACTCCTTTCCATTTTTCCTTATCATCAATGCCACCGGTGGACTCACATTTTCGGTCATTGCTACCACAATCATAACCTTCACCCATAAGTCCTCATCATTCCACATCGGCACCAACACCACTTATGGGCTCACATTTCATTTCATCACTGCCACAATCATAAGCTTCATCTATTACTCTTCCTTCCCCTACCTTACCATTGACTCGTTCTTATAAGTGTCAATCAAGTTCTCAGCAAGCCCGATGCCAAGAAAAGGAAGAATTGTGGTAGTTTCAAAGATGGTCTACGAGGATGTTCACCTGTGCGAAGTTTATTAAAGCAACCGCAATGTTAGAAGAGGCATTTGGGACAATTGATGGTTGCTGGGGGTGGCATAGATTGTGGTTTATTTGAGCTATTTAAAACCAAGTAGATTTATTTTTTCAATTTTTAAAAAATACCATAATGGGGGAGTTTTATAATATTTCAAAGTTGAATGGGTGTACTTGGCCATTTGAATAATGTTATCTGTTTATTTGGCCATTTTAAATAATATTAGTAGGTTAATCAGTAAAAAAAATATTATGTTCGATTCGAGTCGGTCCCAAGTTTGCCTATATACTAATCCCAAATTCCCAGTCACTCTACAGTTTATGCTAAATCTCAAATGCTCGATCAAAAGTTTAAAAGGCCATGCATCTTTAATATCTCTATTCAATTACTTCCTCAATGCATCTAATCCTTCTTATACCATTTGGATCGGGAATAAGAGGACTTCCATGCAATGTTATATTGTCATAGTTAGATTTCTTCATATATAATATATTCTCCTCAATAGCCATGACACATATTCCACACCTAAAAACCTATGCATGTTTTTGCCTAGGTAAATTTTGCCGTCTATAATACAAACTCAACTTGCGTGGACTTTGCAAAAACAACAGGCTTCCTTGGAGAAGCTCTATTCTTCTTGACCAATATCCCATCTCCAGCAGTGTCTAGTCTAGCAAAGAACTTGGATGTGACAATGTTAGTGTAGTAGAAAGAATAGCCACAAAGACCAACAACGGGAAATGGAGGGGCTACTTAAAGCCCCACTTGTTGTAGCTAGTTCTAAGGAAAGAAGCCACCGGGAGCCCTTTCCCATTGAAGGTTTCGTGAAAATCAAATAGTGCCCAAGGGTAGAAAAGAGATCAGTACTTGAGTCATCTCCATAGTTCATCATACGATTCATATCTCTTTCACGAGGGTCATAAAATTTCATATGGCAAATCACATGGTGAAAAAGAATCTATACTAAAACGTAAAATCTAATTTGGTTTACTTATCTTATCTTATCTCATATTATAAAAACTATGAAAGTGTATAAATATTGATTGACCTTTTTTCCCTTAAAATTTAATATATTCTAATACTTTAAATAAACCTATTATTGTAATTTAACTATTTTAAGATAATGGCTAAAATTTTCAAAACACCTCTACCTTTTAACTCTTTTTTATTTGAGACCTCATATTAAGATCTATTGTATTTTCAATTCCAAAACTGTTGGAAAAGTTCGTCCACACTATCTAATAACCTAACGCATTTGCTCGTTGGAAAATCATCTTACTTACATATTAGACACTAGCCACTTTCAAGGTTTAAAAATTTCCATTAAACTAGAAAATTACATTTTTATCTGCCATTGAAGTGTTAAATTTAATTTTGTAATAAACTTCTCCTTTATTTCATATTATTACTAAACATGACCTTAAGTATAAGATTTTATCAATTTCTTTACCCTTTAACTTCTATGAAATATTTTTATTAATACTTAAAAGTACATTCATGGATAAATATTTTATTTGTCTATTTAATTAGTGTGTATATTCAAGATGAAACCCAAAAAAAAAAATGTAAGATGCTCCCATGAAAATTACCTCAAATATAATTGTCAATTTATTTGCTTTTTAACTTAGATAAAATATACTATTAAAATATACAATCAAATCACTAAAAAAATTAATCTTCTTCAATATCTATGATTTATCTAACCTAAACTTCATCCTAAACTTTTGTTTGTTATCTTTTCATTCTAAACAATTAAGAACATTTTAATTTTGTCCTAGTAGGTTCAATTGAACATTTTAATTCTGTCCTAGTTGGTTCAATTTGTTAACCCAACCAAATGTTGTTATATACTAAGTGCATATATTATACACAATAACTATTTCATAAATGGAAAAAAATTGATTATGTAAGAGTTTATCTAATTGTAAAAAAATTATTACTCAATTTGAATTTATAAGAGAAAAATTATCGCACATTTTAAAATAATTTTAAAAATTGATGTTATATAGACATAGTTACTGTGAGTTAATAGATTTTATTCAAACGAGGACTAATATAAAATATTTTAAAAATTTTAGCCTCAAAAGAAAATACTAATAGGTTAAGAATGAAAAAGATGTGTAAGTTAAAGGTTAGGGACTATTTACAAAGTTTACCTAATTTTTTATGTTAGCAATTTTTTTAGCTTGGATAAAATATAATGCTATATATTATTTCAAATAAAAACTTATTGTGTTTCTTTGATAAATTTATTTAAAAATTTTATTTTTGAAATATATTATTAAATATCATGTATTTAATTAATAAAAAATTTTAATATACTTTTAATATATAAAATGGGAGGAGAAAAAGGTGGAAATTTTTTTTATCATTGGTTGCTGCAGACAGTAGCCAAAGAAGCTTCAAAGAGCGGCGGCAATACACGGCCTTTGGGAGAGAGAGAAAAAGAGAGAGAGAGACTAATTATATAAGATATTTGAAGTTTGTTAAAACTTACATTACCACCCTAAAATTTTAAAACTTGTTATTTTTAACATTTTTTATTAACTTCTTCATAGTAGTGGATATTCACGCTCAATCTGAAACTTTAGTGGCATATTTGAACTAATTTTGAAACACTAATTGATGTTTGGGCAAAAAGAGAAAAATTATAGTGGCAGATTTGAGTCATGATCTAAACATTAGTAGTAAATTTGATACTTTTGTCAATTTTTAGTCTTAAAAGGTAAATGGTTATTGGCTCTACTCGACCACCGGCTAGGTACTTTGCACAACCTAAATGTTATTTCTAGAATCCTAATGCATTATACAAAAGGATTATAAAAAAAAAAATCATATAATAAAGTCAATCCACGCTATATCCTAATCTGTCTTGTAATTAAGCGCACCATTTTGTAGCAACGAGGAGAAATCTTTTTCAAAAGTCAGAACCTGAATCCCGGCTGGCAATAAAAAATTGCAGGGAGGACCTTTTATAAAGTAGAGGGGGCAAAACAAACACTTTTCTAAACTATAATTCTTACATGATCATTTAATCAATTTTAGGATGGGCAAAAAATGCATTTTCCGCAAAAAAAAAAAAAAAAAAAAAAAAAAAAAAAAAAAAAAAAAAGAGTAATATAAGCATCTTACCATTTTAGGGGGCCGGTGCGTGCCCCCTTGTGTCCACTCCTGAAAAATTGTATCATGACAATGAACAAATAACCCCATCAATGTACATGTTAACTTCTTGTTTCTTTCTTCTTCTCATCCCTTGTATTTCTACATGATAATTGTGCTTATTGCTTTCACTCGATGGCTTTCGCAGTACTAGCTAGCGGCCTCATGCCCGGGTTGAAGCCACTGGTGAGTGGGGGAAAAAATACGAATATTGACAAAGGTAAAATTTGTTGGTAAAATCTTATCATTAATGTTTTAGATTTATTTGATACGTTAAAAAAGAAAGATTAATCCTAATTATGGCATATCTTAGTCAAATTGTTATAAATAAATAAATTGGAATAAAGACTTAGAAAAAGAATGCGAACTTTCCCAAATCAACATTACATTCCATTAACATGACATCGTGGAAAGGGTAATTAAACTTATTTGCCGAAAATACAAACGGATTATTGTATATTCTAGCTCCATATATTTAGAAACTTATTAAAGATTTTGATCTATATATACATGATCCTTCTAGCTAAGTCACCAAACCGAAGAAAAGACATAGAGGCCGAAAAGAAAATATGGAACAACCTAAAGTGGTTCTGGCTTCTGTTCTTCTAGTTCTGCTTATTATGGTGTCTAATGCTTCTATTTTGCCCTCTGGAAACCCAACTGGTATGTTTAGATATTTGTCTCCCTATTTCCTGATTATGGTCAACTTTTAGTTATGCTTGTCGAACATATTTGTAGATATATGTGTATAAGCATGTACGTGTGTATGTGTGCGCGCGCGCAAGAGAATGTACATGTATTTGTGACTAAATTTTGATTGTTGGATATTACATGTTGTGTGTAGATCAAGCAGGTTGTCAGAGACCACCGGCCTGCTGCGCTAATCACCCATGCATTACTAATTGTGACCCTAATAATGAAGAGCGTGTAAGTGCTTGCAACAACTTCTGCTTGACGGGAAATTGCAGAGGAGGCTTTTGTAAGAAAGAAGGGGGCAAGAACTTGTGTCATTGCTACTGTTGAGAGATTTCAAGTCGATTGCTAGCTAGCTAGCCTCCATAGGAGGAGAATAATCGTCAATTTTGACGTAGCTTTTTGTTATTTTCATTTTTCCTTTTTTTTTTTTGCTTAATTAGAGGGCGTTTATCTTCTACTATTTGGATTGTTGGTTCCATTGTGAGCTCCAGCAGTTCCTTTTATCTAGTTCAATGAAGTCTTAAATTATTCATATTTGACCTAATGAGATAAATTTGATTCTGAATACGTATGCTTTGAATTTTCCTATTTGATAAATGTTCCTTTTTTTAAAAAGGGGGGTGGGGGGGGGGGGCGAGGGGGTGGTGGAAAGTACTTTGCTAAAGATTTAAAAATTAAAATTTCAAATACAATGCTTACTTTTTTTTTTTTTGTTATCAACGTTTCTTGTTTCGTTTGATTTATCTGGAGTTGCAATGATCTAACGGCAAACCAAAAATTTCTTGCTCCATGTACATATAGTAACGAAATTTGGTTGATTAACTGTCGAATTCTGGGATAATTTTTAAGTCTTGGGATTTTGATATTTGTGTATGAAAATTTTGTACATTTTACGTATTTTAATGAAAATTTGCCTTTCCCTCTAACGAAAAACAAAACGAGGAGAGGGATTGTTTGTGATAAGAATTCTATTTTGATACTAATTATACTTTGAATATATAAAGCCCTTTATCCAAAATTTAAAATTTAGATCCTAATTAAATTTTGAAATGGGAAGAAGGCATTGTTTGTGATTTGAACTTAATCTATAAATAGGAGAAGCCCTTAATTGAATAAATTTTGAAATGGTAAGAAGGCATTTTTAAGTGTTGGGATTTTGATATTTGTGTATGAAAATTTTGTACATTTTAGGTATTTTAATGAAAATTTGCCTTTCCCTCTAACAAAAAACAAAACGAGGAGAGCGATTGTTTGTGATAAGAATTCTATTTTGATACTAATTATACTTTGAATAGATAAATCCCTTTATCCAAAATTTAAAATTTAGCATCCTAATTAAATTTTGAAATGGGAAGAAGGCATTGTTTGTGATTTGAACTTAATCTATAAATAGGAGAAGCCTTAATTGAATGAAATAAGACTTTGAGTCCTTAATTGATCTTTTTCATATATCCAATGACTCGGGTTAGACCTATATTTTACAAGGCAGTTGTAATCTACAATTTTGGAAATAGCCAGAAAGACACCCATCGCATTCCCTAACTCTTGAAAAACCATCAATTTTAATAATGTGGAAATTCTGATTTATTTTAAAAAAAAAAAAAGATTAGGCAAAGATTTCACTTTTGTGTTCTTTCTGCATGTGTAGTTCTGTAGTAAAGGCCATGATTCATAACAGAAAAAAAGATTTTAGAGAAGGTGGACAGGCTATACTTAGTCTCATCAAAACATGGAAAGATGGATTACAAAATCTCGTGGCATTTAACACTACTAAATTAAAATCCATGAGCTTCCCACACCATTACCAAACTTTTGTCCAATTTTGATCGGAAATCAAAATTCATAATTGAACCTACAACACTATACAAGAAGATTGTCTTCCAAGTAACTAAAACCTACCTTGCTGGATATTATCAAATTATGGAATAATATGAATAAGAAACCTATCAAGGAGAGATAATCTTATCACTCAAATGGGCATATCAACTGGAAGATTAGCACCAAAAGCACATGTTTTCTTTCCCTATTGTATTTAGATATTGCTAAACTTGCTGTACAATATAAACTTTACTTGTTGTACAAGTAGTTAGATATATAGGTGTCAAACTTTAGCATGTAAATATGTATTTATTGGCTGCAAATCAATGAAAGTGTGTACAAAAGTATTCCACCATAGAAATCAAACATTTACATGGTATAAGAGCGAGATTGCTCAGCCAAAAGAAACCTAAACCTTAAGCCTAATAGGAGACAACAACAACAAAAAGGTCATCACGTCAAGCTTTCAAACCAATTTTAATGACATGTCTTCACTTTCTTTCTAAGTCCTTCTTCTGGAACTACGCTTGTTAGTTGCCTGCTGAAGGGAGACAACTATCCTACATGGCATCAAGTGATGATCAATGCACTCCAAGCAAAAACAAACTAAGCTTTATTGGCAGCAGCCTTAAGAAATCAAATGAGGAATATCTAACTCTATAGATTTGGGAGAAGTTTAATTTCATGGTGATTTCCTGGCTTTTTAACTCACTAGCTTCTAAATTATATACCAGTGTTGCCTATCCAGAAATAGCAGCAGGGATGTGGAGTGAGTTGTAAGAAAGATTTTTACAAGCCAAGGCTCCAAGGATTCACGAGATGAAACGGGAAATTGCTTTCTTGCAACGGCATAACATGTCAGTTGTTGCATTCTAAACAAAACTCAAAGGTTTGTGGGATGAACTCTCAACATATTCTAACGTACCTGTATGTACTTGTCTTGTTGCAAAGGAGCTTTTAGCTGAAAGAGAATGTAAGAAACTTTATAACTTCTTGATGGGACTAAATGACCAATTTAATATTGTTAGTTCACAAATCCTTAATATGGAGCCGTTGTTGAGTCTGAATAAAGCTTATGCCCTAGTTACAAAGGAAGAAAAACAAAAATCTGTGGCTACAACCAGATTACTGTTGTGAAATTTTGAAACCACTATCTGCAAGTGTACGGGTCACATGTAGTTATGTTGAATGAGTATCGTTCCCACGATGATTGATTGATTTACTTGTCAAATATCACTACTTTAAGCTAACTCTAGCTAAACAATCAAGGTTGAATGATAATATAGGCAAATCAACAAGTGACTAAGACTAACTAATTGGAACTCTATTACCCTAGAATGCAAGAAGCAATACAAATTTATCATTTTATCAAATTATGAAAAGGTACTTTCTATGGGTTTATTACTTGTCTTGGTTAGTTGGTGAACTTAGGTGAGTGAGTTAATCTCCAATGTATGTTGGTAAAGTTACTCAATTGAATTCTTACTTTCCAAATGAAAGAATTAATCTTTCTAATCTAAACTTAATAAAGATTTTGATCCAATTACAAGCTTAAAAAGAGGCATTAAAGCTCAATTTACCTTTACCTAATGACTTAGACTAATTTCCCAACAAGCCCATAGCCATTAAATTCTTCTCCTAGGTCTAATAGCTTCTAATGTTTTCCAAGAGTTTAGAGGCAATTTATAGTGCAACTAATTATGGTCATCAACTAACTAACACAACATTAAGCTTAAGAGAAGAATAAACATACATTTAGTAGAAAACCAATATCACATAACCATAAATTCATCTAATATAATCAATCCAAGTAGCTACCTCCATAGAAAGTGATAAGAAAGACTACTCCATAACTATATAAAACATAACCATGAAAATACATAAAAGAGCATCCATGTCTAAATACAAGAAGAAGGAAGGAAAGGAGAAACCCAAGAGACTCTAGATGCTTGATTCCTTAAGGCTCCTACAAGTCTTCAAGTCCTCCAAGCCTTCTCCAAGCAAAAATCCACAAGTGCTCCCAAGGAAGATGAAGAGGATACAAGAAAATGGTGTTGAAAACCTAAGTCTAAGATGTGAATATGAAGTTATGTTGCTAAGTTCCAGGTTTTTCTTCTCTTAGAGATGTCTTTTTCATCCCATTAATCCATTTGAATAGAAATCCTTGCCCAATGACAAGCTTAGGTTTAAAATTGAGGTGGGAGACCACTTTCCTGTGTACAGGGGCGCCTAGGCCTCCAGGAGAGGGTCTTCTAGCACCTAGACCTCTAGGCTCACAGGTGCCTGTGGCCTAGGCCTCTAGAATGCATTTTTCAGGCTGCCACCTTTTGAACTATAGCGCCTAGGCCTCACAATTATAAATTCGCTTTGACTTTCGTGTGCCCGTTTTTCGTTCTACTCATCCCGGTGCCATTTTAATGCTACAGTCCGCTTCTCCAACCTATAAAATAAGGATCAAAGCAAGAATCAGCAAAAAATGTTAAGTTGTGAAGTAGAAAATAGTGGTTAAAGTTGAAAAAGAGTTAACATGTTTGACCACAAAATTAACATTTATCAATTATTGCCTATAGAAGCTACAGTCTTTGCAACTAAGACTAAAAAGAGTCAAGGAACTCCAAACAAAAATTTCAACAAAGCTCAGTTACACTACACTCATTATGGTAAGAATGGACGTGACTTGGATGGTTGTTTTAAAATAACAGGCTTTCCTAACTAGTGGCAAAAGGATAAAAGAAAACAAGGCAAGCTTGGCCAGAATAAAAGAATAGGAAAACTAATGGCTAATCACGCCACAACAAAAACATCAGAAAATGCAACTGGTTCCAATAGCTTCGGTCTTAGTCAAGACCAATATAATCAATTGATTACATTGCTTGAAAGTTATAATCAGGGTACTACAACAAACTTCACTAGTAAGGTTTCAATAAACTCTTTAGAGTGGATTCTTGATAGTGGAGCCTTAGATCACATGACAGCACATCAATTTTTGCTCACTAAAGTAAAATCAATTACTACATATCCTCTTGTTTGATTACTGAACAGGCACAATTTGAATATACATACCGATGGCCAAATATCCATAAGTCTTGGCATTGGTTTGAACGATGTTCTATATATGCCCTCCTTCACATAAAACCTTTTGTCAACTAGTAAACTGACAAAAAGTCTAAATTGCTCGGTGACTTTTTTTTTTTCCAAATTTGTGTGTATTGTAGGACTTAAGCTTAAAGAAGATGATTGGCATGGGTGAAGAAAGAAATGACTTGTATTACTTTAGGTGTCTCAAGGAACATATGATTGTAAATTCAAAGGTTGAAATTTCACCTGAAACTTGGCATAAAAGGCTAGGTCATGTTCCTTATGATAAATTGTTTATTTTTTCTCAATCGCCAAATTTGTCATTCAAGGAATTGAATAAATGTCATGATCCTTGCCTTAGAGCAAAACAGACTTACAAAGCTTTTCCATTTTCTTTAAGCTCAAGCATTGCTAAAACCTCTTTTGACTTGGTACATGGTGATATTTGGGGTCCCCATAAAACTCATTTGCTTTTGAGGTCTCATTTTTTTTGTCAATCGTGGATGATTATAGCATATTAAATTGGATTTATTTACTAAAAAATAAATCTAAGGCAACCACAAAATTTGCCATATTCCATGCTATGGTCAAGACTCAATTTTAGAAAAGCATTTAGCAAATAAGAACGGATAATGCCCCAGAACTTACTGCTAGAACAATGCTTCATTTCTTTCAGCTTAATGGTATTCTTGTTTGAACTTCATGTCCCAAGACACCACAACAAAAATGGTGTGGTGGAAAGAAAATATTGACACATCCTTGAAGTAGCTCGAGTCATTCGCTTTCAAGCAAACCTTCTAATTAAGTTCTGAGGATAATGTCTTTTGACTGCAGCCTATTTAATCAATTATATACCTTCACCAAAAACTAAATGGTAAGATCCCGTATGAAATTCTTTTTGGCATAATTCCTTCACCCATTCATCTTCACATATTTGTCTATTTTTGCTATGTACATGATAACTATAGGTCCAAAGACAAGTTTGCACATCATTCTAAGCCATGTATCTTCATTGGATATCGGATAGGACAAAAAGGATACAAAGTATTTGATTAAGAAAATGAAAAGGTTCTTGTTTCATGGGTGTAGTGTTCCATGAAAATACTTTTCCTTATCTTATAAACAATGATGCAAAGGAGACAATCAATCCTAAGAAATCTCTTAAACATCCATTTGTTGAGCCAGAACCAAACACATATGAACCTATTCCTGAAAACCTTGAAATGATCACTTCAGAACTAACTGGTCCAATAACACCTAAGAACCCAATTAGCAAAGACCAAAACGTGAACATTGGCTCCATCATATTTACAAGATTATGTTCTTGAGTTACCTCAAACAGACTTGTCATCTCCATCTTCTCATAGCAAATTGTGCTTTTTCGGGTAAGGCTTACTCTATAACACACAATTTGAGTTATTCATAATTTCGTTTTGGACATAGAGCATTTCTTGCAGCTCTAACTTGTTAGATTGAGCCACAAACCTTCAATCAAGCAATTCAACATCCAAAATGGCGCAAAGCAATGAAATGTGAAGTAGAAGCACTTGAAAAGAACAAAACATGGAGCCTAGTACGCCTTATGCAAGGAAAGAAACCCATTAGATCCAATGGGTTTATAAAATTAAATATGGAGCTAACAAAAGCATAGAACAATCCAAAGCAAGGTCAGTAGATAACGGTTTCAATCAGATTAAAGGAGTTGATTGTATAGAAACATTTGCACCGGTAGTCAAGCTAACAACCGTAAGACGTTTATTATCCATAGTTGTTGAAAAAAATTAGGAACTGCACTAGTTGGATGTACACAATGCATTTCCTCAAAGGAATTTGAATGAAGAAATCTATATGCAGTCTCTTCCAGGAATCATGCAACCAAGTGGCAACCAAGTATGAAAGTTGCACAAGTCACCATATGGACTAAAATAGGTTCCACGTCAATGGTTTGAAAAATTTTCCTGTTTCTTTATCAAGCTCAGATTCATTCAATCCAAGTTAGATTATTCTCTATTTACTTTAAAAGGAGAAAACAATTTCATAGCCATCTTGGTATATGTAGATGACATAATTATTGCAAGAAACAATGCAAAATATATTGAGGAATTAAAGCGACATTTACATCCCCAATTTCAATTGAAGGTTTTTAACAAACTTAAGTACTTCTTTGGCTTGGAAGTGGCCTGTTCCTCACAAGAAAATTTTCTCTCCCAACACAAATACATGCTGGATATACTGCAAAAGATCAGCATGATAAGATGTAAGGCAGCCAATTTCCCCATTCGGCAACAACACCATCTAGCGAGAGCCGAAGGGAAAACTCTTGCAGAGGCTAGACAATATAGACATCTAATTAGGAAACTTATTTACCTTACAATCACAAGGCTGGATGTTACTTATACTATGAATCTACTCAACCAATTCATGTAAGCTCCAAATGAAGACCATCTTGTAGCTGCCATACATTTGTTTCAATATCTAAAGGGCACTCTTAGTCAAGGAATTTTTCTTCCAGCTAATAATGAGTTGAAGCTTCATGCTTGTTGTGATGTCGATTGAGCAAGTTGTCCGTCATGATAAGATCCACCACTGGTTTTATCACCAAACTTGGGAAAGTACCCATCTTGTAGAAGTCAAAGAAACAACATACCATCTCATGTTCTTCAGTAGAAGCTGAGTACCGGGCAATGGCTATTACTACAAGTGAACTTACTTGGCTTAAAAGACTCCTTCATGATCTCATAGTTGATCATGCCAAACCTATGCTTCTATTTTGTGACAACAAAGCTGCACTTCATATTTCTATAAACCCAGTCTTTTATGAAAGGACAAAACACATTAAAATTGACTGTCATTTTGTTTGAGAAAGAATTCAAAGTAAGGACATTGTTGCTTGACATGTTTTTGGAACATCTCAGCAGGCTGATATTCTTACCAAAGCACTTGGGTGAGACCAATTTGATTTCCTTGCTTGCAAATTGGGCATTGTTAATCCGCATGCTCCAAATTGAGGGGAAGTGTTAAGAAGAGATAATCTTATCTCTCAAATGGGCATATCAACCGGAAGATTAGCACCAGAAGCACATGTTTTCTTTCCCTGTTGTATTTAGATATTACTAAACTTGCTGTACAAAATAAACTTCGCTTGTTGTACGAGTAGGTGTCAAACTCGAGCGTGTAAATATGTATTTATTGGCTGCAAATTAATGAAAGTGTGTGCGTAAGTATTCCACCACAGAAATCAAACATTTACAAAACCACCAACCTTGTTGCCTTCCATTCTTTACCACTGTTAGGGGGAAAAGTTTAATTCAGTCGCCTAAGCATCACCTCTCTCCAAACAAAATAGGAGTAATCTATTTTAGTGCAAATTATATGGATAGATTTTTATGAGATGTTTGCAACTGAGTAGATCACCGAGGTTTAGATGGATTCCTAAGGTGATACCCACAGTCCAGAACCCCGGAACCAGAACAAGCATGCACTACAACAAAGTAAAAACAGAGAACTGTAATAGACAATCAAATGACTGAGCTTTAATCCAAACTGTTATATGATTCTTTAACTCCATTTCACTCAATTGGAAGCAAGTTCCTGTATAATCGCTACAAGAGCAAGATCCATTTCAACTAGGTGAGTTGCAAAACTAAACCATAGGTCAGGTCAACCAAAAGTGCCACCGGCAATAAACTCACACCAGAGGAGGGGTCCAGAACGTCAATCTCAGAACTTGTCTACATTTTGAAGCAATCACTTCAGAATAAGGCCCTCAATCACATTCTTCAATAGAAACACCAAGTAATTCATGTCAACCTACCCTATCTATTCCTTGCAAATTGCACAACTGATCTCTAATAAACTAGTTCATGACAATGAATCTGACCATGTTTACAGAAGAAATTTATATATGTAAAAGAAGGAACTTACAAAACCAATCTCAATAAATCCTGCAAGTCTTGGCCCCTCCGACCATGGTCCCGTTGTTCCCATTAACGGCCACGTCACTACACCAAACCGTCAGAATCCTCCTCCTTCCGCCCCACCCTCCGTACCTGAACCAGTACTCTGCCATCACCCTCACGTTGAACCGCGTCTCGCCACGCGACTTCTCTCCATTAATCCCCTCCATGACCCGCTGGTCCACGTACGCGTTCAGCACCGAGTAACTGGCGTCCACCGTCCTCACTTCGTGCGTCCCCTGCTGGAACGGCTCGAGCCTCGTCTCAGTCAAATAGTATTCTCTATAGAAGAGGGACGAGACAACCTCGTGGTAATTCAGCGACATCTTCTTGTTGGGGTTTGAGACCTTGAACGAGGCGTTCCAGGTGCCGGTGAGCCGCTGGGAGGAAGTGGTAAGATTGTTCTGGGAGAAGGACTGGAGAGAGAAACCCGGAAGGCTGGGGCGGAAGACGAGCCAGAAGATGAGCAGGACGACGCCTAGTATGGTCATGATAGCGAAGAAGGCGATGGTCAGGCGGCGGAGCAACAAGCCGCGGCTGTTCTGAGGCGGTGGTGGGGCGTAATAGGGCCCATAACCGTACGGATTTGGGTTTTGCTGGTACGGGTAGGCGGTGGCGACAGGTGGCGCAGGCCGGCCGTTGGCGCCGGCAACTGGGTAGCCGGAGACGGGTCTAGAAGAGTCCTGCATCGGAAACTCAAACTGGGTTGGTTACCTGTGATCGGTGAGGGAATCGGTTTCGATTGGAATTAGAGCGGAGAGGAATTAGTGATATTTTTGCGTGGATTTATTGGGAAAATAAGAAGATTCGAGACATTGGGGAAGGAAATTTTGAAGCTGTAGCGGTTTCAGAGCCGTCGATCGAACGAATTTTACAAGGAGTTAGGATTTAGCGCGTTATTTTTCCTCAGTTGTAACGAGGCAGTGGAAGGCTCTTTTGGTAAATTCTCGTCTAATGGAAACTATGTACTACTGGTACCAGATACTACCATACAAAAGAGTTGGTAGCAGTATTTGTGACAACTTCTAATTTACGTGTCCTAAAGTTTTTGTTCTCGGATTGCATCGAGATTTAAGTATTAAGTTCCGCTGAAAAGTGAAAAGGCGGTTCTTATCAAGTAAGCTTTAAGATCTGACATGGAAACTTTTATAAAGTGATAATAAATCTTTTTGATAAAAGATACCCTATTTCAATTAAAAGTGAGTTAAACCATATCTTACAAACCAACGATAGCATAAAATTTTATGGAATAATCAAAATTTCTGTGACACTGAATGAAACGAAGATAATCGAATCAAACCGAACCTTCTATATAAGCTAGAATAAATATGGGATACAGAACTCATAAATAATTGAAACAAAGTTCAGGGCAAAACGATAATAACTAAGTAACGCTGGAATCAACTAGATATCAATGACCTGAATAAGACTATTTACGAAAATAAAAAGACAACCAATAAAACCTAAAAAAATAAATATTGACTTTATTATATACAATCGCCCCTATATTTGTTATCAAACGTCATAACATTTCTGTAGGGTCAAGATTCTAGTGAATCAAAGAAAAAACTTAGATCTATCGTCACCTGCGTTTAATTAAAAATCTATCTTGTGAGAGTCTCGAGTTGCTTTAAAATATCAGGATTTGAAAGAGATTGCATTCACTATAAAATTCAAGATATAATGTCAGATAAGGTCAGCTAACTAATGAAAGGAATGAAAGAAAATTAGCCAAATCTGGATCGAAGTCCGAATCTGGCTAGAACCAGTATATGATAGTGAGGGAGGCAGTAGAGAATTAGATTCTGGGAGAGAGAGTTGAGTTTGCGGCGCAGTTTGCCTTTAAGTAATAATAAATTTTACTTTTATATACATAATGATTATTTATTCAATTTTATGCTAATTAAATTTTATGTTTTAAGATGTAGCTGTTTCTAATACTTTTTATTAAAAAAATATTGTATTAATTTTTTAAGTTGTGTAAGGAAAATAATTCATAAAGAGGTAATAACTTTATAAAATAACATAGTCCACGTAATTATAGTAATATTTTTTAAACGAAATTAATTATAAAAAATAAACTATTTTAAAAAATTTTGAAAGGAATGCACCCTCGCATTATTATTAATAATAAAGTTTAAAGTTGTCGTTTTGTACATATCACCTGTTTCAATAATGCAGATGGTGTTCACTTCCTAAAATATTATAATGCCAAGGAATTTAGTTATATATATATATATATATATATATATATATATATAATATTATTCAATGAATTATTATACTTACATAATAATAACTTTTAAAATGAATTGATTCTCGATAAGAAAAAATCATAAAAATGGAAATATGATATTTTGGATTAATCTGGGTTAATGTTGAACAAATTGGGTGTCAAACTTTCATCTTGAGATTATAGTGCATGTATCTTTATCAATTGAACTAAGAGAATATTGTAACAAATCATTTTTGAATTTTTTGTTGAACAAAAGATGCTTATATACAAACGGAAAAAGAAAACCTAAGATGACAAAAATACAAGGCCCAAAACCCAGGTCCAAAAAAAAAAAAAGGATCGAGCAAAATAAACAACGTTCCCGTGTGGCGCAAGAAAAAGGAGTTGGTTATGTATCTAGTTATATTTGACTCAGTTTAAGTCTGTTCTGCTGATCTATTATTCTATATCACTCAGCCGTCCTCATTATTAATATTTTCTTTGTGTTTACTTTTTCATTTGACAATACATTTTTTTCTAAGGATGATTATTTTGGTGAACATTGAGTATCATGGTTGACTTAGTAGTAAATTTTGATTCACCGTTTCATCAAAAGAAGACATAAAGTTTGTAGCGGTGGTGAGTAATATCCAAATAATGAGTTGGGGATTATTTTGTGTTTCATTTTTATTTTATTTTTGTGTTTTCATTTTTATTTTATTTTTATGTTTTTATTTTCTTTAGTAGTCATTTAAATATTGTACTTGGATCATGGTGCATTAGTCCAACCATATATTGGTTTTAGTCAATATATTAATATGTTCAGTTAGTTTGCTACTTTATTTGTTCTTTTGTTTTTTTCAGTCTATTTCTTCAAATCTGTAGGCATGAGTGTTTGGATTATCCAAATTATTCTTGAAACTTTTACTATGGTCCATAAACTATATCATTTCTTTCATGGTGATCCTTATAAAATGTTACAAGTTGCTCATTGTATCATTCATCATTTCATCAATTACTGCATGGTCCTTGAGTTTGTTGCTAAGGGTTGAAAATGAGTCAATTCAAGTTGAGCTAGTAGGTTGATTATGTTTAATTTAAAATATCTATTGAACTCAATATTTTGTTCATATTTGGATTGAAAAGAATATAAATGAGTCATAAATGAGCTTCTAATTAATCAAATTTTAAGTCAAACTTGAGATATTTGTTTAAATTAAGGGAAAAAGCTAAAATTGTGCAGAGACATGTCTAGCAATAAGTAAATTGAACTTTTGAAATTTTTATCGGGTTTTGAAATTTTGTTTATGCTTTGTTTGATAATAGTTTGAACGAGCCTGTTGACACCCAATTTCGTCCGACCCTTTTTTTTAAGAAAATAAAAAAATTTAATTAAAAACTAGAAAAAATAAATAATAATTAAAAAATTATTAATTAATTATTATACAAAGAGAAAATTAAATTAAATATTTTTGGGGGAGGGGCATTTTTTTAGGTTAATATCTATGTGTGTACATCCAAAAAAAATTAAAAAAAATTAATTAAATATTATTATTATTAATTAATTGTTAATTAATTAATTATTATTATTATTACTGAAAAAAATTTTAATTAAGTTAATTAGTTTAAAATACATTTTTTTTACAAGGGTTTAGTTAAAAATGATAGATGTGTGTATATATGTATGTATGAAATAAAATAAAAAAAAAAAGGAAACTCCATAAAAATGACAAAATTGAAAAGTTTGGGGGTAAAAATGACAAATTAAAAAGTTTTGGGAAAATTTGACAAAATCTGAAAGTTTCAGGAGCATTTGGTAGTTTTTCGCATGAATTTTGGGCCAAACCGACGGTTCTGGCCCAAATTGACAGAAAAAGATAAAATTGTCTCAATCAGAAGTTTCAGGAGCATCCCCAAAGTCAAAGAGACGTAAAGGACTGAAACTGTCATTTTACCAAATTAGGAGATAAGTCTGTTTTTAATTAAATTTCAAAGTTTTTTTTAATTAAGGGAATCCAAGGCCCATTCCCCTATAAATAGGGGTGGAAATATGTGAAGAAACCATGAAACAAAATCAAGATTAGAGCTCCATTTAAAAAAAAGGGAAAACTGTAGAAACAGTCTCTGACCTCTCCTCCCTCTTCCCAGAAAACTAAAAACTTTCCTTTTCTCTCTTTCAGCCCACCATTTCCCTCATCCGTCAACCTCCGTTTTTCGCGCGTCTCGCCTTCCGTTACCAGCCACCGCACCTTCGCGTCTCACACTCCTCTGTCGCCAACCACCACCCGCCCGTCTCGCCCTCCTCCGTTTCCAACCACCCCCGCGTCTCGCCCTTCGCCGATTCGTCCTTCTCTCTTTCTTCCTCTCCCTCTCCGTTTCCCTCTATCTCTCTCCCTCCTGCCACCGTTCCACCTCCGTCTCGTCAGCCCGTCACCGACGAAGCCAGCCCAGGGTCTTCCTCCGTCATCGTTGCCGGAAAACAGACAAAAAGAAACAAAATCGTTTTGGCCGGAAACGTTTACCCGACCTGCCAATTTCAAATTTTAATTTTTTTTGGGTAAACCCTGTCTTAATCCTTCATCTTTGTATGATTATTCATTTTGGTCACTAACCTTTTAATTTTTGTAGAACTAATTATTAACAACTAACTTTTATTATTATTATTCCATTATAAGTCACTAACCTTTTAATTTTTGTAGACTAATTACTAACAACTAACTTTTATTATTATTATTATTATTATTATTATTATTCCATTATAAGTCACTAACCTTTTAATTTTGTAAAACTAATTACTAACAACTAACTTTTATTATTATTATTGTTATTATTATTATTCCATTATAAGTCACTAACCTTTTAATTTTTGCAGAACTAATTACTAACAACTAACTTTTATTATTATTATTATTATTATTTTTCTATGGAAGGTTATACCTCCTATTTTTTTTATTTTTTTATTTTTTAAGTGGATGGCCAAAAAGCCCCACTTTTATTTTTATTTATTTATTTATTGTCCTTTAACTTTCCTTTATTTACTTTATGTGCTTTTTATTTGTTTATTTATTTATTTATTTGCATATGTTATTTAATTTGTGCAATTTTTTAAGTGGATGGCCAAAAAGCCCCCACTTTATTTTTATTTATTTATTTATTGTCCTTTATTTACTTTATGTAATTTTTTTTTTACATAGATGGTTAAACTTATTTCACTTTTAGCTATAAAAAAATAAAATAATAACAAAATAAAAGAAGAAGTTTTTTTATGTGAATAATTAACCTTATTTTTTTAGGACTAATCAAGAATCCATTTTTATTTACAAAGCCCCCATCCTTTATTATTTTGGAACACATATTTTTTTTTTATTTCTTTATTTCTTTAAAAAGTTAACCTTTTATTCCTTTTATTAAAAAATCTTAATTAGATAATTTCAAAAATAAAAATCTTAATTAAGTATATCTTTAAAATTTATGGATTAGATAATT
Organism: Aquilaria sinensis; assembly: GCA_005392925.1. Lineage (NCBI taxonomy): Eukaryota > Viridiplantae > Streptophyta > Magnoliopsida > Malvales > Thymelaeaceae > Aquilaria > Aquilaria sinensis. Next base: position 299,571 of record SMDT01002848.1, on the reverse strand, counting down.
TTTTTAATAAAAATTAAATTAAATTAATAATAATAAATATTAAAATTATTAAAAATCCAATAAAAATTATAATTAAAAATAATTAATTAAATAAACAAAAAAACTTAAATTAAATTCCATATCCAAATGATCCAACAGGATCCATGGTTTGGAAAAATATCAAACTTTTTTTTAAATAAAATAAAGTGTCCAAAATAATAATAAAAAATATCAAATTTTTTTAAATAAGATAAAATATCAAAAAATAATAATAATAAAAAAAAATTTACCAAAATATTTCAATAATTACTTTAAAATATTTTGTCAAAATTAAAAATATATGAATATCAAGAATTTTCTTTTACTTATTTTTTTTTAAAAAAAATATATAACTCTTTGGTTTCTTTATTAAATAAATAAAAAATCTTGATATTAGATAATTAAATAATTAATTTTTGGTTCCTTTATAAATTAAGTAATTACTTAAAAAATAAAAAAAAGAAGAACTTTCACCAAACGATAAAAAAAAAAGAAAAAAGAAAATAAAAAAAAGAAAAGTAAGAAAAGAATTAAAAGAATTAAAAAAAAAAAAAAAAAAAAGAAAGAAAAGAAGAAAGAAAAAATAAAAAATAATTTTTTTAAAAAAAATTAAAATGAGTTAACATTAAAAATAAAAATTCATAAAAATTATGACAAAAAGATAAATTAATAATTAATTTAATAAAATAAAATTTTAAAATTTAAATTACTAATTTCCATATCCGGATAATCCGACAGGATTCACGGTTTTGGAAAATAAAAATTAAAAAATTCATATTCGGATAATTCGGCAGAATTTATGATATGGATTAGTAATTAATTAAAATATTTAATAATTAATTAAAAATTTCATCAAATTCCGTGTCCGGGTGATTCGATAGAATCCATGGTTCGGAAACGTCGAGTTTACTACAAAATTATATAAATTAATTACCAAAGATTTTGAAGACCACATTAATTTAAAAATCCACATCCGACTAATTTAGTTAAAGTTCTTATTTTGAAAATTAACTGAAGTTTATTTAAAAGCAAGCAAAATAAAATTGAAATCAACTAAGGTATCAATTTTGGGCGTTAAAATAGAGTTATTTTAACGTAACCATACTCCCGAACCCCCAAACTCTCGCAGACCATTTTTAGGTGTCTAATCGACCTGAGCGAAAACCGATTGGTGGCGACTCCCGAAAAACCCGCACGTTGCCGCAGAGCCTCAAATGAATTCTAAACTAAGCCAAACTTGATCTCAAGCTATTTGTTCATTTTTCACCTTTATTTGTTGTAAGTGAAAGCTTCTGGATGGTGAGGTCATTTTACTAAAAATCAAGCCAATTAGTTTTAAATTATGTGAACTTAATCTAAAATGGTTTATTTTTATTGTTACATCTTTTTTTTATTAAGAACCAATTTAATTTAAAAACTAATATTATTTAGATGTAATAATTCATTGAAAATATAATTTTTATAATCACATTAATTTTTTATAAATTTTTTATTTTTAATACCTAAAAAAATATAATTTAATAACATCATGAAAATTTACTTTAAAATTTATTTTTAGATCTATATAATATTGAATTTGAAATGAAATTAGTTTCACATAAAAAATGTAAAAATAAAAATAAGTTATTTTAAATTAAGTTGATTCAAGTTAAAACGAATTTACTCTAACTCAAAATCTTTTTTTCAAAAGTTACTAAAAGATTGAATCATGCTAAATCAAAATTGAAGTGCTAATCGTGCACTTAAACAAGACTGGATGCAGTACAAACATGTACGCACGCGGTGTTTTATTAAAAAAAATGGCAGGTGTACTTTTTATGTGTTAGTATTCTAGATAATAGAATCTCTATTTTAATAGTTCCAAACATATAAATAAAGTCTTTTTAATGTTAATTTATTAGTTTTTTTTTTGTAATCAGAAAACTAGAACAAAAACATTAGGAAAGAATTGTATAGGTGAGTTGATGGGCAGGTAATACTTTCTGTCGTGGTACCAGGATGATTGAGCAATGATGGAAAGAATCTAGTATTTTTTTCAGCTAATTGGTAATCCGGAGAATATTTTTACTGATAGATAATGTGTCTGAAAGTGCCTATAAAACTTATAAACAATATTAGTGATTTCTCTCATTCTTTGAGTTGCTGCAAATGAAACTTGGCAAAAAGTAGTGTTAAGCTTGACTGCTAAAATAGATTCATATAGGGGAAAAAGTGTACTATGCAAAGCAGCAGCACCTGTCCTAGACGCCTGACTCCCGGCCCTATCAGCCAGAAAGTTTTTGGCCAAAAGGCCCTTTTACCCCCTAAACTTTATCAACTTGGACTTTTAACGCCCTAAACTATGAATCAGTACCAATCACCCCTTGAATTATGTAAAATAGGACCTTTTACCCCTTAATGAATCACATGATGGGACATACACTTGATATCACATGCTTCATTAAACTGAGTCCAGGGGGTAAAAGGTCCCGTTTAACAAAGTTTAAGGGCCCATTAGTACTGATTCAAAGTTCAAGGGGTTAAAGGTCTGAGTTGATAAAGTCCAGGGGCCCAAAGGGCCTTTTGGCCGAAATTTTTTTGAAAGTGTATGCCTAAATTGATTATGGTTATGTCCCTATGAACTACAAAGGGTGGCCAGAAAATCAAAAGGAAAATGTGAGAACCTCTACTGGTAGTCATTGGCGATGGAAAGTTACATAAAAAATAATTTCTTCTAGATATTAAGGAGGCAACAAGAAAGTAAGCATTTTTTAAGGTGCACTCATTGCGAGCAATCCAAATTGCCCAAAGAGTAGCTACAAGGAAACAGTGCCAATCCAGTTTAATTTATTAGTTGCTGGTCATGAATATCCATGTTGCAATTACCATTGGCTCATCCTAAACATGTTCCAATCCAACTATATACAAATTTTACAAGAATAATACTCTTTCCGTCCCAAAAGTTTTAATACATTTGATTTTTTATTGTATTTTGACTTAAATTTATTCATACTATTGTTTGTTCAAAAAATCAAAAAAATGTATTTAGAAACTACATATCTTGAATTATCATTCATATATAAATATTTTTTATTTATATATCAAAATTTTGAAAATAAAAAATCTTAGATTAATTGCAAAAAATAAATAGAGCAAAACTTTTGGGACGGAGGGAGTAATTAATACTCGGGTTGTCTCATATTTTTTGCACAATTTACTTTTTTTTACTTTATTTCAAATCTTATACTCCCACCGTCTCATAATAATTAAAACGTTCTCTTGGGCATGAAGATTAAAGTGTATGTAATTTATTTAATTTTTTCAATTTTGCCTGTGAAACTAAAATTAAAAAAAAATCTTTGTGAATTTTGTGTAGTGAGAGTTTAAATAATGATTAAAAAAAATAATCTTTTTTTGGGTTTTGTGCAGTGAGAGTTTATATGAAGATTGAAAAAAAGATTATTTATTAAATTTTGTGTTGTGAGAGTTTAAATAAAGGTAGTAAGGTAAATTGGAAGTTGAAAAGTTTTTAAAAAGGAAAATATTTCATTGTTTTTGGGAAAATCAAAAAAGAAATATTTTTCATTCTTTTTGAGACAGAGAAAGTACTATTTTAATAGTTGGTAAGTCATTTTTCTATTTTATTTTTAAAACTATTATTATAATATTTATTTCCTTATATTTTTGTTAATCTACATATAAAAATAGAAAGATGAAAGTGAAAAGAATAGAATTTTTCTCTTTTTTTTTTAAACCTTGATATCAAACCGAAATGTTTTAAGTAAAAGTATTATGAAACATCTCAATAGGTTGTAGACAAAAGAAATGAGTCGTGTATCTATATATAAAGGAGTAAATTGCATAAATAGTCCCTAACCTTTAATTATTATTTCATTTTAATCTCTAATGTACTGAATATTCTGTTTTGGTCCTAAACCTATTAAAATTATTTTTTTTTGTCTCTTATTAGATGAAATTTATTAACTCAGAATAATTGTCTAATATAAACTTTTGAAATTTTTGATTTAAATATTCGACAACTGTCTTCCGGTAAATTTAAATAGTTTAATATTTTTTATAATAAATAAAAAATTTAAACTAGTAGTTTTTTCTTTCTGAATAAAATAAGTTCAATTTACAGAAAAAAAAGATGATTTGAACTTTATATTAATTATAAAAAAATTATTATACAGATTAAATTTAACATAAGACAGTTATTAGATAATTTAAATTATGATCTAAAATTTTTTCATTAGATGAATATTTTAAGTCAACATATTTCATCCAATGAGACCCTATTTTTAATAGATTTAAGACCAAAATAAAACTTTTTAATAAGTTTAGGACCAAAATAAAATATTTAATAAATTAGGGACTAAAATGAAACAATAGTTAATGAATAGGGATTATTTATGCAATTTACTCATATATAAAGCTATCAACTTGTTCAAGCTTTATACACGAATATATAATGTGTCTCGACACACCTTCAAAAAGCACCCGAGTTTTTGGGCACTTTGGTAATTGGTTGTGGCGAAAGATATAAAATCTAGCTCAGCGGACGGACAAGACCGCTATACCTTCTATCTGCCTTTTGTCCTCTGAAACGTTAAAAAGCTCCTAGCTGCTCGAAATGGTCTGGACACATTTGCTGGTATAACTAGTTAAGCTACTTGAAGCAACTAACTGAACCACCAGCTCTGGTGACAGTGTACAGTTTCGAGTCTTTGACGGTTTTGTTGGTGCAACTAATTCCTTCTAGACCACAATATATGGTTCTGTATATGTTACAGTTATATAAATAAATAACAACAACGGACATATCTACAGATTTTTTTTTTCATTTTTTGGTTTTATAATTGTACAAGTGGGTCACCAAGTCATTATATAAAACAGTTGTTCCTTCCATTCATAAATTCAATTTTAATTACGCTATCAGCTAAATTAGTTAGTAATGATATTGAAATCAACGTTCTAGAGTGTTTAAGGAATTGGGGTGCTACTACCATCGATTCCATCACACAACTATAATTAAATAACCCAATAATAATGATAATAATGATTTCATCCTCTATAAAGTATAACCAACACATATAATTTGAAAGATTTCTATGCTAATATGTAAGTGTTGAAACGTTAATTTAGAGTGTACAATACTTTTCGATACAATATTTGGAAATATAGTTTCAAGTATATAGTGTGTACAATATCCACTACATTAATCTTCAAAAAAATTTAGTAAGAGCACAGGCCACCTATGGACACTAACAAGAACCGACGAGCTGGGACTTATATTTTAGGTATGATCAGTTCATAATTACAAATTAAATCTTCGATAGTACGTTAAAAAAATACAAAAAGAAAAGCTACATATACAATTACATATCCAAAGAATCATAGTTATGAAGTACACAAGAATTTGAACTTATCGGAAATTTATATATGTTCAAACATAGCGTAAGAAAAAAAAATACTACAAGTGATTGGAACAAAAAGCATAATGATAATGGAAATTTTTTTTAAAATTTTTAAATAAAGTAAAAAGACATTGAAATTAGATTTCTTATGAGATCAAGAAAAACGCACTACGCACTTGGTGCCACGGAACTCGCCGACGGCCCAAAGAACACTAGCCGGAAAACGGACGGTCAGATTGCCACATGTGGCAGTCAAAGCGTGCCATTGTTCATACTGAAACACATACCCGAATCCGATCAGAACGGTGGCTTGCAGCTCCAGACGGAACGTCGACTCACCCCGATCCACTGCCGTCATGGTCAAACCCTCCGCCTTGACGTCCAAGTAACTCCCTCCACTCCCATCCCTCATCAAGTAACCCGTCGTAACCGGGTCGAACAGATTCGAGTCATCATTGATGATAGCAAACTTCACTTTCTTGAACCCCACGATGGAGAACCGAGCTGGGGCGCCGACAAAGAACGTTGCTCTCAAGTCGGCGATGGTTTTGTTGTGGGCAGAACGAGTGGAGTCTGCAGCCGAGGAGACTGATTCCACCAGGATGGCGGGGGCGGGAATGTTGGAAGTGAATCGGACCCAGACGCCGACGATGGCGGCAGAAGTGATGAGAAACAGAGAAAGGAAACAAAGGAACCAGACAAGACAGCGGTGTTTGAAGGGTTTCTTCGGGGTTTCGTCGCAGGGCTGATCGTAGGTGGGGCTTTGGTAGTGGAGGAAGTCAACATTGACGGGGTATCCGACGGCGACGTCGTCTTGCCGAGTTTCGTTTTGCTCCGGCATGGGTGAAGAAGAGTGAGAGGAATTAGGGATTCGGGTTTGAAATGTGTGCTTACAAAAGTAATATTGTTTTGGGATATGTTATTAAATATGGAAGTCTAAGATTTTAGTCATATTCTTTTTTGGAATTTGTTTTCCATAGTTCTATTAATCGGGATTCTGTAAAGTTTTGCCTTTTTTTTTTGAAAAATTTGTGCCTTCCTCTTAAATTATTTATGTACTTGAAGTATCTTATGTATGGTAAATGAGGAGTAATCTATTTGAGGTATATATTATTGGTACCAAAACGGCCACCTCTCAAAATAAAGTTTTCGTCTTGATTAACATTTGTACGCTATACAACTATATTGACTCTAAAAGTTCAAATAAATGTTTTACATGATCTAACAAATTTGGTGCTTTGTTGGAGTGGTTGAAATTACTTAACAGGATTTGGAAGTTGTGAGTTTATATCTCTAACATCCAATTACAACTTGGCTGAGGATAACATGCACCAAGTGCAGGCAATACACCTGTACTTTTTCAATTATTTATTGTTTTGCCACTAGTTATAAATTGTTTTGTTTCTTTTAGAAAAAAACTCAAAGCCACTTTGTACGGATCTTCTTTTTCATCTAGAAAGGAACCTAGATCGACTCAGAATCTTCTTCTTCATCCTGTACACCTTTTCCCTTTTTTTCCTCTTCAACTCTAGCACAGCAAAGCTTGCCGGATGTCTTGGATCATGAACCTCTCTTCTCTGCCCTGTTCCATATATGGGGTTCATTTAGCCGGTCCAATAAAGTCTAACAAATAAACGTTTTACATGATCTAACAAATTCAGCGCCTTGTTTAGGGGTGTAATTTTCGGGTTAGGGTCGGGACCTGAAATTTACAACCAATCTAGCCATATGAAATCTGAAATCTGAACTGACCCTATTTAACATTAAAACCCGAACCGACTCTAATCTGAAAAAAATCGGATTGGGTTGGGTCTGAAACTTGGAAAGGTGTAAAAAAAATGCGCACACATATATCAGGAATCCAACATATTAACTAAAAGCAACTTCATAAGTTAATCTAAAAATTCACATTCTGTAACCTAAAAGTAACTTCATAACACATAATAGTCATAAGTTAATCCAACACATACACATTAAACGTTACATTTGCCAAGGGCCAATATTTTTAAATAGCACTTATTCGGGTTCGGGTTGGATTCGGGTTCTAACTGAACCAACCCAATTTCTGACCTTTTAAACAGGTCAAGTTCGGGTTGACCCGAATAGTCCTTATTCATCTCTTTAACCCGACCCTAACCCGTAAAATATGGTCGGGTTTCGGGTTAAGGCCAACCACTTACACCCCCAACCTTGTTAGAGCGGTTGAGATTATTGAACAGGATATGGAGGTTGTGGGTTTATATCTCCAACCTCTATTATAACTTGGTTGAGGATAACATGCACCAAGTGCAGTACACTTGTACTTTTCAATTATTTATTGTTTTGCCACTAGTTATAAATTGTTTCATTTTTTTTAGAAAGAAACCCATATTCATTCCACATGCATCTTTTTCTTCATTTAGAAAGATACCCAAATCGACTCAGCATCTTCTTCTTCATCTTCCACACCTTCTCCCTTCTTCTCCTCTTCAACTTTAGCATGGTAAAGCCCTGCTCGATATCTTGGATCCTGAACCTTTCTTCTCTACCTTATTTCATATATAAGTCCCCTTTGCTAGATGATAAACTTTGCAACTTTGGCATGATGCATCTCTATGGTGAGGTAGAGCAGTAAGAGATTAACAAGAAAAGTATGATGTTTGAGAGTGTTGGGCTTTGAAGGGTCATGAATTTTTAGCCTTCCACCTACTTGCAGGGGATGAAGTTCTTGATTTGGTCCCATGAAGAAGAAATAGAAAAAGGTAGTAGCAAGGGGTGGCTTGTTTTTTTGATTTGTTGGGAGGAAGTGAATAGATAGCAAAAGTGAAAAAAACAAACAGAACGGCAAGCAATTTTTTCTTCAGCCGTGACAATTTCATGACCTTTCCACTATAAAAACTCAAATAACAATTACAAATATCAATTTTCTCAAACTTTCAATCTCTTATCTTCTTCAAGCCTTACAACAAACCACATTGAATTTTCTTACACACTCAAAATTCTAAGACAATAAACTATTTAATGGGTCATACCCAAACCCAAACCACATCAAAATAGGAAAAATAAATCCTAAACAAATAGAAAAACTAACACCAAATCCTAAACAAACTAAAATTTTTAAGCTTTTTGAATTTAAGCCAACTAACCCAACAAGCTCTGCCTTAGCTCAAATCCTCCTAAAATGAGAACATGTGACAACATCCACAAACAAATGAAGATGACTAAGAACAACAAACACCACTAAGATGTGAGCACAACAACGAATGGAAACGATCACATACATTAACACACATGAACAAAATCTTTAATTTTAAACTTGTACCGAGTCATTGTTACCATGCCACTACCAAACATCCATAGGATGATTCCTTAGGGCCCTCACTGCACTGCATACACAAAACACTTCATTATAACGCAAATGAACAAATGGATCCATCTAAGACAATTCCCTAAGTTTCACCACACCACAAACCATCTTTAAACATCAAATCATCATCAACTCTATCATATCATCAATCCAAATGTTCTACCATACCAAGTATCAAACCATACACTTCACCATGGAATGACCAAATCATAAGTTTTGATACCACTTATTGAGCAGAAGTGAAAAAAATAGCAGAAGTGAAAAAAATAAACATAATGACAAGCATTTTTTTTTCAACCATGACAATTCTACGACCTTTCCACTGTCAAATTCAAATGATAATTACAAACACCAATTCTCTCAAACTCTCAATCTTTAATCTTCTTCAAACCTCACAATACACCACATTAACTTTTCTCACACACTCAAAATTCTAACACAAAAAGCCTTTTTATGGGTTACAATCAACTCATACCACATCAAAATAAAAAAAATAAATCTGAAACAAATAAAAAAACTAACAACAAATCCGAAACAAATTAAATCCTTAAGCTTCTTGGATTTGACTCAACAAACCCAATACGTTTTTTCTTGCACTTAATCAACGACGGCTGTTGTTTCTTCTTGGGTCTCCTGTAGGGATGTTAATAGATATTTGCCCTAACGAATATCCTACCAAACTAATGTTAAGTATGTGCTCATTGCACTAATTTGATTTGGAAAAATTATTTATGATTGATCTATAGCTAAGTTGATTTCTGTTTTTATTATTAATATTATTTTTTTCCAAGATCAATTTCAATAATTTTTTGTGGTACTCTATGATTTGGGGTGAAAGTTCAGGTTAACAGATCGGGTTTGGGTTGAAGACTAATTTTACAGCTTGTCTCTAACCTAAAAAATTCTAACCCGCTCTAACCCTAATTGTATGTGCAAACCATCCTAACCCAAAAATTTTCATGTTAGGGTCAGGTTTTTGCTTCTTTTCTCCTCCACTTGTGCTATGTCCTCACCTTTACCGCATTAAAAAAAGTCACTATGACGAGAATGACGACTGAGAGAAAGAGGTGAGAGATTGACTGCGAGAGATAGAGAGTAATGGTGGTGGGCTAAGAAGGAAGGCAAGAGAGAGAGGCAAAAAGGGAAGGTGAACCAAGAGAGTGAGGAGAATGATGGCGAGAGAGCAAGGAGAACAACAATGACAAAGCGACTATGAGAGAGTTATGATGGAGAGATACAAAGGAAAAAGGTAGCGGTTGAGAGGAAATAGAAGATGCCGAAGAGAGGGCTGAGGAGAACATAGATAGACAATGTACAAAAAAAATTAGGGTTAGAATAAGGTGCAAAGTGGGTTGTGTTAGTTTAGGATAAGTGGGCTTGGTCATGTTATGTAATGTGCTGGGGGTTGGATAGGATAGGTTGTGGGATGGTGGGCTGGGCATCGAAAACGTACCAAAGCATATTAAAATCGGGTTATTTTGGGTTGTTTCGAGTTACGCAACCCTATCTGATTTTAGAGCTCCTAGAATCGGGTTGGATTGGGTTGGCCCGAATTAGCATTTTCTACATATTAGCCCGATCAGAACCCAAAATATAGGGTTGGGTTCGGGTTCAAATTTATTCAGACAAATTTATAGTTCTGTAAAATAATATATTCGTTTCGTAATTAATATAATTATAGACAAAGTGATACTCCTACAAAACATGCTATAAAATGTTGCTTTAAAGATGTTGGTGAGCGAAACAAGAGATGTAACGGGTTGCAACAATATTTAATGCTTTTGCTTCCAGGTGTTTTTTTTTCCCCCTAAGTACTGCCCGCCTGTTTCTTGTTTTGTTTCTTGCAGCCCAACCTTCTTTTTTTTCTTTTCTGTTTTCTGTCTAACTCAACAGCTTTGCCCATGTTTTCCCGAGTGTTTTTTTTTTCGGAAATAGATCTCTTTGTGTTATATAAACAATGCACCTAACTAGACTCAATGAAATTTTATTTATTTTAGAATTTTCTAGCCAGGTCAGTTGCGAGCTAAGCTAATATGGCCCATCAACGAATTGAATCTCTAATTTTTACTTGCAGCAACGTCTGCAATAGTTAAGGTGTTAAATACCGTTATTATTAGGTATACCGCATCCTAAAATTTTAAGCTATAATGAATGGTATATTGCGCCACATACCGTTATCGTTACCGCAAAAATTAAATGTTAAAATATTATTTTTAGATGATATAATTTATTTAATAATTTATTTTTACACATTTTATATGTATTCTAATTTTTCTCATCATAAATTATCAAATATAAATAAAATATATATGATAGAAAATATTTAGTTGGGCTAGCATGTACTAGAAATCCAATTGAGGGATATTATTCAACCCCACAGGAATCTTTAAGCTGCTACTATCCATTAAATTGTTATATTAATTACGAAAAGTAACAAAAAAAATAAAGTAAATGTTTATTTTATGATATGTGTATTATTTATATTTTAATTTTTTTTATATATTTATGATATTGTTTATGTAAAATAAAAAAAAAATAGACACGAAAAATTAAATACCGCATGGTATGTACCACAGTATTTGTGGTATACCGCAATTTTTTTGAAAATATACATACAAAAAATGTGCGGTATGCGGTATACCGCAAAACACCGTGGTATACCGCGCGGTAAAATGACAAAATAAGAAAACATTTGTACCGTGTACCGTGTACCCGCAATAAGCAGTATACTGCGGTATTTAATTCAGTGGCAATAGCTACAACAATTCTTTTATCTTTGGGAAATTACACAAACTACCTAATCTACATTTTACCCACTATTCTCTTCACGTCATCTAAACAAAAAATTTTAAAATAATAATTTAAGCTGTATTGTAGCTATATTTCAATAATTTTAAGTTTTTAATACTTTTTATAATTAACTGATATTTAAAAAATAATAATTTATATTTATAAAGAAGAAAATATATTTACAGAGATGAAAAATTAATAATTTAAAATTCATTTACAGAGATAAAAATTAATGATTTAAAATATCTATTAATAGTAAAAAAGATATTAAAAAGATTGAAATTACTTAAAAATAACTATCATACAATTTAAATTAGTTATAGAAAGTAGGTGTCAAATAGTGTAAAAAAAATTGAGGACAAAGTGTAGGTTTTAAAAAATAAGAAGGAAAAGTGTACGTTAGGCTAAATCAAATGTGTTATTATAAGTTTACCGCATTATTATCTAATAGGTCTATTTAGGTATAGGAAAAACTCTTTGTTTTTTTGTTCATCTCTTTCTTCTTCCTTCTTCGATCTTTCTGATTATCATATTAAATGAAGACCACTTTTGTTTTGCTTATAGTTCAAATCAACACGTATTTATGTCATCCTCTTTTTTATTTTTTTTGTTTTTATCTGTTAATAGTTTTTTCTTATACTTTGAAATGAAAAGAAAATCATAAGACTAAAATGAAAAAAGAAATTCAATAAAATAGTAAAATTAAAAAAGAGTAAGAAGACAAAAAAAAAACTAATTAAAGGAAAACGAAATAACTCAAATGAACAATAAAACAAAAATAAAAAGAACATAATCATGGTTATTAATTTATCAATTAGTGGTTGTTGATTTACTCATTTTATTTGTTCATTTATTCAGTTTATAATGTTCATATATTTTTCATTTCGGTTCATTTTTCGTTATTTGTTGCTTAAATGTTTTTCATTTCGGTTCATTTTTCGTTATTTGTTGCTTAAATGAGTTGGTCCCATGCACCAAAATAAAAGAGGCAGAAAAACAACGAAATGAATCAAATGAATGTGGAACAAGACTAAAAGAAGATGATTTTCATTTGTTCATTTATACATTTTGATTGTTCATTTATATAATTATTCCCCGTGTTTCTATTTCTAATTTTTAATTCATATATCACGTTTGTATTCACAAACTAAGTCAAAAAATAATGAGTAAACTGGAAGGGGATGATCTGTCATGTAGTCGACCAGCTTTTGTGGCCAGAGCAAAAAAAAAAAAAGAAAGAAAGAAAACATTTCTCTGTTAAAAATAAATATATAACCTTTTAAAAAAACTTATAATTGTTGGAATTTGGAAAATAGAAGATTTTACATTGTGGCACAAATTAAATGACATTCTTAGCACCGTATACAACATGTGGTTCTCTAGGATTTTGAGGATTTTTTTTATTTTTTTCCCCGGGTATGCCTGAGTGCTGTTTGCATGCAGGATTTGATGTTGCACTTTAATAGAAAAGTAATTTGCCTCTGCCTCAAAATAATAATTTTACATAAAAAGAAGTATATTGAAAAAGGAACTATTATAATTATAAGTAACGAATAACATATGATTTTCAACAAGAACAAGCATAAATATAAATTCGGAAAAAGAACATATACTGCAGAATGTTCTTCTATTGTTAATGGTGCGTCATTTTGACTAAAATTATCATTTAAAAAAAAAACAAGTATGTATCGCGGAGGGTAATATATATCGCTGAGTGTATAGTTTGGGCCAAAGAGCACTATTAATCACAAACTTTAATTTCAAAATCAGTTCTCAATCCCCCTTTTGTAGCATATGGCCCCAAATTTTTATAATTGGATATTTGTCCGTCCTTAATTAGCTGTAAGCAAGTCTGAGGTGACACTAATATCTGCTTTATAAAAGAAAAAACTGATAATTTAATAGTTAATTAACTATAAAAATATATAGTGTAAGTTTAATTCATTATTAGACAGTTATCAAACAGTTTAAATTAAAATTTAACAAACTGATGCTTAATAGTTATGTAAGAGTTAACTTTGATAACTGTCATCCCATAAATTTAAATTGTGCTATAATTTGTTGATATTTCATCGCCCATTTGAACTATTAGTTTTCCTCTTTGTAAATTACCAAGTTAGTATTGCTTAAGGTTATGGACAACTATGTAACGCACTATAAATATTTGGGAGTAATATAGCATGAAATGAAGGTTGGAAATTCATTTTCTATGGCAATTAAAAGTTTCGGACCAGTGATGCTTTTTACTTGTATAGTTTGTTATGAAAGTGAAATTATTTTATGCAATCCAATGTTACTTTCATTCATATGCATTTTGGGAAATTTACATTGACCCCCACTGAGGTTTATCTGAACCTAGACTTTTATGCCACCTTATAGCTATGGCACCCTATGGTTACCTCCTCACGAATCATTAGTTCTGGGGTAAATAGCACCAATGCTTCCAAACCTCTAATTCTCATTGCAAATCAGCCCCTAGTCTTCATTTTGTTACAAATTGATCATAAATTTTTATAATTCAGTACATATTGGTCTGTAGCTCTAAGTAGACACAAAGCTTGATTTATATAGAAGAAAAACTCATAGCTCAAACTAGCCATTAACTGTTAGAAAATTATGAAACAGTTTGAATTTATTGGAAGATAACTACTGAACAATTTGAATTTGTTAATTCTCACGAATCATCTAACACTAACTTTTTAAATTATAATCTAAATTAACTGTTTGGTAATTATTTATCCATAAATTCAAACCGTGTCATAATTTTTCAACAGTTAATAGATAATTTAAACTATCAAGTTTTCTTATTTGTAAATCGAGTTTCTAAACCTACCTAGGGCTACGGACTAATATGCAATAAATAATAAAGATTTGTGATGAATTTGTAACAAACTAAAGGTTTGGGACCAATGATTTGGGATCAATTTGTGACGGGAATTAAAAGATTTGGGACCAATGATGCTAAATAGAAGATGAGCTTCACGACTCGTCCTCACCGTGTTCCGGCCTCAAACTGTCGCCGTCCACCCTCACCAACCGTCATTCATCCGTCTGGAGGTTATTGGCATATCATCGACTTCAAAAGCCAGACTGTGACCAGCCCAATAAAAGGCAGCAGATCGAGCCCGGAACATGTTAATAAATTTGTGTATATATGAGAAAAAACAACGAAAACTGTTAATATGAGATACATATGGTTAATTTAGAATCTATTTCTTCTATAGCCAGATGTTGGCTGGCGAAAAATTTTACATTTACAGGGCATTAGATATTACTAGATGTGGTCTGCACCCATGTTTTGCTGCGAGTTTTGTTAGACTCATGGTAGTCTTAGTTTAAAATATATCTTTGTTGATATCTTCATCAGGCTCTATTGCCCTCGATTTGTCTTCATAATAAACAATCCGTTGGAATTAGAGAAACCATGTTTTCTTCATCAACAAGTTGTTCTTAACCTCTAATATCTTTAACTTATCGGATAACCAAATTTCATACTAAAAGGAGAATATAGAGGGTTCAATTGGACTAGTGTCAATCAGTTGGATAAGATCACCATCTTTACAAATTACACTCAGGCTTTCCTTCAATTAACAGATTACTCCTGTTCCACTCAATTAAATGTTGAAATAGATTTCAGAAAATTCCGACACCATGTCTGCTTGTTTTAGAAGGTCATTTTGATGGTCATCCATCCATTGGACCAGTGGCGGAGCTAGGTTTTTAGGCTCAGGGGGGTTAGGTGAATATAAGACTAGCAACGGTCAAAACCTAGGAGAAAAAAATTATTTAAAACGTTTAATTTTTTTTTTTTTGTAAATTCATCTCGAGGTTTTCAACTATTGTATATTTGTCTCATTTTGGTCACTAACAACATTAACTGTTGGTAAAATGACAAATTTGCAATGCCAGACAATAATTTTAGATGAATATGCAATAGTTGAGAGGTTGAGGACACAACTTGTAATGAAAATTAAAGATTTATGACTACTAGCACAATTTACTCTTTTAATATTCTTCACCGGTTCGGGTGGCAAATATCATACTTGGTCCTTAAGTTCTCACAAAATAATCAAATTAATATATAATATTTATAGAGTTCCAAAATTCCCGGGGGCAGCACCCCTGAGCTATAGGTGGCTCCGCCACTGCATTGGACTGGTTTGCAGCAAGCTCATTGGCTGGCCACTTCAACCCTTAGGTCTTCTCCCCCAGCTGTTCTCTTTTTCGTTTTCTTTCTTTTTTATTACCAAAAAAACCAAACTATAAAAAGTATAAACTATAAATATGGATGACATATACGATCCTAACATAAGAGGTTGCATGCACCATTACACTCTCTCCATCCTATGATTGGTGAAGAAAATTTCTAGATACAAAATTAAAATATATAAAATTTATCTTATTTTTTTCAATTTTTTCTTCGAAACTTAAATTTAAAAACAAATATATGAAATCACTAAAAAAATCTGAAAGCTAAGGCTCGTTATCATCATCAACTGTAATGTAGTTCCCATTTTGCTCAATAGACCCGAAACTTGTCGGTTGCCGCCCTCTCCACAGCTGCCAGTTTCACCCATCTCAAAACTGAAATATATATATAGATATGTTCATATCAATTATAATCATGCATCAATATTATTGTCATCATTTAGGGAACGGAGCTAGTAAATTAAATATCGTCGGTGGGTGCAACAATTGATTACTCATAAAATATGCATGTAAAAATTAAAATATTCCGTGTGCATGAAAAATTTCCCATAATGAGTGGAGCTGCCTGTTTTCGTTATAACAACTCCAGACAAGCATGAAACACTACTTAACGCCAATTGATTTCACATGCATGGCTACAGTTATCACCTTATTTTTTTTTAATATCAGATGAGAAAAATACTATTTAAGTTGCATTTTCTGGAAGAAACAATGATGGTTTGAATTTTTCATTAGTTATAAAAAAAATATTAGATAGTCTGAATTTATTTAAAGAAAATTATTAAATTGTATTGCATTTAAAATTATAATTATAATTTCTATTTTTAGCTATTATGAAAAGTTATTAGACAAGCAAAGAGCTTAGGGCAAAAATTTTATTCACTAGTTTTTAAATTTAAGGTTTTTACTATTAATCAATTCGTATTTTGTTGCGGGTTAATCAATGAAAATATAAATTTTTTATATGTACAAATAGCAATTTATGTATATATAGATATATTTAATGTGTATGATTTAAAATAAAATAAAATAAAATACTCGTTGTTTTAGCCCATGTACTGTGATATACTACAGCAAAATTGTAAAAAAAAAAAAAAAGAAAAAGAAGAAGAAGACAAAAATGCGTTGGTGAAAAAAAAAAACAGAATATATATACCATACAATAAATTGATAAAATATGAAAATATGTGGTACGAGGAAGCTTATCATCAAACGGCAGATTTTGGTTGCCAAAAAGAAAAGTCGAAAGAACAGAATTTGGTCCATATTTATGTCTATTATGGTTTTCATCTATTGCCAAATGCGTAGCAAGTATAAAAAAATATATATGTTCCCTTTAACTAGACTTTTTAGTATTGTTCTGGTCTGGGACAAGAATAGTGTACCATGACAAAAAAATCAATTCCTATAACAAATACTGTTCCCTTAAACACTAATTTTTTTTATGAATTATATAATACTCTCTCCATCCCATTTTGGATGAAGTGTTACTATAGGTGCAAAAATTAAAATATGTGTAATTTATGTTGTTCTTTATATTTTTAACTTTGAAGATAAAATAATTTTTTTTTAGTTTTGTGTAGTGACAGTTTAAATGAGGATTAGATTTTTTTTTATGTTTTGTGCAGAAAAAGTTTAAATTATGATATTAAATTAAATTAGATATTAAAAACATTATAAGAAGGGAAGCAGTTCATTCCTTTTAGAGCAGTAAAGAAAAATACTTATCAGACAGAAAAGTAATGAACTAATTATTTTGTTTACTTGTAAGAAGCGTCACCGGTGGTGCTGCTGATAGCTGATTACGCTGCTAGGCGGGGTCTCTCAACACAATCTCTTCTAAGACTCGGCCGGTTGAAATTGTTTCGTAACATAAGAGACATTTCGTTTTAACTTAAATTAATTTAATTTAAAATATTTTTTTTATTTTTTTTATCAGGAACCAATTTTATTATTAATAGTCAGATAAATGCAAATTAACAAAAAGGCAAAATTACAAAAGCTCCTATGGTTTAATCTAATCTACACTTTGCCCCTCTATTTTAAAAAATCTACATTGTACCCCTAACTGCCTTTATAGCATCCAACAACAACTTCTGAAATTCTAAATTAAACTATTTGATAATTATGTTCAAGTAATTTTAAGATTTTTGATATTTTTTTTCATAACTAACCGAGCTTTAAAAAATACTGATATGTATTTAAAAAAAGAAAAATTCATTTACAGAAAGAAAAAACTGATAATTTAAAATGTATATTAACTATAAAAATATATTGAAGAGATTAATATTACTGGAATATGACTATTGTATACTTTAAATTATAGTTTCAGACGTTATTCTTAAACAATATAAAACAATCACGGGGCAAAATATAGATTTTTAAAAATAAAGAAGATAAATTGTAGGTATATGTGAATCTTAGAGATAATTGTAACTTTCCCTAACAGAAATAAGAGAGTCTGACCCAACAGTAAGGTGGAGCTGAGAAAAATAAAATCAAGAAAAAGCTATTATTAATAGTTCTATCTTTTCTTTTCTTTTCTTTTTTTTTGGGGGGGGGGGGGGGGGGGTTGTTTACGTTGAAAGAAATAGTATTAGAAAGCACCATCTGAAGACAATTGAAATTAAGTCCAAGAAGGCTTGCATTTACAATTTTTTTTTTTTTGCAAGAGTATTTCATCCCCTGCAACATGTCCGCCTTGAAAAGGTAGGTTGCATTTCTTCGACTCATAATAAAAGAAAATTCCATACATCTCCCAATAATTTCCGCTATAAGAATCCAATTCCTGTAATTAATAGAAGAATTATTTCTGCGGATGGGACTGCGAAAGGGGGGTTTAGTCAGTCAGATGATTTGAGATGGAAAAGAATATTGTTGGGTTCAAATTAACTTCAAACTAAAGCCTTTCCATCTTCATCCCAGTTTTATTCTTCCTTCTTTTTCCATAGCGCTGGAATCCTAAGCTCCTTTCGCCAAATTAAAGCACCCCTTGCCTTGAAAATAATTTCAACAAATTAATAAAAGAGATACCTAAGACAAATTATCCATGAATCAGTAAGGGCCTGCAAGAAAGTCTTGAAACATTATGCCCTTTATGTTTGAGGATACACTGGACAAGTAATTTGAGCAACAAATAATGGACCCCATAAAGACCTTTCATCTTGAACTTTATCGACTTGGACCTTTTATCCTCTATAAGTTTGCACATTTTACCTCTTATTCTACTTAAATCACTGCGTAAGTTATATGTTGACCAAAATAAAGATAAAATGAAAGATGAAGGGCTGACTAAACATTTGACTCAGAATTTTGCATTATTTTGATTATCTGCTTCAATCTTCTCAATTTGAACCATTTAGGAAACCATTAATCATGTATAATCTACATAATTCAACCGGCATTCTGCACCAAAATGTGATTTATTTAATTCTAGTACCTAACTCATTCACAGAATTAGAGGTTTTTTTAAGAAAAATAACTAGTCAGTTCTTTATCTTTTGTTTTGTCTTCCTTTTGGCCCTAGTATAACCTAAACAGTCATTAAGTAAGCTAAGGGGTAAAAGGTATCAATTTTCAAAGTTTGAGGGATGAGTGAACTCAAGTCAAAGTTTAGGAGTAAAGAGTCCAAGTTGAAAAAGTTTAGGGGTAAAAGGGATTTTAGGCCATTAACTTACCGGAGCCTAATCTAAGATGTGTCTAGCTAGGAACCACAAACCATCACTTATAAACATTAGACAGCTGGGTCGTCTCCAAGGATAAGCTAAACTCTAGACATTCAAAGTTAATGACAAAAGTTTTCCATTTGATACATATGAAATAATATAGGAACCAAAGGAGCATATTGAAGTAACTGAATTTTACTTGGTCACAGGTAACTAATCTTGTCGGCTTAGCTTCCTTCTTGTAGTCACCGATGGGGCCTTTGTGGGTTATATGGTATCAGCGTGAGGACCTTTAATGAGTTGATGAAAAAACTTTTGCTATATACTAAACCTTCTATAAAATCTGAAGTGCCATAAGTTAATTTGATACTTACAATATAGTATATGCTTACATTCAATAGATTCAGCATTTGCCACATATATACACAAACAATCAACTGACTCAGAATTTTCAACATATACAAATGAACTTCCTACCAGAATAGGAGGAAAATATTTTCCACAAAATTTAGAAGTATACTAGATAGTGACCCACACTTTGTTATGGGGCAATCAACAAAGATACAAAATTTTCATACTAATTATATTTATAGAGTAAAAAAATACCAAAAAAGTTATAAATTCAAAAATAAATTGTTATCAATTCAAAAGATCTAAAAAAAATTCAAATGTCTAAAAGATGTCAATAACCAATTTGTTAAGTAGTAAGCATAAGACATAAGACCAATATAATGAATTTGGGATTTCAGGACTAGTTAAGCCTTAAGTGTTACTTATGAAAGTTTGGGGCCTAAAATAAAAAAATACAAAAGTTTAGGACTAAAGGGTAAAAATGTATACTTTCAAAGTTAGGATCAAAATACGTCACAGCAGATAAATACATGACCAATTGTGTAATTTATCCTTTTTGGAAAAAAAAACAACAGAATGATCAGAGTGGTAAAAATGAATATTTTTTAAGTTTAAGTACCAAAAAATATCATAGCTGACAAATAAAGGACAAATTGTGAGTTTTCCCCTTGTCCTCACAAACAAAAAAAGCCCCACAAGAAAAAGCAATTTGGGCAAAAAATAACATTGTCTGTTCTGTTGCGATACTGGCCCAACTCTAAGAAGAGACCTCACAAATTATTCGGCCGTTTCCTAATGCACGGGCCCTCTCAAGTTTCAAGCCCATCGGCGAGTCTGGGTTTGTTTACTTGCGCTTTGCAGATATCGGTGTTTTTATTTGTTTTTTTTTTCCAGTTGCTAAAATAATAATTGAACAAACAAGCAATATCGTTCTCTAATTCTCCTTTAGAACATAAGATTGCCACTTGTAGCACCTTTTTTTTTTTTAATGAAAACAACATTTAATTTTTTGAGATAAACAAGAAGCAAGGTCGCGGGATGGGTTCTAAGATATTATTCGTAGCATGAGATTAACTTTTAAAACGCTTGCATTCATTCGTGAATATTATAAAGTTTTGAAAAAAAAATTCCAATGCTAAAAGGAACTTGGGGAAGATAAAGTTACTTCCCAAGTGAAAATTTAGCGACATATATTAATTCAATTATTTGTGAGAAAAATGCATAATTAACATATTAATTTTATAAAATTTTAGTACAAAATCTATTAAATTTGTTTTAACTTCAATTCTAATAGTAATCGGCATGTAGAAATAATCAGCCTCCAATTATGGGTGTAAACAAATAGAGCGTTTGGTGGACCATTCATGAACAATTCAGCAGAAGTTCATTTATGTTCATTTATTTAGCTAAACGAACAAACACAAATAGATTTTTCTGTTCGATTAGTTAAATGAACAAACACAAACAAGGTCTTGTTCATTCATTTACATTCATGAACTGTTTGGTTATTATTTGTTTATATTTATTTATTTATTTATGTTTTTGTTTATTTATATATTAGTTGTATATTTATTATTTTATATATTTTATATGATTATGCTCCAATCTTTCCCGAATTAATCTATTGTCTTTATTTTCATAAATATAATCAGTCATTTCTTTCACAGTGTGAACCTACTATAGCACCAACCCGAGCCCTATAGTCCTAACTTATAATTTCTCTTATCATCGTCTATTGTTTTGTCAGACATTGTTAGACTCACTCTAATTCATATTGATGGTAACCATCAACTTTAATCGTTTGTGTTTGTGTTCGTTTATTAATAAATGAATGAACACGAACTGAGAAGCTGTGTTCATTTATTGCTCATATTCGTGTTTGTGTTCGTTAAAAGTTAAACAAATAAATATGAATATGACTTGTTCGTGTTTATTCGATTCGTTTATAGCCTTACATTCGATTAGTTGATCACTTTGATATGAATAAAAAACTGAAAGGAAAACAAAAACAAAGAATCCAAAAATTACATTTTTAAAAAAAAGTTTTTTTTGCCAAATAGAAAATATTTTCCATTGCCTCATCAACGTGGATCATGTACAACGTCTTGCAAAAGAAGAAGCATCAAAGGAGATAAGGGACTAGAAATCCGCTCATAAGGTCTCATCTTCTTTTTACAAAAAGATGCATATCGTCTACACACTTATTAGTTGACCTATGTGTGTGACTAAACTTGCACCATGAAAAGCCCGGGTAAAGCTTACAAATGTTAGCTACCACTCCCTATATTTCCTAGTGTGTCGCCATATTGTTAATAGCATCAATCAAGACTTGTGAATTCGACTCCACTTCAACTTGTCTTAATTGCAACTGCCTCACCTTCAATAAAGCTTCGTGAGCAGCCAAAGCTTCTGTCACAAGAATAAAAGTAGCTAGCAAGAAAGAACCTCTAGCAATAACTAGTCCTCCATCATTATTCCTCATAGCTATCCATGTGCCTACTTGATGAGAAGTAGCATAAAAAGCAACATCAACGTTTATTTTCACTCTCTCTGCATAAGGACCTATCCAAACATGAATGGCTTTCAGGCTCTAACTCTTCTCCTTCATAGGTACACAAACATTCCAGAATTTAGAGAAACTTGACTAGCTTTGTTTAATGACAACTAAAGGTTTTAGATGTATATGCTTGAAAATAACAGAGTTCTTAACCTTCCCGATGTTCCAACAAACAAACATGATCCTAGAGAGAATCCTTCAATGCCTCCTGCCCTAAACTTGGTGATCATTTCCAATAACTATTCGTCAAATGAAGTTACTTCCCTTTCCATCACTACATAGTCCATAACGCCCAACCATACCAATTTTGTTCACTTATGTAAAAGTAAAACATGCTCAATAGTTTCAGGATTAGAACAGAAAAGGATAAGCAGAGTTCATAGTTAAATGTTTTTTCATTCAATTCATATTGGTAGCAAAACAATTTTGACAAGCCCTTCACATAAAATTCACAATCTTAGAGGGACCTTTATGTTTCCATAAATATTTTCGAAATCTAGGATCCATAATATGTGAAGATGAAGGGTGTACAAAAGCATTGATCTTTTTTTAAAGATGGTAAGCAGAGCAAATAGACAATTTGCCAGATTTTTCAAAAGGCTAGATCATTACTTCATCATACTTAAACGTTCTAAGGGCAATCTGTTGGATAGCTCTAGTATCTTGATTTGATAACAAATGTTTGATGATTCCTAAATCCCAGGAGGTAGAAGCAAGGCTAATCAAATCACAAACCTTCAAATCCTTCAGATGATGTGGAATGTCACCGATAGGATGGACATGTGTTTTAGTTATAGGAAGCCAATGATTCGTTCAAACTTTCACAGACTTTTCATCCTTAAATCTTCTAGCTACAACCTTGCCTCACTATGCTTCTTCCTACCAAAACACTTGCCTATCCCCAAGAGGCTCTAGATCCTTTCTGTGCTTCTAAAAAAATATAAATTAGGGAAATATAATCTTTTAAGCATTCCAACCTATAAGCTATCTGGACATTGAATAATGTGCCATGCCTATTCCAACTTGGATAGTAAGGCATTGCTAAACTCCTCTAGGTCTTTAAATCTAAGGCCACCACAATTCTTGACTTTAGTAAAGGTCTCTCAACTCCTCCAATGAATTTTGTCACCCTTCTCAAAAGAACCCTACCAGAATTTAAAATTTTTTGCACCGGCCTATTGGAAACTTAAAATAAGCCATTGAGTATGTAGGGATGGCAAAGGTTACAACCTTAATCAACACCTCTTTTCCTATGTAGGAAAAATACTGGCTTTTCCAGCTTTAAAGCTTTATGGCAACTTTATCTCGAATAAAACCTAAAGCCTCACTTTTTGATTTACACCACACAATCGGCAGTCCTAAGTACTTCCTAGGATTGTTGGACTTTGAGATTTGCAAAATATTAGAAGCCACTTTTTGAACCCTTCTGGGTATGGTAGGGCACAAAGGCAAGATTTCTCCATGTTAACCTCCTGACCAAATGTCTGACAGTATTCAGTCAAAGTTTGCTTAAACGTTAAGCAATATTGACGTAAAAATAGAAAAGCAAAAAATGGAGTCATCTGCAAATAAAAGATGTAATAAAATAGGACAATTTCTAGTGAGTTTAATGCTTTCCAATTCTTTTGATCTTACAGCATGAGAAATCATAGTAGAGTGTGCTTCAGTTATAAAAAATGAACAAGTAAGGGGATAGGGGTATCCCTTTGTCTTAGACCTCTGGTAGAAAAGAAGGGTTCATACTATTTTTCATATATAACTAGTCCATAAGAAATAATAGACACAAGTTGCATAACCCAAGAGATCCAAGTTTGAGAAAACCCCATCTATTTCATAATGACAACTAAAAACTCTTATTCAACTTTGTCATATGCTTTATTTATATAAACCTTGACTACCAATTCATAACTAAAACTAGCTTTCTTATGCTTAAAGGTGATGAAATGCTTCATGGGCAACTATTATATTATCATGAGCTACCCTGCCGTGAATGAACGTATTCTAAAAAGGAAAAATGATATAATTCAAGTGGGGCATAAGCCTAGTTGTTAGGATTTTTTAGATGATTTTATAGCAAAAATTACATAGACTAATTGT
Organism: Aquilaria sinensis; assembly: GCA_005392925.1. Lineage (NCBI taxonomy): Eukaryota > Viridiplantae > Streptophyta > Magnoliopsida > Malvales > Thymelaeaceae > Aquilaria > Aquilaria sinensis. The sequence continues at coordinate 275,142 of SMDT01002848.1, read as the reverse complement.
CATAAATTGAAACACTATTTTAGGAGCAGAGACTTTAAGAATTAACACAATAAGAGTTTGATTACATGATGGGTCGAAAGTACCTTGATTAAAGAAAGCCTTTATGGCTTTCACAATGTTTTCCCCCACCCCATCCCAAAAAATTAATAGAATACCCCTGAAAATCCATCAGGGCCAGGGATTATAAGATGCCTCAACGGAAAGGTTGCCTATTTTATCTCCTGATCAGTGACTGTCATTGTAAAAGCTTGATTTATTTCATCTAACAATAATTTTTCTAAATATATCAAAATTGATTCAGCACTGTAAGCACTGTCAGATTTGAACAAATTTTTATAGAAGTCTTTACACAGTTGAATTATGTATTCCTTACTCTCAATCCAAACTTCTTGATCATTCTTAAACAAAAAAAAAATTGAAATATCAAAGATTAGCATAATGTATAAAAACATCCATCTCCGATTAGCTAATCGCTGACTTATCAACTCCACCAAAATTGTAGTCCTCTCCATAAGTGGAACAAGTATTGTGTTAGAATCCTAGACATAGAGCTGTGTAAATTCTTCTTTCACTCCCCAACATTGCAAATTGATAGTTTTGGACCAAAATTTCAAAGACAAGAATCAACTCGGAAGCTTTTGATATTGTTGATGATTACAATGACTCACGTGATAATGTCTTTTTATTCATGAAGTCAAAGCGGCCTACTATACTCAGTTTCTATATTTTATCAACCTCATATACATATTTATATCATCCATGGTTGCCCTATTAATCTCATGATAATCTTAAGAAATGTACAAAGTTTCACGGGAAGATTTAAAAAAAACATATTTTGTGAAGTGCAAATGTTATGCATGAACTTATAGAAAAAGTTTACTTAATCAAATTAATTTAATTATGGATATTGGCAAATTTTAGAAATTCTAGTACCAAATTTATTGTTTCAATTAAATATCAATTATATTTTATCCAAATCTGTTGAAAATGATGCCCAATTTTATATATGTATTATCAATAGTTAGTAGGTGAACTAGCTGTCTTGTAGCTAAATGACCAAAGCACTTGATGGGTCCTTTAGCCTTCTTTAGCTGTTGGATCAAGATTGTAATTTTAATCATAGGTTTTAATTACATCATTTTTTCCATTTTAGAATTCTAATATACAAATTGATATTCTGACAAACTTAGTCTATATTACTTACCACCGAACCCATAAATACTTTGGTCCTTTAGCTGATGGGTATTTATTATTTCTTTAACCATCTTTTATAGGTGTTACAAAAACATTACCTTACTTCCCACTTCAGTGTGTTCCATTGGCAGCATAACACCTACAGACTATATTTGGATTAAGGGAATGGGAGGAAACAAGAGAGATAATTAATTTAACTTCCTTATTTGGATGTTAAAAAGAAATGAAAGAGATAATTAATTTAACTTTTCTCCTTAGTACGTATTTTCAATCCTTAAAATGAGGTGAAGTAGTTTTTCCCCTCCCATTTCTTCCATTATTAGTTAAATTTAAATAAAATGACAGTCCATCTGTTTTGCAAAGGATGACCCTTTTACATTTTTAAACGAAAGTTTGACTTAAATATATTTATATTAATTTAAATTATAAAAAAATTTAAAAAACTGTATTTATAAACTAAAATCTTTAATATACCATTTTCATATAAAAAGTTTATATTCCTGCAAGAAATTTTAAAAGAAAGAAAATCATGAATTAATTGCTGTAAATAGTATAGGGACCAAGCTTTGCAAGATGGATGGAGTAGTTATTAGGGAGCATGTCTTGAGGCTTGTGTGGAATGAGGGTATAGACACTAAGGATTAATCAGATGGGTAAAACTCGTGACTTGCAGATACTCATCAAATGCTTTGGTTTTTTAGCTGTTTGGTCCTACAAAGGTCAGAAGAGCATAAGTCACGATCTCTATATGTAGCATCTCCCCCTTAATTTGAGGAGTTCTGTACAACCCAAAGCCTATAAATACCATTCTCACCCCTCATTAGTGAGAACCTTTTTCCCTCTTATCCATGACCACAAACCCTTAATTTTCTTTCTGACCCTATCATCCGACCACTCAATAAGAGCTCAGCTCGCCTTCTTGAAACTCATTACATGAGACAAGCAAAATTGTGATTGAAGACGGTGACTAAAAGTTAATTGGTAGCAATGGTAGTCGCTGTTCAATCGGTATAAAAAATGTGTTCTTTAGGTGGCAACTGCTGGGTGACTGAATGTGTCAATGAGCCCACTTTGCAGTCGTCTTTCAATTGGTAAACTCTGTTAGATTTTACTATAGTCACCATTCAGTTGGAATTTTAGTTGCCCAATTTAACAACAGTTGCCCTTGAGCGGCTAAGTTGATTTAGGGTTTGACATTTTTTGGGGTTTACGGTTTTTTAGTGTTTGGAGTTTTTTTAGAGTTTAGGGTATTGTGATTTTTTTAGAGTTTAAGGTTTGGGATGTTTTTTAGGTTTTAAGGATATACAGTTAGGATTTAGGGTTTTTAAAGTATTGGTATTAGATATAGATTTAGAGTTTGGGATATTTATTTAAGGTTTAGGAATTAAAATTAGTGTTTAGGGATATATAACTAGGGTTAGGGTATTGAATTAAGGTATTGGAATTTTTTAAGACTTAATTTGGGACATGGGGATATAGCAATATTATTCAATGCCAAAACATTTCATAATAAAAGACCAGAATATTATAAAAAATTGATATAAAATCATTTATGAATTGATCATCGAATTGTAGCATATAAGACAAACCAGAGACGGACAAATCGATCTAAGGCTTTACATATATATATGTATGCATGATAGACTATTAGAACAAATGGAGAAAAGATATCTTACCAGTATATTCAGGTGCTGAGTACCCAATGTTCCAGCCAACCTAGTCATAATAGACTTCTCACTATCAAGAGCAAGTTTTATCAAGCCAAAGTCAGACACCTTTGTGCAAAAATCATCATCTAGAAGAATGTTGGAAAATTTGAGATCTCAATGAATAAAAGTTGATAGGCAAGACTGTGAAGATACTCAATTTCTCTGGCAACATCCAAAGCAATAGTTAGACGCTTTGTCTATGACAAAGGTTCCAATTTAAGGCTTTTCTAATGAAATAAATGCCTACTTAGAGCACCTTGAGGCATAAACTCATAGACCAGAAGCCTTTCATTGCCTTCAACTGAGTATCCTAAAAGAGACACCAGATGACAGTGATGAACCTTTGAAGGGACTGTAATCTCAACCTGAAATTCATCCAGAGCTTTATTGGTTACTACACCAGCCTCCATTCTTTTAATTGCTATCTATGTTCCATCTTCCAGTTTACCTTTGTATACAAATCCAAACACTCCACAACCAAGCTTATTTTCGTTGGAAAAATTGCTTGTCACTTTATGTAGAACCTTAACAGAAATGACTAGCTTCTAACAGTTCTCATATTTATCACTTTCACGATGAATATGGTCACAAATATTTTGATATTTATGATTGTCCTGATTCCACAAGAAGAACTTCAATAGTTAATCCTTACCTTATGGATTACCAGTTATGAGTCTTTCCATTAGACAAAACTAGTCCAGTCCAAGAGACCTCTCTTTCTTGACAGAAGAGAAGATCAAATGAAAATATTTTTCCAAAAGGAAAAATCCCCTAAAAAAGATGGTGCATTCTCAACACTTACAGTTTTGTCCATAATTAGAGAACCACAAGACGTTTTTCAAGTCCCCATTGAATCTTTTAATTATAATGGTTCTCCTATCTATCAATTTTTAAGATGAATACGGTCATAAATATTTTGATGTTTATGATTGTCTTGATTGTTTATGTCCTCCTGATGATGATGATGAAGAAAAACCAAGACGAAAATTGAAGAAAAAAAAAAGAAATCATCATGGCACTATTCCGCCAACAATATAAAGATGGTGATCCCAATGTTGGATTACTTGGTAAACCTTTTGGAAAATATGATTATTTTTTCTTATACTCTACCAAAGAAGAATCACCTCCATCACCACATCCTATAAAGAAATCATTTGAACTTCCTCCTCTATCTTTGGAAGTAAAAATGGCCTCTCATCCTTATTATAAGAAGACACTCAAGCAGCTCAGGAAAGAACAACCTTCACTAGTTCTTCCCGAAGTTAATATGTTTAAAATGAAGAAAAAAGGTTTTACTCCTCTGAAATTTGAAGATCCTTGTACTTAAACCAATCATTTTTGGAAGGTTGTTCAATCTACAACTATTGGTTCTGATGGAGCAGAAAAAAAATACTTCCATAGCTGAGTAGGTTCTCAATTGTTAATCTGAGAACATGCTATCTCAAAATCATGCTCTCAACAGAATTGAGTACAATCAAGTCCACTTGGAGAAAAATATTGATCAAATAATCATCAACCTTTTGACTCAGTTTCAACAAGAGATTGATTATCTTTACAATGATATTATGGGCTGATCTCTCAACAAAAGAATTTCTCAATTCAAGAATGAGAAATTATTCATTTGAAGTAACAACTCAAGTATCTATAGGATCAACAAAACCCTAGATTACCCGATCCATATACTCCACCTATCATAACCTCTCACCCATTCCTTCAGTCACTAAGCCCAGTATATTCTAATCTAGCCCCATCCTTTGCTACACCTACCTACCCTATAGACAATATATTTATCACACCTCCTTCCTTACACCCAAACACATGACTTCAGCCCAAACCCAAACCAAGGCCCATATATACAAAACCTCTGCCCATATCTACCTTGGGGATATATGGAGCAATGTTTTCACTAAACTCTTTATCTTTAGATAAATTACAATAAGGAAACTACTAGACATATAAAAATTTGTTAGAGTTAATAATTAGATATAGAATCTTGTTTACAACTAGCGGTCCCGTACCTTTTCTTTTTAGGTCAAATTTATCCTCTAACTATCTAATGTTGGGATTCTTGGCACACCAAGATCCTTTTAAGGTAGGATTTGAGCTCATTGAGCTAACTCTAGCTTGAACAGCTATCTAAGGCAGCTAGAAGTAGCTCCCTTTAGCTCAAGTTAGCTTATGTCAGCTCACTGCAGCTATAAGTAGCTTAGAGTAGCTGGACTTCAGCTCAAGTCAGCTCACTTCAGCTATAAGTAGCTCAAAGTAGCTGGACTTCAGCTCAAGTTAGCTCAAGTCAGCTCAAGTCAGCTCAAGTCAGCTCAAGTCAGCTCAAGTCAGCTCACTTCAGCTTCTGGTAGCTGAGTGTAGCTGAGTGTAGCTGGACTTCAGTTCACTTCAGCTGAGAGCAGCTAACTCCAGCTCAAGGTCAGCTCTAGGAGCTAGACCTCAGTTCATGGTGCTTAGTTGGAGCTCAAAGGAGCTCAGTGGTGCATAAGTAGCATAGTGAGCTAGCTTTGTGCCAGCTCACCTTGCTTTTAGCTCAAAACCACCAAGAGACACATCTTTTATGTAAAGGTATGTCTCTTCATCAAAAGAGATGACTATTGGCTAAAAGAACATGTCCTTTCATCCAAAGGAAGTGTTCCTTGAGTGAATAGACATGTATATTCGGCCATGGGGTGGTTGGGGTGGTTATTGCACCAAGAATGATGTCCTTTGACATCAATGTCCATGTATATTCGGCCATGAGGTGGTTGGGGTGGTTATTGCACAAGTGATGCCCATTATGGGGGGTTATAGGCCAAAGGAAGTGTTCCTTGGCTCTAAAAGACATGTATTTTCGCCCATAAGGTAGTTATGGGGTGGTTATAGGCCAAAGGAAGTGTTCCTTGGCTCTAAAACATGACATGTATGTTCCTTGGCCCATGTATTTTCGGTAAGGTTATGGGTGGTTATAGGCCAAAGGAAGTGTTCCTTGGCTCTAAAAGACATGTATTTTCGCCCATAAGGTAGTTATGGGTGGTTATAGGCCAAAGGAAGTGTTCCTTGGCTAAAAGACATGTATTTTCGCCACCATACATGACCCTTAGCCAAAGGAAGTGTTCTTTGGCTAAAAGACACCTTTCTTGGTGTAAAGGTGTGCCTTTTGGTCATCTATAAATAGCCTTTAGTGGCTGGCCATTTTAAGTACGAATTTGCACTCCATTTGCTCCATTTTTCTTGAGAGAAAATTGTTCTCCTCCTATTTCCTTTAGAGGCCGAGATATTAAACACTTCTTGAGAGCATTGTGGGTGTATTTTCATGGAGATTGTTCATCTCTATTTCAAGCTTCAAGGTGCTCCTCTAAGATTAAGTTCTCCCTCAAGTTTTTGCCAAAGATAACCAAGAAGAAAGGTGCACATCTTTTCTTGGTTTAGTAGCATGTTAGGTTTCATTTCTTATGTATGTTCTTAGTAGCATGCTAGGATTTATTTAACACAACATGTATGTGATCTTGATATGTTATATAACATGTTATGCATGCTTATGTTGAATTGAAATGAACGAATATGCATGTGGCATATACAAGAAGAAAGATAACATAAAAGTATGTTATCATAAGATCCTGAAATCTTCAATTGGTATCAGAGCCTAGGTCATGAAAATGTATATGTTGCATGTAGTAAGCATGATTTAGGATCATACATATGTGTATGATTTTGATAAAGGCTGATGAAGGATATGTGTATGAAGCAATGAAGGCATGTTTATGTATTTCTGATCGAATGCTATATGCATCTCTTTTGCCATATATGAGCATGTTAGAAGTTGTTTCATACACATGTTGCTTTGTTGAGTCTTGTTGTGTAAATTGAACTAAAACATGTGAATTGCATCAATGTAGATGGCTTGTAAGAATATAGTTGCAGAATTAAACCGTGACCTCAAATTGGATGGTGAAAACTATTCAATTTGGCAACAGAAGGTCAAATTCATTTTAACTGAGCAAGATACTCTTGATGTGCTCACTCAAGAGATCATGCCTCCTGCTGAGGGACAGGATAGGACTGCCTATGAGGCATTCCTAAAGAAGAACTCTATGTGTAGAGTCACTCTCCTTTCCACTATGGTGGATGAGATTATGGTGGAATTCTCCATGCTTGAGGGGGCTAAGGCCATATGGGACTCAGTCAAGGCCAAGTATGGAGATGTTTCTGTAGAGAAACAACGCTCAATGATTCTCAGGTTTGAGAATTATGTGAAGCGTGCTGATCACTCTATGAGTGCTCACTTGCGTGAGATGTCACGCATGATCCACCAACTCAAGACAGCAGGGCATGTGCTCACTGATGAGCAACAAGTGCAAGCAATAATCCGTTCCCTGCCCGATGAGGAATGGCAGTTGATGAAGGTCAACTTACGCCATAACCCTCAAATAATGTCATTTGATGACATTGCTCGTCACCTCCTGCTTGAGGCTGAGGTGATGGCCCTTAAGGACCATTCTAAGGCATATGTTGCCTCATCCTCTATCCAGAAGGGATGGAAGAAGAATGGTGGCAAAGGAGGGCCAGGGAAGGGCAAGGGAAAAGGTCCTGCTTCCAAGAAAAAGTTCAAAAAGAAGCGGGACATAAGCAAGCTGAAGTGCTTCAACTGTGGGCATAAAGGACACTTTGCAAAAGATTGCAAGGGTCCACCCAAGGTACATACATACCCTTCTACTTCCATTTACATGTACATGTTGTGTCATGTACATTACTAACTGAGTGCAATTCTTTGTGGATTGTAGACTCAGGAGCAACAGACCACATAGCCCAGGACAGGTCCTGGTTTGTGGCCTACAGGAAGCTCTCAAAAGGAGCTAAGCACATTTCAGTGGGGAATGATGCCAGGCTGGAAGTAGAAGGCATAGGAACATGTAGAATTCCTATAGATATTGGATATTTGTATCTAATAGATGTATTGTATGTACCAAACATTTGTAGAAATTTGATTTCTATAAGTTGTATGTTGAAGTACAATTATTGCTTTAATTTCTTTAATAATAATGTGTCTATTATTAAAGATAATAAGATAGTATGCACTTGCTCAGTTAATAATGGGCTTTATGAGTTGAAGCCAACTGACCATTCTGTTGCAAGTCCTAGTTGCTATGTGACAGAGGTCACAAATGAAATGAGATGGCATGAAAGGTTAGGTCATATTGGTCAAGATAGAATGAACAAGCTAGCCAAGGGTGGCTTGCTAGGTTCCTTGACCAAGGTTGTCCTTCCAAGTTGTCAATCATGCCTAGAAGGCAAAGCCACAAGAAAGCCTTTTGGCAAAGCAACTAGGAGAGGTGAGGCACTAAGTTTAGTTCACTCTGACCTATGTGGGCCCATGAGGGTTGAATCTAGAAATGGATTCAAGTACTTCATCACATTCACTGATGATTATACTTGATTCACCCACATCTACCTACTAAGAAACAAGGCAGAGGCCTTGGCATGCTTTGAGAAGTATGTACACTTGGTTGAGAACCAAGTAGGTAAGAAGGTTAAGTCCTTGAGGACAGATAGGGGTGGAGAGTATACATCAAATGCATTCAAGGCATTTTGTGACTTGAAGGGTATTGAAAGGGAGTTCACTCTTCCTTGGACACCCCAACAGAATGGAGTGTCTGAGAGGAAGAATAGAACTCTTATGGACATGGTACGTTCCATGATGGCAAAGGCCAACTTAGACATCACTTATTGGAGTGATGCACTGCTGTGTGCAGTTCATGTCCTTAATAGAGTACCCACCAAGAATGTGAACTCTTCTCCATATGAGTTATGGAAGAAGAAAACTCCTAATCTAAGCTATTTACGCCCTTGGGGTTGTTTGGCTTATGTTCACATAACGGACCATCCTTTGGGAAAGTTGGGTCCAAGGGGGAGGAGGTGTGTCTTCCTTGGTTATGCTGAACAATCTAGGGGTTATGTGTTCTTGGATATAAGTCACAAAACTGGGAACATCTTTGATGCAAGGAATGCTAACTTTGTGGAGGATGAGTTCCCCAAAGTTGGTGAGCGTGGTGACTTAACCTCATTAAGCCAGATCCTAGATGAGGATCAACCAAGTGTCATAAGGACACCTGGGACACATGCACCTACTCTAGAGGGAGTACCTCAACCACATGGAGCAATGGCTCCAGAAATGCCTGTTGTTGTGGACCAACATGAGCAAGACCTCCAAGAAGAAGGTTTTGTTCAAGAGGGAGTTGAGGATACTCAAGAGCAAAATGTTGAGCCTCAAGAGATGGAGCATGAGTTGCCTCCATCTCAACCTACATTGAGAAGATCAATGAGGAAATTTGGACCACCTAAAGAATGGTGGATCTTGGATAGTGAGGCAAATTTGGTTGCATCTGAGATAGATGAGCCAAGTAACATTAAGGAGGCTCTTGAGGGTGCACAAAGGGAAGAGTGGCTAAATGCAATGAAGGATGAGTTGCATTCAATGCATCTCAATGGGGTTTGGGAGCTAAGTGATCTTCCTCCAGGCCGTAAGGCAATTGGGAACAAGTGGGTTCTCAAGATCAAGGTGAACTCTGATGGAAGTATCGAAAGATACAAGGCCCGTTTGGTGGCCAAGGGTTTTACACAGAAGGAGGGTGTTGATTTCAAAGACACCTTCTCTCCTGTTGTAAAATTCACTTCCATCAGGATATTACTTGCCATCGTGGCAAATCTAGACCTAGAGTTACATCAGATGGATGTAAAGACCGCCTTTCTCAATGGTGATTTGAGTGAGGAGATATATATGAGACAACCTGAGGGGTTTGTCCAAAAGGGTCAAGAGGACAAGGTATGTAGACTAAAGAAGTCTATCTATGGTCTTAAGCAAGCTTCAAGACAGTGGTACTTGAAGTTTCACCATGCAATCACAAGCTATGGCTTTGTGATGATGCATGAAGACCATTGTGTATACTTGTACTCTTCTGGGTCTAGTTTTGCAGTATTGACTCTATAAGTAGATGATATACTGATTGCAAGTAATGGGCTTGCATTGTTAAGTACCATCAAGAGATGGTTATCTTCCACCTTTGACATGAAGGACATGGGGGAGGCTGCCTTTATCCTAGGGGTTAAAATTCTGAGGGATAGAAAGGCAAGGCTGTTGGCCCTTTCTCAAGAACCTTATATTGATAAGATTCTTGCAAGGTTCAACTTAACAAATGCAAAGCCCATGAGTACACCTCTTGCATATGGTTGCAAGATTAGAGAGGACTTGTGTCCTAAGACTCCAAAGGAGAAGGAAGAGATGGCTCAGATCCCCTACCTAAGTGCCATTGGTAGCTTGATGTATGCCATGTTATGTACAAGGCCAGACATCAGCCAAGCGGTTGGTCTTTTAGCACGATATTCTTCCAACCCTGGTCTGGAGCATTGGAAGAATGTCAAGAGGATCCTAAGGTACCTCAAGGGTACTAAGGATTATTGGCTTTGTTACCAAGGTAAAGACCTTGGTTTACGTGGCTATTCTGATGCTGATTGGGGAGGAGATAGAGACTCCAGCAAGTCTACATCTGGTTATCTTTTCATGCTAAATGGTGGGGCTACTACTTGGTGTAGTAAGAAGCAAACTTGTACAGCATTGTCCACAATGGAGGCTGAATTTATTTCATGTGCCTCAGCTGTACAAGAAGCCCTTTGGCTAGGTTATTTCCTTAAGAATTTGGAGTCCAGGGTTTCTATTGAGAAACCTATTACTATCTACAGTGATAGTATGGCAGCCATGGCTTATACCAAGGACCCCAAATACCATGGAAAGACCAAGCACATTAGCATGAAATATAACTTTGTGCGGGATGCAATTGAAGAGGGTGAAGTTAGGATTGAGTACATTTCTACAGACCTGATGGTGGCAGATCCTCTCACTAAGCCATTGCCACCACTTGTATTTGCTCGACATGTTAGAGCAATGGGTCTTAGAAGAATGTAAATGTTGGATGTACTTCACCTCTTTGGTGTCACACATGTTATGTATTTCTTTGAAATAATACAGATTATTTTATGAAATACTCAGTTCAATTTTATGAATCACAACGAACAAATGAACATGTCAAACATAGGCAGAGGATGACTTTCTCACACAAGTCATCCGCCCTTGATCTTTGTGTAAGATTAAGGATGAGACTGGCTAAAGACTTAAATGAAACTTAAGTGAATGATACATTTAAGTGGGAGTCATGCTCCAACACATGACACTTTAGCTTTTATGGTCGCCTTGATTATGAGTAATCAAGATTCAATGCTTTGGTGCATTCAGTTTGTATGACCATTCATACATCCTAGCCTATGTTAGATGTAAGCTAAGGCTTACATGGAGAAATTTCATGGTTATTGACATGTCCTCCTTTTATGTGTTAAGAGGAGTACACTTCATGGTGTTTTAAGAGGGAGAAATGACACACTCCTCAATTGGAATGAAGATCACTCCAAGTGGGAGTGACATGAGTAAAACACCTTAGAAGTGTATTATGGAACTTTCACTCCAAGTGGGAGTGGCATGAGTAAAACACATTAGAAGTGTATTATGGAACTTTAATGGATGTGTTTCCAAGTGTTCCATGACCATGAAATACGACCAGAGAAGAATTTAAGCAAGTTGTCTCTATTCTTGCTTAGTGTGAGATTCTTCGAATCAGACTCTTAGTGACTATGGCTTGCTATTAGGAAGTTGAGTTAATTATGATTACTTTGATTGGTTGTCGAAGGTCTTAGAGAAATGAGACTGGAGTATCCTCCTTTTGGGTAATCATGTTAACTCATTGACCTAAGTAGTTGAAGCTAAAAGGAAAGACATTAAGATGATACACGTTCACTAAATTCAATCTTGGGCCCACATATTACTGTGAGTAGTATGCTAGATTGAATGACAAGTGATTGAAATGAGTACTCAATGCTTAATACAATCATGGATTTCAAGGAGTTGAAATTCTAAGAAAGAGACTGATTGTGATTAAGAAGTGTATCATATGTCTGGGGTCTGAAAGGCAAAACTTGATGTGTTCGAGAAAACTTGATGTGTTCAAGAAAGCTTGATGTGTTTAAGCAACACACTTGTACTTGATGTGTTCAAGGAAAGTTTGAAGAAGTTCAAACTATGAGGAGAGGACAATCTTCTATTGAGAGTCTAACAACCTCAATAGAAGAGACTTAGTGTGTGTGCCTGAGGTCGCACCCACAACTCTATATATGTAGAAGTGTCTGGATTATTTCGGCTATAAGGATTAAGGAGTTTGTTTTGAGTGGGAGCTGGAAGTTTAAAAGCATCTTAGTGCGAGTGGGAGTTTGTTGGAATTCTTGGCGCACCAAGATCCTTTTAAGATAGGATTTGAGCTCATTGAGCTAACTCTAGCTTGAACAGCTATCTAAGGCAGCTAGAAGTAGCTCCCTTTAGCTCGAGTCAGCTCAGCTAAGTTAGCTCACTTAAGCTCAAAGTAGTTAGACTTTAGCTCAGTCTTATGTCAGCTCAGCTCAAAGTAGCTGGACTTCAGCTATAAGTAGCTCAAGTCAGCTCACTTCAGCTGTAGCTCACTTCAGCTAGACTTCAGCTCAAGTTAGCTGGACTTCAGCTCAAGTCAGCTCAAGTCAGCTCAAGTCAGCTCACTTCAGCTTCTAGTAGCTCAATGTAGCTGGACTTCAGCTCAAGTCAGCTCACTTCAGCTATAAGTAGCTCAAAGTAGCTGGACTTCAGCTCAAGTTAGCTCAAGTCAGCTCAAGTCAGCTCACTTCAGCTTCTGGTAGCTGAATGTAGCTGGACTTCAGTTCACTTCAGCTGAGAGCAGCTAACTCCAGCTCAAGGTCAGCTCTAGGAGCTGGACCTCAGTTCATGGTGCTTGGTTGGAGCTCAAAGGAGCTCAATGGTGCATAAGTAGCATAGTGAGCTAGCTTTGTGCCAGCTCACCTTGCTTTTAGCTCAAAACCACCAAGAGACACATCTTTTGTGTAAAGGTATGTCTCTTCATCAAAAGAGATGACTATTGGCTAAAAGAACATGTCCTTTCATCCAAAGGAAGTGTTCCTTGAGTGAATAGACATGTATATTCGCCCATGAGGTGGTTGGGGTGGTTATTGCACCAAGAATGATGTCTTTTGACCTCAAGAGACATGTATATTCGCCCATAAGGTAGTTATGGGGTGGTTATAGGCCAAAGGAAGTGTTCCTTGGCTAAAAGACATGTATTTTCGCCACCATACATGACCCTTAGCCAAAGGAAGTGTTCTTTGGCTTAAAAGACACCTTTCTTGGTGTAAAGGTGTGCCTTTTGGTCATCTATAAATAGCCTTTAGTGGCTGGCCATTTTAAGCACGAATTTGGCACTCCATTTGCTCCATTTTCTTGAGAGAAAATTATTCTCCTCCTATTTCCTTTAGAGGCCGAAATATTAAACACTTTTTGAGAGCATTGTGGGTGGATTTACATAGAGATTGTTCATCTCTATTTCAAGCTTCAAGGTGCTCCTCTAAGATCAAGTTCTCCCTCAAGGTTTTGCCAAAGATAACCAAGAAGAAAGGTGCACATCTTTTCTTGGTTTAGTAGCATGTTAGGTTTCATTTCTTATGTATGTTCTTAGTAGCATGCTATGATTTATTTAACACAACATGTATGTGATCTTGATATGTTATATAACATGTTATGCATGCTTATGTTGAATTGAAATGAACGAATATGCATGTGGCATATACAAGAAGAAAGATAACATAAAAGTATGTTATCATAAGATCATAAAATCTTCATCTAATACATTAATTTTAATAATATACATTTTTTCCTTAAAAAAACGTTTTTACAAGTATAGATTGGTAATTCTTAAAGCACTCATTAACAAGTGATATAGATATGCACGTAAAATGAAACCATAAAAGTAAAACTCACAAAAATATAATGATATAATAGAACATTACCCTACTAAAAATCGTAAAAAAGTGGACATATGAAATAATATTATAATATTGTAAATACACTTGGAAGTATGGTATAGTGTAACGTTTTTCGTCTTTAGTTAGAGCTTCATAGATCCCGATTTGACACTATAATTGCTTTTCACAAAGCAGAAAAAAAAATTACAAGTAATAAGGTAGGTACCACTAAGCACTTATGGTGGCATCACTACAACAAACAGGTTTATAGGTGACATACATTTACCGACATTTTCAAAACAATGTTGGAAAAAACATATTATTATTGACATGTTAAAAAAATGTAAGTAAAGAACTATTTAAACCAGACGAATTTAAAAAAAATGCAGCTGAAATGACCTCTTATACTTGATATGTTTAAAAAATTGCAACAAAATATCTATCCAAGCCCAACAAAATCCTAAAAACGCAGTTAAAAGTCCACCTAAGTCCAACTAGTTTCTAACATGCAGCTAAATGGTTTGGCCTATTAACAAAGCCCTACCCGGTCCAAAAATTAAGAAAAAGGGTTTGGGGGGGGGGGGGGGGATGAGACGCGTGCAGCGTGTGGAGTGCGGCTTCCTTCGCCATTACTGCCAGTCAGTGGCTTCTCAGCGGAAACCTTCATCCGCTGGTGCTTCATCAACTCCTTCCACCATCGCTTTGTCTGCTCGTCCCGCTACCGCTGCCTTTCACAAGAATTCCACATTCCTCGGCCTAAAGCTGGATCAAGACCAAGGGTAACCCAGCCTCTTCGATTTCTTTCTCTTTTTTCTATTTTCTCCTTCCGATTGTTGGTTGGATCACTTTAGGAAGCATGAAACCAATAGTTTGATCTCTTCGGGTTTCGATTCTAAATTTTCCTGGCGAACAACACAACCACCGGTTGTTGCGAGAGCAAGGGTGCCGATTCTAAAGCCTCCAGGCTTGCTCGCTGGGGGTCAACTGGCATTGTTGCTTTGCGCGATTCCAAATTAAAGGCAAGCCAACCATTCATGTCCTACTTTTTTGTTTGTTCGAGTTTCATTGTTTGTACGTTTTGTTTGATTGTTTGATTTTCTTACTCTTTCTATGTTTCCGGTGAACCCAGTGAAATACTTTTAAGATTTTAGTGTTGCTTCTGCTAAGAGAGATATTAGCTTCGGTTTGCATGAAGAATTTGATGGCCCATTTGATTGGATATAGGTTGCTTCTTTGTTTTAGAGATTAAGTTGTTGAATTTTCTTCGTTGAAGCCTTATTGTTCTGGTTGCTTATGGTGGAAGGAGTTTAAACTTTTGAGAACTAGTATCTATTGTAATGAGATTCTTTCTGGAATAGTCATTACATGTGCACTACTCTCATTCGTATAAGTTTGGCGTAGATCTTATAGGTTTTTTCGAGCATTGAATATTGTTCGTCAACCATTTAGTTTTTTCTTATTCTTATTCTTTTTTTAGTTAGAATTTGTGAGGCCCTCCCTAATAGCAAGGCATTATTTTGTTTCCCTTGTGTGCCAATGTAACATATTTCCACTTAAGTTTGCTGGAGTTTCTTCAGGCTGTTAATCTGTTAAACTGACATGTAGATGATTGGCTTGTCTTGATTGATGATAATTGGTACAAGTGATTGGTGCTTGTTTTTTCTGTTTGCCTTTTATAATTATTCACATAGCTGAAGTTTTTGTTTCCACTTTTATTTCAATGCTGAAGCAGAGGACAAAAAAAAAAAAGAATCCAAGATGTAAACAGCGCAGTACAGCCTGCTGTTTCCTTAGCAGATACTGGCCGATGCTGCTAGTTGCTGCTAAGCAAGATATGCAGCTCATATAATCATTAGAGCAAAGCCATTCAGAAGAGCGGGAAAAGAAAGACTACTTCTTGGTCATGCTGTGAGTCCTGTGACTGACCTTAAAGTACACAAGCATGACTACTGAAACATAAATCTATGGGAGTAATTAGGGGTGCTTTTTTTATGCAAACTGATAGCAAATTCTTCTTCCATGCATAGATCTTCTTCCTCCTCCATGCCACTCAGTAATTTCCAATCGAAATGGTATAAAAGACTTGCAAATCTGAGGTCTATAGATGCTCTAGCCTTGCCAAGCGATGGACAGTGTCTTCTACACCACCAAATGGCAAAAGCTCAAAATGCTGCCGCTTTAAATCAATGGAGCTATGCTATCCAGAAAACTCTCTAGGTAAAACTCTTCTTGGTTCTCCCAGATAGTTGGATCTGGGCTTATCGCCCAAACATATACCTGTACGAGGGATTTAGGTTGAATGGTGTTAAAATTGGTCAAGGGATGCCCTTGGTAATCAGGGGCTAGGAGGGTGTAGCCTTAAGGTTCCTTGATCAGCATCTTGAGATAAGGAAGCTTGTCAGTTTCATTTTCATAGACTTCTCCTGCACTTCCAATTCGTTTCCTTTTTCCTTTTGCACTCTTTTCATCACCCTCGGGCTCCTTGCAACCTTAGACATTGCCCAAACCACGATCACAGCACTATTATGAACTCCACCTATGAATAACTAGTTATTTTTTATGTTCACATCAAACATGACATAATTTGTTGTTGCATTCTATTTTATTAGGTGAAGAAAAAGTCCAAGCAGAAGAGGATGTTTCATGTTGATAAGTAGATGTCAAGCAGAAGGCCTCAAGGTAAATCATTTTCCCCCCTAAGATTATCAGAGGTTATCTGTTGGTGGTTCTCTTCTTGAGACCTCTTGTCTTACCATTAATTCTCGTTGATCTGATGCATGGCTGTGGGATTGGGTTTAAAATTTGCGCAAACTTGGAACTGCTTTCTGGTAAGATTAATCTCTCTATGCTGTATCTTATGAACAACACCAAAATTTCTGGTTATTATGAACAGTAATCTTGTGTTAGTAGTTAGAATGCAGTTTAATTAGAATGCATTCAGCTTGAGCCTACAGGTCCAAAATTTCTGGTTATTATGAACAGTAATCTCTCTATATTTCAGTTAATTTGCTTAATGATTGTGGTTAAATATGCGACAAGCTATGCGTCTGGTTTTATTTTTCGATGAGAAAATATTAGAGCCTCATGGAACTCATAAAATGCATTTGTACTTGTTTTCAAATTCAGGTACCTTTATCGATTTGGTACTTAGTATCGGTTTGCTAGGATTAAAGACAAGTTCAACTGTGGACCAATTTTGCTTGCAGAAGCCACCAGCTTTCTCTTCTATTATTGGTGGTACCTAGTTCATGCCAATCACATGATGTGGCGGAAGGAAGAGAGCCACCCAGAGAAGTGAGGCCGCCGGACTTGAAGTCATTTTTTGATTTAGTCTTTGTACTGAACCTTGGACATCCTATTACTACAATAGTAATTCATAATTATTTAGAGTTTCTACATGTATGAATTTATTACAATTTTTATTAATTAAAAATTTTCATTATTCAATATAAATGTTCGTGCAATTTTTATTGATGATAATAGTGTAGTATTATGATCTCCTACTACGAAATAAGTGAACAATGATATACTAGGAGAGAAAATTAATATTTCAACTATCCTTTAATAGCAGCATTTTTTTACAAAAATGCTGGAAAATTCATGTACATTGCCGACATTTTTTTGAATAAAAATGCTATTGAATGCAGTACATTAGTGACGTTTTAAAAATAAAAAAAATGACTAAATATGATAAATTTATCGGTGTTTCTTGTTAAAAGCGTTACTATTGGTTGTCCTTTACTTGCATTTATAAAATACAGGGAAATACCTAAAACCTTTACCAACATGTACCTACACGAAATTTTTTTGTGGCGTTTTTAAATTGTCGAAGAAGGTGAAGCCACGTTTTAAAAACATCACAAAAAGTTGAAAAAAATGTCGCTAATGAACCATTTTGTTGTAGTGCTTACGGAAGAAGGAAGGGTCAAGATCCCGTTAGTTTCGGCTGGTTGATGGAGATTAGAAGGTGCCTAATCCCGTTACTTAGGATTCGAGGAAGCTTGGCCTATTGCCTTTGCCTATAGGGATTTCCAAACCAATACCAAGTTGACTGACCTGAAGAAGCAAGGAAGGGTGGGTAAAAACAACGAAACCACAATAAATAAATTACAAACAACATGTATAAGTATATGTTATGTCTGCTGTAGGTGGCTTTAGAAGGACACAAATGATGGTATCTGGAATGAGTTTCGCTCAACTGCTTGTGACCTCATTATATGTCTGGTTCAATTTGTGTTTAGACTTTAATTAGGTCAATTTTATCAATTTTCCTTCTAAAACTCATATGCAATTCAAGGGCCAGTCGAACAAAATTTTAAAGGTTTAGGCGTTTTTTTCTCTATCAACATTAATTTAGAGGCCAAAAAGTCAAATGCTTGATAGTTTAGGCCTTAGGGGCCCATTATGAACACATGCTTATAGTTTGGACCAATTTAATGCAAGTACGATTTAAAAGCTATTGTACCAATTTATTTTAACTTAAGTAAATTAATTTATTTTTATTTTTATATCTTTTTTTTTCTAAAATTGAATTTATTTGAAAGTTCATATTTTTTAGATAAAATAATTCATTTAAAAATAAATTTTCATATTGTTACTAAATTTTTATGAATTTTTCTTTTTTAATATCTTAAACTAGAAAAATTCATAAAAATTTAGTAAAATTACAAAAAAGTATATTTTCAATGAATTATTATAGCTATATAATATTGACTTTAATTAAAATTAGTTATGTGTAAAAAAAAATAAGAATAATAATAAGTCATGCCAACTTGCATGTCTCCCTCTCTTAAATCTGTTAGTTAATTGTGTGTAAAAAAAATGTGTCACAAACTATACATTAATAAATGTGCACATTAATTCTTGATTATTAGGGATGTAGAATTAGAGATGTCAACGGATATTTGGCCCAACGAGGATCCTATTGTATTTTACTCGATGAATTGGTTTTTTTTACAATTAAATGGATATAAGGTGGGATATGAGTTTTTTTTTTTCACCTGCCGGATATGGGTAGGATGCGGGTTTGGGGCCCATCCCTCCATATCCGACCTATATATGTATATGCTATTATATATTTCCCTGGTACAAGTAACCATTTTTTCTAATATAGTGTGTTCGTATGTTTGGAGTATGAATTTATGTGTGGTACTTCATTAGGATGTCTCTTCTATTTTTTTCACATATTAATAATGTTTTTTACGGTTTTAATTGATGTAATTTATAGTTTCTTACTTGATTTTTTTTTTGTATGTATGATTGTGGAAGTGTGGTGGATGAACAGGTTTTTATCCTATCCTACCCGCCTAAAAATAGGTAAGATATGAGTGATAAAATTGTTCACCCAACTAGTGATGGGTAGGATGAGGATAGGGTGTTTACCGTAGCGGGTAAGATATGATATTACCTTCATCGTACCCAAATCTGATCCATTAACTTCCTTATGCAGAATTTGTTTAGACAACACCATCCAGTAATTTTAATGCCTCGGACCAACCAGTACTCAACTTTTAATAAGGTAGTTTGGCTTGAGCAACATCGATCCGTGGAGTTCCACAAAGAAGATGGCGACCAGCTTCTACGTAGCAAGGAATTGTATTTGTTATAATTGATAATATATGTTTTATAGAGCTACAATATTCAAGGGCGAAGCCAAGATTTTTGATTAGTGGTGAGATTTAAGGTGTTTTAATATATTCAAATTACATGAAAAATATATTAAAATTATAATTTAAACATATATTATTGAAAAATGTTAAAACTTTCTAATTTCGATTTTCGTAATCATGTAGCAATTTGAAGCATCATTTTGGTATTATACCATGAGCTTCCTTATCTATTAAAATGGTTAAGATTTAATAAAATAGAAATGATTTTAAGTTACCGTATAAAAAAATCAAAATTTAAATATAATTTACGAAATTTGTGGTCACCTTTCTTTCATTGAGTATTAAAAAGATTAAAAAAATAAAAAAAAATCATAGAAATTAAGAGTGGGCAGCTTGAAGATTGGAGAAGTTGCGAATAATTGTAACTTCCAACTTACAAATAGTTGTTGTGGCAGATTTTCAGTCAGATTGTGGCTATTAATTATTGTGTGTGGAGTACAATTTAGTAGGAGAGATTTTAACATAGGAAATATAAAAATGATAAAGAAATATCAATTTAAGGGTAAATTATTTTAAATATATTTTTAAGTTCTTTCGATACACATGAAAGTATAAATTTTTGCAAATATATATATATATATATATATATGTCAAAATACTTCATAAAATATACATAATATATAAAACTATGAAAAATTTGGGGGTACCCCCAGCCTCTCCTTGCCTCCTACCTCGACATTATCAAACATTTACATGCACAGTTTTTGGATGTCGAAGTCTTTGGCCAACTTCAAGCCATGCCAACCTAGCTTTCACCACAGAATGCATCGGAAGGCTCCTCCTTCCGAACTGATAAAGCTGCAACATTTCCCCTTTTGGGACCTGATGATGGCGCCAAGCCCTAATCATCCGTTATCTACAACAGCTATATGTGTTTGTATAAGTTTGTACCAACTGGCTAGAGGTTTACACCACCCCCTGTAGGGCAAGTCATGGCAACACTAATTGTCATTAAGTTACCATTGAATTTGCTAAAGAAAATTCTCGTTTTGATGTTGCCATACACCGACGCTACTGAGGACACTAGAATACTTGGATAAGCAAGATTTTGCCCACCCTATTGTCAATGTGCATTGTTTATCATCATTACTACCCCACAAAAATTCTTATACCTCTACAATAATCTATATATTGTGCATATATGGTATAGATAAAACAAAGTAGCTATTGTTATCAAGCTTTTCCAAAACAAAGTTATATTTGTAACTCTACCATGGATGGTTGGAAATTCAAGATATTTACCAATTAAGGTTAGTAGCAAAAAGGATCCTACACGCCGCAATCCAGAACCTCACCCCCGCCCTCAAAACATTAGGAGAAAAAATAAGAGTATGGATTTAGCTTTATTAACGATCGATCAGTTTTGACTTCACTACAAAACTAGTGATGCACTACAAAATTTCAAGAGATTAAGAATAAAAAACCTCTCAAAACAATATCAAATCATCTAAAAAGAGCATATGAGATACCACCGGTCCATTTAGGCTACATTTAAAAGGGATTCCAACCACCAATGAGCACTTTTTGTTGTATTCGGAAAAGGGCTACATTTAAAAGGGATTCCAACCATACAATAGGAAATATATGAACATTCACTTTCAGGTTTTTAAATGCCTACAATTACACTTTATTTTTCACTTTGAATGTTAAAAACCTACTAATTAGTGATTAAAAAGAATATGTAGCCAAATAGATGACTGAGTTTGATTTTTTTTTAAATAAAAAACATAATCATTTTTAGTAAATCATCATTTCCAGTCATTTTTATTTGATAAGTAATTATATTCACTCTTTTGTGTTTGGACAGTGTTCTTGCTGGTCAACAATATTTTCTGTTTGGTACTCTAGTAACTGGTTTGTAAGTTTTTAACAACCAAAATGAATAACGGCTCTGTAAATAGTTATGTTCACTCTTTTGTGTTTGGATAGTATTCTTTCTAGTTAATAATACTTTTTATTTGACATTCCAGTAACTGGTTTATAGGGTTTGAACAACCAAAATGAAAAACAGCTGTGTTACTGTAGGTTTCATAGACCTAGAGGGAGATATAATATATTTTTCAAAATAGGAGGAGGCAGTTGTAGGCATTAAATTAAATACCGCGGGTAAGCAGTACGAATGTTTTTGTATTTTGTTATTTTACCGTACGGCATATTACAGTATGTTATAGTATACCGCATATCGCGTTCTTTTTGTATGTATTTTGTCAAAAAACCACGATATACTGTAAATACCGCGTGGTACGTACCACGGTATTTAATTTTTTACACCTATTTTGTTTTTTAATTTTTTTATTTTACATCAAAATATCATAAATATATAAAACATTAAAATAAAAATAATACACATATCATAAAATAAACATTTACTTTAAATTTTTTTTTGTTACTTTTCTTAATTAATATAAAAAATTAATGGATGGTATTATTTATATTTATAGTATATCAATAAATTAGTTTTTTTTAGTATTAGTTATTTTGCTCCATATATAACATTTTTTTATGTTTTTTGTATTAAAAAAATATCTTCTATCATATATATTTTATTTATATTTGACAAATTATGATGAAAAAAATTAGAATACATATAAAATGTGTAAAAATAAATTATGAAACAAACTATTTCATCTTAAAATAATATTCTAAAATTTATTTTTTGTGAAAACAGTAATAGTATGCGGCGCAGTATATCATGTAGTATACATTAAAAATTCGGGGTGCGGTATATCTTACGGTAAAGGTATTTAACACCTTGGTTGTAGGTTTGATTATACTTCAAGATGTTTAGGGTAGTAATTCTAAACACATCTCCTAGTAGTGATCATGAGTTTGGTAGAAACTCAACCCATACCATTATTGGGTTGGTTTTGGGGAAGTAAAAAATGATGATGGGTTGTGAGTTAGTTTTATCATTAAAGACCCGTTCGTCTTTTGGTTGATTGTGTTTCCATGTGGAGCCAGTCTATGGAACCAAGTTGAAAATATATGTCTAAATATATTGTAGGATTTATAATCAAGGGCGGAGCCCGAAAAAATTGTCAGTGGGGGCAATGATAATTTTGTTTATAATATATAGATGTAGACTTAAAAATTTATGGAGTCAAGTTACAAATTTTATTAAAGATACAATACTAAATATGTAAGTTTGCCAAAATTCAATAGGGGCAATTGTCCCCTCTCACGTGAACATGGCTCAGCCACTGTTTATAATATTATATATTTAGTCATATATTCATTTACTCATTATATTATAAGGTTTTTTATAGCTTAAAACATA
Source organism: Aquilaria sinensis (assembly GCA_005392925.1). NCBI lineage: Eukaryota > Viridiplantae > Streptophyta > Magnoliopsida > Malvales > Thymelaeaceae > Aquilaria > Aquilaria sinensis. Next base: position 252,424 of record SMDT01002848.1, on the reverse strand, counting down.
TGATGACTGTTCTAAATTGTGCTAAATGTTTCTTAATGCAGTAAATGTTGATGGATCTAGTTATTTTCTGTCATTCAACCATTGTTTTAGATGCTTTTATTAGATTTTGTAGTCTATACGAGTATACGATGTGAACCGAAAAGAACTGAGAATTAAAACAGAAAAATTCAGACCCATAATTCTACTTCTTTTCAGTTCTCAGATTTTGAGTTAGGTTGGGCTTCTCGAACCACAGATATTTCAAGTTGGTTTGATTCCAGCAAGTGCCCATGCGCACCAGTAACATCTCCACCAGCACCAGGAGCCGGAGGACGTGGAATTCCAGTGTAGATTCGGAAGAAAAATAAATCGGATGACTTTTTAGACATAACATAAAATTTTAGTGGCCTTTCTGTCTCAAGTCGGCGTAAGTACCCAGCCGCAGCGAGTGGAACCAGCACAAGCAGAGGGTAGCGGGGAAGAACGGAAAAGAGCGAAAGATGGATAATGGAGAGGAAGTTAATTGGAGCGAGGCAGTGGAGGATCTTGTGGCTGCCGGGGACACGCAAGCAGCAGTTAACCTCCTCGAATCCGTTGTTTCGAAGCTTGAAAACCTAGACATCGACGCCGCGGAGACGACAACCTCCGCTTCCCAGTTGTGCGCCGCCCTTGACGACCTAGCCGCCCTCTACTCTACCCTTGGATTCTCCCTCAAATCAGATGAGCTTCGCTCTCGAGGTGCTCTCGTCAAGCTCCGCGCTCAATCCCCAAGGTTTCTCATGTTCCCTGTCTGGATTTGTTTTCAGAAGTAAAGAAATGGAGAAACCATTACGATTCTGTTTTCTCATAACAGTTATTCTCCGCGGGAGAAGGACGCGAAGGTGGACAGCTTGTTGTCTTCTGATGATGTTTTGGCTGCGAAAGATTCAATATCTGATCATCCTTCGAGTGATGGTGCTTACTGTTTGGCATGTACCAATTGTTTTAGTGTATTATATCAGAAAAATGTTTATGAAAGTTGCTGGCCTTTGGCTTATTTCTTTCAGATAGTGCTGAGAAGTCGACAGAGTTGGACACTAATCAACTTTCCAAATCATCCTCTGATGACGGTAGGTTCCACATTTTCTCATTCACCATTGATCTAGGCGTATCTTTCTTTTCCATTTGATTTTGGTTTGTTGGTGAATTTTGTTATTCTATCTATAGGAAAATCGCAACTTTCTCCAGTAATTACCTCCACTTTGTATCGGTTTAGTTATATGAAAATCTTACTGGGAAAAGAATCTGTTTGTGTAAAATGTCGAGGGCTGGACAATGCAGAAATAGCATGCAAACAAATTGATGTGGTGGGGATGAGAATGTAGAGCTAAATGGCAATTGTCCCTTTTGAAAAATTTACCAGCAAATGGATAAATATTGGTCAAGGACCAAACACTAGCTAGTTCAGGGGGTTTAGGTTGTATCAATTGTGTTGTCCACTGTAAAATTAACAGTTCATAAGACAGTCAGGTAGGTTAACTTTTCTGTTGAATACATTAGCATAGAAAGTGATGACAAGCGATGGCTGGGAAGATGTCAGTTTTGATAGATAGCTTGCAGGAAGATGCTGATGCTGCTATTTCTTGTTACCATCTGCACTGCTTTCTTTTGGTTCTGTGAAGTGGTAGCTTATATTTTGTGGTTCACTATTTTCAAGTCTTTTACTTCTTAATATTGTTGTGGGATTTTGGTTTGAAAGGCTACTTGCAAAATTACAGATTGGGAAGCCATTGCTGACCGTGAACCAAATGAATTGCTTTCTTTGGATTGCTTGCCTGGAGTATCAAGTCTTTCATCGGAATGCGATAAAGTTCAAGCACCTAAGCGGCGTGGAAGAGGAACATTTTCTTATCAAAAGGAGGAATTGTACAGTGATCGAATATCTACTAGGCCTATAGCTAAAGATGAAGATATTGAAGAAACACACCCCAACTCGGATCAAGATAAAAGACCCTTTCAGTGTGAGCTTATCTACTTCACATCATAGTAGTTACTCATGAATTTACATGTGATACAATAGATCTAAGACTTTCAGTGGACCACTATTTGAAATGGGTGGTCCACACTTCCTCCATACCGTCCCTGATGTTTTACTTATAAATGCTTCATTGGTCGTTTATTGTCTGAATTTCTTACTAGTGAAACTTGAAAATCTGATGGAGAATTTGAAAAAGTATTCATTTACTAGGAATTCTTTGGATGTCACCTTATCCTTTTATGATAGCCTTTTATCTTTGATAGACTTCTGTGGAAGTGGCATTTACTTTAAGTGGATCAATAATATTCTCTGTATCGGTGCAGCAAAATATGGTACTCGTCACATCCTTGTTCTTGCTGACTTTTCACCAAGTACTAAAACAACAGATCTTGAGAAGCTCTTTGAGGACTTCAGAGACTGTGGATTTGCTATTCGCTGGGTCAATGATACAACAGCTCTTGCAGTATTTCGAACACCATCAATTGGTAATTGTTTTCTTAATTTTTTTAAAGAATAAAATTACTGTATGTATACGCTTGACATGGGGGAAGTAGTATTCATGTAGCTTGATGAGTCATTCATATATATTGCCAAACTGCTAACTTATCAATGCATCTTCTTACGACAATTTGTTCTTTTAAATACACTTAACTTTTTCTTGGAAAATTGTCACCAGACTTGTTTAGTGATTTAAATGATCCTTGTTTCAGTTTCTCTCTCTCTCTCTCTCTCTCTGCCTTCAAGTAATAAGTTTGTGAGCATTAGCATGGATGTAGCAGATTGGGCATAACTGAGTCTGTTGGAAAAATTGTTTTCACTGTTATGGTATTATACATGAAAGTTGGAATGCTTGGATTCATAGTTGATAATAGCTACTCTTTAATTTCCTTATGGTTCAATCCTCAGAGCGGCTAATTTTAATATGCAATATCTAATGCAGCTATTGAGGCTAGAGATCATGTTCGTTGCTCATTCAAAGTCCATGTTCTTGATGAGGATGATAGGGTTTTGAACTCGATCTCAGCAAGAGGTAAATCATAAATGACATTTTGGATGGATATGGTTCAGGGATTTTCAAAATTATGCAATTAAGATTATTGGACATTAAGGTACATTAGAATATACCAGTCAATAAACATAGGGATCTATAAAAATATGGAGTATGCAACTTTTTTCGCATGTTCAGTCGATGGCAATCTTATTATTTCATTGATATGGATTACCATAAAAACCCTTTAATTAAGTAGTCCGTTGAGGAGTGAGAACTGGTTAGGCCCGTTTGGGAAGTATTATATAGGCAAAATTTGTGTGATAATTACCAAGATGAAGCCCATCTAGGAGAATATACTTGGTAAGTATTATATAGTGACAAAAAAATTGCTTGGTGTTGATGATTATCGGCTTGCCTTGGTCATTTCCTTTCTGTGTGAACTCTGATGTCAAAAATGGTGAGTAATTAGTGAAGTAGCTAAATGAAGATCCGCACAACTAGGCCTAGGGTCTTTGAATGTCAATCTTTACTGGAATTTTAAATCAGAATTGTTTCTGTCAAATAGGTCTGTTGAACATGTAGGTGATTTCTCATTTTACCCACCTTTTGGGTAGGAAAAATGATTCCTAAAACTTTATGAAAGAATGGCTTTATCTCGGAAACTCATGTTAAAGAATCATTTCCAGAGTAAATCAATCATTTCCTTTTCAGCTTCTTAGATTTTTATGTGAACTACTGCATGTAGAGAGAGAGAGAGAGAGAGAGAGAGAGAGAGAGAGAGAGGATAAGCCCTGCAAAATGTTGCTTGTGAGCCCCTTCAATTGTACCCCTTCATAATATCGCCTCCATCCAACGTCCTCTACTTTTGACAGATCTCGAGCCACCTCGAGAGAGACCCAAGACATCAGCTAGAACTGCACAGAGACTGATTGCACAGGGAATGGGATTGAAGTTGCCATCAACAGCCGTTGGGTCGAAAGAATTGCGAAACCAGGAGGAAGCAGCCAGAAGGAGCCGTATAGTCACGAGACAGAAGTTGAAAGACGAAGCCTGGGGTCCTGATTGACGAAGATGGATCTTCCCACATATTCTAACTTATCCCAACCGTGCCAGTTCCTTGTTTGTAACTTGAACAGCCATGACTGGCAGTCTTGCACAAGTAAATTTTCTGTTGTGGCATATGTTGTCTAATCTTGTATGTCTAACCTTGATCATTTTCTCATGAAAAGAAAATTGGATATTTGGGTAACTCTAACCTAATTTCTGAAGTCGTGTTTATCTGATGAATTTCAAGTGGAATGCAGTCGTAGCCTATGTACCATGAAAATGAGGCTTGATAAATTGTCATACAATACAAGTAGTCAAGAGGAAGACATGCTTCAAGTTTTGGGGAAGGGATATTTTCAAAAATCCCCTAAGATTTAGTGAATATTTCATTTACCCATTTTGTTTGAGAATCCTCTACTTTATCTTTTGAGGTTTAATGGATCATTTATTTATCCCCTCCCATAATGTTAAGGATCAAAACCTTTCCTTGTCTCTTTAGATAGGTTGAATTAACCATAATGTTCATAGGGGGCAATAACACTTTGTTAAATTAACTAAAAAGTTGTACAAAATTATATGTGAAAAAGATCATTTTTTTTATTATTAATAAAACTTCGATTGTCAAGTTTAGTATAAATAAAATTATTCTTCTAGAATTGTGTCTCAATTGTAGCATTTGAAATATAGTAGCTAATCACGATATGTAATTGAATGAAAAATATGTGAGACAAATCAACAATTAAATATATTTTTTAATAACCAAAGTTATATGACAAAATAGTTGTTTCTTTAAGTAAGAACTAAATTATCCATTAAAAGCACAACAACATTAGCAACAACAGTAGTAGTAGTAGTAGTAGTAATAATGATAATAATAATAATAATAATATAAACTAGTACAATAAAGAATAAGAACAAAGAAAAAATTTATAAGATTTTAATAAGAAATGAGTTATAAAATATAAAAAAAATGAATGTGATCGGATGGATGTAATTTGTCTGTCATGATTATAGAAAATTAGACAATAAAATCAGTAGACCCCTATTTTTATATTCCATAACTCATTTTTCATTAAAATCTTAGAAATTTTTTTCTCTACTCTTATTTTTTTGTTGAATTGGTTTATTTTATTGTTGTTGTTGTTATTGCTAATTCAAAAAAATGGTTTTTGTCACATAATTTTATACAAGTTTTTAGTTAATTTAGCAAAGTGTTATTATCTCTTAGGAGCATTATGGTCAATTCATCCTATTTAAGGAGACAAGGAAATGACATTTTAGTTCTCACTATTATGGGAGGGGAGTAAGTGAAGGATCTATTAAACCTGAGGAGATAAAGTAGAGGATTCTCAAACAAAAAGTGTAAGTGAAGTATTCACTAAATCTTGGGGGGTTTTCAAAAATTTTCCTTTTGAATATTATATGTTTTGTTTATTTTTTTTTCTTAACAAATGATGTCACGTCCCCGAGAGCTAGTAAAGCGGGGAGAGGGGGCATCTCACCCAACCTTGGTCTAGGGCTGACTGCCTTCCCTCGTTTCCAACTCTAGAAAATATCATTTTGTTTGATTTGGTTGCATTTTGGATCCTCAACTAGCCTATAGTTTACTCCTCAAATACAATAAATTGCCTTCAAACTTTACACGCTTAAATTGGATGGTGCAGGATACCACTACCTTTAAACTTCACGCTCTTAGATTGAATGGTGCAGGATATCGTCGCCATCGGTCACCATCAAATTTCCCAAGATACCATTACAAGACAAAAATAAACTGAACATCGTGCTAAAAACAAATATGGCTAATTTAGGGATCGAATCAGCAATTGAGGATTAAAATGGAGCTCTGTGAAGAGTTAATGTCTTTTAATGCAAATACGACTTCCTAGCAGGTAGCTGACTAGCCATTTTTCGCGCCCTTCCGGCCTTCGGCGTCATTTGCTCAATCTCCTCCACAGCAGGCGCCGGCGCCGCGGCGAACGTGAACCAGAAAACATCGGCGAAAAAAGATATCAGACATCGGATTGAAGTTGATGTATTATGTGTGGTTTAGTTTCGCCCTCCAGATATGTGAAGGCGACCCGAAGAGGCATTTCGTTGCTAGACGAATGTCGTACGATGGCCCAGGTTAAGCAAGTTCAATCCCACCTCATCGTCTCTTCCGAGCTTCTGGACCCCTTCGCCGCCGGGAAAATCATTTCCCTCTGCACAGTCTGCGCCGACGGGGATATAGAACATGCCTACAACATCTTCCTCCGGCTTAAGAACAAAAACCCCTTCATTTGGAACACTATGATGATGGGTTTTGTCGAGCGGAATAGAAGCGCTCGAGCCGTTGCTATATTCAAGGAAATGCTTCGGGGCCGAAGTCTTCCCAACAACTATAGTTTTTCTTTCCTTCTACGAGCTTGCACTGAGCTCAAGCAATTGTCTCTTGGATTGGCTTCTCATTGCCAGTCTATTAGATTAGGTTGGGAAAGTTATGATTTTGTTCGAAATGGATTGATCCATTTTTATGCGAGTTGTGGGTTTATGGAATCTGCTCATAAGTTGTTCGCTGCGAGCAGTAAACGGGATGTAATTACCTGGACGGCATTGATTAATGGGTATTTGAAATTGGGACAAGTTGGAGTTGCAAGGAAGCTGTTCGATCAAATGCGTGATAGAAACGCGGTTTCATGGAGTGCGATGATTAGTGGCTATGTAGAAGCCGGACTTTTTGGTGACGCATTGGAGCTGTTTAGTGATATGCAGGTTTCTGGGGTTAGGCCTAATCATGGTTCTCTTGTTGGGGCTCTCACAGCTTGTGCATTGGTTGGAGCTTTGGACCAGGGAAGGTGGATACATGCATACGTAGATAGAACAGGGATTGAGCTTGACAGGGTGTTGGGAGCTGCATTGATTGACATGTATGCAAAGTGTGGGTGCATTGAGATGGCTCGCTCTGTGTTTGATAAGATGCCGAGAGGGGATGTTTTTGCTTTTACTTCTTTGATTTCAGGGTTATCTAATCATGGTTTGATTGCTGAGGCAATAGAGTTGTTTGCAAGGATGCAGAAGGAAGGGGTTGTTCCCAATGAAGTCACTTTTATATGCGTCTTGAGCGCTTGCAGTGGAGCAGGTTTGGTTAATCAAGGGTTAAGAATCTTCAACAGTATGAGAAAGGTTTATGGAATTGCGCCCGGGGTTGAGCACTACGGCTGTGTGGTGGATCTTTTGGGGAGAGCTGGAATGCTTGATGAGGCAAAGGAATTAGTACGAAGGATGCCTATGGAACCAGATTCATATGTTTTAGGTGCTTTGCTCAATGCTTGTAGAGTTCATGGTGATGTGGGATTGGGTAAAGAGGCTGTTCAGAGCTTGATGAACCGAAATCTTGATCATGAAGGGGTTCATGTACTTCTTTCTAATATTTATGCTTCCATAAGCCAGTGGGTTGGTGTATCAGAATTGAGGGCTGAGATGAAGGAGAGAAAGGTCAAAAAGCTACCTGGTTGTAGTTTTATTGAAATTGATGGCACGACACGTGAATTTGTGGTTGGAGATGCATCTGTTGGGCATATGGAAGAGATCATAATGCTACTATTAGGGATTGATAATCACTTGCGACTTATCTGGCATGATGATTGTAATGATGATATATTTCCTGAGAATGACCATATATACAGCTGATAAGTCAGGGTTGCCTCAACTGCCATGAACTTGAAAGTGAAAAAAATGGCCATTGTATTTCACTTATCCCATAAGATATCATCCATATGCTCTGTAGTCCATCATGTTGAACCAGTAATGCCGAACTCAAAAGAATTTTTGGATATACATGTTGGTGGAAAAAGATTTGTCAGTGTGAAAGGGTATGCATATGCCTGTGCTTGGTCAGTCCGATTATCAACTGAACCAGTTTTGTCATGCCTATTGCAGGTATGCCAACTCGAACTCTTTAGCTGCTTCTGAGATTTGATATCTTTTAAACATTTGGAGCAGGTGACCATAGAAATTGGTCAAACGATCATTGCACAATACTACATTTCTTCTGTTCTGCTTCATCTTTTCTCAAACCATCACGCCCTCACTGTTCTTCATATTTATCTGGTTCATGAAAACTGGAATTTTGAATCAAAATTGAAGCACCTAGAATTTTGCTCTCTTTTATATGAAGTCACAGCCTCAAATTCAATTAATTTGTCTGTTCCAGGTGATGAGATGCTCTACATTTTTTGCGAGAAGGTTGAAAGAGATGCTTCTGATTCATGATTGTTAGCCAAGCAACTCTTAACCATGGCAGCAGGGAAAAGTTCGGTCATGATGTCAAATGAGATGTTTATGAATGCATGTCACATGACGGAGATCAAAGGAAGAATGGTTGCTTTTTGTGCAACATGGACATACAATTCTCAACTCAAAATTTTAAAGGCAGACAATTCTCAGCTCATAGGCAGATACGTTGATGGTAAATCTATCTACTTTGGTGCTGAAAAGTGGCATTTCCAAAGCAGAAATGAACTGTGGCAAAGCTTATTTGTGCAAGATCAACTGCAGTAACTCTTTGTCATTTCTGAACTAGGAAAAGTCAGTTGTGCTTCCATATAGAGAGATGAGTTAAATTCAAGAAAGTTTTGAAAAAAGTTAAGATGTGGTTCGTTATAACAAGGAGTATAATTGTTTGGGACTAGGTTCTCTTTCAATCAAATGGGCACATTTTAGTAGATGATGGCTTGGATTTGGGCAGTTTAGAGAGTACGGTTTGGGAAAGGCTTCTGATAGAGAAGTATGATTTAAATGATTTCGTGTATTTTTCTGTCTGGTTCTTCTAGTTGTAAACCTTTTTTGTGGGCTTAGTTGTTGATTTAGAGTCTAATGGGTTGTGCCTAGGGTGTTGAAAAATAGAAAAAGGCATTAGATTTTGCGAAGATAAAGTAGTTGGTTTCCAGGGTCTGGTCCCTGAAAAATATCTATTTCCTAGTCTTTACCATCCTACTCTTTCATGGACCAAAGGGGCGGAGGTTAAGAACTATTTGGGTTTTAAGTCGCAGTGTCAGGTCCTAGGAAGTTGATTTTAGATGTTGGTTTTTTCATAAGGAGGAGGAGATCCTGTCTTCTCTATTGCAGGTTTTGCAATGGAGGTCAATCTTCATCCAAGATGATGGTAGGCCTTGTTGGAATTTCAATAAAAAGGTTTATTTTCTGTACATGATCGTAGAATTGTAATGCAAAATGAGCATGCCGGTTTAAGTAAGTTTGGAACTTCCTACAGGCTTAACTTTGTGTCTCTCTCTTCTGGTAAAGTTCAATACTTCTTATGGTTGTTTAGGGTTGTGAGAATACCAAGGGATTTTCATTACCGGAAATGCCATTGTAATTGTCACGCTTTTGCAGTTAACAATGGACCATGAGGTTTCATGGCCTTTTTTTTTAATGCTAAAGGGATAATGACATTGTTAGAGGATGTTTACAGATTTTTTGTGGAGTTAATGAAGGCTGGAATCATCCCTTGGGATCTTTTCGCAAGTTTGGAGTTTGATTGTTAAAGCCTTCTTGGATCTGGGTCAAGGTGGTCATTACTTCTTTAGGAATGATAAACCTTCAAGGAACGCCAAGTCTATCTCTGTGTTGGAGGATCAAGAAGGCTTAGTGATGACCTGGTTCTTGATCTTCTATAGATAATGAGGTCTCAGAGGGATCTTGATGGTGGTGGTTCATTTTGTAAAGATTCTCGAATGGTCCTTACAGTTTGGGAGGCTTTATTATGCCTTCCGGGGAAAGACTTGGACCATCAGTACCTATACCATGTAGACTTGAACGTCGGGGATCAACCTATTATGCCTTACCGATGACTGCAAATGGCTCCGTTGCAGCTTTTGGGTGACTGTCGAGGAATCCGCAGAGGTCAATGGGCGGCACGCTGAGTTCCATTTGATGAATTTAACAGAAACTATCTTAAGTTGGCATCAACAAAAAAAAATTATTAAATACGACATCAAAAGAAAATTAACTATGAAGGTTTAGTTTGAGGATGAGAACTTTTTACTACGACAAAAGGCCAAGAGATTGAGTTGATAGCTGGTTGGGATGGTGTGTGTGGCGAAATCCTGATATGCACCTGGGTGCACAAGCCCCAAACTGGAAGTGATACTTAGTCCGTGTGTTTTGATTTAAAAATGGTAAATCTAGTTGTTAGGATGTCAGATTTGATTGGATAATTATGTCATATATTTACTCTTTTTAAAACTTTTAATCATTGTAAATGAGGTCTAAAAGGTTTCCATTTTTAATTTAACTCCATCATTTTACTCTTTTCCTCTGTCGTAAGTTTGCTTTCCCACTTCTTTGTGTTTATTTCTTTTTTCCATTTACATTGTATCAGGTTTGAAGTTGGGAGGTGACGGTTCTACGGAATTATGTTGTTAGATTTAAACGAGTTTCCAATTGATTATGCTTTCAACATGAAATCTCAATGGTGTGAGGAAGGAGAGAGAGATAATGGTGTCAATAATGGTGATGATAGCAGTGAAGACTTTGTTGGTAGTGATGGGGCTGGTGATGTTGATGATCATATTAAAGGTGATATCATTTATGTTGTCTATTGTGTGGCTGTGTTATTTTTCTCTTGTGTTCTTTTTGCTGTCATTTCTGTTTAAAGTTTCAAGGAAGCTTTAATGAAGAGGTGGGGGAGCATATGGACGTATGAATTTAAGTTAAATGCAGCTGTATTAATGAAGAGGCGGGGGAGCATAAGGAAGCTTTAATGAAGAGGCTGGATGGCTGCTGATGCAGGTGGTCAAAGTTTTAGATTTATATGAAGGCATTTATACATTCCCCAACATGTATTACTCTGTCTATATAACATGTGCAACTGTGTGCAGTTTGTGTTGTTACTTGTTTATGTATTCTTACAATTTAGGTGTGTGGTACTATTTTGTTTTATGTATTTATTTGACTATACTATGTATGAATACGCAACACAGGTGTATGGTCGTGATTATTATTATTATTATTTTGTTTAAGATGAATTTAAGATATATAGAGCTAATAATGGGTTTTTATGTTCAGAATCAAGTTTAGATGTCGTTGAAGAGGCTTTTTTTGGACGGAGTTGGTTTCGAGAGTGCAGAAGTTGGGTTTTTTTGCTTCAATATGTATGCTATAAAGAATAGATTCAAGGCTTGTCTAAACAGAGTTTAAAAGAGGCTTAATATTATGTATGCTGCAAAGTTCTGTTATCATGGGCAAGAATCTAAGAATCCAGCCAAAAATAATGAGGGAGAAGCTTCATAGCGGAAATCTACTTTAAGGTGTGGTTGTTTTGCTGATATATTAGGTTCGATTGTAATGCGTAGGGTCAATGGGTTTGTGATCAGCATAATAGTAATCATAACCATCTGTTTATGCCAACCCATATGTGCCATTTGTTTAACACAAGTAAATAGATGACGGTGAAACAATTTGAGACTCTGATGTCATCGGTGAATAGTGGTATTCGAATTATTGACATTATAAAAGTGTTTAACAATAAAGTTGGGGGTGATGAGCAGTCTAGAGTGAAGAAAAAAGCTTTGTAAAATAAAGAAATTGTTTGAAAATAATAGTGTTCTGACTTGCATCATTAATTGGTGTGTTTGAAAATTTTATTTGTATTCTCTTGCAATGATTTTGTATTTGTCTGTGTAATGCAATATTTACCATTCCACTATTGTGTGTCTCTGTAAAGTAGTATGTTTCCTATTCATATCTCAAATAATATACAATGATTATGTATTCGACCACGTACTGCAATATCTATTCATTGTATAACTTTGTGTATTGTTTGTGTGTTACCGTGAGGTGGTTGTATGCTCCTTTTGGACTTGAAATTTTTCTGCAATGATTATGTATTTGACTACATAGTGCAATATATGTTTGTATTTTTTATTTTTACAAGCATACTAGCTACACAACAAAGTTAGAGCACAAATAGTGTCTTGATTTCACTTGTCAATAAGCAAATGAAGTTGCTTGATATTTTTAAAGCTACTGAGATATGAGTTAAAGAATAAAGGAGCACAATAAATTTGAGACAAATTTTAATAAACAGATTTTAATAAATGTAGAAGGTATGAGGTTTCTCTTTCGAATGATATTCTGATTTATGCATCTAACGTGTATAGTTTCTAACTATTCAAAGATTTTCAAAAGCAATTTAGTTACACACTCGGTGAAAAATTCCAATTTGTGAACATTGATGGTGGGATTGAGTGCTTTCATATGTCATTGGACCACCAAGATCCTCATGTTTTTTTGTCACATACAACCCATTATTGAAGATCGTTGAATCTTCGTGTAAGTTCTTTAACCTATAGACATTCTTTTATACTCATGCACTTCCAATTTTAGATGTGCTAGGTAAGGAGAAGATACTGGATCAGTACTTTCTGAAAAGATGGTTGAAGAATATAGGTACATACTTTGATGAGTTGCCAGGTTATATGGTTGGGGTAAGAGCACCCACAACAGTTTTATTGGCACACAAATACAATGCGTAAGTGTCATAATTTGGTGGTTCAATGCATGAATGGTGTTGTAGGGAGGAAACATTTTGATGAAGGATTTCAAGTGTTGAAACAATATGTACTTTAACTTAATCAAGATATGAGAGAGATTTTTTCTAATGTTTGGAATAAGGACACACATTCAGGTCAATTCGCGTCTATCTTCATCGCACCCCAATTCGCTGTCTGCCACCACTCCACATGCAATACACTTTGCCTGGAGAGTGCCGTTGTTGTCTCCTCCATGATCCAGGCCCTTAATCGTCGTAAAGCTGCCGCCCCATCCCTGTTGGAATAGAAGGCCGAAGGCAAACATGTTTCCAACCCATGCTTAACCCGATTTTGAACACAGCGATCTGTCAACCTTTTCCATTTTGGTATAACTTTTGTTTGACACCCTGATCTTTTTTGTTCTGTTTGTTTTAGTTCCACCTTCTTTGTTTTTTTTTTCAATTTTGTCACTGACATTGTTGTTTTCTTCTTTATTTTTCATCCAATTTTTGTTTGCTTATTTATTTTAGCAAAGAATAAGTTTGAACATTAAAAACACATGAAATTATGATTTTAGATTAGTAATCCTTTTTTTTACTTCTATTTTTCCAAAGCTAGAAAATTAATCAAATGATAGATTCTTAAATAAATCTTCAAAGAAACAGTTGTTCTTGGTGGATTTGATTGACAAATTATTTGTTCAAATTTAATTGGTCTGATAAGACGAATGGTTTGAATAACATATCCTTTCAAATCCTTAGTGGATTTAGTAAAATTTCAAGATTTCAAAGACGTCTAAACAAAATTACATATTTGATTGGTCTAGTAAACTTTACAATTTGGAATTTAAAAAAATTAAAAAAAATCATAAAAATTATTTTATTAAGGATTAAGTATTAAAAGAAACAAGAACTAGGAAAAGATAAAATTGAACACCTATGTTACCCTTATTTGGGGTGAAAATGGTGTTTAGTCTTTCTTTAGCATAATTAACTCATAATCTTAAAATCTCTCCTATAATAGGTATTCAATTGACCTAGGTTAGATTGATTGATGACAACTCCTAAAATAAGTCGCTGCATATATGATTATTCTAGTGAACACTAGTCCATTTGGCAACTAAACCTATAATCTTTTATAAGTTATTGGCACTACAACACAGAAATAAAAAAGCAACGAGGAAAAGCAATCAAGCGGTTGTGCTGCAAAAGTTTTGTTGGTTTTCGTGGCAAAGTTATAGTTGAAAAAAATAAATTTAAATATGCAATGACTAGGGCAACGTGAAAATGTGGCGTTGTTTTTTTGCGGCAAATTTGTTGCCTAATCGTCGTTTTTATTCAACGAATTTGCCACAAAAAGCCAACACCATGTTAGAGCGTTGCTTTTTTGTCATAAATTTGTTACTTGCTAAGTAATGATTATGCAATGAAAAAGCAACAAGTATGGGTCTTCCTTGTTACTTTTTCGCTACTTCTTCATTGTATAATTTCCAAGTATCTAGGAGCGGGAAACAATTAAATTTGAGTTTGACGACAAAAAAAAAATGGGGCGGGAAAAAAAAGCAAAAATCATAGTCGTCATTTTTTCATTGCTTAAGGGGAAGGCTACCATAAAAATATATAGCACCTTTCTTGTCTCTTTCAACCCTCACCACCAAGATCTTTATTTGCCTCCTCTTTAACTTCTTTACACTGTCCTCCAATATAATCAAAGGACCTCAATCGTCTTTCCCTATAAAAAGAGCCAAATGGAACTGTTGCACTTGCTACAAAAGCAAAACCCCTACACTCATTGTCAGGCCGAAGTCGGTTAGTATTGAAATTCCCCACAAAATCTGGTTGGGTTGATGATAACCAAAGGTATGACCTGGAAGCCAGAGCCAAAGCTGAACCTAATGACATTATCGATGGCTATGACAAGGACAAACAGGAGAAGAGCTTCGTTTACGATTGTTGCAAACCGTTGTTGGAAACTGAGTCGACATAGAGATGGAGAAAATAGGTTTGGCTAAAGAGTTAAATTGGGTAAGTCTTGTGTTTGAGGTGCCAGGAGGCAGTGAATGACAAAGAGCAGGTCAACTTTGAGTAAGAACCAGATCTATTTTTCTAGGGTTGAAATTTGAAACTAATTCATTTTTTTTTCACTCTTTTATTTTCATTTTGTATTGTTTTTGTTGATTCTAAATACTAACTTTTTTTATGTTTTTATATGAGGCTTTTAAGTTTCTCAAGAAATGGTGCAGCTCACTATTTTCGGCAATGGAAAGCATGATGGTGTCTTGAAGCCAACAAGAAGAACGTAAGTGTTGTTTTTTATATTTATTTTATGCAATTGTTTGTATTTTATGTAATTTATTTTATTAATTAACATGCTTCATACTTGTTTGTATTTTATTTTATGTAATTGAATAATATATTAAATAAAAGTTTATTTATTTACTTGAAAATCCTTTCATTATGTTTTATACATTATTAAAATTTCTTTTAGTTATAATATATTAATTGTCTATATATATCTATAAATTTAGATACACTAAATTTAAAATACATAAAATTATTTAAGAGAAAAAAAACTTACTGTGTTGCTTGGTTGTTATTGATTTGTTGCTTATTAGCAATGAAAAAGCAATGAAGGTACATTGTTGCTTATTTGCAACGGAGAAGTAAGGAACTGTGAGTCACATCGCTTTGGCTTATTGCTTATTTGTTGCTTTCTAAAAGCAATGGTTATTTTACCAACAAATTAGCCACACCTAGTTTTTTGTTGCTTTTTTTGTACGAAGCCATGAATTTGCAACAATTTTATCCATTGCCTTTTTTTATTTTTTTTTTATTTTGTGTTGCATTGTGGCATGAGTTTCATGATCGTTTATGTACTACAAATTTGGAGTTGGTGATTTAATCATGTGTTCTGAAGGATGTCTCCTTTAAGAGCATGTTTCCTGATTTACAGTGAGACACATGCGCTCTTCTCTAAAATTCCTAGATTATAAGGTAGTCTAACTAGAATTATGTTTGGATGCCTAAACCTTGAGCTAAGTTGCAGCTTTTATCATGATTTATGTACAATGAATTTTGAGCTCATATTACATATGAGTACAGCCTCATGTCTCTAGTTTCTCTATGATTTTACATAATTAAATTTCAATATCAGTTCGAACTGATATGTGCTTATTTTAGTGAAGGTTGGTCCGTCTAAAACTAGGCAGTAGGGCTGTGTGAACACCTGGGTTTGAAATCCACCGTAAACAATGCAATAAGTTTCCAAAGCTAAACCTTCACTACATGTGTCTACTAAGCCCAAAATCTTGTATTTTGGGGATTGGATGTGCGTGCTATTTTATATGAATTATAGATTGTGAATCAGATTTCTGGTTACAATGCTTGCATTTTTCCCCTCTCATTTCTATATCTTAATTGCTTACATGTTTAAGGTGAGAATCTGTGCATGGCTGGAACGAAGTCGCTGCATCCTAAAATATGCTGACTGTAAGTGAACTTTTTCACCATGAATTACATTTTTATTTGGTATTAGTCCTGTCTAACTTACTTTTTTGTTCTTTTCTTCACTCCAGGAGCTTTTCCCTTTCTAATATTGGTGGGTGATTTCTGCCAAAGTAGTATTTGACCAAGCGGCATGGGCGGTTGTGCTGATTGATGCATGGGAAAATGAGGAATCGCTCAACAAGGGGCCTAGAGCCCCTTTTGCCCCCTGAACTTTTTCAACTTTGACCTTTTAACGCCTAAATTTAGAGTCAATTCAACTTGCTCCCTAAATTTTGCAAACTGTGACGTTTTACCCTCTCAACCCAGTTAAATGGAAAATGTGTACTAAAAAAAACGAGAAACGAAGAGCTAACTAAATCATTTGTTCAATGATTGATCCTTGTGAGCAAATGTGTGATGATGGCTTTCTAACCTAGAATATATAAATATAGGTTTTGCAGCATCCTTGAATTCATTCTTAACCTAGAACAAATATACTTCAATATGAAGATCATAAAAACAACGGCTCTGCTTGATTTCCACCACACAATCACATTAATTAGTGGATCAAAATAAAAAATTGGAAGCAACTGAAAACTAATTTTGTGGTTTGCTTTGGGTTGGGCCCTTGGGGCCTTTTATATTTGTTTTTCTCCAATAGGTTAATTTTCTTTGTTTTTCAAACCAAAACTGAAACCAATCACCATTGCTTGTGGTCTAGGATGGTTTTAGGCTAAATTTGTTTTACATTTAGGTCTATTTCATTTAAAACCAACCCAACCTTTCGAAATGTAACTGCAAAATAAGCATAAATTTCATTTGAATAGGCCGGAGATAATGTTGTGTAAAAAGTTGGTGATGAGAAAAAAGGTAAAATCCATTAGAGGAACTTTAGCTTATTTTTTTTTTTAATCTCAAATGAGTACCATATCTTAAAGTTGTTCAATTGAAATCCCTTATCTTATGTTGTGTATCCCAATTGGATAGTTTCTGTCAATTTCACCGTTAAGTTGGATGAAAAATGCTAACATGACATTGTTTAATACTAAAAGAAATGTAAAATAACAAATTTAGTCACTAAATTTTTTAAATCAATAATTTTAACATGGGAAAGTTACAAAAACCCCCCTGTGGTTGATCAAACCTACAGTTTGCCCCCTCTATTTTGAGAAACCTACACTTTGCCCCCTATGTTTTTTATACTGCCTAATAAAAACTTCTAAAACTGTATTTAAACTCTACGATAATCATCTTCCAGTAATTTCAATCTGTCCAGTATTTTTTTTATAGCTAATAGACATTTTAAACTATCAGTTTTTTCTTTCTGTAAATATACTTTTTCACTTGTAATTATATATCAGTATTTTTTAAAGGTCGGTTTGTTGTGAAAAAAATATCAACAATCTTGAAATTACTAGAGCATTATTACCATATAGTTTAAATACAGTGTCAAAAGTTGTTATCGGGCAGTATAAAAAATATAAGGGATAAAGTGTAGGTTTCTCAAAATAAATAGGGCAAACTGTAGGTTTAACCAAACCACAGATAGGTTTTTATAACTTTCCCTTTTAACATTTATCCTTAGGAATCTACTATTTACACCCACCCCTTCAAATCTCCGCCACTCTTTAACTTTGCTCCTCCACTGAGCATGACACTAGTTGCACCCTCGCCATGAACTCCACCTAGCTAGAGCTCCACCACCGCCACAATTCCAATGATTTCTGCTCACTAGCAAAAA
Source organism: Aquilaria sinensis (assembly GCA_005392925.1). Taxonomy (NCBI): domain Eukaryota; kingdom Viridiplantae; phylum Streptophyta; class Magnoliopsida; order Malvales; family Thymelaeaceae; genus Aquilaria; species Aquilaria sinensis. The sequence goes on along the minus strand of SMDT01002848.1, from coordinate 234,651 downwards.
ATTTTCTGCTGGAAAATCAAACGGAAAATCTAACACACAAATCCAATTGGAAATCGAACCTCCACCTCCTCGTTTCTCTCTCGGCCTTTACCTCTTAATCCCATCCCTACCCTCCACATCCTGCCTCCGTTGTCATCTTCGCTAGGCATATTTACCTCCGATTCGCAGAGGAATCAGACTGTGCAGCTAAAGCAAATTTGGAAACAAGAAACAACTCTCAGATCCAGCGATTCCTCTTTCCTTCTTCTTGAAACCGTTTCTTCTTCTTTGGAGCAACTCCCAGTTCTGTTCTTGTTGCCATCAAATCACCGTAGCCATGAAATTGTTGTTGCCGTAGCCATGAATCGCTGTCGCCGCCACCACGAATCGCTAGCACCATGAGAGCAATGCCAGCCAAACAACTGTCCAAGTTCCACCAGCTGGGTCGTAGCTGTACATCCTGAGATTTCCATCTTTGTAAAGAGTCAACTGTCGCAAAAATGCCCAATTTCCAAAATCGGTGGACACCACATGAGCGGCATTGTCCCGCGTCACGATCTCGTCGGCCCCCAGCGTCCGGAATTGATTTCAGCCAAAGATTTTGGTCAAAGGTTTCGGCCGGAGGAGCCTAGTAACCTAAGGTTGCCGTTGCTGGAAATGGAGAGAGAAGAGTTGGGCTTGTTCTTGATGTTCTCCAACTGGTATTTGTTTGGGCTTGTTATTGATGTTCTTGTGTTTGAAAGGATAAAATAAAAAATTTGGGCTTCTTGTTGATATTTAGGAAGTTTGAAAAAATTAAAATTATCAATACAAAAAGTTTTAAGGACAAAATTTATTATTTTACAGTTATTTTAATGTTAATTAATGTCACAACAATAAAATTCATCCATTTTGACAGGTTAAATGGATAGAAAATACATAATTGGAATAGGCATAATTATGTGAGGTACTTTGATAGAATAATCTTAAGATATGATATTTATTTGGGATAAAAAATAAGTTAAGGGGCCCAGATGAATTTTACCTAAAAAAATTCTCAGATAAGCTTTTAGAAATCTTGACCCATGTAAAAAGTAAAAATACTCGTGGAAGGCACTTTCAACACCTATAAATAGGTGTCTAGATAAGATTGTTTACCATTTAAAGGATGCACATCCACTCACTTTGACATCATTAACATGATATTTATTTATAATAATGAATGTAGGTCTAAAATATATTTGTCTAGTTCTGAAATGCATTATTCTTTGTTTAGTTGGTAGTTATGTGTGAATGGTGTTGCTTGTTAGAGATTGAGTGGAGCCACTAACTCATTCTCCACCTTGTGTAAATTGTCTAGTAAGTCCTTTTGTTACAATTAAAATCCATAGTTTAGCCGTCTTATTTGTCCAAACTAATTCTTCAGCTATTGAAAAATATCTAATTGAATGTTGGTTCAAATGATTGCATAACCAATCAAAATGCATATTTTGGATCCTGTGTGGAACGAGATGATGATGTCCAATTGGATTGCAATGTGGAGAATGGTTTGGGTGACTGCCTCGATTATGGGAAACAAGGTGATTGTAATAACAACCGGGTTGCTTGCGATCATCATAGCAAATCTCAAGCGAAATTATTTGGATATTCTGACGAGGTTATGGATTGCACGTGTTGCAAGCAGTTTGCCGCACCTGATTTGGTTTGATACGACTCCGCCATAGAATCACGTTAATTTTCATTGCTTCCTCCAATAATTCATATATTATTATTATTATTACTACTACTGTTCCATGTCCTTCTGCTTTCATTTCATAATTATTGACCTCAGTTTAATTCGGATCTGTGCGCTGCACAAAAGGATATATATGCGCAAACCCAAATTAGATTGAGACCAATAATTATGAAATAAAAGCATACACCTTCAACAAGGACATTATATATATATATATTAATTGCATGTAGTTTATCTCTCACCTCATTCTGTTCTCTGCAACAAAAAAAAACGTGTCTCTACTTTGTCCTTGTATTGGAAACTCTAAAATCAATATGTGTGTATGTATGTATGTTAGTTTCATTAATTTTGTAGTCTCCATTATGATCTTTTGATGATGAAGAATCGTCAACGCTGTATCTATCTACTACTGAGATAAGACCTGGATAGGTCCATGACACATAGACATTTGGCAAACAAAGTTACCAGATGCTAGTGCCTGGTTGTCCTCAATCTGGGGGTTGAAAGTTTTGTTAGTAATTAGTCATATAAAATAAGTAAGATATGCGAAGGAAAATGTATTTGAGTAATTTACCTTATTCTGTCTCATCACGTTATCAATATGTTGAAATCTCTTGTCATTCTAGTGTCTAATCAAATTTTCCCAGTGCTAGGGCTGGATTTCAGGCAGCCGATAAGGATGGAAGAGATTGCGGTCTTTATTGAGTAAGAAACCACTGAACTTATGGGTAATAATAGAAGTCCGCAAGTTATTCAGCTAATGCTTATACCACTCTGACATCTGCTTGAAGAACTCCTTCCTTATCCTATGGTCATCTGCTTCAATCTAATTAACGGTAATATTACTAAAACAAAGAATAGAAAGAATTACCATTTGTGAGTACTGTTATATATATTTATCAACAAAATTATAATCTATGGGAGAAGAAGTAAATTGTCTACCTGCAACTATGTCATATACTCCTTGCCTTCACATGCTTAACATTCTTGCACTCGATGTGCTCGCCCTTAAACAGTAACCTGAAAATGTTGCTATTTGGCGCTTGGCCATGATTGTTCATTTGCAGCCGTCGTCCAACACTTAGTTGCTACAATATCTAAAGACGGCTGAGGAACATATACTTTGGATCGCAAGGAAGATAAGCCAATTTTGCCCGTGAGGTGGCTGAGTTTTCTACTGCAGCAGCACGATGGGATGGAAAGCAACAATTTCAGCAAACTGTAACGTTAACGCCTGATCAAGAATGACAAAGAGTCCAGCTTGCAGCAAAGACTGGCAGGGACAATTTTCGAGCCTTGAAGAACAAAAAATAGTACCTAAGGACGGCTCAAAAACAGATAATTACAACTAGAGCCAAATGACAAATCAAGGCATGCAAGCTCATGTCTCCAGGACCATTCATCTCCGACAAAAGCTAGTCTTTTTCAACTAAGTGCTGGCTCCGAAGTTCACAGGCACTCATTCAACCAATTCTAACTCTTTATGTTTTTTTCCCCCTAATTCTAGGTCTTTGGGTCCCAAGATAAACGATAACCGTACACATATATGAAATTCTATGTGCATTTGCTAACAATAGTCATGAACACTTAAAATACCCATGTAATAGAGCATTCTTAAATTATCGGAAATAACACAAATAATTTATATTTTTGGCACAAATGAAGTGATGAAATCAAACTCATCTTAACACAAGAATTAATTCAAATATGCATTTTCAAGTATGATGATTAGGGCGGTTTGATGCTCTACTTTTTATTTGGCTTTGGTGCTGTGGCTTGACAAAGAAAAATGTTGAAGGTCGAACTTAGTTTTAAAATTTTAAACTGATATTTATTTACATGATTTATCTTATTTATTGCTTTACAAAAAATAAAAAATAGCTAAATTTTTTTAATTTTATGAAATATGTTTTTACTGCCAATATTTTATATATTATTATAAAAAAATTAGGCAGTTATATATGCAATTAAAATATATAAAACTAAACTCTTCCGGCAAAAAGAAAAACTTCAACAAAGATGATGCCAAAGTTTCAAAAAACTTTAACAAAGATGATGCCAAAGTTTCCAACTGTTCTATTAAAAAAATATAGCCAATGAATACACTCCATGCTTATGCTAGGTTTTCTATTTTATAGCAATATCAACATTTTCGAAAAGGTTTCAAAACTGTTTTATTGGTGATATAAAATTATCTTATTTGGGAGAGAAAAACAATCACGAAAGCGTAGGCGTGGCAGGAACGCGCGTGTGACAGAGTGTTCTAGTGTTCTTGAATTTTAGAGGATCCCACACTCATCCAATGGCGCCCATAACACACAAACATTGTAGCAACTAAAGTTATTATAAATACGATTGAGATATAAACATATATATCTCTATGTTTCCCCCCCTCCAATATAAAAGAGGCTAAAGGAAGATTTAACACCCCCATTCGTTTTAACTTTAGTCAATTAACTATAAAATAATTTATTTTTATTTTTACATGGTTTTTACTTGAAACTAATTTTAATTAAAAGTCAATATTATGTAACTGCAATAATCAATTAAAAATATAATTTTTATAATCTTACTAATTTTTTATAAATTTTTCTAGTTTCAAGCTTTATAAAAGAAAAATTCATAAAAATTTAACATCCTAAAAATTTACTTTCAAATTGATTATTGCATCTACATAACATTAACTTTCAAATGAAATTGGTTTCAGGTAAAAAAGATGTAAAAATAAAAAAAAAATAATTGACTTTAGACAAAACGAATTGGCCATAAGATGTTGAAATTTGTAGACTAACACTCTGTTGCTTCTTTGACTGATCGTGCTGATTATCACCAGAGGTAATTCTCATTATTCCAAGTCTTGTTAGTTTTCAGTCATTGTTAGAGCTTTAATTTTCCAGGTGGCTTTCATGAAAATTTAATTTGAGGTAGTTCAACATCTTGTGCATTTCTATCTTCTTGCTAAATTCAAACTAAAAATCGTCTATATAGTGACGCTTATTTTTGTTGCTGTAAAGATGGATACTTTTTTATTGTATGGGGATCAGCCTTTTCAAAGAGACTTCACCTCGTTTGCGTCGAAAGGTGACAGGCACGGAGGCCCCCCCAAAAAGGACTCAACAAGATGGGAGGGTAAAAGCACGCAGAATGTTAGACTAAGTTGAAGCATATAAAGTTGGAGAACAAAAATCCGGCAATAAAAACCAAAACAAACCCATGGGGTGCAGAAGCCTCATTATTGACACCAATCCAGCACTTTTACCAATGATTGCCGCCTCACCCGATATCGAAATTACAAACAAACACACATATCGGCACATCAAACTCCACCTTGAAATCTTCCGTCTTCTCCAGCTATGCCCGGATCCAGCTTTTGGGCGAGTCCCTGCCAAATCATTTTGTCTTCTTCACAAGGGATTAGACCAGCCTCTACTATGGAATACCGGCGTTGCATGGAGATTGATCAAAAGCAGTTTTGGGTGTCTGTTAGAGATTGGGGGCCAGAAATTGATGCAAATTTCAGATCTTGAATGATGCAAGAGATTCTCGTTGGTACCGCATGATGCAGAGACAAGAATTTTAGTTTGAGGAATTTGGGATTTTTGGGAGCAGTGGGTTCCATGAATTTTCTAGCGGTGCTTTGCCCTTTGGTTTTTTTTTTTTCACGAGGGAGGTAATCAACTTTGGAAAGTCTTTTTCCTCTATGTTCCTGTATCGGAGGAGAAGAGCTTTCGTGTCAAAATTCATGTTTGACATTACTGGTGAGGGTGAAAATCTGACAGAAGAAAATGAAATTCTTGATAAGGAGAGTAATGAAGTCAAGGATGATCATGAGCCAAAAGACGTGATTTGCCTTTAGTTATGCCTTTTGCAGAGATGTATTATAAACCACCACATGTGGTTTATTCAGGGAGTGCTCTATTCTCATATACCATTATTCATTCTAAAGAGGGGAGCCTCAATTTAAAGAGGCAATCCTGGAGAGGCTAAGTTTTTCTTTTATTTATTTATTTTTTTATTTAGGAGAATTATAAGTATATGGAATTAGATATCACATTATGAAAGTTAGGGAGAGGAGTGACTATTTCACAAAAGCTGGTGGATCTCATCTGTATTTTGTCACTATTAGGTAGTCTTGGTTGGAGGAGAGTGCAATACTTGTTGCTTGAACCCTCATAGTATTCCTTGCACTTCACTAGCTAGGTTGGACATGCTAAGACAGGGTAAGTTTTCGAATAAAAGGAATAGTATTGATAGAGTCTTGTAGATTGTTAGAAGTCTCTTTTGAAGGATATTAAGGTTGGGATATTGATATGGCAGTGAATTAAGAGAATTAGAGAAGCATAAAACAGAAAGTATTACATAAGAATCAAAAGTGAGATGAAAAGATTGGAATGGAAAGTTTCATATTATAACGTGTTTTTAGGAGTTACCACAAATCTATTTTGCCTAGGTCGATTGAATACTTGCTAAGATTTACAAGAGATTATAAGATTATGAGTCAGTTACGCTAAAATAACCTTATTATAGCGTTTAGAAATTGATACCGTGAGATTCAGTTTTATCTTTTCTTAAATGTTTGTTTCCTTACCTAATATTTGATGAAAATGATTTTTATGAATTTTTTTTAATTATGTTTAAATTTCTTTTTAATTTCAAACCATGAATCTTACCAGACCAACCGAATATGGAATCTTAAATATCCTTGAAATCTGAGGACTTTACCAAATTCACCAAGAATTTGAAAGAAATATCTTATTCAAACCATGAATCTTATCAGATCAATCGAATTTGAACAAATAATCCGTCTTGGGATTTTATCAAGACTGATTTTTCTGTGCACCCGACGCATGTGTAAGTCATGCCTCCAAAGTAATTTATCTTGTACAATCTAGTCCCTAACATTTAATTTTTGTCTTATTTCTTTGATGCAAGAAATAGCCAAATTTTCAAAAACTTTTCTCCTGTCAGTAATTAAAGATTATTGTTAAAATTTTTACAGAATATCACCTGAGTTGTGTAGAAACTATAAGACCTGTAATTGAAGTGAAATGACAATAAAATTGTGTAAAATGTTGACAGATAACTGGTAAAGATATTAACATTAAATAATAATTACTAATGATAAAATATTTAGAAATTTGACTAAGTGTGTATCAAAGAAACAAGAGGAATAAGAAATTGTTTATTCTTTTATTAAAAATAATTTATTTTTTTATCAGTTTCTACTTGTTCTTTTAGAGAAAATAAATTTGTATTCTTTTAATACTAGTTAGGTACAAACTAGTTCTTGATATTTATTTGTGTTTCATTTATGTAGATCATATTTGGATTGTCTTTTCATGTTATATTTGTATAGAGCACATAGGTGTAAGAGATGACTGTAGCAAACAATGAAATAAAAATTTACTTTAAGAGAACAAACAAGTAGGAAAAAAACACAAACACGAAGGAAAAAAACAAACAATATTTTCTAAAAGAATAAACATGCCATTCTAAAAGAACAAACATACCTTTATGAAAGAACAAACACCAGAAAATAAAAGAACAATAAGTTTACAAAAACAGAGTCATGTATAAGAACAAATAGTGTCTTCTATAAGAATAAACACTTAAGTAACAAAAAATAAATATGTAAAAGAAAGAACAAATAATGCCTTCTAAAAAAACAAACATATCATTCTAAAAGAACAAACATACCATTCTCAAATAACAAACACCAGAAGAAAAAAAGAACAAAAAGTTTACAAAAACAGGGCCATATATAAGAACAAACAGTGCCTTCTATAAAAATAAACACTTAAGTAAAAGAAAAATAAACATGCAAAAGAAAGAACAAGCAATACCTTTTAAAAGAACAAACATGTCCTTCTAAAAGAACAAATATACTTTTTTGAAAGAATAAATACCAGAAGAAAAAAGAACAAAAAGTTTACAGAAACAGAGTCATGCATAAGAACAAACAGTTCCTTCTATAAGAACAAACAGCTCCTTCTATAAGAACAAACACTTAAGTAACAAAAAATAAATTTGTAAAAAAAAAAAGAACAAACAATACCTTTTAAAAAAACAAATAAGTAGACAATAAAAAACAAACATTGCCTTCTAAAAGAACAAACAGACCGGTAAGTATAAATACCAAAACACAAAAGAATAAGTAATTTATGCAATGCCTGAAAATGTAAAAGAACAAACATGCCCTTCTAAAAGAGCAAACAAGGCTTCTAAAGGAACAGAAAACAAACACATCATAAAAGAAGATAAATAGTACCTCATCAAAAGAACAAATACTGAAGTAACAAAAAACAAACAATATCTTCTAAAAGGACAAACACGAAGACAAAAAAGAACAATCAATGACTTCTCAAAGAATAAACAATGCCTTATAAAAGAACAAATATATACTTCCAAAAGAGCAAGCATGAAGAGACAAAAGAACAAACAGTAGAGAATAAAAAAATGGAAAAAAAGGTAGACATATGACATAAAAGAACAAGAAGAAATAAGAATAAAATCATAAATCTAAGTAAAAAAAAGGTGAAAAAATTATTTTAAGAAAATAAGGAATAAAACATGAAATAAAACAATAGACAAAACTTGAAATAAAACTAAACTAAGAAAAAGAAAAAGGGGAAACTGGAAAAAGGTAAGAAAATAAAAATGCAAAAGGTAAATATACAACAAAACTAAATAAAGAAAAAAATGAAGAAAAAAATGAAAATAAATAAAGAAAGAAATAGAAGAATAAGAGAAGAACAAGAAAATAAAATTTAAAAAAGAAATGATAAGGGGGTCGTCGGCATTTGATCCATCGCCCAACTTTCTATAAAATTAGAATATCAGCCATGCTATATAACTAAATAGTTTGCCCTGAATTCGCGGAACAAGAAAAGTTTATTATGTTTCATGAGAGCATGATTGCTTACTTTTTTTAGAAACGGGGTCAAAATGACAATTATTATATTTTTTAAGGATGGCGCATGATATAAGCCCAGTTACAGAAAAGTTACTCTTTTATCAAATCCACCAATAACGGATGTCTTGAAATTTACCTTTATTTAATCTATTTCTAATTTCAAAAACATCAAGGTAAATTAAATTATCTAGAATAACATATGGCTTTTATACACCATCATTCTTTAGGATACATTACAGGAATTGAATAAACATTAAACCAAACTATTTTAAAATTAAATGAAGAAAAGATAAGCCAAGTTAATATCCTACGTTGTTTCCCTATGCAAAATTTAATGACTAAGTTTAATGCAAGGCTAAACACACAAATAAACAAAGAAAAATAAACAATAAAAGATTACTGTCAGTGATTAACCTGACAGAAAAAATAAAAATGTTAGCGATTTGAGGAATGAAATAAAAATGTCAGGGACTAAACAAGAGTTGTACACTATGAGATTGTTGACTGGAGTCAACCGGATTCCTAAAACGAATCGAGCGGGTTGCGAAGTGGGTCTGGCTTCGATTAGTTGGCCGGACGATGGAACGGAGGGCAACGGTGGCTCAGGCTTCACTGGCAGTGTCGCAGGGAACTTCTAGGAGAGGCAGACGTTGAGAAACGGGGGCGGATTAATAGGGGACTGAATCAGGATAGTCGAGAGGTGCAGGGGATGGGCCGATACTCATCCTAGGTGTCTTCGACAGCTGCTCTGGTGCGACGGCGATGGCGTGGGATGGTCGACGAGCAAGGCTGGTGACAGCGGGGCTGGTGAGGCTGTGGCTGGAGGCTTGTGATTGGAGGCCAGCGTTGGCAACAGAGGGGAGGACTTGGGGCGGCGCAGTGGTTAGTGAAGTTAGGGTTTCTAGGTAGGTGTCGCAAAAAAACAGGCGCTTTGGGTTTTGCTAATTTCTTCTTCTTTTCCTTCTAGCTGTGACTTATATTTGTACAAGAGGAAGTATAAAACGTGATTAACAAGATTTTGACAGTTTAAAATGCATCCAAATCAAATTTGAAAATATTTAAGCTAATTAGGATATAATCTGGTAAACACTAGTTTAAGTCTAATAAAACTCTTAAAGTGCTGATTTAGCCCTAAATTCTGTGTGAATTTTAATTTTACCCAAAACTTTTTAGATTTATAAAATTAGCCCAAAACTTTACAATTTTGCACAGATTTGCCTAGAATTTCATAATTTTTTCAGATTTGTTCCAAATTTTTCAATTTTGCCTATAAGTTTTTAAAAACTCTTGGTTTCTACCCAAACTTTTCCCTTTTACCTAAATTGACCCTACAAAACCTTTAGGACTCAAATTAGTGCCTAAACTAAATTAATTCCTATTTTGACCCTAAATGACCATACTAAATCCTTAAAAGTTCATAACACAAAATGAAAACATAATCTAAACGCACATAATCATACCAACTTCCTAAGCTATAATTGCCCCCCAAAATAAAAATGCCTCCTAAACTAATTTTTCTAACGTAGAACTAAAACAAAAGTTAGTACCCGAACAAAATTGGGTGTCAGCACATACAGTACCCGAACAAAATTGGGTGTCAACACATACCTATAGCAAAGAGAGGGAGGGAAACAATAACCGTATCATAAAAAAGATATCCATGATTTGGATCATAGAATACACTAAGAGGGATAAACGATTGGAATCCCCAGTTAGTCTTTTGAGCATTGAACACACATTGAGTTCCTAGAGAACCCCAAGTAAAAAATTGGCATTTTAGTTTATAGTGACTTCTAGAGGACCCAAAAATTACAAATTTATCTTCAATTCATTCAACAATAGAAAAACATAAATGTACTCTTTGTAATCAATAGTATGTGTTTGGGCTAGGTAATGGTTTAGTTTGGACGATAGTAAACTATGCTATGCTATGCTATGCTTGTAAATGAGCTTATGCAATCAAATGGTCGAGAACTATGGCAAAGGAAGCCAAGCAAGAGCGTGCATCTCTATGATTAAGTATTGTATGCATGTTCATATGTTGAAAATAAGTAGATAAAGCCAAGATGAACATACAATGTTGATGTAGAGGTATGTTTGAATGTGAACCAGAGAAAAAACTTAAACCGGTCAGGAGTATATTAAACTGATAAAAAATTTCTTAACATGTCAACATTTTGTCTCATGTTATTGTACCAATTTCTATGTCAAAGCATTCATTAGTTCCTTGCATGTTTACTGTGAGTGAGACAGAGCAAGCCCTTAAAAAATTGGGTAACATGTTCAGCATTGAAGTTTACATAAGCTACAAATTTGCATGCAAACTTGACATAATGAACATGTATGAGCAGTACTTCCGTAGTGACTAAAAACGTTGAATACTTCCACTCATATACATGCAAAAGGAAGGATAGTTAAGACATTGATGAAAGGGAACCGAAGGCGTGTTTATCAAACAATTAAAGACACTGCAATTGAATTGTAGTCTCATCTTGGCCTTTAGAGTTGTTTATTAATGATCAGGCTCCAAGTTTGGGATCCATATTGTGGCAGTTTGGGTTGAGTTAGTAACATAACAACAAATCTCAAACACAATTAATTAAAGATGAAAAAGGCAAACATACTCTCTTCTTCTTTTCCAATATGATAAGCATTTTCAACTTTCATGCTGAACCCCACATATTGACTTCAGCCGCGTGGCAAGGTATCAGAATCTGCTACCTCCAAGTATATGGACAAGTGGTTCGCACGGTTTCCATTGAGAAACATAACTACCCGCCTAACAAGAAAGTAATCCAAAAATAATGAAGAGCTATCTTATCCCAGTAGAAAGTAATCAGGAATTGAAGTGACTTACCATTTATAATCACCGACAATAAATGTCTCTGAATAAAGCTTCCTGGCGGTCAACTTTGAAATGTTCCCAATTACCCACGTGAACTTGTCTAGAGTTAGCTCCACTTGCACACCTGCGAAGTACAAAATCTCCATCGTCGCTCGAATCACGACAAGTTTGCAACAAATCCAAACAATTTAGTTACTAAAAAACCTTTGGTTGTTTGTGAAACAAGCGTCATTTTTCTCGCTGAAAAGAAACCCAAGAATTTCCAAGATAGCTTTGAATCAAGACGAAGAAACATAGAAACACCTATAATTCAGAAAATACCTTCGAATTGAGAAAAAAAATGAAGAATGAGAAAGAGAATAAAGAAGCGAGAAAGAGGATACGAACTGTGATACTGATGCTCTCCGACGCTTCTCCTTCTGTGGTAATGGATGCTGGCTTGACCTTCACAATAAAAAACCTAGAATTCCAAAATAACTCTGAATCAGGAAGAAAGAATAATGGGAACGTGAAAGAATGGAGAGCGAGAGGGCAAGAGAATACCAATTGTGACACGGACGCAAAGCAACGCTTCTCGTTCTGTGTTAACGGTTGCTAGTTTGACCTTTTGCAACCTCTGGAATTTTCTCCAGGTCTAACAATGGCGGAATCGAAGAAATCCCACAGAACGACTGTTGGGAATCTGAATGAGTTTCAAACCTATTAAATTAGCGTGCACAAGGAGAAATAATCACACAGGTTCCTTGTTTTTGAAATTTCACAAATGCAGAATTCTTCAAGCTTTACACGCTCGAACTCCTTATCTCCCGATTGCACTATTTGAGTGTTTGTGCAATTATTGTTGTTGCTCTCATTATCTCTTTCAACAATGCACAACCACTCCTTTTATAGGCAAAAGCACAACAACTTCTTTTAGAAGTTAAAGCACAACAACTTCTTTTAGAAGCTAAACCGAGTAGAGTTCAGAATGTGGTGTGGGACCCTTTGGGATCTCTTGATCCTGTCAAATTAGTCCCCAACTAATTTATTGTTTACAAGTCAGTACAACATTTTGGACGACCTTGTAAAATCTCCCAGGATTTTAGAGATAATTTACAAGTACCCATTTTATTCTATTCCGTTCACTGTCCAATAATGTTGCACATAATCCGAACTAGACCAACCACATCCAAAATGTGGTACTGTTAATACGGAATTAAATATGTGCACGTCTCTTCAAGTTTATTCAAATTTTAAACAATTTAGAAAAACATTTATAGAATTTATATATACCATATATATAATTTTATATATAGAAAATAATATTTCCAAAACAATATTTTTCTAAATCGACCATGTGGATTTCTTAATCCGAAAAACCAAGAGACATACTCCACAATATTCACTCTTATTTTAATAGCAGTGAATTTCATGTTGAATAATCATGAACTTAACATGTTAACATTTATGTAATCCAACATGTCCAAGTATATCCTATATTAGGCATCATTGGTTGACATATCAAAATTACATAATGTAACATTTAAATTCATATTATTCTCAAATCTACGGAATAAATAATATTTACTCTTTCTCAACAGTTGAAGGTATAAGAGTAATCAATTTAGTCATGTTCAAATATTTATCTCCATAATATTCACATACACATTAGGAATCAATATTCCAGTTATTGAGACAAATCACTATATCTCATATAGTAATGTCATATGTGCAATCTTTTATGAGTAATTAACTCATGTATATACTCATAGATTGTGAACACCTTTTAAAGAACTATAAAGATGAATCAAGTCTCATGTGGCATGATTTCCATCATCCATTAATCTATATATAATATAGTTCTATGGGTTTATCATAGTAGGAGATAATAATAAAGTTTAAGTTGGTTTTGATGAGCACAATAAATCTTTTAACGACAAGTTTCTATTTGTGTATTAGTCTGGCGGGGTGAGCTTTTTTGAGATCTTGTAACTACTTACGCGTTTGGGTTTATCATGTCGCAGATGATTACTCAGTTTTTTCCATGGGTTTTCTTTCCATTTCTTCCTGCTAGCCATCTTATAGTAGGCTTAGTAGGGACTCAGCCGTCGCTGGGATTCTCTCATTTAATCTTAGTGCCAGTTCAATTTGCAAGGTCTCTGTGTTCAAGATAATGAGCGGGACAAACTTAGGGTTTAAGCTAGTTACAAATTGGAAAGATACCACACCTCTCCTCAAGTTTGGTCAAATCTACAATTGCACCCTATTATTTCTAGAAAATATGTAGTCAAAGAACTCAAATCTTCCACTAATATTTTAGGTTGGGATCCAATATGCAACTCAAGTTTTTTTCTTGTTTCAAGTTTTTATTAACATTTTAAAATGAGCTCAAATTGGCCACTGACGTTAAAAAAACTAATGAACAATGGGAAAGTAAAATATTTTGAAATTTTTTATGATAATGCAATTTTTAACAAATTTCATGAATTTTAAGTAATTTATCCTATGTTTTCCTAGCACGTCAATTACAAAAACAAAAATGAAAATTTGAAAGCATTTTGTGATTATGTTTAAAGTTTGGTATCCTCAGTGGAAGAATAAACAAAACAATCAAAAACTAGCGCCCATGATCCAGCCCTGACTTAAAGGCCCAGTTTGTCTTGATTTAATGCAAATGCATTAATGCATAGTTGGGCCATGGGCATAGCCCACTTTTAAACTATTTATAAATTGCCCTTAGTGTTTTAATTAATTATGGTTAACTTGAGCCAACCTTTCACCCACCCTCTTTGCTCTACATGCCCACTTCATGTGACGGCCCTCGGAGCTATAAGTCTAATCAGCCAGGTTCTGGGAATAAGTTACTAAAAGATGGCCTAAGTTTGGGCTGAAACCGAGACAAAAAGGCTAAGTACTTGAAGCTTGCAAACTAAGTTATCTAAGATACTGGTGGACCTGGGGCTAATAACCAATAAAGAAACTGGTTGTTAGTATTTTGATACCAGAGGCAAGAAACAGGGAATACCTGAACACTGTAGTGACCCCTTTTGGCAGTGTAACTCAGGTGGGATCAGATTCCCAAGATTCTCAGTGTGCAGCATATATATAACACTTTTGTGTATGATGTATATATATGTGTGTGGAAGTTATGCCTCTGGTAAATGCTATTGGAACTAGTGGTTATGTTCCCTAGTAGCTTGTATGGACTCACGATGCATAATAGTATGTTTTATATAAATGCATGTTTGAAGTGCTGGCCAGCTGCATCGATTATATATTATTTTTATGGTCATTGACCTACAGCCATAGTAAGGCATAGTATAAAACAGTATTGCATTAAGGATTTAATCAATTAACAGGCCCACTAAGGACAAATTTACATAGGCCTAACACTGAATAAGTGTAAGGTTCCTGGGGTCCTATATGACTTAAATAGAATTAAGGTTCAAGGCCTGTGACACTTCACCCCATCCCTCAGCCTTGCCCATTGTAGCCTTCCCAACTCCCCACCCTACCACTACCCTACCACTGCCCAACCCCTCCCTGTCCAATAAAGGTGTTCATTGGGCCAAGTTGTCCCGATTGGGCATGGTCAAGGTACAGCTCGACCCGCCCCCTGGGTAAGGGTAGGCTAAACACGGGCCTAAGGGAGAAAGGACGTGTAGGTGCACTCGGCATGCCCCAGTACATAGAGCAGCCTAGGCTAAGGCACGTCATGGCCCAGCATGCGAAGGAGCCTAGGCTCAGGCACAAATTGGCCCATACCAGGCCAACCATTTGCCTTCTAACGGTCTACTGTAGGAAGTTAAAAAAAAAAAAAAAAGCAAAATTACAAAACATCCTCCCCTCAAATGGCTCCAGCTTTCACTTTGACCAAAAATTTAACTTTTGTCCACTTCAACGAGTAGTAATAACTAGTCTTTGAAGGCTTTTTGGTCCAAAAAATACATGGCCTCCCCTATAAATAGGGAGGCTCATTTCCTTATACCAACAATTGCAATTTTTTTTTCTTCTGTTACATTATCTTTTAGTTTCTTTAAGTTCTCAAGCATTTTTTATAATCTTTTCTTAATTTTCTTTTTCTAATCCCTTCCAAATCACTTTTTCATCTCTATTATTATTTTCTCACTAATGGCATCAAAAGAAAAGTCCAAGGTTGCAAATAACCTTTCATCCCACACCACTGGCCTAAGAGGCTTGTTTCGTCACCAATCCCAGCTGGTTGACAAAAGGGTCCACATCTAAGATGTGCAAAATGATGACCAATTCAATATAAAAAATTATGATTTGGGGCTTGACAATTAATTATTGGACAATGGTGTTGAAGAGGTGGATGCCACATTGACTGATACTAATGGAGGGGACAGGACCCAACCGACGCCGGCTAGTTTATTGAAAAATGATTTTCACAAGCTAAGGATGTGTGTTTAGAATCTTGGAGCCAAATCATTTTGTCTATAGGCATCAAGTTTTTTCAACTGTTCATAGAGGTGGGGCCCACAAGTCTGTTTTTACCCCTAATATAAGTTGTAAATAATTATGAAAAAGTCATGGCAAGAGTTGTACCTATAACAATTGCAGTTGGTGGGACTAGTCAGCACTCTTTTTTGACCGAGACACGCAAATAATGGTTGAATTATTGATGGATGCCCCAGTAACTGCCCAAGTTGCATTTAAGGCTCGCGTTCTCCCTACAAAGTATTATTACCCCCATTACTCCTGAGTATTCTTTGATTCACATCCATCAATTCTAATCGCAAGACAAGTTCTTTTTATCTCATCCCAGCAAATCCGCCTCCAATATTTTTTCAAAGTAAACCAAAAGTTGGTTGTAGATATTATTGATGTAGATGGTTTATAATGGACAATTATGATACCTATTTTGAAGATTGGATAATTATGACAAATATTTTACGATGGCAGCTACTAAGTAATGTTTTATTTTTTTCTGAATTTTAGTGGACTTATGATTGCCTCATATGGAATATGAGTGAGTAACGCACCGTGGTGTATTTTTATGTATTGATAGACACATGCTAAGACTGGATAACCAAGCAATCTCAGAACCAAACTAGTACCAAAACATTCAATCATGCAATCTTAATTGTGTAGTACAGAAATTAACCTAGTAACACACATGTAATCCCAACAAAGAAGGCAAACTGAACATGCAACAAACCAAGCCCATATAGTATAATTTATTCATTCCACTGCCAGTACTTCCGTTGGTAAAAAAGTCTAACTTCCAAGCTGACGCCTTCAGAAACATGCGACCGTGCCTGCGATATGATCACGCATTGCAGCCATTGTCTGTGTCTCCTCCAGTACAGCTTGCTCATCCAACATTTTCACAAGAGAGTGGTTCTCATTTCTTGTATACGGCTCGAACTATGCCGCTCTTATCTCAGGATTATAAACGTCATTCATGCGTACATAGTTGTATAGTGCACAAAATACAATGACTAACCTGCTCTAAATATCATGGCTATATCGATTCATTTCGCGTAGGATAGCCCATTTTATTTTGACATTTCCAATAATTCTTTCGACAACATTACACATGCTAGCATATGCAAAGTTGAATTGTTTTCTAGCGCCTTCAAGATTTTGTCCTCCAAAATTGTTATGATGGTAGTTCACACCTTGATATGGCACCAAAAATCTTTCCATGTTTGCATATCCTAAATCTAAGAGGTAGAAATACCCTGTACAAGACAATTCTCTTAATTCACAACAGGATATATTAAAAACACAAATAACTATTAACACCAGTGTATACTTGTTGGTGACTTTGGGAAATGTGAACCCAACAAATTACATGTATCACACAGTACCTGGCTGTCATGTACCGCACCTGGCATCCCAGCATAAATGTGGATGAACATCATATTGAAGTCACAAGCAACCTTGACATTTTGGCTCATATATCCAGAATGCCCATGGTACGCCTATTGCTCCCCATAACCATATATTCCAAAAACATGTGTCCCATCAATTGCACCAATTGCTTTCTTGAATGCACCACCCCAGTTTTCCACAGCCTCAAGCAGTCGAGTTGAGAAGTTCAGGTCAGGGGGTTGAATTATCACTTCGGCTAGTGAAATAATAAAGTCCAAAACCCTCATAAACTAACGGGAGATTGTGTCGGTCAAGTGAGCGAATACTTGTCGTACATCTTCATATTTGAACCCATGTGCACATATCGTTAAGAACATCGCTAAGCCCTCATACGCAGCAATTCTTGAAGAATTCGCAAGATTATAATGTGTAACGAGGTCATCCAAGGACATCAAATGGTACAAGTACTGGGTGACAGTCCATAGTGGAGCCCTCTATATGTATCTTTAGAAGGTGCATTATTCATGTTAGATACATGTGCCATATTTTAAACCTGTGTCCAAAAGAAGTTAGAAGTTTTGTAAACCAAAATTGTTCCTATTCAAAATTCATTACAATATTTGAAACCAATACCCAAAGAATATCATGAGTTCAAAAAGTTTTGTCTTAAAAATGGAAAGGAATTTTTTTGAAATGTTTTAAATTGGATTGTCCAACCCGATAAAACTCAACTTATTTGACATTGATGAATGCATATTCATATGCAAATTTATTATCTCATTTGTTAAAACATGAAACTGAATTGTGAATTCTTCACAACAAAAACATGGGGAAAATATTAGGAATGTTACAATTACCTTCTAAGGTTTACCCTAACCTACAGTTTACCCCCCTTTATTTTTGAAAACCTACACTTTGCCCCTGCTCTTTTATACTGTTTGATAAAAACTTATGAAATTGTAATTTAAACTATACAATAGTCATCTTCTAGTAATGTCGGTCTCTCCAATATTTTTTTTATAGTTAATAGATATTTTAAATTATCAATTTTTTATTTCTATAAATGCATATAAGTACTTTTTTAAAGGTTGGTTAGCTATGAAAAAAAAATCAAAAATCTTAAAATTAATAGAACATGGTTATCAAAAAATTTAATTTAGGGTTTCAAAAGTTGTTGTTGAATACTATAAAGGAAGTAGGGGTAAAGTGTAGGTTTTTTAAAATAAAAAGGGTAAAGTGTAATTTAGATCAAACCATAAAGGGGCTTTTGTAATTTACCTAAGAAATATTTTAAAGCAGGTGAATTGCTAAAGGTTTTTCACAATGTCATTGAATTTTTTTCCGAAGTTTACTACTCAACTGCCTATCAAATTTTACTTCATTTAGTAAACATTACTTATATTTTACATCAGTTTCAAGATGTTTAGTTTTTGAAAGCCACCATGCAAGCCATGAAGAAAAAGTGGCTACAGTATTTTGAAAGCATTCCTCTGACCTTTTTAGTTGTATGTTTGCTTGACCCATATGTGAAATTGGCTGGCATGACAATATTGATTAAATGCATTTTTCATGCTTATTTAAGTATGAGCTATGTCTGCTATTGCTTTTAATTACTTATGATCTTTGTAAAAGATATATTATGAAAGCCATTTTAATAAGGTAAGATTCAAAGTTCTTCCAATCGTAGCTCCTAAAATCTCTACCTCATCAAGGTTCAATCAGGCTCTCTAAATGCTCAAACGTCCCCAACCGACTACTTTTATGTTTAGCTGAAGTGGATGACTACTCGTCATTTGAGCTAAGTGATATTTGAGAGTCTTCAGGCTTCAATCTAATGTGTTTTTAGTTAGGTGGTAATTATGCTTTCAAATGGTAATGTAATGGCCTAAAACCAAATTCGCCACTTGAACTTTACCAACTTAGACCTTTAAACCTTTAAACTTTGACACTAGTTCACTCGCATCTCAAACTTTGCAAATTGATACCTTTTACTTCCTTGGTCCATTTAAGTGAAACAGAAATGGCTTCTTGGATTATATGAGGGTTGAAATAAAGACAAAAGAAAATATGAAGGCTAACTAACCATTTGCCTCACAAAAAGCTCTAGTTTTATCATTTTGAATAAAAAATAAAATGTCATCCCGCAATTATAGCTATTTTGTTAACCCTAAAGCTACCGACTAAAGAAAATTAACTCATGTCATTTTATGCCTTAAAGAAAAAGAAATTTAGCTTATAACCTTGTCATTTTCTTGTTTATTTCCCAAACTACTTGGGTTATATCATACCTTGAATTTTTTTTTGTATACAAAAGCATATTTATAAGTCTAACTAAGGTAAGGGAGATCCTATAGTATAAGAATGGAACTGTTTGCTTTTCTGAGATCTAGAAGGCACCTAAACCAACTCTGAATGGTATTGCATGAAGAAGTGAAGAAGGCAAGAATCAAACTCAAGACTACCCACTTCCCTTAATGTCCTTTTACCACTCTGTTAGAGCAATTGGAGACGAAGAACCCATTTAATTAGTGCTCACCATGAAAGATTTTTTTAGGATAATGACTAGAGTTCAAAAGATTGTGGATGCTTTGACATAATGAGGAAGTCCTTTTATTTTCTATTCAAAATGACAAAACTAAAGTATTATGTAGTGCAAATGATTAATTAGCCCTTCATATTTCCTTTTACCTTTATTTGGTCCTCATATATCCCAAAAAGCTATTTTTTTTATTTAAGTGTGTTGAAGTGGTAAAAGGTACCAATTTGCAAAAATTAAAGGGTGAGTAAACTCAGGTCAAAGTTCAGGGGTAAGAAGTCTGAGTTGACAAAGCTTATGGGGTAAAAGAGACTTTACGCCTAACATAATCTTGGATGAAAGTAGGGATGGCAATAGAATGGATGGGGTGCAAATCCATTGCACCCACCACCCCGCCATTAGGCTTGAAAGGCGAAAAATAATGCCCGTGTCTATCACCCGTGAGTAACAGGCTCTCCATGGATTACCTACAAAACAATGATAGCAACTAGTTCTAGACTTCTTTTCTTCATCTCTCCTTTCAATTAGTATTGGTGACCAATAGGAAAGATGTCATTCTTGTAGTTCCAAGATGGTCGATTGGTGGACTGGAAAAAAAAAGGTGATAAAAAAACAAGATGAATTTGGCTTTGAGAGAAGATGGTGGTGAAGAAGATGATAGAAGAAAAGGCAAAGAAGATGGTAAAAGAAAGGATGAAGAAGAAAATGAGAGAATGAGAGAAGAAGCGACAAAGAAAATGAGAGAATGGATGAAGTGAGGGAGTGGTGAAGAAGCACAAGTGGTAGGATAAAGTGGAAAGAATAGAGGGTTTAGGTTTATAGTGTTTGGTAAATTACACTTTGATCACTTGAGTTGCTTATTTTTTCATAGTAGTCTATTATTTTGAAAAGTTACAATTAAGTCATTAACAAACAAAGAAAAATTGTTGCGGGTTACAGGTGTAGCAAGTCTACCCAAAGTGCAATTTTAACCTAATATCTATAACCTATTGATATCTGTAGGTTGCAAATTTCACCCTACCCACTGCTATTTTAAATGAAAGTGCATTAAACTGTATATTAAGGATGAAAGTGTAATTAAGCCTTCAATTACTAATCCCTAATCTTTTGCAGTTTTGAAAACCTAAACCTAATCAGATTGTACTTCTTCCCGTCATATATAAAGCATACAACATCGATCCGTGTAATTAACCTTAGCATCACGGCGATCCACACTCATTCTTCCTTCTCTTGCGTTTCCTTCTTATTATGGTGGTTTTTATTCTACTGTTTCAATGGGGGCAAAGAAGTGGGAACTTTCTACAATACCCACCCCTGAAAAGAGGGTACCCATGCCCCCCCAATCTTAACCGTTGATCTTGGTTTGCGAGAGAAAAGAAAAACGGCCTGACTGGGGTAACAGGTGAGGGAGGGAAAAGAAAAAAAAGTGATAAAAAATTTTAAAATGCAATAAATATTTCTAAAAAGTAAAAAAATAAAAATAAAAACAAATTTTTTTTAAAAAGCGATTAAATGTAAAAAAAAAGTGATAAATGTTACAAAATTGGTAAATATTTTTAAAAAGCTATTAAAAACCGAAAAAGTGATAAATAATTCTAAAATGCCATAAATAATTTTAAAAAATGATTAAATAAAAAAAGGGTGATAAAAATTAAAAAAGTGAAATATTTTTTTTAAAAAGTGATTAAACTAAAAAAAGTAAATAAATATTAAAAAATGATTAAATACAAAAAAAGCAAATAAATTTTCTCAAGTCACATATTAAATACAAAAAAATCAAATTTCGCTTTGTTTCTAATAATTTTTTTATTTTAATCATTTTTTTAATTTTTAATCATTTTTTTTTTGTTTTAATCAAACGCTTTTTTTTTTTTCCCAAACACTTTTTCTACTTTTTTTTTATTTTTTTCATATTTGATAACATTTTTTATATTTTATCGCTTTTCAAATTTTTTTTTTCACTTTCCCAATTAGTAATCGCTATGTTTTCCAATCTTAATCACTTTTTTTTAAAACTATTTTTTTATTTTTAATAGCTTTTTTTATTATTTTACTGCTTTTTTTTAGGGTTTTTATTTAATCAATTTTTGTAGTTTTAATCGCTTTTTATTTATTTAATTGATTTTCTAAAAAAATGTTTGCTTTTTTTAGTTTTTATATTGCTTTCTTTATTTAATCAATTTTTTAAATTATTTATTGCATTTTAAAATTATTTATCACTTTTTCAGTTTTTATTTGCCTTTTAAAAATATTTACCAATTTTTTAACATTTATCAAATTTTCTTTATTTTATCACTTTTTTATACATTTAATCACCTTTTTTTACAATTTTATCACTTTTTTTTTTTTTTACATTTAATCGCTTTTTCTTACATTTTATCGCTGAAGTTACCTTCGTTGTGACCGGGTCACTTTGAAAGTAACCTAAAAATGTGACCGGGTCACCTCGAGGGTACCTTCGTTGAGACCGGGTCACTTTGAAAGTAACCTAAAAATGTGACCGGGTCACCTTAAAAGTACCTTCATTGTGATTGGGTCACAACGAAGGTAACCTAAAAATGCGACCGGGTCACATGGAAGGTACCTTCATTGTGACTGGGTCACTTTGAAGGTAACTTAAAAATGTGACCGGGTCACAGGGAAGGTACCTTTGTTGTGACAGGGTCACATTGAAGGTAACCTAAAAATGTGGCCGGGTCACATGAAAGGTACCTTCGTTATGACCGGGTCACTTTGAAGGTAACCTAAAAATGTGACCAGGTCACGTCGAAGGTACCTTCGTTGTGACCGGGTGACTTTGAAGGTAACCTAAAAATATGACCGGGTCACGTCGAAGGTAGCTTCGTTGTGACCGGGTCACTTTTAAGGTAACCTAAAAATGTGACCGGGTCACTTTTAAGGTAACTTAAAAATGTGACCGGGTCACCTCGAAGGTACCTTCGCTGTGACGGGGTCACTTTTAAGGTAACCCAGTCACAACGAAGGTAACTTTAGCGTTAAAATGTAAGAAAAAGCGATTAAATGTAAAAAAAAAAAAAAACGATAAAATTTTAAAAAGAGGCAATTAAATGTATAAAAAAGTGATAAAATAAAGAAAATGTGATAAATATTTTTAAAAGGCAAATAAAAACTGAAAAAGTGATAAATAATTTTAAAATGCAATAAATAATTTAAAATTTTGATTAAATAAAAAAAGTGATAAAAAAACTAAAAAAAGCAAACATTTTTTTAGAAAATCAATTAAATAAATAAAAAGCGATTAAAACTAAAAAAAGTGATTAAATAAAAACCCTAGAAAAAAGCGATAAAATAATTTAAAAAACTATTAAAAATAAAAAAAAGTGATTAAAAATAAAAAAAATAGTTAAAAAAAAGTGATTAAGATTAGAAAACATAGCGATTACTAATTGGGAAAGTGAAAAAAAAAAAAATGATCAAATTGAAAAGCGATCAAAAAAAATATAAAAAATGTTATTAAATATGAAAAAAATAAAAAAATGAAAAAAAAAGCATTTGGGAAAAAAAAGCGTTTGAAAACAAAGAAAAGTGATAAAACATTAAAAAAAGTGATTAAAAAATAAAAAAAATGATTAAAAATAAAAAAATGATCAAAATTAGAAACAAAGTGAAATTTGATTTTTTTGTATTTAATATGTGACTTGAGAAAATTTATTTGCTTTTTTTGCATTTAATCAATTTTTTTATATTTATTTGCTTTTTTTAGTTTAATCGCTTTTTTTAAAAAAATATTTCACTTTTTTAATTTTTATCGCTTTTTTTTATTTAATCATTTTTTTAAATTATTTATTGCATTTTAGAATTATTTATCACTTTTTGGGTTTTTAATAGCTTTTTAAAAATATTTACCAATTTTTTAACATTTATCACTTTTTTTTTTACATTTAATCATTTTTTTAAAAAAAAATTAGAATTATTTATTGCATTTTAAAATTTTTTATAACGTTTTTTTCTTTTTCCTTCCTCACCTGTTACCCCAGTCAGCCCGTTTCTTTTTTCTCTCGCAAACCAAGATCAACGGTTAAGATTGGGGGCATGGGTACCCCCTTTTCGGGGTGGGTATCGTAGAAAGTTCCCAAAGAAGTGCCTACACAAGTATTATACGGTGGATTTCGATGACCCGAAGCTGTCTGTAGTGCTCAAGAAGCAGAAGGATCAGAAGGTCCAGATGATGCTGCCGATGAAAATCAGGTGCAACAACTGCGGCAATTCCATGGGCGCGGGAACGAAGCTCAGTTGTCGCAAGCAGAACGTGGCCGGTGAGTTCTATCTGGGGATACCGAAATTTCGCTTCCTCTTTAGATGCACCAAGTGTTTTGCCCAATTCTCCTTGAAGACAGATCCCTGCAATTCCGTTTACAGGGTTGAATCGGGAGCAATGCCCGAATCGGAGCCCCCGCGAGTCCGGGAGGCTGGAGCTTCCACTCGGAAGCAACCGGAAGAGATTCCGGGCAAGGTTCTTTTCGACGATGTCTCCGTCTCATAGATTCGTTCTAATTTTGACTCATTGTATATACTTAATTAGGTGTTAATTTCATCGTTCCAGTAGAACAATCTACCGTTTCCATGCAGCAATGTTTTTTGTGCCATCCATATCGTCATTGTTATATATTCACTATATATGATTTCTTCGTATTTATAAACGTTCCTTCGTTTTTTCTTTTTTCATTCTGTTGCTTGCCTTCCCTCTCAATGCGCACGTTGCTCGAAGTTCTTTTCTTTTTATTTTTTTAAAAATTTGATCCGTACTCTGAAAATCTAGAGTTACACATGATCAAATGAGAAAACTCCTGCTAAATGTCACCTTGTACCCTGGGATTTATTGCCTCGCAGGTAAAGTATGAGATCAGAATGGTAAAAAAGATTTGATGGTTTGTGATTAAAAGTAATCATAGGAGAATTAGTACTTACTTTATTTTCTTCTTTGGTCTTCTCCTTGGCCGGATGCTGAAACCACAACATTCTTCCCTATCTTACATTTGCAGACCGTTGGCAACCAAAAGAGCCACCACTGCTTTATCTTTCCATCAACTTCAGCACTTGGGAACTCTCTCTTATTAAATAGTATGTGATATGGGTTTCTTGATTATATTTCAGCTTTCATGTCGACACATTACCAGGAAGTTTTTTGGTGCATGTGAGCAAGGCCATGGGGGGCTGTTATCATACATATTCATCTGATGGAGTTCTCACTAAAACATGTAAGGACTCAAAGGTGGTCTGTCATCCAGTGAAACTTCAAGCATACTGTATAACGATTCTATCAAGGAATTTCAATTTCGCCTGAATTGGAGAGGCTTCATGGATGATGTCTAGTTCCACAAATTCCACGACTGCTATGATTCCTGAGGTAAAGGTTGGTAGGCAGGCTTCTGGGGCCATACTTTCTCGCCTGCCTTTCAAAGCTATCTGACCCTGAAACTTGAACTCTGTTAGTTCTGCGGTTAAAGAAAGCAAAAAAACAGGAAAGAGAAACTTCCTTTTTAATGCACTCGTGCATGCCTTCGCCCCAATCCTCCTCTTTTTATTCAAGATCGAGAAATTTCACTATAAGAGAAACAAAAGCTGGCAGTAATCATTTGGTTGCATATAAATCAAATTTCGCTGCCTCTAAAGTTTCAAAAGAATGGATGAATATTAATGGTTAAAGAACTGTAGTGATGCAGCTAGGGATGGAAATGGGTTGAGCCTTTTATCGAATAATTCTAGTCTTGAGCCGAGCTTTGAGTTGGGTAATATTCGACTTGAATTTTTATCGAGTTTAACAAAATTATATTTTTTTAATATGAAAATAATATTATTTGTATTTTTAATAAACCAAAACCCTAAAAACTCTAATTTCTATTTATCAAATTGAGCTCGAACCTCGAATCAAGTTTCGAGTTTATCAAGCCACTGAGCCAAGCTCAAAACCTTTTTAAGCCAAGCTTTGAGCCCTGCTTTTTGAGCTTGTCGAGCTCGAATTGAAGCCAAGGCTGAGTCAATTCTTAATAAACCACGCTTCGAGCATGGGGTGTTTAAGATTGGTTCAGCTTGTTTCTAACCCTAGATATATGCAACCAAGGAAATCATGCACAATAGTTGAGTCCTGGCAACTTCAGCTGAGAAAGGAATTTGGCCTTTGTCAGGCATAGTAGTAACAGAGGATAGTTGGCAACAGTATCTTTGATTTCACTTGTTGTCTGAAGTGAGGGATGAGAGGGATTTTGAGAGGGTTGTGAGTGGTTCATTTAGCTGAAAAGCATAACTGAGATATACCATGCACTATAAGTTTTATCAACGTTTCTAATTTGTCACTGTTGTGGTTCACTTTCCAGCCTTACTAATAGCACTGTGCTTAGACCATATCATCCGATTAACATTCACTACATCCATCACTGGCATCTGTTCATATATCCATGCCCTTTACTATATGGCATTGACTCACATTTGCAGGAGAAGTATATTGAGTCAACCCCAATAGTTCTTTTTAATCTCGAACCTTATACATTACAATGTTCTTCTTACAGTTCCTGTCATTTCGCCTTTTTCTAAATTATTTTTGATTTCTTGTTGTTTTGACTTGTTTAGAGCTGACTTAGGTCTTCTGAAATTACAGGAAAAAGATTAATACACTGTCGGTTTCTTTCTCAATTTATTAAGATGTTCGCAATGTACTCAATAGCGCATACAATGGTGACATGTTGTGGGGATGGCACGGGTGGCCACCATCTAAGGTAGTGACGAGGTGACTTCAGTGTGGCACATGCCTCCGGCACAATTGCGATCATGGCAAAAGGTGTTGAGGCACTCACGGTATTTAAGTTCCAAAGACGCGAGTTCACCTCTTTTTCTTTCCACCACTTATTTTTTGTTTTCTTTCCCAATTTCATTTTTTGGACAACGTTATCTCTAATGCTACAACATATTAGCTTACTTTAGAAACATTTAGTCTTTTTACATATTCATAACCATCTAATAATAATTATGACAAAAAAAACTAGTTTTTTCAACATGCAAATTACCAACAATCTGACCGTTGATAAAAAAAAATTAAATTTACCAACAGTAAAATGCATTGGTAATTTACTAACATTCCGATGCGATGATAAGTCAACTATTTTTCAACGGACAAATTACCAATGCGTCAGGTCGTTGATAATTATCAACGCATCAAATCATTAGTAACTGACACATTGGTAATTATCAACGTGTTAAACTGTTGGTAACTAACACGTTGGTAATTACCAACACGTCAACATGTTGGTAAATGTTATATATAATAATATTATTATTATTTTAAATATAATACACACACACACACAATTTATAATGTGTTTGAACAAATATATGAACATATTTTTATAGTGAAATTAATAATAATGAATTTTCTTAGTTTATAACCCTTTAGTTGTAATAAGTCTTTAAGTGTTTCTATAATTCCTCAAAAAAAGTATTTCTATAAAATACTATCAGTTATATGATACCTTACAAATAACAAAAACACACATGAAACTAAATAAATTTAACCTAGACATGGACTAAAACAAAAAAAAAATAACAAGTATATAAATAAAAATAATAACTATATAAATAAATTTAATTTTTTTTGTATCTAATAGTATGCCACATCCGATGTTTTTCTTTTTCAAAAAAATTTGTGCTTTACTTCACTCTAGCTAGCAGAATTTTTACTCCATGCGCCTCATGGCGATAGATAGCTTAAGCGCCTTGGTGCGCAATTCAAGTGTTCTATATTCAAGTAGAGAGTACTGCTGGATTCTGTTTTCATTCACTATTAATTCCAAGGATAATTCTTCAGGGGATATTATTATTCACTAAATTGCTTTTTATTTCAGCAGATTTTAGCCATCACACCATATATTAAATTTTCTTGAGTTCCTCCATTTGAGTTTATTGATTTCTTAAAATTGCAAGGTCTTTCTTATAAAAAAAAATTGTGAGGGCCTTGTTGAAGATATTGGATATTTTAGTTTGGAATGGAAATGTTAAATTAGTAGGCTTGTTTTTTTCATTTTTACCTTCTATTTTTGATTTTTTTTGCTATTTTAGAGTTTACATTGAAAAAAAAAATAGATAATGGTGTTAATTTTTTTTTTTCATCTATAATATTTTTCATAGTTACCCGAAGAGATTGGGTGCTTTAATTTTGGATGGGCATGTGAAATTGGTGGTTTTTTTATTTTTAATTCTATTTTTCAATTTTTTCGCTATTTGAGGGGTTGTGTGTCACATGTTTATGTTCAGGGGATTTTGTATCTATTTTGCTAGAGTTCAGGGGCTTATTTTAGGTTTTGCCTTGAATTTTTCATCAACAATAACAAAGAATCGCGGGCGAGGGATATTTTTGCTAGAAATCCTACTTTTGCAACACCTGATAATTTAGGGTAGATATGCGAAATGAGATATAGTTCAAAGGTAGATCGTGTAATTTAGCCGTTCCTTTTCAATGGTGAATACGATATTGGAGGGGCATAAATAACCACCTGAAAATGGTTTCTACTGATTTTTTCAACAGAAGTAGATGTATTATTATGATGGACAGATTCAGCAGCTAAATAACCACCTGAAAATGGTCCAAGACAACATCAGCATCCTGCAGATACTCTGGAGGACCCGCGGAGACATATGCGAAGTTCCACTGTAAATGAAACAGCCAACTTGATTTCAGTGTCTCAATTTCACGAAATAAATTATCATGTGCTCTACTGGGAGCATACTTCAAATGCATAAGCTAGCTTGTGATTTCTGGAGTGCAATTGAAGAGCAAATAAAGCAGGCCAGTACCTTACAGACCTCCTCAACAGGAACCTCCAAAATCTGCTGGACCCGAACTCTAATTTCAGCTAGAGTCACACCTTCATTGATAACCATGGAAAACTAAAAGGGTTGCAAAAGCTTGTGCCCTTCCTGTGGAGAGGGAAAAAGGAAGATATTAGAATAGGTCTTTAAGTCCAATACTCAATCAGCTCCATTCGATTTCAGTACTTACGTGCAATTTCCTCCGAAAAGCTGCAAACAGAAATCACTCGGAAACCAGGCTTCATCTGGGATCTGAAAATCAGTAACTGGAAAAAGTTAGCTCTGCTATTAACAAAATCACCTAGGACTGTCTAAACAATCCATTTTTAAATGCTCATATACAGGCATGGAGCAAACAATTTAATATAGCTAAATCATTCTCAACAAATATAGCAATAACATTGTGCCCAAATAACTAATGCTCACTGCCAGAGCTTTATCGGCAACTACATGACACATAGTAGCTAATGCCTGGGACATCTATTAACCACAGGATATCTACCTTCAAGTATTGCAAGATCAGCCTACGAACAATAATTTTTTGGATGAACCTGTAAAAATTATTTCCCCACCTAACCGAACCTCAACATGCTAGTCTAGAAACTAAACTAGGGCCAGCCACCCCACATTCTAGTGACAGATGCTTTTCACGAGTTCACACAATGACCATCACCATCATTTCCGGCGTTCTGACTTGATACTTAAAATGAGAAATGACAAAAAAGAAAGAAAAACAATGATAAACACATAACAAGAGAGACAAACCTCTTCAGTGGCTGGAAAGTTCTGCAAATATGAGAGCAGATGGTAAGTATAAGAGTCAAATAACATATGTTCAAATGTGCTAACAATCAGATGTAAGCTGATCATACCTTGTAGATCTTAATTAAAGCCAACTCTGAGCAGCCTTAGCTCTGAATTTGGATGCGACAACTCCACCTGTTCCATATCGCAAGTGTTAAACGCTATCAATATTAATCCAAAAGCAGAAATGCAAGCTATAACTTCTCAACTAAAGAATCATCCATCAATCATAATATGACAGTGAAAAAAATCAAAGTACAAGAAACTCGCCTTGGCCTTAAGTTCAGTAAGCAAATCTCCTACAGTGCTCTGGTTAGGCAATCTAATATTGTGAATTGTTTCCTGGAGACAACTTTCAACCAACTATTAAATAGTCCAAGGACATAGAAGGAGAAGGTGCTAAATAAACCTCAATTTAAGAAGTTTGGGGAGGAGTAAGTCCATACCCGTTCCTCAGTACCACGAAATGCCACTTTCAAGTCCTTCAGGCGCCTTCTAGTTCTGGCAAGGCACTATCCAAAATTTCAAAATACAAAATGTCTTGAGGCCTGTAGCAGAAACCAACTTATCAGCCCAATTATCCCCAAATATAACGAGAAGCAGAATGACATGAACTCATTCCCATCAACAATACCTCATTATATTGAACTAACATCTCAGGCAAATGTTCCATTCCTTGATATTTTATAGGTTGAAGGGCAGGTTTCTCACAGCAGCTGTTGTGAGAAGCAAACCTTATTTTTGATGGATCATCCAAACCAATATTATGGTTATGGACCACTCTTTCCACAACCTCATTGTAACTACAAATTTTTGACCTGAAAGTCACAGAAATAAGAAGTTAATTTATGCTAACAACAAGGAATGCCACCGCAAGCTGAATTAAAACTGGCATATGAAGCACATACAATTGCAGAGAGAAAACATCCGTAGTTGGTCTCTCCAAAGTTCGGAAGTGAACAACCTAAATCTTATCATATCAGATTCCATTCAAGCTCAAACTTAAAATTGAACAGCTAAAGAAATACAAGAAAAATACAAAAAGAAAAAAAAATCTTGACGAAGATTGTGACCATAGAAAAATCCAATCTCATTGTCAAGAGTTTGGAAGTCTACATGCATAAAATGAAATAGCCTGGAACTGGGGATGTAATAGGACTAATGCCAGAAACCATGGATTAACAAGATCTTATACATGCACATAAATTAATGTACTGCAGCAGCTTCTGCATCTAACAGTAAACACGAACCAGGTCGCAGTAACAAGCACTAGATGTTGCATTTTCTGAAACCTGTATCTGGCGAGTGTGCACATACTCCAGGAATGAAGGCACATCTGGATGGTGACAGTTCTTACTTTCCAATGGGGTAGACTTCTGGAAGCATATAATATCCCCCATTCCTTCATCTACAAGTAATTTTATAAAGTGAAATTTCTTGGTATGGAGCTTAAAGCTAAAAAGGTGTAAGCTGGACAGCAAAATTTACCTGGCTCATGAGAAATGATTTTCTCTTATCAAGGCGTTGGCACATCAGATTAGGCCCATCTCCTAAACATCCAGAAAACTATAAACTCAAAATGCTGTTGATTAAAATTAGCAAATTGAACATGATAATACAGCTATGTGGGACGAGCCTCATAAAGCTCTATCTCCTGATCTGAACCAAAGCCAGCCATTGGGTTCAACTCTCCAATGTATTCTCTAGGCTTGCCAGACCTTCTCACAAAAAGTCTACCAACATAGCTGCAGAATGGACCAGAACACAGAATCAATAAGCATAACACAAAAAGCAGAAAAACTTAAGCCTAGAAAACAGGAGACGAACCGTAATTCTCTTTTCTCTGGATCATATAGCTTGAAAAACAGAATAATATCCTCCTCGGCTCGGATATGTCAGGTGGAGTAGTTAGGCTTGAATTCTGACATCAAACAATAAAAGCTTAACAGGAAAGTTAAATTCTGCTTTCAGAAATCACTAATTAACTATTGCTATGGTCCTTTAGAAACAGAGAACAACGAATACCAAGTCCTGCGCAACTTCCAAGAACAGATTTAGTTCTGCAATGCAAGTCTCTTCTGATACCTCCGCTAACCGTCCGACCAGGATCCAGGAAACAGAAGACAGCAGCTTGTCAACTTTTTCCAATGATCCGCTTTATTCGTTGGCATTGTTGGCACAAGTGCAACTAAGAGGGGGTAAATTGGTTGTATTAAAAACTTTAGCAAAATTAAATTTTACAACTAAATTTACTTAACCAAAAATCAAGAACAAACTAAGCAATTATAAGGAAAATATAAAGCAAAATATAAATAGAGATAAGGAAAGAGTGCATCCAGATTTATAGAGGTTCAACTCCACCAACCGGAGTCTACGTCCTCTCCTCAACCTTGCCCATTTGAGATTTCCTCCACCTTCTCTTGATCAAAATTACAATGGTGTTTTCTTCAATGTTCACACCCAACCAATCTCTAGTTTTCTCCAAGACTCACTAGAAACCACTCCCTAATTTTCTTCAAGGCTCACTAAAAACCACTCTACACTCAAAAGATTCTAACACTTGAAATGTTTATAAACTCACAAGCTCACACAATAGCACTCAAGCTAGATATACAAGTGAAAGCACAAAACTTGGCTCTTTTCTCAAATGATGAACACTTTGATGAGCATTTGATGATGAATCTTTGATCTTATTGCCAAGTGTTATCTCCAAGGTGATTCTCCATGTATTTATGCTCATTTGGGGGCCAAAGAGACGTTGAAGAACCGTTGGGAATGTCTGAAATGTCTCCAAGAAAACAGGTGACCATTACTGTCAAATTTAACAAAAAATTGCATCTGTCGCCCAGTTTCACCCGAGTGAAATATTTTCACTCGGTTGAAAATTCTGTCTGATAACGAAATTCAAGGTTTGACCTCCAACGGCTATATTTGTAATTAATGAGCTGTCAGCACTTTATACACGTGGAAATCTGACGTGGCATGAATTTATATTTATTTTTCAAAGATTTTTCGAACCGGAAACTCGCGCACAGGTCTGGAATCCAAGTTTCACCCGGTTGAAAATTTTTCATTCGAATGATTTTCTTGTCCAGAAATAAAATGCTCTCGGGTTCGAAAACTGACTCCAGTTTCACCCGGTTGAAAAAATTTCACTCGAATGATTTTCTTGTCCAGAAATAAAATTCTCTCGGGTTCGAAAACTGACTCCAGTTTCACCCGGTTGAAAACATTTCACTCGAATGATTTTCTTGTCCAGAAATAAAATTCTCTCGGGTTTGAAAACTGACTCCAGTTTCACCCGGTTGAAAAAATTTCACTCGAATGATTTTCTTGTCCAGAAGTAAAATGCTCTCGGGTTCGAAAACTGGCTCCAGTTTCAACACGTTG
This sequence comes from Aquilaria sinensis, assembly GCA_005392925.1. Classification (NCBI taxonomy): domain Eukaryota; kingdom Viridiplantae; phylum Streptophyta; class Magnoliopsida; order Malvales; family Thymelaeaceae; genus Aquilaria; species Aquilaria sinensis. The sequence continues at coordinate 201,833 of SMDT01002848.1, read as the reverse complement.
AAACATTTTCACTCTGTTGAAACTGTAGCTCCAGGATTTTCTTGCTTCCAAACTTTCAAACTTCAATGAATTTTTCTCCAAAATGATTTCTTCCTTCACAAGCAATGCTTGAATCAACATAAATACTTCAAATATACTTATGAAATAATTTTCCTTCCAAAGATCAAAACTTTATCAATAAAAGACCAATGTATAAATCTTTAGGTAAAGCTTTGAAACACATAAAATAAATATGTTTTGTTATCATCAAAATCAAATAAATGTGAGCCATGAATGGAACAAATCCAACAATCTCCCCCTTTTTTATGATGACAAAACAACCTTTCAAAAGACATATATAATATATAAACAACAAGCATGAACAATGATTCTCCCCCTTCATTAAATATTCTTCAATTTCATCTCTCCCCCTTTTTGTCATAATAAAAAAGATATATAGATCATCAAAACAAATCATGATAAATTCTTAATATTAAAACATGCAATAAGCTCCCCCTTAATTAAAGCATATAAAAAATTTCTCCCCTTTTCTAAATCAACAAAATAGCCAAGTATCAACTAATAGGATAGCAACATTATTAATATAAGATCATATTAGCAAAAATATTGGAATAAATCCACAATGATCATGGTAATATCTAACATGTCATATATCTTCTAAGAACAATGAATAACTAATATATACTCATCAAACAACATATCAAAATCAAATAACACAATGTATCAATAGTCGCCATTAACTAATAAAAATAAACAATGTTACCACAAATGAACTTTGTCTCAAGCATTTGCTATTGAACTTCAAATCCCCAATTTCTTGGTCCATAGAACTTCATGTGCATGCTTCTAATTTTTGCTCCATACTCTAGCACCCTACAACAAATCTCAAATTTTGATTTTAGGTACTCAAATCTCTTTGGGTCCATGAGAGTTAGCTCCAACAATGTTGGTTCCTTTAGGAACCCATACCAATTTATATCCCAAAGAAACTTTTCTTTTTCTAACCATGCATTCATAAGAATAATGACCTTTTCCACCACAAGCATGACATATTACAAGTGAACTATATGAGGATGTAGATGCCTCAACAAATCTATTCCCAAATTTTCTTTCCTTCATCAAGGGATTAAAACCTATTCCCGCTTTGTCATAAACTCCTTTTTGAGCACCAAGTAACAAATCAAGGTTTTCTTTACCTTTAACAAATTTAGACAAAGATTGGGTAAGATCAAATTTATCCTTTTTTAATTCATCTATTTCTTGTCTTAAAGATAAACTAATATCTAAGTTCTCCTTCTTTAAGTCATCTATTTCTTTTGTTAAAGAAGCATTTGCAACTTTTAATTCATCAACCTTTTTGATAAGTCTTTTTGAATTTTTGAAAAGCTCATGAAATGCATCTAATAATTCTTCATATGAACAACTAGATGAGCATGATGAGGATGATGATGTGTTACTAGAATAAGTACTTGTTACCTCATTTTCTTCTTTCGCCATTAGCCACAAGTTGCGGTAGCTTTGATTTGAAGAGACTTCATCTTCTTCAATCATCAAAGATTGGCTTGATCACTTGTGTCATTTAATGATGATGAGCTTTCACTATAGGATGAGCAACTATCACTCTAAGCCGCCATAGCTCTAAGTTTCTTCTTTCCTCTCTTGTGATTTTTGTGCTTCTTTGGCTTGTTCAATGGACAATCAAATTGTAGATGTCCAAGCTCCTTACACTTGTAGCAAGTGATCTCCTTCTTTTTGCCTCTAGAACCCTTATTCTTCGATCTCTTGAGAATTTTCTTGAACTTCTTGGTCAAGATTGCTACATCATCCGAATCATCTTCATTTGAAGAAGATGAAGATGAATCATCTTCTTTAACTTTGAAGGCCATTAACTTGTTCTTGTTGTTGAGCCTTTCTTCCTCTTGCTCCTTCATCTCATATGTCAATAATTTCCCAAATAGCTCATCAATGTGCATGGTCTTGATGCTTCCACCTTCATTAATAGCTTCAACTATACTTTTCCATGAAGAAGGCAAGCTCCATAAGATTTTTCTCACCAACTCTTCATTTGTATATTCCTTCCCAAGCAACTTGAGTGGTGTAAGAATTTCATTGAACCTTTTGAACATATCTTGAATGCTCTCTCTTGGCTCCATGGTGAAAAGTTCATATGCTCTAACTAGCATATGCATCTTGGTGTCCTTGACTTGTGAAGTTCCTTCATATGTTACCAACAACTTGTTCCATATTTCCCTAGCATCATTACAAGAAGAGACTAAATTGAACACATCGGGGGTTAGTGCACAATATATAATATTCATAGCTCTAGCATTCATAGTGCACATAGCATCATCCTCCGATTTAAATTCTTTTGAATCTTTTGGTACTTGTTTACCATCAACTACTTTTAAAGGAATATTAGGACCATCTTTGATAATTCTCCATAAAGCATAATCAATAGCTTTAATATGAATCTCCATCCTAGTTTTCCACCAATTAAAATTTGTAGAATCAAACAATGGTGGCCTAGATGTGCTTTGCCCCTCAAGATGCATAAAACTAGTGGTTGTCATGGATCTTTTGATTTTGAAACCGCAAGGTTTTGAAAGCAAAAATCACTAAGCTCTGATACCAATTGTTATCTCAAGTGCAACCAAAATGGGGGGTGAATTGGTTGTATTAAAAACTTTAGCAAAATTAAATTTTACAACTAAATTTACTTAACCAAAAATCAAGAACAAACTAAGCAAGTATAAGGAAAATATAAAGCAAAATATAAATAAAGATAAGGAAAGAGTGCACCCAGATTTATAGAGGTTCAACTGCACCAACCGGAGTCTACGTCCTCCCCTCAAGCTTGCCCACTTGAGATTTCCTCCACTATCTTTTGATTAAGATTACAATGGTGTTTTCTTCAAAGTTCACACCCAACCAATCTCTAGTTTTCTCTAAAGCTCACTAGAAACCACTCCCTAGTTTTCTTCAAGGCTCACTAGAAACCACTCTACACTCAAAAGATTCTAACACTTGAAATGTTTACAAACTCACAAGCTCACACAATAGCACTCAAGCTAGATATACAAGTGAAAGCACAAAACTTGGCTCTTTTCTCAAATGATGAACACTTTGATAAGCATTTGATGATGAATCTTTGATCTTATTGCCAAGTGTTATTTTCAAGGTGATTCTCCATGTATTTATGCTCATTTGGGGGCCAAAGAGACGTTGAAGAACCATTGGGAAGGTCAGAAATGTCTCCAAGAAAGCAGGTGACCGTTGCTGTCAAATTTGACAAAAAATCGCGTCTGTCGCCCAGTTTCACCCGAGTGAAATATTTTCACTCGGTTGAAAATTCTGTCTGATAACAAAATCCAAGGTTTGACCTCCAACGGCTATATTGGTAATTAATGAGCTGTCAGCACTTTATACACGTGGAAATCTGATGTGGCATAAATTTATAATTAATTTTCAAAGATTTTTCGAATCGGAAAATACGCGCAAGTCTGGAATCCAAGTTTCACCCGGTTGAAAATCTTTCATTCGAATGATTTTCTTATCCAGAAATAAAATGCTCTTTGGTTCGAAAACTGACTCCAGTTTCACCCGTTTGAAAACATTTTACTCGAATAATTTTCTTGTCCAGAAATAAAATGCCCTCGGGTTCGAAAACTGACTCCAGTTTCACCCGGTTGAAAACATTTCACTTGAATGATTTTCTTGTCAAAAAATAAAATTCTCTCAGGTTCGAAAATTGATTCTAGATTCACCCGGTTTAAAAAATTTCACTCAAATGATTTTCTTGTCCAGAAGTAAAATGCTCTCATGTTCGAAAACTGGCTCCAGTTTCAACACGTTGAAACATTTTCACCCTATTGAAACTGTAGCTCCATGATTTTTTGCATTTCCAAACTTCAATGAATTTTTCTCCAAAATGATTTCTTCCTTCACAGCAATGCTTGAATCAACATAAATACTTTAAATATACTTATAAAATAATTTTCCTTTCAAAGATCAAAACTTTATCAATAAAAGACTAATTTATAAATCTTTAGGTAAAGCTTTGAAACACATAAAACAAATATGTTTTATTATCATCAAAATCAAATAAATGTGAGCCATGAATGGAACAAATCCAACAGTTTGCATGAACACAAAAACATGTTTTATGTGTATACAAATGAAAGTAAGCAATTAGAAAAGCGAGCCAGACCAGGTATCCCTGTAAGCTTTTCTTTAGAAGCATCATTGATCTATTACGACCTATTTTATGACCATCCTTCACGAAAAGGTCAATGCTCAGAAAGTTTAGAATCAAGACATAATATATTACAAGTTGGGTTTCCTCCAGAGCAGACAATCTTTTATTAGGTCGGCATGTGTGGTTTTTCAGCTCTGTGAAAATCCAAAATCGCTGACACTGTACAGGCATCGAAATCAACCCCCTCCTGTAAACCAGGTAAGAATTAGGAAACGTTCACTTGAAGCTTTCAAGAAATATCTAATAAAAAGGCACACACGGTACTACACTATATCAACATTCAGTTTTCCTTTTCCTGGGTACATAAATAAGAGAGGTCAAGGGGGGTGGGGGGGATTTGAACCTTTGACCTCATGTGACAACTTCAAAGCTTTTGGTCACCTAGGGCTAGGCAAAGCTTATGTTAACATTAAGTTGTAGGTAGACTTAGAGTTAGCATGCATCGCAAGGGTCAAACTTTCGGCAATCAAACATTTTACACAGGCATGGCATTTGATTGTCAAAATCATGTCAACACATTGATGGATGAGACTTTTGGGAAAAGTGGAAGGTTCAGGAATAATCAGCCAAATTCCTTGACCACATGCTAAAAATAGATATCTTAGGGAAAAATAATACGGTTATATCATTCTGATTAATAATAAATTCAAGAAAGCAAAGAGAAAGCAACACAACATTATTGATGATGCTAACAATTTACAGTTGGCATCTTAAAACCAAGAAGATGGTCCATATCCAAAGTACAAATCTTATGCTTCTATTTTACCTCTTCCAACCAATTTACACTTGGGTAAAGCTATGCCAGTAACCAAGAAAACCCACAATCTTTTTTCAGAGATGTATATACAATACCTTGAAACGGAGGAAAACGGTAATGTACAAGTTTGGAACGATCCACAAGGTCAAAGTATATGTCCTTCCCTATCTGTTCTTTCAGGTCATCACCTCTTGCAACCTAGTGAACATAAAGCAAAACTGTAGTGAATATAAATCAGAAGAGCTAGCAATCAAAATGATCTGTAAGATTTTTCCTTTCATTCTGTATTGTTTTCATCATCTTTCTTTCTTTCTTTCTATTAATCTGATAGGAAAGACATATATGAGATGGCATCAGGGTGGCTCTGATTCTTCTGAACCATCTGCAAAAGTAACTTGCCTACACCACCACCGACCAACCACCAAAAAGAAAGAGGGAAAAGAGATCTACTTCATCTACAAGGAAATGATCTTCATACAAAACTTTCAGGCATCTAAACATCCTACTTACCATTGGTCAGAGAGAGTCGGACTGACAAAGGCAGGGTAGTGGTCATCATGCACGTCTCCAGAATGAACTAGGGCACTCTGCATAAAATGTCGTAGATATAAGTAAACAGCAAAATGAGTATATAACAGTAGGAAACAGAGCATCGGTTAGTGTTTGGTAAAAAAGAAACAAAGAAAAAAAAAGGTAAAGGAACTTTACGAGTCCAATATGCAAAATGTGATAATGCTAAGATGTAAGCTCACATTGAAGTAAACCATGAGAAAGTTTTATGAAAACCTAAGGACGTTGTTTTCCCAAAGAAGTCAACTGAAATTCATGGCCCTACATTCCACGATTCCTTTTTTCTCTTGCATATGCGCCCCACATGACAAGGAAATCCACTTTTCTTAAAAAAAATCACATGGGTGTTAGCTTCAGCAAGAGAGCTAGTAAAAAAAATTAATACCTGTAGAAAGCGTAAAGGTTGCAAACGCTTTTATCTGTTTCAAATAACAAATATTTACCATTCTCCTTATCAAGGTTCTAGCTGAAAGGAGAATTCGTATCTATCATTTATCTAAAATGAAAAGTCAACAATTAGATGATAGTGCTTTTGAACAACTTATCACTTGTTATTAGCAATTTAGAAAATCATGATGCGAAAAAAGTCATCCTAACAATAAAATAGACAATACACACCTTAACCTAGGAATTTTCTGTCAAATCATACTCAAAACGTTTGAGCTAAAACTGCAAAACTGGTGGGAAGTCGATAAACAAGACATGCTTCTTTGCATCCTGAAATGCAGACACTCGTATCACAAAGCTAGAAGATAATAGCAAGTACTAGCAGCTGCCAACTACATGCTATTGAACAACATAGACTTCAAAACTTGTTTGACCTTTCTCTCATTAATGCAGACTTCTATTAATTTTATTGGAACCAAATATCTCTTCGAGCCGCAAGAACAAATTAAAAAAAGAATTACAACCCAGTTGCACTTCATAATTACAACTAGATGAGTATGTTGAATAGCAAAATAGATTCATAAGATTAGCTTTCCATAACTTGCCTGCATGATATTTGTTGTCACCCACGAGGCACCCAACCTCAACATACTTGTCGAAAGAAGCGTAAACATCTCGACAGCCCTTGACGTCAAGCTGGAGATCTGTCAAATAGCATGCACCGCTGAGTTATGAACTTCGAACATCATTTCAACAGTACACGAACTGTAAAGAAAAAAAGTACCGTAAAATGATTCCTTCCCCGTAGATTTGTGTTCCACCTTGACGCACTCGATGTAATTTATAAGGTGGCACTGAAATAATTGCTGTATTTTGACCTCCAGAAAAGTTTCCTAGGCAAACAGGGCAACGATTTTTTGAGTGCCAATAACAATATATGGGTAAATAAATAGAAAGAACAAATAAAGAAAAACTGCAGATCACTACTTGCTGTTCAAGCCTCTCACAGAGAAGTAGGCTGAATTCATGAATGTCATGTGGGCCACAATGTTCATCCCAGCCTAAAGCGTTAGCCAACTCCTTTGGTTTGAAAAGTGTGCCACTGTATTGAAGCTCGTAGAACACACTTTGCAATGCCAGAGGAGCCCGACAACATAGGCTTCTTCACTCTTTAAATCTAGAATGTTAAGGAATTCATTCAGTTGATGTTTGGAGAGAAGTCCACTGCTCGTTTATCAAACTTGGATGAGAATGGCGATTGGCGAGCAGCGGCAGTTGCACGCATTGTAGTCTGTGCAGAATGGTGAGAGATGGCAGTGACAGCGAGAGCGGGGCAAGGTGACGACCAGCGATGGCGAGGTGGCGGCAAGGAGCAAGTGATAGTGAGAGAAAGTATGGGCGATTTAAAAGTGAGAGATGATTGATGAAGGCTGAGAGGTGATGTCAACATTGCTACGTGGTTCCCAGAACAGAAATCAAATCTTTATAGCCATTCATCACCACTGCCGAGACCGCTATTGTTGGCCATTCCATCTTTTCTTCCATTCGCACTTTTAATCAGTAATACCATTGTCAACTGACAGTAGGACTTTTAATCAGTAATGTTGGCAGCTGACGACACCAGCTGAGGTGGGGATGCTGGCACAGTGGGCGGCAAAGTACGTGGCCAAACATGGAGCAAGGACAATGGGTTTACGAGCATGGGAGGAGCGTGAGATAACGAAATAGGAGCAGGGGACACAACAAAGCCAAGCCATGCTGAGCCTGATCAGGATGGGCATCTCCGACTCCGAGGTTTAGGAAGTAGGCGGACCAAATCCTGGTCGAACCTCAGGCAAGTGGACTAGTCAAAAGTGGCAGTAAGTCGTAATTTTGCAAAAGAATAAGCCTAAGTTCGTTTCGGTCAAAATGCAATCCCTCAACGTGAAAATCAAATACGAACTGGCAATCGATTGCGAAACAGTCGATTTAAAGGTAAAAGTGACTGGCACAAATTGATCGCTGAAAACAACTACTGTAACCGCTTTGAACTTTTTTAACAATTGTGATGGTTTTTGTGACTGAAAAAATCACTTTGCAACCACCTGTGCAGTCGATTTTTGGTTACTTATATCTAGTTTTATTTGTTGTGATTATAACTGGTCCGTCCTTTAAAAAAAATGATTTCAACTTAGTGATAAGATTTTTATTTTTTATTTTTTATAATTGTGAAGTTGCCCTTAAATTTTGATAAAATTATAAGTAATTAAATTTTGAATTATTTCAGTTTAGTCACGAGAAATACAACGTTAAGTACCATGTCAACACTGTTGTTAGAAGCAAAGCTTTGGAAATATATATAAGTGTTTAGAGTTTTATATTTATATGCAAATGAATGCTTTCCTTGTCTTATCCCTTATCCCTTATCTCTTACTATTAGGTGAGAGAAAGTTTTGATTGATTTTAATTTAAAAGGAGTTTCATAACTAATCATGAGGTGACACTTTCTAACCTAGAATTTATTAATATAGGTTTTGCAGCATTCTTGAATTCCTTCTTAACCTAGAACAAATATACACTTCAATATGATTATAGAAGGGTCTTGGCTTGATTTGATTCCACTAAATCACAATCAATGAACTGATAATCTTTCAGGCTTTTAAAATTGGTAGCAACTGAAAACTATTTTTTGTGGTTTGCTTTGGGTTGGGCCCTTTGGGCCTTTCATGTGTGTTTTTCTCCAATAGGTTAATTTTCTTTATTTTTCAAACCAAAGGTCCAAAACCGAAACCAATCACCATTGCTCTTAGTCCAGGTTGGTTTTAGGCTAAAACTGATTTGCATTTAGGTCTATTTCATTTCGAAATCTTGAAGCGAAATATGCATAAATTTCATTTGAGTAGGCCGAAGATAATGTTGTGCAAAATGTTGGTGATGAAAAAAATCTAGGATAATTTTCTAGAGATCTAGAACCATGTAAAAAGGTAAAAAAAATACTTGTGTAAGACACTCTAAATACCTATAAATAGGTGTCTAGATAAGGTTGCGTGCCATTTAAAGGATATATGTCCACTCACTCTAATATTGCTCACATGAAATTTATTTATAATACTTTATGTGGTTCCAAAATGTATTTGTTTGATTATAAAATATATTTATCTAGTTCTAAAATGTGTTATTATTTGACTAGTTCTATGTTATGTTTTAGAGTTTGGGTGGAACTACTAATTGAGTCTCCACCTTGTGCAAATTATCCATTTAAGTCCAATAAGTCCATTTGTTCCAATTAAAATCCATAGTTTAGCCCTCTTATTTGTCCAAACTAATCCTTCAACTATTGAAAAATATCCAAGTATTGTTGAGAATTGGCCACCCGGCTTGACTATATTGGTTGCTCTCTCTTCTTCAAATGACTCTGCTGATGCTTGGAGAAAGGATCTACCAATAAATATTACCTGTTGAGCATGCACCCACCCAAATTTTGTTTGTTTGATATTCACTACTAAAATTTAATGATTTTCCAACGGCAATTTTACCAACGGCGTACCAACGCGTAGAACCGTTGGTATTTATTTTCCAACGTGCACGCGTTGGTGAGGGTTTCAAAAAAATTTTACAGTTTTTTTCCCCAACGTGCAAACCGTTGGTAATTACCAATGGTCTTAGCCACCGTTGGTAAAATTCCAACTTCCCAGCAGTTGGTGAATTTTTTTTTTTAAGGGTACTTTACCAACTTCTTGAGCCATTGGAAAATCATTAATTGATACGGTGCGTTTTGATAATTTCTGTTTTAAAATCCCCCCCCCCCCCCGCGCCGCGAAACGCAGCCATCGATCGTCTTCTTCTTCTTCTGTTCTTCTTCGCCTCTCTCTCCTTCTGCGTTTCCTTCCTCCCACACGCACACACAGCACGTTCGTTTGACAAACTAAGGGGTGAAATTGCTTCATTGAGCTTAGTAAAACGTGGATCTGGTCTTCATTTCGTTGATCTATAGGTTAGTGTGAATATTTTTTCTATTTTTTTTATCGAATTTGGATCGGTTGTTTGTTGATAATGGGTTTTGATTTTCGTTGTTGTAGCTGATTTGAAGCTATTTGGAGGTATTTGAAGCAACTGAAGTCGGATTTGAGGTATGTTTGTTTAGAACGTATTTTTAATTTTTTTTATTTTCCGAAAATTAGTTAATATTCCGATTATTTCATTGTATTTTGGAGTAAAATTTGTGAAATATTTGTGATTTATTGTTGTTGATGGTTGGATGTGAACTATTTCGGTGACCCATTATAATTTAACATTTATGTGCAATTTATTAGTTTTTTCTGAATTTTCGGATTAAATAAAAAATAGAAAATAATTACTTTTAAGTAAAATGTGTGGGTAATATATGTATATGTCAAAATATTGAGTTTAATTAAAAATAGTGAAAAATTTATTGTCAGTTAATTGATTAGGTGGTATATTTAATATTTGTGTAAAATTAGTTTCTATATTTAGATATAATAAATAAGTACTTTGGAAGTAAATTATTTAGGTTGTATATTTATGTGTGAAATTATTTAGTTTAATTTAAAATAGTTAATAATAAGTTGTAAGTAAATTGATTAGGTAGTTTATTTAATTGTTGTGTAAAATTACTATGTAAGTCATCTACACTTAATTTTACTATCACTTAAATTTTTATTTGTTTAGAACATATTTTTAATTTTTTTATTTTCCAAAAAATAGGTAATATTCCGATTATTTCATGGTATTTTGTAGTAAAATTTGTGAAATATTGGTGATGTATTGTTGTTGATGGTTGGATTTGAACTAGTTGGGTGACCCATTATAATTTAACATTTATGTACATTTTCTTAGTTTTTTCTGAATTTTGGGATTAAATTAAAAATAGAAAATAATTACTTTTAAGTAAAATGTGTGGGTAATATATGTATATGTCAAAATATTGAGTTTAATTAAAAATTGTGAAAAATTAGTTGTAAGTTAATTGATTAGGTAGTATATTTAATATTTCTGTAAAATTAGTTTGTATACTTTGTGGATAATAAATAATTTGGTTGGAAGTAAATTATTTAGGTTGTATATTTATCTGTGAAATTATTTAGTTTAATTTCAAATAGTATGGCAAGTTGGTTGAGGTAAGTTATTAAATTTTTTTTAATTGTCCGAATTAATTATTTTTTTGGGAAAGAATATGTATTTATTTATTTATGTTGTACTTAAAATTTTAGTATTATGACTGTTGATTCTACATTTTTCTGGTGATTTAGTTGGGTCTTTCTCATTTATTTTGTGTTAATTAATTTTTTATTATGGGTAATTTTAGTGATGTCATTAAAATGTTTTTCTTCTTAGTAATTATCTTGGGATAAAATTAGATTGTGGGATAATTTCTCTATGGAAAAAATAACAAACAAAGCACTAATGATAATAATAATACTAATTTATTATTATTATTATTTGTACCCAATAATATAAACATAATAACAGTAATATTAACCCTTATTAATAGTTGATTGTGGTAGTAGTAAGTTAGAAAATAATAAAAATATTTGGTTAGTGATAGTTGAAATAATATTCATAATAATATTACCTCGAAATAATACAAATAATAATAATTATAATAATACTAATAATAAAAATACTAATAATTAAAATAAAACTAATAATTATTTGCAATTATAATAATACTAATAATAAGGATACTAATAATTATAATAATTATTAGAATTTTGTTTAAATTACGCGTTTAGAGTAAAGTTTCTTTTTTTAATTTTCAGAAATTTCTTATATTACCAGGATTTTAAGTTTTTGTCCCCCCCTTTTTCAGTTGCTCCCTGCATCTGTGAGCCTGAAGACGTGCCCGCCGGCTCAACCAGTTCCACAGTATCCTGATGACTCGGACTCGGATGATGAGGAGATAGTCGGGACTCCATGATGGGCGTTGACAACAACAGGTCAGCGCAATTTCAAAGTTCTTGTGTTAGAAACCTTACATAATAATTTTTAGACCTAGTTAAGACTCAGTTTCAAAAACTTATGTGTTGTCCGTTGAATGTTGAATGCTTTCTTGCAGACATATATGTTGTTGTTTTTATTATGCTGTATTTGAGAATATTTTATTTTAATTACGTTTGCATACCTGTGTAATGTTTATAGCTGAGTAAAGCTGGGCGAACTTTTCAATATGTATTCAAACTGCGAAAAATACGATAAAACCGAACCCTCGACCGTTTAATGTATAGTACCAACGTGCAAATGGGGAACTTACCAACTATCTCATAATAGTAATTACCAACGGCTTCATAACCACTACCTTACCAACTGCCCGGCAGTTGGTAACTACAACTACGCGATGGAAACCAAGCCTGGTTCATGACCGTTGGTAAATTACCAACGTGAATTTTACCAACGTGTATACGTTGGAATTTACCAACGTGTTATTGATTGCGCGTTGGTAAATAATTTTCCAACGTATCGAATACCAACTACCATTTACCAACGTGCAGCAGTTGGTAAATTCAGTTGGTAAAGTCATATATTTTAGTAGTGATTGACTTTTGATTTGTAGGGAGCCCAGTTTATGGTGATTTGTAGGACTGCCTAGAGACGGAACCAAATAAAAGGATGGTTTGCTATACGATGGACCAAAATGAGAAACAAGGAGACTGTAATTAATAACGACCGGACATATAGCTTGTGATCATAATTGCAAAATTCAAATGAAATTATTTGGATATTGTGAGGAGCCCATGGATTGCACTTGTTGCAAGCAGTTTGCCGTACCTTACCTCATTGGTTTGATATAATTACTCCCTCACCAGAATGAAGTAAAAGTTTTCATTGCTTCCGCGAATTATAAAAGGCTATCCCGTGTCTTGGTGAAGGTTAGGTGTATGCTTTCATTTCATAATTATTGGCCTCAGTTTAATTTGGGTCACTGCACTGCACTAAAGGATGTTTATTAACATTAATTCCTTGTAATTTATGTCTCTCCTTATTCCGTTCTCAGCAATAAAAAAAACACGTGTTTCTCTCCTTGTCCTTATATTGGAATTCTAAAATCAATAAATATGTATGTATGTTAATTTCTTTGATTTTGTAGTGTCTATTATGATCAAATATTTGAGGGAAAACAAATTAGTCACTCCTAAAACTTTTCACATTTTCTCAATTTAGTCTTAAAATTCATCCACTTGCAAAAGTAGTTCTACAACTATGAAATTGTTAACTCTGTTGTCCTAATTTGGATGCCTTGTCAAGTCACCTACGAAAAAACTGAGCTGGACTTAAATGGACACTAAATTATGAGGGAGGGGGGGAAGAGAGCATTTTCAATCCTATAGCTTTTTTTAATTTTACCAAGAAAATCATAAAATTACTTGAGTTGCCAAACGGGTCTTATAATGGTAAAACTGTCAACTCTGTTCGCTCTGAAACTTTTTTAGCTGACAAAAATGCTGATATGGCACCTAATGTCATTTATTTCAAAAACTAAACTAACACTTATCAAATCCTAGGTAGTCCTATGTTAGGCGGCATACTATTGTTCATAAGGATTGATTGATGGCACTATCTGTGGAATTCATTGTAACTTTAGCATCGTAATTGGTGGGATTCTGGAATGTAGGCAAGATTTTTGGACAAAATGCTAATATAGGCACCATTGATGTCACACCAAGATCGTTCAACTAGTAATTATTAATCAAGGTTCTCAATTCCATTAAAGCTAGAATACAACACTCTATAATTTGTAGGTATATCATGTTACCGATTTCACAAAATAATTAATCTTAAATATTATTTTAAAATACAAAACATCATATATAATATTTTTTACACAATTATCACTACCTGCTCAAACAAATAAAAAATGCAATATGATTCGTACAAAACAGTTAGCTCAAAACATTTTTATTAATGAAATAATTGATTGTTTTGTACAATTTTCTTAACTTCAGAAATTAAAAAATGCAATATCTTTTTGTAAAATTTTTTTTGAATTGATCCTCTCCAAAAAAATAAAAAAGAAAAAGAGAGAGAGAGAGAGAGAGAGAGAGAGAGAGAGTTATCATGGCATTTGGCCCACTTGCATTGCTGTGAATTTGATTGATGCAACTGTTTTAGGGGGCAAAGTGTAGGTTTTATAAAATAGAGGGGGCCAATGTAGGTCACACCAAACATTAGGGGGGTCTTTGTAACTTTTCCTATTAAAGTTTTAAGAGGATTTTTTTTTTCTCTTGAAGACTTACAACAAATGTGTTTCACAGTAGTTTGTTGCCGGTTTCTTGTTCAGTATATGGTGATACCAAAGTGTCAAGTTGTCTTATTGAAAAATCAGTATCCTACAAACGTGTTTCATTTTTCAGTTTGTTGTAAGTTTCTCGTTCAATAAAGATGATACCAAATTAAGTGTTATCGAAAAATGAGTATCCAAATGAATGTACTACTTGTCTTTTCTTTTTTTTTTTTTTGAAGATTGTTGTCATCTCCCCATTGTTTTTTGTGCAATGTCATCTAAACACTATCCAATCATCTCTATTTGATGCTTCCAATTGGAATAAAAAATGGTTTTATATATTTGCCTGCTCTTCATCTTCTTGCTGATTTGTACCTCTTTTCATTTCAATCAACATATCTTCTTTCTTGGTTGTAAAAAATACAACACCATCTATTTCATATCATTCTGTGATTTTTTGGATTAAATCTAGAGGTAAAAATTTGGTTTCTTGGGTCGGGTTGAACAAAAAATTTAAAACACCCTCTGCAGCACCCCCCGGAAAAGGCCCGAATTATGCCCTGAATTAGATCCAACCAAATCAAAATTTTGAGTTCAAATTCAAGATACCTGTCCAGCAATGTTTTATTTTCACATTTTAGTGAATATAATTCAGGCCTGTCAAACAACTGTTATAAGAGAGGAGCGTGAGATAACGAATATAGGAGTAGAGAACACAACAAAGCTGGGTCGTCCCGAGAGGTTAGGCGCTACCTCACTTAAGGGACATGGCTCCTTTCTACCCCTGACCCGGAATCGAGCCTCCCCAACTCCCTTTCCCTTAAAACACCTCAACCCTTTAACCTTTAATATCTGCTTTTGTGTACCAAAAAAAAAAAAAAGGTCATGCTGAGGGTGAGCATCACTGGCATTTAGGAAGCAGGCGGAGCAAAACCTGGTCAAACCTCGGGCAAGCGGACCAGTCAAAAGTGACAGTAAGTCGTAATTTTGTAAAAGAATTCGGCTAAGTTCGTTTAGCCACAAGCTTAGTCAAACCCTTTAATTTGCCGGACAGAAATAGAATGCATTCCCTTAACGAGAAAATTAATACGAACTGGCAATAAGTTGTGAAACAGTCGATTTAAAGGTAAATGCGACTAGCATTGTAGTAGCACAAATTGATCGCTGAAAACCTGTTCTTTTTTTTTTTTTCTGGGGAGACTTAAAAATAAGGGTAAATTACAAAAGCCTATCTGTTATTTGATTTAGCATACACTTTACCCCCTTTATTTTTAAGAACCTACACTTTACCCTTTACTTTCTTTATAATGTCCAACAATAACTTTTAAAACTCTAAGTTCAACTTTTTGATAACTATGTTCAAGTAATTTCAAGATTTTTTATTTTATTTCATAACTAACCAACCTTAAAAAAATACTAATATGCATTTGCAAGAAGAAAAATACATTTACAAAAAAAAATGATAATTAAAAATATTGAAGAGATCAACATTACTGAAAAATGTCTATCATATAGCTTAAATTACAGTTTCAGAAATTGTTATCGAACAATATAAAAGAGTCAGGGGCAAAGTATAGGTTTTAGGAAACAAATGGAGCAAACTGCAGGTTAGTGTAAACATTATAGGATAATTGTAACTTTCCCTAAAAAAAACTGTCATAGCCGCTTAATAGTAAATTTGTTAAACAACTCTAATAATTTTTGTGACTAAAAAACAACTCAGCTGCACAAAATTCAAAAAGATATCTTTTTTAATTTTAGTTTCATGGGTAAAAATTGAAAAGAAATATCATAAATTATCTACATTTTATTCTTCATATCCAAAGAAATTAACATTTCATTTTTGATAGGGAGTAGTTTATTAAGTTCAAAAATTAAAAAATGCAACATCTTTTTGTACAATATTCTTGAACTGATTCCCTCAAAAAAAAAAAGTTATCTTGAATTAATTTTGTTACAGACGACATTTCATTAACCTCTATATGTATAGAAAAAATTCAGAAAAAATGAAAAAGAAAATCGATCTTAAGAAGATGGATAGGAAGACAACAAATGTGAAGGTATGCATGGGGAGCTCCTCCAAACCCTAGCGTGCAACCTGAGTATCTCTCTTGCCCTTTCCTTGCACTTCAAGCTACAATCGACCTGTAAAACCAGACACAACTTGGACACCACTCCCACTTCCAACATCTCCTGCAAAACCCTTGCAGTCGCCGAAAACTGGCAAATGGAAGCCAGAATCCTCACTGCCCGGTAACTGGCCACGTGCGAAACTCTAAGAATCTTCTTTGAAACCACCGCCAGCCCTGCCCCGTGCGACACCAGCTCCGCCCGCCCCTCCGCACACCCGCAGACCTGATCCAACACAATCAGCATCAGTTCCGCCGGTCTCCTCTCCCTCATCTCCATCAGCAGCTCCAACAACACCGCCACCGCGCCGACGTTGGCAGCCTTGACCCGATTCCTCCCCCACGGACAAATCTCCGCTAGTAGCTTCAGTGCCGCCTTGGTCGATTGTGGTGAGATCTGGTCTTTTAAAACTCGGACAACTTCGACGAACAAAGCTGGGTCGACTCTGATCAATCGGATGGGATCTGACACTTGGAAAATGCTCTTTAATAAAATCGTCGCATAAGCTCGGGATTGAGAATCTCCACTTCTGAGAACTCTCACCAAAGCTTCAACAATCTCAAACTCGGCATTTCTAATAACAATCTTCAAGCATTTCTCCGAGATCTTCTGATGATGAAGAATCGCCAATGCCTCTGAACTGGATTCATCAGAACCAGATCCGTCGGCGATAACGGAGCAGATAAACTCCACTGCGTTAACCTTCTCGAGGCAACCCCTGTTACGATCGCTTTCCAGAGCAATGGACTTGAGGCGTCGGAGGCAATCCAGCCGATTTTCCGGCAACCGCCTTGCATCCTCGAGGAGCTTTACGATCTGGGTTCCGTCTACGGGAGGCTTCAGCGTTGGGATAGGTTCAATGCCGTCGGAGGCGTGGAGGGAGCACCAGGATTGGATGAGTCGGCGAAGGGTGAGATTCGGGGTGAGATCAAAGTCGGCAATGGGTTGTTTGGTAACGGGACAGGTGAGTCTGTTGCAGGAGAAGAGCCATTTCTCGATGCTCCGGCGATCGTAGGTGATCCCGGTGGAAAGGGTGACCGGGTCCGTCATTAGCTGGAGAGAAATGGGGCAGAGGAAGTGGGAGGGAATCTCGATTCCTTCCATTTCCATTGTACAGCTGAGAATTCAAGAAGAAGTGAATGGAATTGAATAGATGAAGGGGGATTTGAATATATACGTGGAAAGAGGAGCGGTCAGAGGAGGCAAGTTGTTGGGATCGATAAAGTCAACACACGCAAATCCAAATGGATGAATTTAATTTGAACCATTTCCAAGATTTTGGAGAGAGGAAGAAAAGATAAGATGAATATATTAATTACTCCACTGTAAAACTCAAAAAGAAAAAAAGACACTAGTTAATGCAAGTAAATAGTTTTTAATTTCTATTTACCGAAGAGGGAAAAACATGTCACTGCTAGTCTTAGGTTGATAAAGGGACTCTATTATTAATGTTTTTTTATCTAAAATTGTCACTAACATTATTTATTAGATGCAATTTTACCACCGAGCTAAAATTGTTTGCGTGGAAACATGGGAAAAAAAAAAGAAGAGAAAATACAAGTTTCAAAAAAAAAATTATTTATCATTTCGTTATCTTCATTGGATTAGACTAAGTGTTTCCAATTCCTTAATATTTTTAGGGTTGTGAATCAATTGGTGTAATTGATGAGATCGACACTGTTTGTTCAAGTTGTAGGTGAAAGGGTTCTAAATATAAAGTTGAGGAAGATGAAGAGTATGGTGATCGCGATGGTGGCAATAGTGGGCATGAGAAAGAAGACATGGTTGGCGACGAGCTGGATTCGCATGAGGGATCCCTTGGCCTATTCAAGATCATGCCCATTAGAGAAGATGGACAAAATAGCATGTTCACAAAGTTTAAAATTTCCTCACTTTGCTCGTTAATGATGCGGCATTAATATGTTGCGCATGTGACATGAAATATTCTCATTTTTTACATTATATTCCTACTGTTAGGTAGCCGTTATAGCTCAGTGGCTATATCACTCTTTTTTCATAACTTTGGTAGTAAAATTTCTCACAACAAGTAGCATTATAGTAGCAATCTATAAAAAATGTTAATGATAAAATCATTCCATCGACCTAATTATGACATTTTACCCGTTCTCCCTTCTATTTATTAACAATTCAGTAATTAGTTTCGGAATTTAGGAAAGAAAAATATGTAATTGTAGCTTTTAATTTTAATAATTAATTTTACAAGTTCTTCCTCAGTACTAATAAATGATCTAAAATTTCAATGCTAATAAAAAAAAAGATTATTCAAAAGAAGGAGTTACCTTTTTCAATACAATTTCAGAACTAGCCTAACTCATAAAGACATCTAAATATCAAAATCTTTAGATTGAATATTGATTTCGCTATATAAATAGTTTGGCAGCTGCATCTCGTTGGTTAGCTCAATTAAGGTCAATCATGGCTCTCTGAAAAGACTAAAAGGAAAAGTAGTTTGTACATCATTCAACGCCGGCAAGGTCGGTTATTTTGTGAAAAATGTCATTTTTTTGGAAGTAATTAAGGAATAAATTAATTATCAAGTCCAAGCAGGTGAAAATTACCAATTGTAACTGCTACGAACAGAAATGACGCAGACTACATGTAAGACCGAAATTATTGTGTATAATCTGTTCAGTTTTTCGGACGTTGACATGAAACATTCTTACATTGTTAATAACTATACGTTACGTGCTGATTACATTGTTAAAGACTTAAAAAGAGTTGTTGTTAACGACGGCTTTAATTATTTGGGGCAGTCAAATGAGATTAATGACGCCAGTCTTGCACTTGGAAAGTCGGTGAGGTCACTTGGTGTTTACACCTACCCAATGGCCGCCTTCGTATTCCCTACTTTTCACCCCTCTCTCTCTCTTGTAATTAGGTTTCATTAATTTAGAAACAACACCCACAAATCCTAAGCGCCTCCGTCTAATAGCTAATTAGGCTTGATGGGCACTTGGTGGAGATCGATGTTTCAGATCCCGGCTTCACTTTTTTCCCTTAAATATCACATATGCTAGTTTGGTGGCTTTCCAACTTACAAAAAAATAGGTCTGAGCTCGTTTCCCTTTAGATATTATGTAATATATATCTCTCAATCCTATACAATTGTATAAATGCTTCTAAGTACACACAAAACAAAAAAATGGGGATCCACCCACTATAGTGGGTCAGGAAGATTTATGGCTTTACAAATCCCGGGGCGAGAGGATTCCCACAACATCTACCGCCGAAATGGAATCTTCAACCTTTTAAAGCTAAAATCAGCCACCAAGAAATCTGTGGCTTTATATTAGAACTAGAAGTGACTCGACTCATTTCAGGTAACATTTCATTACATTAGGCAAGCACTCTACAAAATCCTACGAGTTATGGGTATATATAATTGGTTCTCAAAAATAAACTGGACGGCTTAACTCTTTAACTTTCCAAATTCAATTCCAAAAACTTACAATATTTCTGGAGTTTTCTCCCCAAGAGGTGTAGCTGTAAATCTTATTTTCTAGATGAGGGTGGTTTCAGACTTATTTACTTATACGGGGTGGTTTTGCCAACTAAGCATTTTCTGGGCATCTGACGTGCCAACTTGCAATTAGATAAATAGGTAAAATACAAAATTCGACATCAAAGTTTAAGCACATTTTCATCTGAGCCACTATTGTTTTTTCTTTTGAACTTTAGTATTCAACTTTAATAAAATTTGAATTACATCACTTTGCATTATTTTACCTATCAAGAATTAAAGTACCAAAGAAACACTAAAGGTCATTTAGTCAGTCTCTTTGAATAACAATTACTAATACTTATATATCCTCTTTTAGTGTATCAGTTTCATCATTATATGAAGTTCATAAATACATTACTTGTTCATTTGGTATTTAGACTCATACTAGAATTAATGAATTAAATTGAAGATTTTAAATTATTTGTGTCTTTAATTATCAAAATTTTTGAATTTATAATTGCATTTTAAAATATACTTCTAATACCCTTCAAACATGTCATGAGGTTCTAATTATACCATCTAGTAATGAACAACATCTAGAAGAATATCTAATATATTTTCTGAGGTAGATCTGTGAATTTTTTAAAAGAAAAAAACCAAGGAAGACTTAATTATTTCAGATGGATGGTGTATATAAGAAAATGTAAATGTTTTTTAGTTAAATGATGAAATATAACGCTAACAATTTTTAATTAGTAGATATTTTCTATAGCAGAACATCAGTAAATTTACAAAAAGAAAAAAAAAAACAAGGAAGACTTATTTGAGATGATGGCATGTATAAGAATATATATATATATATATATATATATTAGTTAAAAGGATAGAAATATAATGGTAACAATTTTTATTTTTATTTTTTAAGGAAAGAAGAGATTCTTTCTTTATTTATGTTTTTGGTAGTATTCTTTATTGCTATTTATTTTCTAAATTTATTTGTTCTAACTATTTTGCTCACAATTAAGTCATAAACTATTTATTTATTTAATCTATATACCAATTGAGTTGCATGTAAGTTTATTTAGTATGAATTTCGGATTTGGCTTTTGATTTAAGAGAAAAATTGGAAAAATTAGGAGAATTACATTGCAACTGAAACTTGAGTGTTCCTATTACTTTTATGGTTTAGAGGCAAAACAATGTAAAATAATTTACTTCTAAAATTTTATAAAACTTAAATAAAGAAATTGAAAAGTAAAATAGTAGTGGCCAAGATAAAAATTTACTTAAACTTTGGTGTTCATTTTTTTGTTTTACCTTTTTATCTGATTGACAACAAGGACACAACCGCTGGTGAGATGGTACTTAGTTGGCAAAATTACTACTCCATATAAGTAAATAAGTTTGGAACCCTTATTTGGAAAAGAAGTTCAACAACTACACCTCTTTAGGAAAAAAAAAGTCAATATTTTTGTCTGTTTGAAAATTTCCTTAGCAGATATGAATTGAACATTTCACTTCAAACAGTTCAGATTCAACATATCACTTAAAGCATTAATGATCTATAAGTACCAGTAGCAGTTCTAATTGGAGCGGTGAAATGTATAAGTATGACAGCAAATTAATTTTTTTAGTTTATTTAACATTTTTCTTCATGAATTAGTAAATTAAATTCAGAAAAAGAAAAACTACTACTGCTATATATTTTAATCTCTGATCTCATGGTACTGAAGATGAAGTGGGAGGTTAAAGAGGCGTGTTTGGTGCCGACAGGTTCTGATCGGAGGCTCATGGGCTCTCCATGGATCCATTGACTGACCTCGATCCGTTTTCAGAGTTCTTTGTTTTTTTTTTTTTTTTTTTTTTTATTTTTTGGCCGACTCTGAACTCTGAAGAAGTCTTCTGTTTTTTAATGGACGAATTTGCTGGAACTGATATCTAAAGAAAAGAGAAAGCTGGAATTAGAAAGAGGAAAACATTTGTTTTTTTGGTGGTCAACGGGCGGGGGAGGACAGATCAGGCCGCTTCATGGCACTTCTGACTTCGTATTCTTACCAGTTAATTATCCTGCGCTACCTTATCGTTTTTCCCACTTCACCACTACACCATTGGGATAACGGGTCCAAATCATACTAATAATAATAATAATAATAATAATAGAGATAAGTTTATAGCAATGTAAATCACTTACATTCTTTACCCCCCACCCATCACCCCCACTAATAATTTTATATGGAATGAAAATTATGTTAAACCAACCAGCGTATTTAAAGAGTTATTCATATGCAGTTTCTACCCGTCTAGTTTTTATATTAATTGAAAATTTCTGACATTTCTATCTAATTAATAACAAATTACAATTCTCTTGATAAGTTTTTCGGTAGTTTAAATTTTAGGGATAAAATAGAAAAAGAAAAAACTCACAACTTTAATCAAGTTGAAATTCTTGCGTGATCTTCATAATTGGAATATATATACAAGCTCGCAGTTAGATTAATTATTTTTATAATAGAAAAAAAAATTATATATATATATATATATATATATATAATCTGTAAAATAACACAATTAGCGATTAGTATCATAGGTTATCAATAAAACTTTCTAGGATCGGTTCATGATATTTGGCGTCAGTGCTCGTATATATACAAGTGGTTTGTTTCTATTTTAGATTTATTACAATATATAGATCAAAGTCATGATTATCCAGAGAGTTGCAGGCATGGTTTTTGAGCTTATTATACAGATTTAGTCCGTAGAGATTTTCTATAAACGAGCAACTTGGCAAGCTGAAATGAGTAGTACGTAATATGCAAAACATTAGAGATGCAAATAGCAACCGGTTGTATGATTAATTAGAATGATTAATAATTAAGCATGACAGAAACAAACAAATATGTGCATTTACAATTGAAGCGAGCAACACACGTATAGAAAAAAAAAACAAATGAGCAATATACAAAACATAAATAAGCAAGAACCAACACAGAAAATGAACAAGTGACATAAAAAAAAAAAGGAGCAATATATAATAAAGAGATGAACAACTTGTTTTATACAAGAAAGGTAACACTACAAGAAAAACATTTTCTAGTTGTGCAAGTTTTCGTCACTGAAAGTGATTACTTTCGTCACAAAAGATCATTTCCGATAAATTTGGGGTCATCACAAGGCCCTCATAAATAATCTGGTCACAAATTTCAACTATGACTTTTTTTTTTCACCTCAGAAAAAATACGATTTTAGTGATGAAATAAACTGTAATTAATTGATATGGATGAAAATTTGTCACAAAAATAAAACAAGTATTTGTTAAGACTTTTCGCAAGTTAATTTGTTTATAATATGACATAAGTTTTCGTCACTGATTATTTAATTATTAGGTCGAAAATGCTATGCTACTTTCACCTTTACACCCATGAACATGATTTTTTTTTTTTTTTTTTTGAGAAACTAGATTTGGTGCCACACTATTTATTGGAACTTTTTTCAGTCTCAAATAATTATCATAGTAAATGATAAACTCTTACTCACAAATTGTTATTATCATATTCCTCTCACTGCAATGTCATTGATCGGCCAATTAAACATATAATATATACATATACTTTTATGGACAGTGCAATCAGAAACACAGTTAGGTGTGACCAAATACCTAGATTGTCACTAAAACTCTTACTTTTGTGTCAAATTTCCCTCTCATCATTAAATATTTGTCAATGAAAGTCCACTTTCTTGTAGTGTAAAAATGAATAAGATGGGAAGGGGAAAGTGCATTTTTAGCCCTAGAATTTATCCTACTTTTGTATTTGAGTCCTAAAAATTTTATTATATATAAATCAATCAGAAAACTTTACTCAAATGTTAACAGTTAGTCATATACTTACTCAAAGATAGTTATTGAACATGAATATGATTTATATAGAGGGAAAAATTGATAATTTAAATAGACTGTTAATGGCAAAAAAAATTATTTCAATTCATAGTTTGATGGAAGATAGTAACTAGATGGTTTAAATTGTAATTTAAAAAATTAGTTTAAAAAATTGATCAATTCTAGAGCTAACTATTTATATAGCTGCAAAGTTTTAGGATTCATTTTGAAAGATGAAAAAAGTTTTAGAACCAACTATTTATGCAGCTCCTGCAAAGCACTGAAATGGAAAAGCATATAAAATTCTAGGACTAAGATGCACTTCTTCTAAATGGGTAATAACACCATCTTAATTAAACTAAGACGAGTATCATACAAAAGACAAATTTGAACATGGATACTAAAAATAATAAATACAGTAAACAAGAAGAAGCAACTTGACAAATTGAAACAATCGAGTAAATTAAGCAAAGTGTTAAACAACAATAAATAACACCTTCTTTGAGTAACAAATGAAATGAGGGAAAATATTAGTTTTGTTTATCTACCAGTAGCTAGTTTAGGTGCTTTATGAGGGTTTCTCTAAAAAATAACCTTCGTCACCTCTTCATAAAAAAGGGCCGGGCAAACTTCATCCTCATCTCTTTTCTAACTCTCTCATCCAAACAAAACAGATCCAACATTGCATCCAAGTTCGAAGGTATTGGAGAAGTAAAATAATGTGGAGAAATAATTGATCGCCACATGATCTGTGCGGCTCCTCTTTCCAACAACACCCTCATTCTTAATGCAGAGGATATGATTATTTGCTCTTCTCGAAAAAGCATAGGCATGGAAGTACGCTGAGTTCCTATCCCCCCCTTCGACTGCATCTCACGACACTACAACAGAAGTAGGTTATAGCAATCAGGCATTTGGTGGCCAAACGGTGGCGAAAATAACTTTTGGGCGACCAATACAATGGACAAGAGCCTGGCCGTCAGGCGGCCGAAATGGAAACCAAAACAAATAGTGGTTATTTTGATGGCTATTGGCAACCGTTTATATTGGTGGTTAATCCTTTTTCGGATTCTGCAGATTGTTAATCTCCGTGGAAGATGTGCTTCCATTGGTTGATATGAAGGGCATAAAAGGTCTCAAAGAGTTGGAAATTTTTGACAGTCCACATCTCAAATTTTTGTGGGATGTAAGCTGCCAGTGGAGGTTAAAAGATTGAAGATCAGGGGATGTTAAAATTTAGACTGTCTCCCACAGGAAATCATGCATGATGATGACAGGAAATCCTTCATATGCCTTGAAAATTTGGAAATAAGGAACTGCCCTTGTCTTAAATCATTTCCCCGAGGTGGGTTGCTGGTGACGCTTAAATAACTCAATATATCAAGCAGCAAAAACTTAGAGACTGAACTCGAGGTTATAATCCCCGATGTCGGGGGATGCTCGAAGAAATTCTGATTGACGGGTGTGATAATTTGAGAAGCTCATGCTTTTAGCAAAAGAGAAGCCTGGACCATTTCACTCGGAGAGACTCCATTGTATTTGTGCATTTAGAAGATGCTTGGAGAAAAAGCTGCTACTTCCTTGTAAACCAGACAACCTATAATTAACTGACAAAACCACACCCCCTGTATTTCTTCACTAGCATCGTTTACGCGATGAAATGTCAAATTCTGCAAGAAAGAGCGCGCCCAAAATGATTAACAAAAGGAATTTAGCGTGTAGTTACTAATAGCAAAACTTGACAAAATTCATTGGGAAAATTGGAAATCCACCATCCCCACACAAGATAAGATACATTTTACAAAAGCTGAACCCTATATTACACAAATCAACACCTTTATGATACAAGGACGATACAATTACAAACATTTCAATACTAGATATTACATCTATGGACCCCTCTGCCCTCTTCAAATAAAGTGAAAATTAAACAATATCGTAGAGCTATGATGACGAGGAACCAAAATTTATATATAAAATTAATGAGGCAAGTAATCCAACTCAATCGACCCATTACAACTCCTCCATGACTACTACATCTCATCGGCTCAATTTACAAATGGGGCATAACCCGAAAGCCCCAACTTCCAGCTCCTACAGGCAGATTATCTATCTACCTCGTGACTACCATCTCGGTCCAGACTCCCCGTCTTCAATGTCTCAAGGCCTACCCAAGGTGAAAACCGGCAAATCCAAGTCATCAAGCCTTTAAACATTTTGGAGTAACGAGCGCAGTTTGGTAGGTTGCTGTACAGTTTCAGGCTCAAGACAGTACCACAAACCCCAGGTGGTAACAGGGGCTCAGAATTAGTACATGGAAATTATCTGAAACTGGCGCTTATCACATCCAAGCAAGAGATCCACGATCATTAGTTACTTGAGGACGGCCTCTAGTAGGCGTTGGGGGTCTATTAGCATTCAGCTCCTGATGCAAGTGAGAGGTAAATCATGATCAGCTAGAAAAAGGGGGGGGAAAAAAAACAAGCTACGAGAAACAACTCTTTTAGGCATTCTGCAATCATTACCTGCATCCACGTGTCCTCTATATGACGTTCTGGAGAAGCTTCTGGTGATGAAATTGCTGGTGGCAATGGGTGAATAAGTTTTGGGACTACCACAAGATCTCTACCTAAAACTAAGATAGCCCCAGCATTGTTTGCAGTCCCTGATAATTGTAAGAAAATACAAACACAACATTTAGAGGAATACTGAAGGTAGTGCAAAGTGAGTATTCAGCAAAAACCTGAGGTAGTTAACATACCGCAATAATTGGTGGCTGAAAAAAGTGTGATCAGATGTCCTTGTGCAAACCGCTCAAAGCCATCCATCACACATTCATGAGCACGAACAATCAATTGGAGATCATTGTTGTTACAGAATTCCATAACACGATCAGGCTGTAGCGGAAATAAACCATCCTAACTGAGCAAAATATGATATGAAGAAAAATAGAAAAAGATGAATAAAAAAACTGCATAATTTCTCTGCTACTGTTTACCCCACCCCTCATCCCATACTAAAAGAACTGGAGGACGATCAGAAAACAGAGGAATAGAGGAACCATAAAACACAGGCATGTAGATAGATAGAAGGCAGGGATTGGAAAGAAAACTAAATGCAAGTCTATACACAGGCAAATAATCTCTGTAAAATAAGAATGTCAATATTCGTCTATTTTGCATGAAAAACTCAAGAGGCAAGAAGCATAGAAATTGACCAAACACATCACAAACAGGGCAATCAGTTTCCTGGTTTACCCTCACGAGGACAATTCCCATTTGCAATTTCCTTCTCTCATAAAAGGGGAACAAGCAGCTTAAATTCTTCAAGAGGACACAGTTGTCAGGCTAAGGCTCACTTATGTTGCTTGCGGACAATTGGAAACACACGACCCTCGAGTAAAAGGAGCAACAACTAAATACTCACCCCAAATGTAACCAACCCTGGTCCTCTTGCATTTGGTCTCAACCCTTCTACACTATCATTTTCAGTCGGATCGGACCTAAAGAGAATCCAAAGAAAATGCTGTTAGCAAACCAAGCAAAAACCTACATCAATTCAAGCTGCAGAATGAATAGTAAGCAGTCTAACCACAATAAATCCATAAGCACAATTGACCCAGCCTCCATTGTAATTGGACGCTGAATACTCTCAATCTGTTCCACATGATTAATTGATCTACCAATCCCACCATGCATACAGATGATCTTCTTTTCAATTAGAGCTGCCAGAGGTAGCCAGTTAAACAAACGATTTATCCGATGCCATGTCCATATTCCATCTCTCTCACCCTGTCACAAAAGCAGTCAGATTCAACAGTGAAATGATGCACTAACAAACAGTCCTCTCAAGTTTGTGAAAGAATACCATTCGCTCAATACACTCGATCCTGAATCCAAAAAGTGCATTGATGTCTGCAGCTTCATGATTTCCACGAATTAAATGCACATTGAGGGGATACTCAACCTGAAATATTTACATACTATCATCTTGGAATATCAAGCCCCTCAAAATGAAGTTAATATCTAGCATTAAAGGATTCTGAAAAATTTTACCTTCAAAGCAAGTAGAAGTGTAATAGTTTCCAAGCTGTGTTGACCCCGGTCAACATAATCGCCTAAAAAGAGATAATCGATATATCTGGTAGAAATTTAGACATAACGACCATGATAGATAAATATCAAGTTTAGTTCAGACAAATGAGACGCAGCAAACTGAAGAAAATGGTGAAGAACATGTCATAATTATGTTGTTCATCCATAACCACCAGTTAAAGCTCCCTATTTGTCCAATGAATTGCATAACCTTCTTTCTTTGTTCTTTTCTCATTCTACAATCCATTATTTCAAAATTTTACTTTCCCCACTCTCTTTACACAAACAAAAAACTCAAGTTTTTTTTCGAATTAATGCATTATATACCACAAGAAGAGAGCCTAATAAATATATTCTGAATCTGATGAGGTATTCTGCCCTATGCAAATCTATCTAAAGACTACACCCAATTCGTTTTAACTTAAGCCAATTAACTTCAAAATGACTTATTTTTATTCTTATGTATTTTTACCTGAAATTAATTTTAATTAAAAGCCAATATTATATAGTTACAATAATCCATTGAAAATACAATTTTTTTAATCTTACTAAATTTTTATGAATTTTTTTTAGTTTAAGGCATTAAAAAAGAAAATTTCATAAAAATTTAACAACATTATGAAAATTAATTTTCAAATAGATTATTGCATCTACATAACATTAGCCTTCAAATGAAATTGGTTTCATGTAAAAAAGATGTAAAAGTAAAAATAAGTCAGTTGACTTAAGTTAAAACAAATTGGCCCTAAATCCCGAATAATCCAACATAAACGGTCTACAGATATGATCCACAGACCAGGAGACTTGCCAGTATTCCTCAGCAGCAAATTCACTACGAAACAAATTTACAAGTCAGACGGAACAAATTTTAATAAGAAAAAGGCAAGAGCAAGAGATGCTGGACAGGTAATTTGAAGGGATTAGACCATGACTGCAAAAGGCTGGATTTTGACTCATGGGAAGAAAATGAAGGTTTTTAACAGAACTGCCATTCAGATTTTATCAGTAGCAGACAAAACCTATAGCTCTGATAACATCATGTGAGGCACAGTGCAACATTAATGAAGGAACAAGAAAATGTCTAAGCATGAAACCTGGTTTTGATACCATAGTAAAGCATCTAATTCAAAACCAACTGACCAGAACAAAATATTTAGGATCTCTCAACAAGGATATGGTTAGCTCCATATTTGGACTGCGTAGAAAGGATTACTTCACAGTTCTCTTGAGCTATGGATTGGCATGTTGATCTAACTTCAAGCAACAGTTCTAGGAATCTTTTACACATGCCCCAAAATTTCGTAGCCCAAGGCAATTGACGTACACAAAGCTCAGACACAAACTACTAGCATCAAAACATGCAAAAGAATCTGGTTTCTCATCTTCCATTGTGTTATAAATTTAAATTATATGTCCAAGTACTTACGCGATGTCCCCAGCTGTTGAAGGAGCACCATACTCATCAAAAAGACGCATGAGATCTCCAAATTGCCCATGTAGATCACCAAATATCTTAATAGGAGCCCTCAGCTGCAAAACACTAGGCTCACTCGAAAATATCCGTTCCGCATTGTCACAAAGATCTGCTATCTCATTACAATCTAAGAAGAACTGACGGCGTACAGGAGGTTTCCAACCTCGAGGCTTCAATAGATGGGCAATAACCTGGTAAAGCAATGTAGACAGTCAGTCTATCAAGATCCACATGAAAGTTTGAAAAGAAAATTGTCACCCCTAAACAGTATCACGTGCAACCCCTAGAGGACTCAACCATACCCAAAACTAGGAGGCACATTAATTTGCAGTCATCTTTCAAATTGAAGTGCCAAGGAAAGATGCATCATAAAAAACAAACATAATTTTACCATTTCATCTAAAAAAGGCTTTCCACATCAGGACATCTCTTTAACAAGGCATTTCTTGTCAACTTCACAAGATCCAAGGAAGCATTTAAATATGGGTCTACTAGAAAGATAATACTTCTGTCCGAATTTCTTTGATCCATATACCATTCATAGAAAATAATTTATGGTTTTTTTTATCTTGAGCATTTTGGTATATAAATATAAAAGTTAATGAAAGCTTGGAGCTTTCAAAATAATTTTTAAATTTTTTTCAGAAAATAATGATATAAATAATTCAAGTCAATTCAAAAAAGGTAAATTGCTCAATCAATTCGGGACGGATAATGATTCTTAATACAATACTGTGATCAATGAAAATAGGATAATGATCTTAATACAATACTGTGATCAATGAAATATCATCTGACTACTTCTCAGGCCCAGCCACCCTCACTGCTTAATTTTATATTCAGAGATTTGATGCTTCCACTAAATTTAAGAAATGATAGTGGCATCCTCAATTCAACTTAGCTTTATCCCCAAGCTCATGGTTTAAGAGGAATTGCCCGACTAACTTCCATCTTTTCACATTAACAATATAATGCTCTACATGTGCATTGCAGTGAGTACAATATCAAATGTCACTGACATAAAACCCAAAATGCACCAGATATGTCAAAGGTAAGATGCACATATAAGGACAGCTCGAGACTCAGCTTCTGACAATCAGTCATACCTTTTTTGGCACACTGTTAATAGACATCTGCCGATCTAATAGCTTTCTAGCTGCCGTAGCATTCTCTGGAGTCCCATAGCTCACACGCCTGCCCTCGTTTTCAAATTGGTCAATTGAAAGCTGTCTGACCATGCCACCTAAAACTCCACTAGTCTCTGCAGCTACCACAACCTGGCAGTGCATATCACAAACAGAGCAAATTATCCACAGGTAACCCACCACCTTTCAATAATAAATCAAAGGTAGGGATTGATGATATCTGATTACTAACAGCTCTGTGATGAAGCCTAACTCCAGCTGAAGGAACACCGTTTGGTCCAACAGAATCTGGCATCTTTATCATGGTAGACATCCCTTTCCCACTTGGTGTAGCCTCAGCTCCACCATCCCTCCCTGGCAATTCAACTTCCCCATTAACTTGCCTGGCCTTGGCAGCAGCCAAGGTGGCAGTAATAGCCTCAGCTTCTGCAGCTGAAGCTTCAACCAAATATTCAACTCCTTTAGACATTCTCCTGTATTCAATTAAGACAGAAAATTCAACAACTCTACTTGGAGAGATGATCAAACATTCAATATAACACGTATACAGCAGTACAAAACTGCATGGAAGTATAAAAGAATAAGATTATTTACCGGGAACCTTGGAGCATGGCATTTTCCGTGCTTATATCAGTATACATGTCACCGTTTACAGGGGGAGCAACAGGATTTCCTAGAACAACCGATCCATCAGCAGCTGCTTCTGGTGTTTGTCTAGGTCTCTCATCAAATCCATACTTCCCAAGTGTCCTCCCTGATTGAACATTTGAGGCGGCAGCCACAGCTGCAGCATGTGATGCTGCACTTGTAGTTTCAGCAGCAGCAAGATCTTCAGCAACAAGCAGATCATCAAGCAATACCCCTGCAGCATAAGATGCTAGTGACACACCTCCTTATATTTGTTATCTCCAAGGGCATGACAAGGCAAAAGCCAAGAACAAGGGCAAAATCTAGCTGCATTTACAATAGTGCACCTCAGCAAATGGCTCTAGCCATTGCCAATGACTAGTTTCTTTTTGCCTTTTTTCCTTAGTATCTAAAGAAACAAAAGTAACACATTATTTTCCACCAAGTTATTAATCACATTTCTCAATAATCAATCAACCACTTGGGCCAAACTCTTGGACATAATCAGCTTGAATACACATAGCATCAAAAGCTACTGCTTTACCTAGCGCTTCATAACAGTTTGTTACTCCATACAAAAGTAATTAGAAGTTTATCCATAAGACCATAACACCATCTGAAATTAGTTGGCTGTTAACAACCAGTGAAAGACAGCGTGCCCAGAAGTGGAACTATCATCAAACAAGTGCCAAAAGCATGTGGAAAATTCATGTGCATGATAAAAGGCATTACATCTTACCACCACGCAAACCACCATATATGAAAATTAAGTCACCAACAGCTGCGGCTGCATGTCTACAACGCCTCGTTAACTCAACAGAAGCATCACCACCAGCTGCATCAGCACTATACCTTCCAGTCCTTGGACTGGTTACAACAGACTTTGTATCACACCAAACCCCGGCTGCAGTATCCAACACTGCAAACAAAAGGGAAGGACTTGAACAGTTTGAAATTTTCAAATCATATGAATTAAGAACAGGTGACAAGGATACTGAAAATTAAATTGCAAACTCATACACCATAAGTAATTAAGCCCATTGAAATAGGGAAGAGTCCTTAAGACAACATAAATCTAATTAATGTACCTCATCTAATCATGTGGAGAAAACAACTTAACACAGCTCCTCATGCGCAGGCCTTATAACATTATACTTCATATGCCTTTCATATGAAGCACAACCATAGTCACCAAATTCGAGGTACGTGACAACTCCTAGCACAGGTAAGGATACATGATCCATCACCTTGAGAATAATCAGATTTGCAGACGTAGAATCAAATGATAAACTGGATATGGTCCGTATGTAATTTTTCATCTTCACATTAGATTTTCCCTTTACATCTACTTCAATCATCCTATATCTTCTTTCTTATTACCTATCATTTAGGTCATGTTACCATCGCTCAAGAACCAGTAACAAAATTAGCACTTCACAATTTCATAGTCAAAATCGATTCCCGTGTCTGAATGCAACTTACTGTCACCATTCGTAGGGTTACAACTCTCAATGAATCTGGTAACTATGACCACAAAAATGACAATGGAGCTGGTGACAGATCAAGGAAGTGATAAACTTCATCAAAGACCCCATGATTGAGAGCAAGTCAAAGAAAAGTATTTTGAATGGTAGCAGTGCGCCCTAAATAAAAGAAAATTGAAGTTTAAGGTTCTGCACATGTACTGACTTAGAAGGGCATAAGCTAACATATGATAGTTATGAGGCCCATCATACTAATCTAAAAAGCTAGTTCATAGCTCTATACCATATCTTGTGACCCCAATTTGATCCCCAGGCTCCTGCTTTTCATACCTTTAACAAGCATTTGAAGCAGATGTGATACAAGTCAAATATCCCACAAGGCTACCAATTATGGCTGCCTTGGTGTCCAGATAGTGATGGACACCCTCTCCACAACAAGATAGCTAGTGGGAGGCTACATGAGCAGGCTCGTATCAAGGGGTATCAGAGCAATTCAATCCAAGCATGAATGGCCACCTAAAGCAAGGAGATGGCAACCTGTTGATTGAGTGAAGTTGCCTAGCCTAGAGTGCAGCCACCAAGGACATCAGTTATAAAAGCATTGTGGAAAAACAAGCATAAAGTCCACATGGCTTAAATAATAGCTATGTAAGTGTTACAGTTTTGCACACCATCCACAAGAAGCTAGCTTTTGGAAATGAGTTATATCTGAGACATTATAAGCAGGCTTGTATCAATACATCGTCAATTTAGGCATCAATTGCCATATTCCATATTTGACTTGGTTCGCCAATTTTGCTTCCTTTCATATTTTGTTTCTACTGCAAATATGAGATAGTTTTCTCTAAGGCACCCATCTAAATTAATGAGCAATCAACTAAGCCTTATTCCCATGCAAATTAATGACGAAACATCAAACGCTCTATTTTGAATTTTAGAGTTCTTTTTTTTTTTTTTCTTTTTGTTTCTTGAAGCCTAGCTTTGGCAAGTTGAAGCTAGTTTAACTTTCTTCCATCATGTATCATCCTACCACCACATAAAAATATGGAACACCTCTGTACTTAACCATGTGAGATGAAATCACTTGAAATGCCCCCCTGACATGCAAGCTCAACGACACAACAGAGAAAAAGCCAATCAAATGAAGCACAACAAGGGCAATGACAAAAAATAAAGGGCAAGAACAACTAGATATATGATAACATGTTATAGCACCCAATGTCAATGGGTAAAGGCCGCACTATAAAGCTCTTTAACACCTCTTGAACGTAAGGGATTGCATCACTCAGCACAAATGTTCTTATATTTATCAGCTATAAATAACAACTAGTGCTATAGCACATCTTTACCATCCCTTATGAACTCAACTTTCAGCAAATGAAAATATTTCATGTACATACAAAATACTTATCCATCACATGACAAAGCATGGTGTCCCTGTCAAATGTAGCAATGTATATAATTGCTAGGCCCTTTTGTGGTGGCCCGGTGGGATAAGCTCTTTTGCCTTTTAAAGACAAATGGAAATTTCATTTGCTTAAATCTTATCCGATTTACATTTTGCTTGAAGCAAAACTTGCCATTTCGTTCTTTTCCATGGATTTATAATGTTTAAATAATGTTAATAGGTAATTGACATTATGAACTTCATGACACCGGCCCCAACATATTCGCATTAAGGTGCATCATGATGACAATGGCGATGACATTTTGTTCGAACTGCCTAAATATCTAAACAAGAACGAAACTTATCCATACTCTCAAAATTACTGTTGGAAGATTGAAGATCACAAACCAATTTGTGAACCAATTCTATTTGTAAGTCCACAAGGATACTAGAGCATGCAGCTGGTATATGCTAGGAAGCAGAAAATTTGGAGTACTATAAGCTCCCCCCCCCCCCCCCCAAAAAAAATCTCTCATTTAAGGCATTTAAACTAATTATTTGAACAAGTTTCGAACATGATAAGATTAAAAATATAAAAATCCAATTACCTGCAATACTTGATGAATCTTCCACCATACGCCCTCCTCCAAGTGCACCACCAGATACATGAAGTCGTGCATTGACAAATACCTGGATGCATGGTACAAGTTCATGTTTTTATTAGAAATTTTTTGTCAAGGCTTCAAGAGAACTGCAAAAAGGTTATTCAC
Organism: Aquilaria sinensis; assembly: GCA_005392925.1. Taxonomy (NCBI): domain Eukaryota; kingdom Viridiplantae; phylum Streptophyta; class Magnoliopsida; order Malvales; family Thymelaeaceae; genus Aquilaria; species Aquilaria sinensis. The sequence continues at coordinate 167,198 of SMDT01002848.1, read as the reverse complement.
AGGGAATAATAATATGCATTATTTCCTGTATCAGGTTCACTAAGAAGCATGAGTAACATACCAGAAAAGGATGAACTTACTTTACGTTTACCATTTTTAACTCCTTATATGCCTGAACTGGTGGTATACTGAAGGTTTAGCCTGGTCTCACCTTTAGTCTAACATATTTAGGATCAATAATTCAATTTTAGTTTTAGTCTTCACAAGCAGAAGCCATCCATGAGTGAGTGTTAGTAGTTCTCCATTATACAACAAAACAATCCATATTTCAGATACTGAAACCATACGTAAATTTTACTTCTCAAACCTATCATTTAAATAGTGCAAACAAGATACTGAAACCTTCTGGCATGTATACAAATACACATTCTACACTACAGAAAGTCAAGATCTTAAGTTTAGAAACATCCTTAAATTTCAAACACTAATACCTTGCTGCCTAAGATTCTGGCCCTTAAGATCATTAAAGTTTAAATAGTATATTATTTCAGATTTAACGTTTTGACAGTGACTAATAGATGCGAATATGAGGTACTAAACGACTTGCATTATGAGCAGTACAGCCATACTTTATGATTACACTACAAAGAAATTACTCAATTACTAATATGCTAATATTCTCTTGTTCTATGTATAGTTGAATCACAGTCCTACTAATCACGTATCTGAGAATTGCCCATTCCCAACAACCATCCCTATGTTTTGCAAGCCCATATGCACTAGCCAAGGGCTGCAGTCCACAAACAAGAAAACATACAACAGCAACTAATTAGCCGAACCATACGTGCATGTATACAAATACACATTCTACACTACAAAAAGTCAAAATCTTAAGTCGTGAAACATCCTTAAATTTCAAACACTAATAACTTGCTGCCTAAGATTCTAACCCTTAAGATCGTTAAAGTTTAAATAGTATATTATTTCATATTCAAAATTTTGACCGTGACTAATAGATGTGAATATGAAGTACTAAACAACTAGCATTATGAGCAGTACAGCTATACTTTATGATTACACTACAAAGAAATTACTCAATTACCAATATGCTAATATTCTCTTGTTCTATGTATAGTTGAATCACAGTCCTACTAATCACGTATCTGAGAATTTCTTTCAATCAGCTACGAATAATTAAGCAAAATTGTTGCTAGCTAAAATCCTAGAGCAATACACCTTTCAGATCTGCGACTCTTGCGCTTAAAGGCAACTATTAGATTGAGTTTGGACAGCCAAGCAACATATAACGACCAAGAACCCAAAATTAACAGAATAACACAACGTATGACCCTTAATCATGTATTATAGCAATACAAATGATTAATCCATTGACACTTAATAACAAAAAGTACAACCCTTAACCATGTCTTATAGCAATACAAATGATTAATCCATTGACACTTAAGAGCCAATTCGTTTTAACTTAAGTCAATTGACTTATTTTTACTTTTACATTTTTTTGCATGAAACCAATTTCATTTGAAAGCCAATATTATGTAGATGTAATAACCCATTTGAAAATAAATTTTTATGAATGTTGTTAAATTTTTATGAACTTTTCTTTGGTAATGCCTTAAACTAGAAAAATTCATAAAAATTTAGTAAGATTACAAAAACTGTATTTTCAATGGATTATTACAGCTACATAATATTAACTTTTAATTGAAATTAGTTCTTGGTAAAATAGACGTAAGAATAAAAATAATCCATTTTGGAGTCAACTGACTTGTTAAAACAAACTGGGTGTAAATGTATTTTATAATATGTTTTAATCCATTAATGTTTACATGTATTTCATAATATGCTGCATGGCATAGCCAAATGATGTTTGTAGATCATTCATTCATCAAGACAGAAGTCAAAAGACAAATTTATACAAGTCATCCCACCATATATCACAAATTAGTTGCACTAATCCTCTTAATAAAAAGAAAGTAAGCTAAAAATATGTAATAAGGAAGAAACAAAAACCCACTGCAGCATGTTGATATCTCGGAGAGGGTGAAACACCAGGAGCAATTGCCCATTCCCAACGACCATCCCTATGTTTTGCAAGCCCATATGCACTAGCCAAGGGCTGCAGTCCACAAACAAGAAAACATACAACAGCAACTAATTAGCCGAGTCAAACACTAAACGAGGCATTACAAAATGAACAGCAACTAATAAGCCTCCCAGGCATATCCCAACCACTTCTTCAAAATTTAGATTCAATGTCACTGTTATTACATAAATGCAGCATCTTGTGTCCCAATTCCTGTTTGACATCTCTTCTTTGTAGTAGCTACTTAAGAAAGTTGTTCTCAAGATCAGATAGAACAAGAACACTTGCAGCACCTATTTTAATACCTCTGTCTCCATCAGATGAAAAATAAATGGAGAAAGAAGGGTACTCAATGGGAAAAAAATGGCTATTTTCCGTGAATCAGATAACTGAATCAAAAGTGAAACTGATTCTGTTTCTCTATATCAAAATTGAAATCTAACTGGATGGATCTATTTTTCTATTTATATAGATTATCACAATAATGGATTGCCAAATGGGAAACTTGCCCTCAGGCAACGTGAAATAAAAGCAGCAGCAAAGGCTACACAACTGACACATAATCTATGCAGCTCAGGGAAAACAAAGATTTTGACAGATATCTCAACTCACCACACTGTTTGCGTCCCTTCCTCCACACAGCAGAAGAAGACCATCAGATCGTGCGCTTGCGGTTGCATACCTAGTATTTTTACAGATAGACAAAAAGCATTAGAAGCAATACCAGTTAACTTGCAAACGTTCACTCCTTTTCAATTACAAATACAGAAAGATGCAACTTAAATCTTCTGAAGATACATACAGAATAACTAAAATATGCATATACGTATCAAAATTCGAACCGAATACAGATGTTCTAATGTTTGCAAATGGAAGTTATAATCAAATTCAACTTGCCTAGTGTCATCAGACATCAACACCAAAAGAAGTTTCCACAAGACATGAGGCTAAATTATCTGAAACATAGTATTAGCTCATTTATATTAATAGACCACATGCAGGTTCAATTGATGTGAAAATTATGAACAGAAAAGGACATTATCGCATGAAAAGAGATAAGCAAAGCACACACAGAGAGAGTGAGAGAGAGACAGAAAGATACATGCAAGGGGGAGGGCCCTCCCCTTCTGGCTCAAGTTTTCTCCATTCATAAGGCTTAGCAGCAGTGTCAAGGGCCCATACATCAGCCAAAGGCCGCTTGCCTATAAAGCAGTTGAATTAGGTTCTTTAAAATACTATTACAGGACATTGATATGGAAAAGGAGAAAATCAGAAAATAATTGAATAATAAAAATATATGATTTGCAAATCACTCACCATCATTTCCACCAATTGCCATGAGATAGCGTTGTCCAACCAAGGCCATGACATGTCCATAGCGTGGCCCAGGTCCAGGGCCCTGAACAACCACTCTAAAGAAATACAATCCTTTATCATTTACAAATGATAGACAACTGCCATAACTAATAAGAAAGAAATAAGCATCTCGAGGCTGCAACCTATGCCAGCGTGGACGCTGTTGTGTGAGGTCAAGGACATGGAGATCCTCCGCAGACAAACCAGCAGGACCAATTCCTCCCTGATTTTAAGTGCAACCTTTAATGAAACTCAACAGTTTCTCACAAGAAAAGAGTATTGAAATTGAACAAGAAAATGCAACAGATCCAGGGAACAAAATATTTAGATGCTAACCTGGATGACTACCATTGTCCCAACAGCAGTTGCAACATGCGCGGCTCTAGGTGTTGGTGGTTCTCCTAAGGGTGTGAGTCTGTGACATCAGCTTCATTTAGCACAAACATGGGACAAAGCAAAGCAGTGGCAAAAAAAGAACATCTAGACATAGTGTTACCTAGACCATTTGTTAGTTAAAACATCGTAACAGTGCACATCAGCTGTAGCACCTGCAAGTCCTGCAATTTGATTTTAAAAGCATATCACTACTAATTAAGAATAAAATACCATGTATGTCACAAAGAAGTTCACCAACGAGGATTTCCATGACAGACGACATTATGTAACCTGTTAAATCCCATGATATAGGTTGAGGCCATGCATACTACAGAAGAACTAATTTCAATTCACCAGGATTCTCTTCCTGATAAACTAGTACTTCACATGGTCAACCATCATGAAACTTCAAGCCAAATTGTAAGCAATGTATCATAGCTGAAAATAAGATGTTTCTACCCATCCAATGTCAACTGCAAAACTACCACCAAAACTCGGTCGCATAACTATAGCATGATAATATGCATTCCATCCTTCAATCAGCACACATAGACTCAAGGTTTTTACAAATACCCAATTCATGCAAAAGGTGGTGGAAGGAAAGACAAAAAAGTGAGTGGGGATAGAAGTTAACACTTCTTTGCTACTGTCAGAGAAGAAGTCCTTCGGATACCATCTAATCCCACTGCCAAAAGCTACATAATAATATGACAAACATAAATCAAGACACGCAACATTTTTATATGGTTACAAAGTTAATAATTCGGCATCCATGGATGATAGAGATTACCACATAAAAGATATACAGATAATATCCCAGATACATGGCCATAAAGCTAAGGCAAGGCCATGACTACTGTATTCTCGTTGTGTATCCCATAACTTACCTCCATGCAACAAGTTTTCTCCCTCAAACCTCAAGAACATAACAAGTCAGTTTATATGCCTCTCACAAAAGCCCCAACACTTATCCAAAAGATTCTACTGCCAATTTACTTTGGCAGACACCCTCACATTCATTTCTCTGCATTCAACCACCTTTACCAAATACTCATGCTTATCGTGAGCCCTTCCCCAATCCTACACCTATTTGACCAAACAACAATGGGAAACCACATACTCATGTAAATTTAAAAATGAGCAGCAACTGCTCTATTTGGAAAACAACAAATCATAGATAACCAAAACTTGACCTAAATGAATTCATTACAGCACTAAGACAGACACATTTCAGATTTGAAAAGGTATGTAATTAAAATTTACTGCTAAAAACAGCATTGGCATTTCTTTTTCCACTCCATAAACAAAAGTTTCTACATTGTCTGTCAAAGAAAAAAAAAATCTACATAGTAACATGCAGATGTAATCCTGCCTGGTCCTTCTGAGTTCTAACAAGCCAATTCATATCATCTATAACAAGATCACCAGTCAAACAAGCATCTTATACCAACAAGCTAAGGTTGAAGAATTACGTTAATCACTGAAGTTGCGTCACAAGGAAACGTGTTAACACAACAATGAAGACAATATCCAGTTCTCTAAAAATACCTAGCATCTTTTTGCGAGAGGACCAACATAACTTCACCCACGAGATCAATTACACATCTCAGAACATTTGTAACAGGAAAAAAGATCAGAATATCCAAACGAACAAAAGCAAGGAGGTACTTATTCCAGCGCTTCCAGCGGAAGAAGGAGTTCCAGAAGCAGCAGAATTGCCTTCAAGCGCCGTTGCGCCTCCAAACAGAATTAGCCTCGGTCCAATGTACCCAGGCGTGCCTTCTTCTCCTACAGCTGCCACTGCAGTAAGAGTGTGCCCACACCTCGGGCCAGGTCCGTCCTCCTTCTTTTCTATTACCGCGTTCACAACCGAATACGTAGGTGCGCACCTCGGGCCAACCACCTGCAGAGGCTGTGGCTGCCCCTGTGCGACGGCGGAATGCTGCTGCCCCTCACCGGCAGCTGGAGATCCACCAGCTCCAGGCGTTGCGTTTATCTGTTGATGCATCTGCTGCTCCCTCTCCATCGATGTCGGAGATTGCGGCGAGCCTCCTTGGTTCTGATCGTGCTCGTGATCGGTCTCCGGCACCATCGACGAATCAACGTCCATCTCCTCCCGGCTCCAATTCCAGCCCTAACTTCAAGATCGGAGCTAGAACCAAGGCGAATTCGCATATCTAATTAACATTTCGTATCCCACTCACGTCGAATTCAAAAAGAAAATACGAAGGGGGGAATATTCAGGGAAGCGAGAAACAGCAAACCCTAGCTCAGATCGCGGAGTCAGCAAAATTTATAAAAAAAAAATCGAAAGCTTTTTGCTCGTAAGAAAGATAACCAAAGTTTCCCCCTTTCAGAGGTTTTCTCTTCTTTCGAGTTTCGCCCCCTCTCTCTTCTCCGTATCAGCTCCACGGAATTGGAAAGAAAACAGGACGGAGATAATCTCAAAGCCTTTAACAAAAGCGACAATCCTCTTTTTTCCCTCTCTCTCTCTCTAGGAAAAAAAATGGCGAAGGACAGAAAGAATATGGGAATTGGGAAGTCCCTTCACTTTCTCTCTCTAGAAAAGTTGCCGACATTTTTGGAAAAATACCTTTTATGCTCCAAGTACTTTCATGAAATTGTAGATAATCCCCAATACTTCGAGAAACTACACCTATACTTTGAAAAAGACTTTTTTTATTTTCCAATGAAGTATCTTCATATATTTAAAATGAAACTCTTTCCCACTTTTTAGAACTGAGTCCGCTGTTGTTCACGGTTATTTGAAACCAAGACTTTTCAAAAATTTAATAGTAGACAAATCATTGAGCACCAGCCAGAATCAAAGGAATGTATATTGACTTAACAAAACCTATGTATTTTTATAAAGATAGTATTACATAGACAACAAAGCTTATTTTTTTCTCAAAATTAATAACACAGCCTATTGATGCATTTTCAAGAAATATCAATGGATGCATTTTTGTGTTAATCCAACGGTTCACAGTCAAACATTTTAAAATTCGGCAACATAAATGTTGCTCAACTTCTGCTAACCCAACAAGGCCTACGACTTTGACTTCATATGGGGTAAGAGTGTTGATATCCAATCTACAAGAAATAATTACAACATGGTCAAAAAATTAGGGGAGTTTTGTGTCATTAACACTCTCCAACGTTATCCTGCCATTAATGATTAAAATTGTTGCATTTAGCTACCGTCAGCAGCCGGCAACCATTGTACGGCCAGGAGGCGAGGCGATGGATTGAACATTTGAACAGAAGGGTTAGGGCCGGGTCAAGTTTAAAACGGATTGTTTAGGTTAAGGCGAGTTCATTTTCAATTAACTAAATTAATTGGTCAACATTAATGGTTTAGTCAATAGAGAGTGAACAAGTGGGATGGATAAAAAGACTATTGTTTGAAAAAATTACAGGGCATATCATTGGTTATTTGGTCCATTTCTTTCCTCTCTCCAACCTCAGTCTTGCTAAAATATCTCCCCTGCCCACCGTCCAGCAGCAGCAAAGTTCACATTTCCTTCTTTTGCCGCCAGTGACCTGTCGTGTGGGATGCAATCCCTTCCCAAATACAATCCATACTAGCCTCTTCCCGCTCTATGCTTCCCATATTTCAACATCTCCAAACCTCCTTTTCCCCAAATTCATCACTGGCGCTAGTGGTGTTCATTGGGCCAGGTCAGGACCGGCCTAGCTCGGGACCGGCTCGCGTCAAGCATGGCCCAGGCTCGGTCAAGCCCAGCACGGCACGGGCCCGTTTTAAAATCGGCATCATGTGGGCTGTTTACGGGCTTGGAAGAAGGGGGGAGACAAGTGGGCTTGGCACGGCCCAGGAGGCAACTGGGCCCGGCACAGCACGGGACCGGTGGCAGGACCGGCACGGCATGGCGGCGCGCAACGGTCAGGTCTTCCCCAACGTTCCAAAATTCAAAAAAAAAAAAGGCAAAATGACACTTTTAGTCCCTATAACGGCTCCCAGCCGTTTTTTTACCCTTGTAATTACGTTTTTGCCCCCTCCAACAACTATTTTGTAAGGGTTTTTTTGGAGGAAAAAAAAAGGCCTTCCCCTATAAATAGGGAGGCCATTTCCACCATTTCTGTACACCACTCTTAGCAATCTCTCCTTCTCTACTAACATATTCTCTCATTTCTTTCAAGCAGTCAATATTAATTTCTTCATTCTCAATCAATTCTCAATTATTTTTGAAGCTCGTGATCTACTCAATTTTGCCTCACACAAATGGCATCAAGAGGAAAGGGAAATGTCTCAAACTCTTCATCCCGCATCGGTTTGAGGTCATTTTTCCGTGGCCTTTCCCGACCGGCAACTCGTGGGACTCATATCCAACAAACTGACGACGACGAGCAATTCGATATGAGTCAATACGACTTAGGGCTCGACGATCAACTTTCTGACGATCAAATTTTGTTCTCTTTAACATACCAACAATAATATTTTTATATTATTTTATTTTAATATCAATTTGTAAAAATATAAAATGAAATTAAACTTAAAATTAAAGACTAAAAATTTAAAATTGAAGACTACAAATTAAAAATTAAAACTAAAACTTAAAATAAAAATATAAATTATAAATTTAAAATTTAAAAATTAACGGCCCAGCTCGGCACGGGACTGGGTCAGGCCTAGCACGGACCCGGCACGTGTCAACCGGGGTTGTGCCCGGGCCCAAATTTCTTAGGACCAGGATCGGCCAGTCCGGTCCGGTCCTGAGCCGGTCCGGCCTGCTGAACAACATTAATTGGCGCCCATATGACGAGACGAATTAAATTATAGCTAGACTCTAAGAGTCAAGTTCTCATCATGGTAAATATAAGAAGAAATTAAGGATCAGGAAAATAGGTCAATAGAAATTGGAAAGATGGTGAGATGAGAAGAGAAACGTAAATATGGGAATGAGGATTAGGTAATTAGATGGTCATGGTGATGAATTGTTGGATTAGAGATGAATTATTTCTTCACCAAACCAAATTGCTGAGTGGAACTAGTTCTAGTTCTACTTTTTAGTCTAGGGTGACTTTCGGGGAAGCTAACAAGCGAAGAGTGAGCAAATGACAGAAATAATCTTGGGTGATGACAAATCCGAGCTTAGGTGATGACAAACCTATGAAACCAGATTTGAGTTTAAGAAAGGGCGGCAGAGCTTAATTGGGTGGTGGATTCTGTGATGATGCGTTTGAGTAGGAGAAGGTAGAGAACAGAGCTATTACGATGGGCATATAAACGTACATAAAACCAACTTTATGCCCTAATTTTAAACATAATCTGCAAGTTTCTCTTAACCTGTCTTTGACTCGCCTCATACCCACGAATAATCCTACCCCATTAATGCCATTAATTTAAACCGAACTACCTCTCAAAGTTAATTAGATTATCATAATTTTAGGTTTAAATTAGGTTATTTGGGTTTGGATTAATTTCCGATTGAATGGATTTTCATGTTTAGGTTGGATTTAACCGTGTTTCTAGGTTATTCAAGTTTTTATCTATATTCAAGTTAATTTATCATGTTGACTTGGGTGTGGATCATTTTATATGTGCATTATTCATGCTCAAGTCATTTTAAATTTAAGTGATTTGGCTCGGACTTGTTTTCAGTTTCTCTTGAATAAGGTTCGTGTTCATATCGAGTTAGGTTAAATTTAGATTGTTGACAATTTTAATTAATTTAAGTTAGGTCATGTTCACCTATAGGTATGTCCATTCTACTGTTTGGGTTGGCTTCAACTTTGTCATCCACCTAAACGGTGATAGGGAGACCAAGGAAATTGAGAATTGCCCCTAATTATTAATGGCTCACAAAGGATTTTGCCTTTTAATAAAATGAAAGCACACATGCTAAAACATGCAAATGGCTTCACAGAGCTCCTAAAAAAGCATCATGTGGAGAGAAAGGGAAAACAAGAATCAAACTTAATATAACATTATTGTTCAGTTAGATTCCTAATATGATACTTGATAAATAATTAAGATACTAAACAATCAACAATAGCTTATTGTTCCCCAGGTCCAACAAAAATGAGCTAGCTACAAGAGTTTTGTTTCTCTCAAAGCCACACAACCAATGGTTGCCCCAATAATTTTATAATGCACACAAAAAGAACAAAAACTATTGTAGTTCTATATCGACAAAACTATTGTAGTCCTAATGATGGGATTATATTAATTTTAAAATGAATCAAATTATATTCACCTCTAAAATTGAAGGAACCTAACTAAGATCATTCTATTATTTTAAGGATATTCCTACAATATTGTTGATCAAACTATCCATTGTGGTTACCTCCTAGATCATATAGGGCTTACTCGTCATCTTTCTTACCTTGTGGAGTAGTTACTAATAGGGATGATTACTCTGTTAATTCGGTTAAAATCAAACTTAGAATTTTGGTTATTTTACTTTTTGGTTTTTTATTATAACAAATCAGATTAACTGAATTAATTAGTGGAATATAAGTAAACAAGAACCAAATTTTTTTAGTTCAGTTTGATTTCACAATGAAATAACCAAAATACTACTTCTGAGTTATAATCCAATGACTAAACTAAGGACATGGGTACCTTTATTAACCATTTAATGCTAAATAGAGGACTAAATTTGGTTTTTGGCTAAAATTGTTCTCCTTATGTGAGCTCATCTTCATCTGACCTTTTCCACAATCGCTTCCTTGGGTTGGGTGGTTCCTTTGTCATCTGAGTAAAAGCTTTAGTTTTTTTTTCTTCCCTTTTCTTTTCCTCTGCCATGGTGCCACCTTGTTCTCTGATTTTTTTTCTCCTTCATGGCAAGCTTTGAAACCTCCTCCTCCTTACAGCGGTGAAGGCATTACATGATGAGTAAAGACAATTAATCCCACTGACATTGGGAAAAATACATACTTAGTCCATGTGGTTCTATAAACTTTTCATTAATGACCTACTGATTTTCATAAATAAATTGTGTCTATGGCCCCTAACCTTTAATTATCATACCATTTAAACCATAACCTCAATTTTGTGCATAAAAAATCCTCAATATTATTTAATTGTTCCATTTTGGCCCTTTCATGAATAGGTACCATTAATCCAGATAGAAAAGGCAACGTGGCTAGCCAGTAAGACAAGATTGGCCACATATGCACCTTGTTCCTCCTAATTCACTTCTATGTCACTAATGGCGGGAAAATTGGCACCCAAAATTGGCACTTCCCTCTACAGTAATTGGTCTTCCGTAAATACACCCACCCACCAATTGATTGATAAGGTTTTATAATTCGATAGGGAGGGAAAGAGACAACAAACAAATCTAACCTTACTACTTTTGAATTTCAAAGAAGGAGGGCGCCCATGGAGGCAATTGGGCGAAGGGTCTGTTCATGCGGAACACTCGCAACCATGTAGATGACATGGATGGAAGCAAACCCAGGTCGAAGATTCCTGAGGTGCTGTAATATCGGGGTAAGATCTAGTTCAAAAGCTCATATGTTTGTAAAATCCCTTTGAAAATAATGAATTGATTTAATGATGTTATGGTCATGATCTACAAGGTTCTAAAAATTATGGCTTCTTTGATTGGTATAATGCACCTGTTAGCAATCAGATGAGAGACGTTGTAGATGGATTGTTGAGGCAAGTTCAAAGAATGGAAGATAAGCTAGAAGAGAAGAAAGTAAAGAGGAAACAGTTGAAGTTTTTGTTGATTACACTGATGGTAGTGGTTGTGCTAGGGCGATAGTTATGATTTAGGGAATGGACATGATGTGTTAATGAGCAACAGGTGTAGTATGGGGTAAGAGGCTTAATTAACGGGCATGATGTTGTTTTTTGAGCATTCTATTCTGGACCTAATCTTTTATTTGTGTTTCATTATGGACCCTAATCTATTGACTCCCATTTTGTAATAGGCCAAATCTAATATTATGTTTTTTTTATTTTGGACCCATAGTTTTAATTGTCATTCAATATTTGACTCCATACAAATTAATGCGTTCCATTGTTGACCCTATTATTAAACTGATTCCATATAGATGAATTTTGGCTTGGCATCCCTATATGTTTTCAATTTTAGATAAATTCATTCCACCTACACTAGAAAGTAAAAAAACTCATGGATATTAAACACAAAACACATCATACAAATTGTTACCTGGCAAAATACATTTACATCTGAATACTTTTCCATTCAAATACCTTTCTTTCCACAAAATAATGTTCAAGACATTTATGACAGTAGTTTTGGTCACTAGAACTAAATCCTAAACAAGAACTATAGTTCTTGCTGCAAGAACTTGGCCATACTAAGGTAGGCCACAAAATATACACCCATGATGCTTGATTTTGCATACAAAAACATCATGGCCTTCATCAGAACATACAAAAACTTCCTCCCACTTCTCATCTATGTCTATCATATTTTTATAATCTTCCTCGGACATCCTCTCTTTGGTTTCACCTAAGTTTACATATTCTGATTTGTTTGGATGAAAGCTGATGATGGACCATCTACATTTGGTTGTGACTGAGGCATATGTGGATATTGGTCCACAACATCTGAAGGCACATGACCAGAGTTTGGTTGGCTTGAACATCTTATTCTTTTTACCTGTAATGAACAAATGGCATAGTAAGTCATCTAACTCTGCACACATTAGTAATAGAAGACAATCATGCATACTATACCTCTATTTTCTTTCTTTTTGTAAATGATATTGCAGACTAAGTCTTGCAAATAGCCTTGGTATGTCCTAGTTGCTTTCAGATGTGATATGATCGAAGAAGGCACAACCAAGGATGGGAGCTACTGGAACATGCAAGGAATCATATGGAGATGATGGCCAAGCTTGGGTGTTGACAGATTGGCGATGTTCTGGTAGAAAATTCATATCTTGACCTAAACAGATCGGAACTGAGTGATTCTTGATTCATTGGAAAGCTAATATCTGGAGCTACAAATCATATGTAGATCATAAAACCCAGTTTGCACGTTAAGGAGGTCAAATTTAGCTTCAAAGTCATGATTTCTGAGTTATCGCTAGTTCAGAAGCAGTTGCAGTATTTTGGGCATATCTTTGGCTTTAGACATCCGTTTTATGTGATTCAGGTGCCGTTTTGAAGCTAAGAAATAGATCTACAACTTTCATGCTTTTCATTTTGAGAAATCATGGCTATATCAAGCTCGAATTTCAGCTTGAAGTTGAAGATACAAGCAGGAACCACCTAAGAAGACTATTTTGGGGTTTTTATGTCCAATCTTATGTTGTAACGTATCTTATCTTATTTTCATATTTATTTACATTATTTAGGATATTATTAGGGCCATGTAAGTGATTCAGGCCACTTAGGATAAATGGAATTCGCTGCACACCTTAAACATGTGTTAAAAGGGTGTATGAATCCTAGTTTGACTAGGTTTTCTTGAGTCCTTTGTAACTAGGTTTCCTAGGTAACTTGGGCTGCGAATTTTGCTGAGTCTTTTACCCTAGTTTAGGCCTATAAATAGGCACATATTATGGTTGTAAAACAACAGCCTTGACATGAAATAATATTACTACTTTGGAGAGAATTTCTCTTTGGTTCTTTGTAGACTACCTTGGTGCACAAGTGTGTTTGTGTTCTTGGTGTTCTTATACTTCTCATTTCTAGTCATAGGTTGATTAGGGGTGGGGGTCTTCAAATCCAGTCTCTTTGATGTCTTGTGGAGCTTGAAAAACATCTTGGGCGCGTTTCATGGTCTTTATACCATCGGGGTTCGCATCAAGATGCTGCAATGCATTTGCATTGCAAATCTACGCATCTTAGTTAGATTGTCACCTTCTCCAACTTCCCTCATTCTCTTCTTTTGTTTATGGCTTTTCTTAATGGAACCCAATTAAGGTGGTTTAATTAGGTTATGTTTTTCATCTTCCCACTGATCCATACTTGTGACAGGGTTTATGACATGGTGTTGACACCCAATTTTGTCCGGGCACTAACTTTTACTTAAGTTTTAGATTAGAAAATAATTTAGGGGGCATTTTTCATTTTTAGGGATTATTTGATCATGTGTTAGGAGTTTGGGTCATTTTTATTATTTTAGGATTTTGCATAGTTAGTTGGTCTAGTCACATTTAGGTTATATTGTTATTTTGGTCTACAAATATTTAGGAATTTTAAGAGGTCATCTTGGGTGAAATAGGAGTTAATTTAGTTTAGGTACTAATTTAGAGTCTTAAAAGTCTTGTAGGGTCAATTCGGGTAAAAAGAAAAAGTTTGGGAGAAAACTGGGATTTTTTTTAGAAAGTTGTGAGCAAAATTCAAAAGTTTGGGGCAAATATGTCAATTTTAGAGAGTTTGAGCCAAATCTGACAATTTTATGGAATTTCAGGAAAAATCTGGGGTTTTTGCAAAGTTTTGGGCTAATCTGACAATTCCTGAAAGTTTTGGGTGAAATTGAAATTGGCACAGAATTTAGGGCAGAATAGGCAGATTGAGGGTTTTATTGGACTGAAACTAGTAATTTTACCAGATTGCATCCTAATTGATTTAAACTTCTTCAAATTTGATTTGGATGAAGTTTAGACTCTAAAAACAGTGTTAAACACGTTTTAAACCGTCACTAGTATAAATATGGGTCCAGATTTCGAGAAAAGGAGGAAAATTCGAAAACCCTAAGCTCTCCCAGAGAAAGGTCAAAACTGCAGCCTCAGTCCCTGGTCTCACACCCTTCCTGCCTAGAAACCCTGACCTTTTCCCCCAAGCAGCCGCCATCCCCAGCCTGCTGCTGCCGCTCGCCTCGGTTCCCTCCAGCCACCGTCGTCGCCTCCAGTTCAGTCAACCCGAGCACCTAGCGTCGCGTCGCCATCGCCCCACCTCACCCAGGCAGCCGCCCGCTCCTCCGCCTCTGGTGAAGAGAGAATCGGGGCAGAATCCGATCGCGCCACCGTTTCTCCCCGCCACTCCAAAATCGCATCCTCGCTCCCTATTCGCAGCCACTCGTCGCCTTCCTCCAGCGCCCTTGAAACCGCCGCCCTAGTGACACTAAAGCCCAGTCTTCCGATCACTCCGGAGGCGCTGCCGCAGGTGGAATCAGAGGAGACCCGCTTCGCAGACCGAAACCCGAACCATTTTCATCCAGATCCAACCCATCCATGTCTCTTTTGGTAAAGCTCCTCTTTAGTCCCCCTAATATCTTATTTTGTTCACTAATTCCCTAACTTTTCTTTTATTTTGCAGATCAGTCATTTATAGCAAGCTTTTGTTGTTTGTTTTTCTTTGTTTCTCTATTTATTTGCTTGTTTAACCATGCATTAGATTTAACCATTAAATTCACATAAGGATGTAATTTAGGATATTTATTTATTTTTATTTCATCTCTTTGTTTCTCTTTTATTTCCTTTTAAGTTTTCTTAAAATAGCTTTCATCTTATTTTTATTTTGATTTACATAATGCATCTAAAAAAATCACACTTAGGAAATTTTATACCGCATGGATTCAAAAAAACCCTGGGATGAATTTATGACGATAGTAAATTTCAAAATCCATACCCGGCTGATTTGATAGGATCCATGGTTTTGATTGATAATCAACTAAAATATTTAAAAGATAATAAAGATAAAAAAAAATATATTAAGTTTAACATCTATATTTGGGTGGTCTGATAGAATCTATGGTTTGAAAATATCCAAATTTCATAAAATCAAATAAAAATTAAATAGTAAAATTTAAAAGTCCATATCCGGGTGGTTCGGTTAGAATCCATAGTTTGGATATTAACTGAAATTATTTAAAGCAAGCAAAACAAAATTAAAATCAAACTAAGGTGCCAATTTTTGGGCACTATAACAAAATTGTTTTAGCGTAACTGTACTCCCGAATCTCTTGAACTCTCGTAGACCATTTTAAGGTGTCCAATCGACCTAGGTAAAACCGATTGGTGGCGACTCCCAAAAACATGTTGCTACACATGGGTATATGTCCTCACACAAGTTTCCACTCTATAACATAAATGGACATAATGCTCAATCATCAATCAGTTCTATGAAATAGTAGAACATGCATGTGGACAAGGAATTCCACTCAGCTGTCATTTCTTACAGTTGCACTTATGATGCTTAATATCTACCACATACTGACCATAAGGAGTAGAAACTTAACTCTATGACCCACTAGATCCCATAATGAAACACATAACAACTTCATCCATTAACTTGTTCAACTTACTCACAATCTTAGGATAAAGAAAGCCTTTATAATTCTGCATGGTCTACCTTCTATTACAAATTCTATGATAAACTTATTGAAACACTTACATACGTTGTTCAACAGCACATCACACTTGCAAAATTCCCTAAAATGAGACTTGGACCAATGAGCTAGTGGAATTGCACTAAGTCATTTCGAAGCATCCCCATCTATACCCTTAATTCTATCCATCGCTCTATTAAACTGTGCAACATACGTGCTTCTAGAAGCAGACCACACTAAATCCTTCAAAACTCCCCCAAGACATTTACCTTTGAAATTGTTGTACAAATGCCTAACACAGAACTTGTGTTTCACATCAAGGAACAACTCTTCCATAACTGAAATTAAACCCTGTAACCCAAACAATTAAAGCTGTTAGTATAATGAATTTTTTAGAACATACAAGTGATTTTTCATTTGCCATTTGCAATGAATTACCTGTTGTTTGTCAAAGGTAAATGTCCTTTTTTTTGTTAAAGGTAAATGTCCAGTCTTTGTAATTGTCTCTGTCTAAGCCCAAGTTTTTACCTCACAATGATAGAAACCACTTCCACAAATCTTGTGACTCAACTTCCATTCTTACATATTTTATGGGCCAAATGCAATCATTTGCATTTATCCCCACAGCATAAAACAACTACCCTCCATACTTCCCTTTAAGAAAACACCCATCAATGCCTATTATAGGCCTACATCTGTTCAGGAAACTTTGCTTGCATGATTCAATACAAACAAAAACTCTCTGGAATACTAAGTTGTTTAGCTGCAACTTGAACATTGTCCCTGGATTTGTCCTTCTCAATTCACCACCATAGTCCGCTAACTTTAGGAATTGTTATTCCTCATTACCTCTAATTCTCTCAAGAGCTATCTGCATACCTCTCCAAACCTTGGTTCTTGGTACATCTAGGTTAAAGTCCCTCATAATCTAATCATTTAATGCTGATACTGAAATGTTAGGATCAGATCTATTGTTTTCTATGTATGCCTCTGCAATCTAGAGGTATAAAGTATTCTTTGTCCTGAATACTTTGTAGCATGTGTGCACACCATTATATGTCCCAACTTGTATTATCTCATTTGCTATAGGTGTGGCATATAAGGTCTATAGACATAATTCTTTACATTTTGCCCTTAACCTCCTCCTTTCATCATTCACAATCCTTACATCACACCTAGACTTAACACCATATGTCCTTATAGCCTTCTTTAAAACCTCAAATGACTAGAACAACTAAGTAACCTTAAATTTAGGGTCTTCCATATCTCTAAATTTATTGAAAATAGGGTATTGTGGTCCCTTATCTTCTGACTCTGAATGTATGTTGCACAAGTCGTCAGATTCATCTTCCTCTTTAGATCCTAATTCATAACTGTACCCCATGCAAGTTTTCTTCACCTTAGCTGTTTGTACATTAGTCTACTCATCCATTGCACCTCCATCACCATCTCTATTCCTCTTGCTTCTTTTTGTCTTCCCCCATTTCCTTGGTTCCCTTACTTGCCTGATCCACTTTAACATTTAGATTTAGAGCAACATCATCATTATTAATGTCATTGTTTGACTAATCAAACTCTGCTGAATAGCTTCTCACTTCAGCATCTCGCTCATATTCTTTACCTTCAGTATTCTGTTCACTATTAACTGAGTTTTCAACACCATCTCCATCACTACTGTCTTCAAATTCCAATTCTGTTTGTACATTGCCTGACTTTCCATAAGCATCCTCATCTATAACTGGTTCCACTACATGTCCACGATTATCCCCTTCACCCCTAACACCACAATCCTCCGAACACTCTCATTCCCCCTGTACTACCAAAGGCATACATTTTCTAGCTAATTTTTGTTAATTTCTATTACATAAAGATGGCTTAGCTGCCACTTTATTGGAATCTGCTACACTTTCATCCTCCTTAATAATTTCTTCAATAACTACCTTCTTTGGACTAATCATTTCTTTCATTTTCCCAAAATATGTCATTTCATCTTTAAATGCCGCCATCCTGCTCTTCACCACAATATACACTTTAATCAGAGTGTGCTCAGGAAAACACAATATTATCATTTGCATTACATCATTCTCATCTTTCAATGAAACTAATCCACCATCAAGCTCCATGTCGTGATACAACCAGAAATATTCCATGAACCCAAAGTATCCTAACTCCTCCACCATTTTGTCAATGTCCACTAAACTAAACTTGTCAAAGTTGCAATAGTCCCAATAATTTATATACCCTCCAATGAAAGCTTTAAATGCTAAATACTCAAAATAACTCTTATGGTACATCTTTAATGTGAAGTACCTATCACCAAGAGCTATCAAATCACACAAATACCTTCATATTAAACTAAAAAAACTGTACTTAGAAAATAGGAAACTTAAACCAAGTTTAACTATTTTGCTCTTCTTCTCTACTACATCCCTCTTTCTTGTATTATTTTTATTTTTACTCACATTGGACTTCACCAACATAAATGCCCCCTTATATCAAGCATAAAAAAGACAAGGCACACACGCACACATATGCCATACATACGCCACCCTATCTTTTATTACCCGAATGCCCTTACCAATCCCTCTTCTACAATAACCCACATGTTACCATCGATTCCTCCACCAAACTCTAAAATATTTGATACCACTGAATCATAAAGTCGACGACACTTACTATACATTGGGCACTCATCTGTCGCATCCCTTTTCCTTCTCCTCTCCACTATTGCTTCCTGATTATTGATTCTAACACTTTTCAATGCACTTCAATTCCCACGGTCCTACCTTCCTCGGCCTTTGCTCAAAAACCCTAATCTCTTCCTCTGTCTTTCTTATACTTCTCTACTTTGCTTTCAATGACAAAAACTTAAAACCTCCCATTAATCCTCCTCCTATTTTCTCTTAATTCATCTTTAGTATAAATGTTATTATTCTACTGCGTCTGACATGGAACCATAAATAGCACATAATTATGCCACTATGGCCAATCGTGTCTCGCTGGCCAACCACATGACTTTTTTCATTTGGATTAACAGTACTCGTCTATGAAAAGACCAAAATGGAACAATAAAAATGACGTTAAGGATTTTTTTATGCACAAAATCGAGGTTTTCTAAACTGGTATGTTAATTAAAGGTTAGGGGTCACGAATGCAATTTACCCTGATTTTCACCTATTGCCCCCGGTCATTGAAAATTATTCCAATGAATTTGGATAGAGTATTAATTACTTTGAATTTGACCTCAACATTATAGAATATTTTGGTTACTTATTCCCTAAATTTTCCTCCAATGATACTCCTTCTGGATTTTACTTTGATCACTCTTTATTTCCCTCTTACTACACAATCCAGTTTTTTAACTAATTATGCATCTCATATCATTTCAGATTTTGTTGATTATATTTTGTAACTTTTTCCTTTCCAAATCTCTGTCATCTAGCCATTATAGTACTACTCCTCTTATCTTACAAAAACTTATTTTCCACACCAAATTTTTAACTTTCACGTGATAATTTTGAAAATATAATTTAATTTCCATTTATTTTTTATTTTTTTAAATGGAGTTCTCTAATTTTTTTTACTCTTTCATTTTATTTTTTACTAGTAAAGGTAGCTGTGAAATTTTTAATACTATTTCTAATAGCTCTATGGTGAAGTTTATATTTATTTATGAAGTTTTTATGTTATAACCATTGCTCAATAGAAAATTATAAAATTTATTTTTATTTAAATTATATCTTACAATTTGATTAATTTCTATATTAATAATTTTTCTAAAGAGAAAAGTTAAGATATTTAAATGCCTACACACACACACACACACACACATACACACATGATCCAAATATTTTAGAAACTCTTATGCTTACATTTAAAACAAAAAATATGCAAGTTGCTTCAAATACAAAATCTATTTGTATAATTTATAGAGTTTATTATAAAGTTATGACCACTACAATCAATCCAAAAGAAAAATTCCTTTTATTAGACATGAAAGTATAATTTTTGAAGCAAATTCTCAAGGGAAAGTTACAATTACCCCCCTGAGGTTTACCTTAATCCACAGTTTGCCCCTTTATTTTTGAAAATTTATACTTTGCCCCTGGTTCTTTTATATTGTCTGATAACGAATTTTGAAACTGTAATTTAAACTGTATAATAGTATCTTTTAGTAATGTTGTTCTCTCTAATATTTTTTAATAGTTAATAGATAATTTAAATTATAAGTTTTTCTTTTCTGTAAATGTGTTTTTCTTCCTACAAATACATATTAGTATTTTTCAAAAGTCAGTTGGCTATGAAAAAAATATTAAAAATCTTAAAATTACTGAAACATGATTATAAAACAGTTTAATTTAGGGTTTTAGAAGTTGTTGTCAGACACTATAAAAAAATTAAGGGCAAAATTTAGGTTTTTGAATATAAATGATGCAAAGTGTAAGTTAGGTCAAACCACAGGTGAGCTTTTGTAATTTACCTAATTCTCAAAACAATTTTGTTCACACACCAAAAAAACTTAAATGAAATCAAATTTCAAAATTGGGGAAGTGGGTTTAGATAATATTGTTTCTTATTAGCCTCTAGAAAATATGTCCCAACAAGTATATATCTTTAAACAAGTGGATGGAGCAGTTAACATTGATTTTTCAAGTTATTCTCCTCAAACTAGATTTTCTCAATACCAAATTTCTAGACCTTCAACAAGCAAGAGTAGAGACAATGTTAAGATAAAAAAATCTATTACCTAGATCTTCTAGCCTTCCAAGACAACCTCCTTACCCTTATGAAGATCCTATAATCCTGAATATTAATATCCTAATTAATGTACCTAGACAAAAACCTTTATCCTCAAGAGTAAATTTCTTCCCGTAATCAGAAAGTCTCAACAGATTTATTACAAGTTGATTTTTCAAATAATCTTCTTCGTAGAATTTATAATATCCCTAAATCCTTAAATCAGCCCTCAAATCCTAAAGAAAGAAATAATAATAATAATAATTTGAAAGTCTTGAGTGAATAAGAGTTAGAGAATTATGGTATCATCATATGAAACAATTAAAAATGAATATTCCTTTCTTTACTTGGTTCCAAGTTTTTTGTTCTAATCAAGAAATTGATTATCCTTGTTCAAACATTAATATGATTACAGCTTTAATGAAAAAATGGAAAACTTGTAATAATCAAAAAATTATTTCTATCCATCCATTAGAAGAACTTTTGTTTTCAAAGCACAAGAAATGTCATTTATAGTAAGTCCTTTTAAAAAAATTCATTTATCTTCAGTAGGAGAACCTGCCCAAAAAAGAGACATTAATAACATTAAGTATCAAAATAATTATAAAAATCAATATTTAATAATGATAGTAAAACAAGTTCATAGAACAAAATTAGTTGCCAATGAAGTCAATAATTCAAATGGAACAGCTTTATTTCAAATAAAAAACAAGCAATAAACTATAAAAGAAAAGAATTCCACTTTTAAAAAGGCTCAAAGACCTTTTTTCAAACCCTTTGAACTTGATAAAAACTTTAGATCGTATAAAGATGTTTTCCTAACTAAGTTATATCAAAGAACTGATTGCACTCATAATATCTGGAAAGAAAGATTCATTGCCGATTTGCCCAAGTTTTTTGCAGAAAATGTAAGAACTAGAATTAAGAGTAAACATAATTAAACTTTACCATATCTTAAGTTAACTTATGGTCAATTAATTAGTTATATAAATTTAGAAGGATTAGCTTTATTTAATGATCTAAAATTTAAAAATAAAATAAAAAATGAATATGCTAGTAGTGAAAAAAGAATTAGGTGGATTTTGTACTTAATATGGTTATGAAAAGATTCAAGCTCCTTCCTGAAATAAATTAAAAATAAAAGGATATCAACAAAATTATAAAAGATAAACCTATAAGAAGAACAAGTTCAATAACTATGAAAAGGACTCAAAGACAAAATACAAGAAAAAATGTAAAAGCACCAAAAAGAATAATAAGAATTATAAAAAGAGTAGGACACTATAAAAATGAATGCAAAATGAAAGACAAAATTAATAGTTTAGATGTTTCAGAAAAACTAAATGAACAAATGATTAATTTATTATTCTCAAACTCAGAATCCGAAATTGAATCAAATGATTATGATAAAACTATTTTAAACAAAGAAATCATTATTTTAGGAAAATCTTTAGATGAAGAAATTGATTCAAGTTCAGAAGAAAACTATGGTTTTTGTGAATGTCGATGTTCTAATATCAATATGATCTTTTCTAGTAAAGAACAATTTTATAAAATGATTTTAAAAATAGAAGATACAAATTTAAGAAAAGAAGCTTTAGAAAAATTAAAAGAATTAATTACTCGAGAAAAAAATAATCAAGAGTTGGAATCTTACAGATTTTTCAAAGTTCTTAATAGGTTTAAAAGAGAAAGAACTCCAATCATTTAAGTTCTTATAAATGAAGTTAAAATCATTAAAAAGAAATTAAAGAATTAAAACAAGAAAATAACAATTTTAAACAAAAAATCTTAAAGATTGAATTACAACAAAATTTGATTCAAGAAGATAAAAATAAAGATTGAATTACAACAAAATTTGATTCAAGAAGATAAAAAAGTATCACTTGAGAAAGAACCAAAAAATAAAGGAATAGTTATTAATGAACAAAATGATGAATTTATAAATATAATATAAAAAATACATTACCAATTTACCATAAATGGTATGTATCAGTTGATCTAGTCATTAACAATGAATATCATACTAAAGTAATAGCTTTGGTAGATACCGGAGCAAATCAAAACTGTATTCAAGAATGAATTATTCCTACCAAATATTATGAAAAGAATATAGAAGAATTGCACTATGCTAATAGTTCAAAATTAAATGTTAAATATAAATTGAGTAATGTTGAGATTTGTAATTCTGGTGTTTGTTTCAAAATGCCTTTTATACTCGTTAAAAATTTAAATACAAATGTTATATTAGGAACTCCTTTCATGGCCACTTTATATCCCATTTAAGTAACTCTGTTTGAAATTAAATCTTAAGCTTTAGGTAAAGAATTATCTTTTCCCTTCACTTATCCAGTCCAAGAAAAAAGCATACATATGCTTCAGGATAATTATATTCAAAATATAAATATGATTTCTAACAACGAAAAGCAACATAAATTTTTAATTCAAGAGATAAATTTTTTACACATTAAAGAGCAACTTTAAGAACCTACTATTCAAGAAAAAATTAAAGAAATCAAAAAACTATTTCTAATGGTGTTTGTGCCCCAATTCCTAATGCTCTCTAGAATATGAAAAAACATGTAGTAAACTTACCTTACATTTAAAAATTTTGATGAAAAAATGATTCCAACCAGGTCAAAAGCAACTCATATGAATGACAAACTCAAAAGGTTATGTATTAAAGAGATATCCAAATTATAGTCAAAAGGATTAATTCAAAAATCAAAATCTCCTTGGTTTTATTCAGCTTTTTATGTTATGAATGCCGCAAAAATAGAAAGAGGAGCACCAAGATTAATAATAATTTATAAACCTCTTAATAAAGTCTTAGAATGGATCTGATATCCAATTCCAAATAAAAAGGATTTACTAAAAAAACTATATGATGCTAAAATATTTTCAAAATTTGACATGAAAATTGGATTTAGGCAAATTTAGATTAATGAAAAGGGATAGATACAAGACTGGATTTAATGTTCCATTTGGACATTACGAATGGAAAGTTATGCCTTTTGGATTAAAAAATGCTTCATCTAAATTTCAAAATATCGTGAATGACATCATTGCCCCAATTCAAAGTTTTTCAATTGTATATATTGATGATGTACTAATATTTTCTGATTCTTTAAAACAACATTTTCATCATTTAAAAAAGCATTATAAATATTATTAAGCAAAATAGATTAGTTGTTTCTCAACAAAAAATGAAATTATTTTAAATAGAAATAAGATTTTTCGGTCATATGATAAATCAAGAAATGATTACTACAATTTCAAGATTTCTAGAATTTACTTCAAAATTTCCTGATGAGATAAAAGATAAAACCAATTACAAAGATTTCTTGAATGCTTAAACTATGTGTCAGATTTTTTCAAAGATATTAAAATTATATGTAAAATTTTATATCAAAGATTAAGAAAAAAATCCTTCATCTTGGTCAGATATTCATATTAAGACAAAAAAAAACAATAAAAGAAAGAATTAAATATTTTCCATGTTTAAGTTTGCCTCATCCCTCTGCTTAATTAATTGTTTAAAGAGATGATTTCTGATTATGGTTATGGCGGAATTCTCAAATAAAAACATCCAAATGATCCTAAAGAAGTTTTAGTAAGATATCATTTTGGACTCTAGAATAATGCTCAAACTAACTTTAGTACTATTAAAGAAGAAATTCTTGCTATTGTTCTTTGTATAACTAAATTCAAAGATGACTTACATATGCAAAGGTTTTTGTTAAGAGCCAATTGCAAATCTATAAATGAAATTCTAGAAAAGGATGTAAAAAATTTAGCTTTAAAACAAATATTTTCCAAATGGCAAGCTTTATTGAGTAATTTTGATTTTGAAATAGAACATATCAAAGGTATTGCTAATAACCTTCCTGACTTTCTTTCTTGTGAGTTTTTACAGGAATGATTCAAAAGTTATGACTACAAATTTGAATTCATCGACTCAAAAGAAGTTGACTAAAAGCTCATTTACGATTCTTTTGCAAAAATCCAATGAATCAAAGCTCTCACCCTTAAATTACCTGATGGCAGTAAAAGGTGATTCAAAAGAGGTTTTCAATGTTAGACCTTCTAATTCGAAGTCTCAAAAGACTCTAGCTTACTATACAAAGACTAATACCTTACCAACCTTAATTATGGAACCTGACTGTTATAATGCTCAGAATTCATCAATTCAAAAAATTTTTGAGCAAATTATTCAAAAGGTTTTTCCTAAAGGGGCGATGTATCTTCTTGAATATCCCTAAAAACTAGAGAATTTTATGAGCAGATTTTGATTGATACAGATTCTATAGAGATTACACACAACTTTGATAAAAAGGACTCTTCTCAAATTGCTTATTCAAAATGTATAATTTTAGAAGTTTTGAGTCCAAGTGATTTTCATTAACCCATCTGGTCCTATAAAATTTTTTTCAGTTGAGTCAAGGTCTTCCTCTTTTACTTATATTGATTATACAAAAGCCTAGTATAATGCCTTTTATATAAGAAATTAATACTTACTCATAGATTTTCTCTTTCAACAAAAATTTAGCTCATAAGTTTCCAAATTGGTTTTGGTTTTGTTAGGATTTCTTTGGCTTTGCCGGAAAACCTCTCCCATTAGAAATCAATCATGGTTTTAATGAATATTTAAAGAAATATCTTGATTCAATCCAAAAATATGATTGATTATTAAATTTTTTTCATCACATTTAGTATTCCCTGGATTGTTTCATGGACTTTTGTTATTGACAAAGATGATATTGGATTCTTGCAATTATCTCAGGAATTCAAAGTTAAATGGTGGGATGGTTCCCTACAAACTCAATTGAATCGAGAAACTATTATTCGATGGCTCAAAAACAGACCTATGACTGCTATAATTCAAAAAATCCCAATCAGTTCATCTCATTTAGATTTTTTGACCTGTAAATCTAAGATTCAAGGTTAGTTGGCCTCAACCTCATCAAAAGCAGAATATAAAAAACTGATCAAAGACTTGGCCTCATAATTTGATTCAGACTCAGATAATAATGATGATATGGAATCCTCAGCATCACCTCATCTAAGATCAAAACACGAAGATTGTTATAATATGGAATTTTCTCAAGATTCTTATGCTGATTATAAAGAATAATAATTTCAAAAAATGGAAAGCTTCAGAGAGACTCAAGACTTACTCTTTTCTTAAAATTTTTATAAAAAACCAATGGATATAAAAGGACATTCAGAAATATGAGACATGGACTCGAGTAGTTTACTCAAGAAAATATCTCTAGGAATCAAATTCAAATGAAAGAGGACAATAATTTTCGGCCAAAACAATAGTAATAATATCCGAATTCCCAAACATTTCAAGTCTGCTTCAAAATGTCACTCATAACACTAGAATAACATCTGGATTCCAAAAAACCTCAGGTTTGCTTGAAAACGTCATCCATGATGTCACTTTGGGTTAAAAAGAGTTTCAAATCCAACTAATCAAGTCCACACACACACACACACACACACACACACACACACACACAATCTATATCTTTATTTTTTTTATACTCAAAATTTCTACACTACTAAAGTTTGATATAGACCAATCTATATTATGAATTATAGTCTGCTCCCATTGATCAAATTTCCTAGCTTTACCTCTGCCTCCTTGGCCGGCTATTTGTCTTTAGCAACCTTCCCGGGCTCAGAAGCAAAGAAGGGTGTTTCTCGATGACGAGCTTACCTACCATGACATCTTTTGCCTTCATAGGAGCGTTGGGTACCGTTTACCATACCAGTGGCCAAACCTCCTTTGTCGTTGTGTTTGAGTTAAGATGACTAAACCACAATATAAGCCATCAACCTTTTATTTCTATTCCGCTCAGCCCCCACTCCTTTTAAATCTATCAGCTTACCCCACATAAGAAATAAAATTGGTTTATTTTGTTGCCGAAATAACTGACTGTCTTATTTGAAACCAAATAGAAACTAGTTTTCACCTTACTCGGGTTTAATCGAAATAAAAAAAAAGGATCTCATTTTTCAGTTTCAACTGAAAAATGATAACCCCTAGTTACTGATAAGATTTTGTATAGCATTGGGTCTTTTACTTCTTGTTCTTTTGAGTTTATGTTTAGAACATTACTTCGTTAGGAATGGTCGGGTCTATCATGGCAAGAATAGTTGGGTTGATCTGATTACTTGATGCTACTGTACACTGTACTCGTGGTGTATGAGGTACTCCACCAATTTCTATTTATTACAGTTCTACCATTGTCATCCACAATCACTCACTAATTTTGTCTCCAAGGAACTTCAACTCTCTCTCTCTCTCTTTCTCTCTATCTCTCTATCTCTCTCTAACTCTTCCCTCAACTCCCTCGTAGATTCACATTACGGTTCTAAATTCAACTTCCCATCTTTGATGATGTTTTCTTTTTCATTGGCTCAAAAACTGAACCAATTTTTTTCTAGCGATCCTGGAACAAATATTCATGTCAAACAAGATGTCAATAAACTGAACCACGATGAATGGATTCATCTAACAATAAAAAACCATAGGCATGGGATGGGAAGTCTGTGATGAACATGCTAAAACTGGGTCAGTTAACGATTTACATCACATTGATGAATGAGTTTGTAGTTTTATACTGGTTGCTAACTTCTGTTTAATTTGGCGTTGATGTAACCAAACTCGTTCGTTCTATGTCAACTGGGTGACCTTCTTCGAAACCATGAACAACATAAAAAAAGACCTCATCATGGATTTTCCGAGAAAATCAGATTGATTCATTCGATAAAAATAATTTCAACTTCAGGATTTATTATTAGAACATCCCCAGTGAGAATTGCTTCTTTTGTAATTTAACCTCCAAGTGGCTAAACTACAAAAATGTTATCCAACTTGGTTTAGTTGTCATTTCAGAGTCAATACTATCAAGACCATTAATTTTGATTATAAGAACAACATTTTTTTTTTACTGTAAGAATAACAATTTCAACTAAATGCAAGAAATATATATAGATCAACAAATTTTTTTGAAGAAACAACAAGGAGGATAAAAAACAATAATATCGATCAAAAGAACAACAATTATGAGGAAATAATGATGTTAACTAAAAGAACAATAATCTTAAGTTAAGAAGCAATGATTTGGATTTAAGGAACAATAATCTCGGCTAAGCAAAGCGATTGTAAAGAGAAATGCAATTTCAATTAAAAGAACAACAATATCAACTCATAGAAAATTAGACGAAAATAAAAACAATGTTGAATGAATGAGCAACAATGAGATATCACAAAAATTATGGAATATCCTATACTATAAGTACTGGATAATTACTTGACCCAGTTCTGAAACTGTTGTCTCTAGCTTTATTGTTTCATCAATGAAATAATGATGTTTCACTTTCATAAACATGAAAAAAAAACATGTACATGCACGATGACATGCATGGCTCATAAGCACAAAACAAGTTGATACCCAACCAAGATTGTGGACTTGGGAAATATTAAAAATAGAGGAACCTGTAGTTAAAAGAAAATATTAGAGGTTATTGAAGTTTGTGTATCATGAAAAATTCTCTAATGTAAAGTCAGTCAAGGATCTGAGAGATAGTATGGGATTTAGGAGAGTAACATAAGGGTTTTCCAACAAATTCTTCATATAGACATTGTTCCTTGTCTATCAAAGCAAAAGTTTCCATTTGAGTTAGATTTTAATCTCATCAATAATGGGACATAAAGGATGCATCATGGGCTTCAGCCCAATCTGATATCAACAGCCCCCATTAAGTAAAATGGAGACCAATGAGCTCTACATTTTGAATTGGCAGACAAAGGAAGGTAAAAGACGTAAAAAAACCAACTGATCTTTTTACCTCAGCGCATATAAACCATTATAGTATTTTTATAGTTAAATCGCATATTTATGTTTGCAATTGAGTTAAATTTAACATATTTTTTTTCAAACAATAGGCAAATTATCCGCTTGCAAACTAACCGAGAGAATATTCTATTCTTTTTTAAGAATATTCTTTTTTGTTTACAAAAAAAAAGTCACATCATTACTATCTTCTTTGGTAAATTACAATATTTATTTCCAAACTATTTTAATTTATGTATATAGGCCCTAAACTGGAAATTATTGCCGAAACATCTCCTTGAACTCCTCCACCTCCAGCGACGATCTCGCTCTTGCCTCCGGCATCACGATTTCGCTTTTGCCTCTAGCGTCATGTTCTGGCTCCTACCATCGCTCTTGGTCAGCTAGCAAAAACAACGTTGGAGTTCTCATGAAACAATGGTGGCTAGCAAAAACGCCGATTTGAACCCGTTGCAAATAGCCCCAAAATCTAAACTTGTCTTCTTCGATTCCCTGCGAAATCCTCCACGACAACTCGAAATGGGATCAATCCAGCTTGTGAAATCCTTTATGGCGCCTCGAATTGGGATCAATTAGGTCTGGGATCGATATTTGGATCAAGTTTTATGGTTTTCGGATTGATTCAGACGGAGATTTAAGGTTCAAGTGCCGATTCAGGCACCGACAACAAGAAACAAGGGCAGCTTGGAGACTCATGAGGCTGAGAAGGGTGTCGATGGGTGGGGCTGCTGGGTAGAGAGAGGGAGATGAGGAAGACAATGGTAGAAGAGAGAAGAAAGAAAGTTTATGGGGGGATTTGTTCTGTTGAACAAAAGTTTAGGAGCTAAGTTAGGATTTTTTTTTTGTTTTTGCACAAGCTTGCCATGTATACAGTCACATATGTTGCCAAATCATTAAAATTTGCCATCTCATCATATAGTTGGATAAACATAATGATAGTGGCTAATATCCACTAATAATGTAACATTAGTTGACAATTTAATTATAAAAAAATTATAATTAGTGATATACACTGAGGTGAAAAAATCAGTAACTTATTTACCCCTTTTGCCAACAAAGGATTAATGCCTCCTTTAAGAAGGCTGAGCGAGTGGGGACATAATAGCCGAAGACCAGAGGAAGGTCCTCCTCTTGCCGGAACTGCTTTCGTTCATTGGGCTTCTTGTCGACGCAGACTTGAAAGATGTATGGCCCTTGGTCTTCTTCCTTTTCCGATTTGTCTTACTTTCAATTTCATCTTTCCGCTAATGGGTTATCGGCAGACTTTGCTGTCGGCGGCATGGTTGTCATACCATGTCCTGAGTTTCAAAGTTCATGGCACCACATCGCTCCTAGCTCAGTCCTGAATGGTACTAAGAAGGTCCAGAGTTCCCAGTGTACCTAATACCAGACGAGGTTTGGACAAATATGTTGAAACCAAGGTAGCTTCGGTGTGGTCAAATTGGCTCAAGCTGGATCCCTTCAGCAGTAGCATTGACCCTTAAACAAGCTTATCAAATGGTCAGACAAAGCTCTTATTGTCCCAGCTTCCTTCCCTGGAGTTAAAGAAACAAAAGCCAGACAAGCTAATACTAAAAAGCACAAATCAGACAAGTTTGCCGAAACTTCAATAATTTTACATTCACCCCAATTCTATTCAATCTCCAGTTTAACCACGGCACAACATATTTCTCACCAAACAAGGGGAAAAGAATATGAAACGTAAAATTGTAACAGGAAGGCCATCGATTCACTAAATTACACATTTGATATAAATACAAAGGGGTGACAATAAGTCACGACGATCAAACATAACGTGGCACAACAAAGCTGACTTTACCTTCTTCCCACAGTGAGCCAAGAGCCCAAGACAGTTCCGATCCCTCAACGTTCCACTTGCAACACTCATTCCATGACATGATCACTCTTAGCATCTAACCAAATTATAAACACCTTCGTGCATCTCCTTGAGCTACCAAATATTTACATACTAACGCAGCAGCACAAGAGTGGATAATAACACCTGAAACTGCCAATTGGGTCTGCACTACTGTTCAATAGCCTGGGCAGATTTTGGCAGGTTTGAATCCCCTTGTCTGCTTAAGTTGGGTTTATCCTTGAGCGGTTTTTGCAAACCTGGGCTTGCTTTGGCATCAGGTTTAGCTGGCCGGGTTGTTTTAACTCCAGGAGTTCCTTTTTGCCCTGTCAAACCAAGAAAAGCATCAAGACACAGAACCAGTGTTGGCTCATCACCATATACTCCTTACGTGTTCAAACTGAGGTCTTACTGTGTTCCATTTTTTGCACAAGGGAACTCACGTTTACACCTGATAGTGAGTAGGAAACACTTTTTCATCAACAAATCAAGCTTTAAACCAATTTACAAGTTCATTTGACATTCAATCTGCTAAAATATAGCGAGTGGGTTGTCTTACAAGCAGAGTGAGAGAGATCACCATTATTAGGCAAAGACAGTCGCTTCTTTTGCTGCTTATCTGATTGCGTTGACCTCTCTTTTGGGTTACTATTGGATCTTGAAGTAGGAACAGATCGTGAGTTAACTTCTTCACCCACACTTTCACGATTTTGTTTAGGCTTCATTTTGGAGGATGTGACGTTTGTTGTCTCTACAACAACTGCTGACTTACCAGGTGAAGAACCACTGCCATCAGAAGGTGATGGACCAGTTTTCTGATTTGGAAGGTTGGATTGAAGACTTGATGAAGCAGGTTTTTTTATATTGGACTTCATCTGCAGCTTGACATCATTCTTAGCCTCTGCTGAACCATTTTCACGTATCATTACCCCATCTCTAAGATTAATATCAAGAAAACGATTCTCCCATGGGCGAACAGCCATCCATCTCTCTAGCCAATTCCAACCCCAGCTACTTTTGTCAGGTTCATACACAGAGGGAGCAGATTGCTGTCTTGTTCCTGCTTGCCACTGCAGTAACAGAAAATGTCTTACTGGTAAGTTTCACTAACACATGTTACCCTGCAAATATATTGGGGCACCCAATAATGTCTCCTGACAATTCTCGTCTTTTGGAGCCACA
The DNA here is from genome assembly GCA_005392925.1 of Aquilaria sinensis. Classification (NCBI taxonomy): domain Eukaryota; kingdom Viridiplantae; phylum Streptophyta; class Magnoliopsida; order Malvales; family Thymelaeaceae; genus Aquilaria; species Aquilaria sinensis. Next base: position 135,557 of record SMDT01002848.1, on the reverse strand, counting down.
AAGTAGGTTTTGTATCTGCTTCTTCAGATTTTGTATTGGAGAGAGAAGAAGAAATTGAATTCTAGCTTGATATTTTTAGTAAATGGAAAAGATCAAGTAACGTTTAGTTCCTTAAACAAGTGTAAGAAAATCAAACTGTTACCTGATGGGCCAATGCGTAAGCCATAGCTCTCTCACGCTTAGCAGCAGCCTCCTGTCGCTTTAGCAACTTGGCTTGAATTTGCTCAACAGATCCTACACTATCGCACCACCCTTCCTGCATCAAAGCGTGCATTATAAAACCTGTAATAAGCCTATTGAAATTGCTTCAATAATGAACTGATTCGACCTGATAAAGTAGTTTCCCTCAAGATAATGTCATCGTAATACAACTACTTTTGCAATCATTGGTGTGAAAAGTTGGGCGTCGTAATCTCACAAGCTGGTTAGGTTTCATGTTCAAATGACTTGATTTTGACCACTCAAACCTTAGAAGTCATTAAAATACTAATCATTAGATTCAAATATTACAGTCTTGACTTTGTTCAGTCCTGCAAATTTTTTAATTTCAGAATTTGAAACATGCCAGTAGAAAATAGAAGGCTGAAATTTAAAAAAAAAAAAATACAGTGGTCCGTCAATTTTGGCATTAGGGTATTTTCTTCAGTATCTAGCGTCATAAACAAAGTCATTTTATTGCTTTTTGATGAGTATCAGCAACTGAATACTTAAAAGGGAAGGAACTTTAAATTAAAAAGAAATGAATAAAAAAATAAAATAAATAGGGAAGGAACTTAAGCTAGCTCCTCAAACATGAATCATTTCACAGTGACAAATTCCATTAATACTCTTACAGTCCAAAAAAAAAATTACTACAACAGCGACAAAACAGGAAACTCTTGAGAATCTTGGACAACAAAATACCAATAAAAACAAATAAAAATACACATGGTAAAATCTACAAGGAACCAAGAATAACACTGGGACACTAGTCCCGCCACATGCATTTAAAGCATACACTCATAACTTCTAAAATGTCATTTAAATCTGTGGAAAACGTACAACCCAAGATCAGTGCCAGACACTATTTATTCTAACCAATGCTTTTGATTCTGTGCCACTGGCCAGCCCAGCTGGTACATGCAGGTTATGATTCTGACATGAAATCAGTACCAAACCTCAGATTCCAATTCAGGTGAGCATACAGGCCAATACAGATGATTCAAAGAATTCTGCATTCCAGCAGGGCCTGCCACTCTTCGACCAGGCACACTGCTGTTTTTTTTTTTTTCTTTTGAGCGGCTGCTGCTTTAACTTTTAAAAACCAAGTTTGTGCATCATGAGATTTGAACCAGTGTGAAGCAGGTCGCATGCAATCTCCAACCGCCATGGTGTCGCTACCACTTTAGTTAATACATGCAATCCGGAATGCCTACGTTGCACTCCATGTAATCAATATATGCAAACCTCCCAATGATCATCTTTGAATTAAATATCAGTTTGTTACAAAATATTATTTGTACCTTGTCCAATAAGAAACAATCCCATTATTTTTTATGAGTACTTTCAAATTCATCTATTTGCCAAACATGTTTTCACACTCAAGATTCCACTATTATTTATTAAAAGTTAGTGCATCTGGTAGTATATTTTTTAGACAATCTGTGCATTTTTTAAGCAATTTAACATATCTGAAAAATTTCTGTTTGAAAATAGTAATCCATAAGTACATGCAGTCTAACTTCTGCTACAATATTTAAAACCTTGATTCTGACAAGAAAAATTTGGGGTCAGCAAGCCTTGAAATTCCTTTGGACTAGCCATTTTGACCTAAAACTAAGCAACAAACACTATCTTGCATTTCACTCTTGTTTCAGGCACACATTTCAAATATCAACAATGATGACATCTCACTTTCCAAAATAAGAACCCTGCCTTCCCAAATGCAATGTTCCGGACAACGTAATTTGAACTTTGACCAGCTGATAAAACATGTAAACATACACATATAAGCCCATTTACAGCCCATCTATTGAATAAATGAATTAGTGACCACATAATCCATGCACTGATAGCCCTATGATTGTTTGAGAGACTTATGCACTGATAGCTCTATGATAGTTTGAGAGACTTACTTCTATTTCTCGAACATGGGCCTCATCTGCAAGTTGTTGCTGAAGTTTCTGTTGAGCTGTTTGACTCTCTAATGCCAATCGAACACGTCTTGCTCTCACACGAGCCTGAACTCTCACTAAAGCTTGCATGCAGCGAAGAGTAATTGCAGCTTGTTTTCTAACAGCATGCCCCCTGACAAGTGCTTGAAGTCTTACCAATCCTTTTAATGCCCGCAGAGCTCTTCTAGCCTGAGGTTTACATAACAATAAATCCACAAAAACTTATGGAAGAAATAAAATTAGCTGAAATGTTCACTTAATTCTCACTGTGTGTGAGTGAGAGAGAGAGAGTTTACATGTTTGTCAGCATGATAAGCATTAATCACAAAGGCCTATTGGAGCAAGTGTTCATTGAAACTGCACAAATGCTCCTCATATAACTGAAAAATGTAAAAGTGGGCACAGATGTCCCGCAAATGCATGAAGACACAAACAGAGAGTGCAAAAATGGAAAGAAAATAATGTTGCTCCATATTGTCCACTTAGCAAATTTCTCTAAATATGACATCAATCAGGTGTCACCAATGGAACACAATAATGGAATGAAAATTCTATAGGAAAAAGGAACTAAAAAAATCTACATGCAAGCAAAGATGGCTGCCAATTATGTGAGTAGGACATGCACAAAATCTGCCAGGTACACATTTCAAGGACTATGTTATCTATAAACTTGAAGCAGCTAAGTAAGCACCAGAAATCCTCGAAAAGCTGTTTGGATCTTTATTGCAGCCCATTCTCCCCTGGCATTTTGTTCATTAAGGGTTGCCAACTGTAATTCAGGTGAATCTAAAGTTGGGCCTGCAGCATCTGCACTTGAGCAGTTATTTGCATCTGCAGACAGATTAACATTCTGGTCTGCCTCATTTTGTAGTTTATCCACATCAATTTCAATTGAATGCTTTCTCCTATGACGGGACTTGTTTGCAGCTGTCCTCTGTCAGAATTAAAGGTCAAAAAGTTATTCTAGCAAATGCTGATACCATTTCATAAGTTTCCCAACATCATTTGGAACAAACTACGATAGCAAAACAACAAAAGTAAAAAACTCGCCATTATAGGCAGAATCATGTTGAGATAGAGATTCAATTAAAATAAGCCAAAATGATAGGATGAAAATTGGCAAATAACAGCAAACATGCTATGCAAAACATTTCATTTTGTCACCAAATAAATAAAAGGGCAGCTAAGCTAAGTCCTAAAGACGTGTAAAATTTAAGGCAAACATATAAACAACTATAACTAAAGAAAAACAATAAGATAGGGAACTGTGAAGCCAGTTATTATGTTTTTGGATAAATCATTAGGAAACTGATACATACTCTCGGTCATGTACGGAACCCCAGAAGTACCAAAACCGAAGAGATCCCACAATATTAAAAACTAAAGAGCACAAGCTCCAACAAGGAATTTATGTGCTACCCAGAACAAATGAGGCACAAGGGCAGTTAGGGCCAAATGATATTCATGTCAGCATTGCTTCCAGTTGTCCAAAAGCATTAAATTGAAGACAGAGAGAGGGGGGGGGGGGCAAAAATGATTTTCATTCAAACCAGCAAAGAAATTTCAAAAATCAATAACAAAAATGAGGAAAAAGAACGTGGTACCAACATTTTCTTCTTTCTCTGAAGAATGTGACCTTTCTGATTTCTTCAACCCTACAAGGGCTTTGAACCATCTTCCAGGAGCACCCATGATCCTACAGAAATCTTTAAATAAAATCAGACGGAAAATTGCAATGATGTGCATTGCACTTTCAGAACCAAAGGAACAGCAAATTATGAGAGGTGAACACATTGACAGACAGAATTTTCATACTTTGGCACTTAAATACTTATGGCCTACTTTCATCCAACCAGGGAGAATTATGAAAAAAAAGGAATCTGAACAGAATGACCACCATATACAAGATAACATGGAATAAGGACTTCAGAATATGAATTTTGTTAATTACTGTACAGACCTTGTTTAATTTCAAAGGCAACATTTTGGGAATGGAGGAATTTGAAGCAATGTAGACTCAAACCCAAACAGTGAGAACTGAGAACCAATTTATGAGTAAAAAAAAGTCTACCCTGGTCTTATGGTTATTTAGGAACTATGATATACTGGTAATATTCAAGTGTCATACAAAGTCCCGAATTTCATAAATGTCCGTTAAAAAACGTTCTTAGTGTTTCCTCTGAGGTTTAGGGCTCATTCAAATAATTTTTGTGGTACTTTGAAACCCCTACTACAACTATGTTGTCCATGCTCTTAAAAGAGTAGATCTTTTAGTGATCCACATAGACATGGTGATGAAATAATCATAGCTTCAGTATTTTCAGAAGTTCTAAGAGTCTATGACTCTAAATGATTCCATCAATTGCATGAAGCAAGCTGGACATAGAGGGATGCAAGGAGACCTTTGATGTGATATAAAAAGGTCCAAGTACTCACTACTCACATTGGTGTTCATCAAATTCCAATAGTACTTCAGCCCTAGGTCCTGTCCAAAACACTAAAACCCTTCGACAAAGAACCCCCAGCCTCCCAATAAACGTCCTGCATCACTCATATTACATATTAATTGATGCACACCTATAGTCATTTCCTTTCTGAGAGAATAAGAATGGTGTTTGTGTATATATTGAAGAACTCAAATTTTCTGGACTTAATACACATGAGCAAACAAAAGAATCTGTTGGAAAGATCAAAACTTGTCAGTAAGAAGGATAAAGTATTCACTCAAATTCAACATGGAAAGATGAGTAGACTACTTGACTTGAATACACTGGTGCATAGCTAGATTCCAGTTATAGGCAAAGCCTCTTGTCCTATATAAAGGTGATGGCATAAGTAATTGGCTCAATTTCGTGATATTGGGCATACATGGACAACAAGAGGTGAGAATCAAGTTAAGAAGAAGGAGAAGACATGTTTTTGGAGAAAAATCTAATTACAAAACACTTAGGCTTTTCATTTTCAACCATATTCACCACATACAAGAGGCATACACCCACATCTATTGGTATGTTCATTAGAACGCGGGCATCTGGAAGTGAATTTCTAAAGAAGCATACACCCAGAAGAGGCATGGATCAAGAATTTACTAACAATTCCGTCCAGATATTGCGATACCATGATTTCGTCAAGCACAACTCAAGCTACTAGCACAGCCAACTAGTTTCTGTCATACTCAAACTAATGTTAAACATACCATAGCGAGATATTCAAAACAAAAACATATAGGGTGCACACAAAAAGCATGAAAAATTAAATAATGACTTTCACTCTGCATTTAATGCATACAAGACAACGGCTTCTCCAAGTACTCAAAACCAAGTCCTGCCACAATAAAACGTCATTTTGCTGTTATCAATCCTAAGACATGCCGAATTCTACCATAAGTCTCACCAGTAGAAACCCAAAAAGGAAAAAAAAACCATCCTATAGAAACACAAAGCGCTAGAAAATTCATAAAAAGAGCAGCGGCTTACTCTTCCTTCAGGCGAAAGAGGGCACGAAATTAGAGCCTCCGTGTCTAGGAAGACGCAGATCGAAGCAATGCTGATAAAACCCAAATGCAGTCAGCAATTGAACCAACCCACAGACCGAAACACGGAAAGACGGCCAGAGAGGGGCTAAATCTTGAGCTTACCAAACTCAGAGCCAGCAGGTCGCAGATTGTAGATGTTTTCGGCGGGCATTTCAGATCGGAGCCACGTCAATCGGAGCACCCACAGTAGAACCCATAGCCAGATGAAACGCGATCGAGCTAGGCGTCGCCGGAGGAGAATGGCGGCAAGAAAGCCAGAAGTTGAAGGCGAGAAGCAAAGAGAAAGCGCAGAAAGATGAGGGCAGGGTAGGGTTGGGTTTCTTTCTCGGAACAAATGATTACCCGAGTGGGACAATAAAGTCAAAATCAGAACGTGATTAGCGAATTGCGATTACCAGGGACATCCGGAGCGGGGCTGCCTAAGCAATGCTCACAGCTCTTTTTCATTTTCAAAAAGGGAAATTTAAAAAAAAACCCCGAGGTTTAATGAAAACTTCACTTGGTCCCTTATATTTAGAAATCCTTTACTTTACCCCCTAATGTATAATGTTTAATAAATCCTTCACTTACCCCCTCCATAATAGTGAGAACCAAAAATGTCCTTTGCTTATCTCCTTGAATAGGCTGAATTAACCATAATACCCTTAGGAGATAATAAAACTTTGCTAAAGTAACTGAAAACTTATACAAAATTATATGTGATAAAAATCATTTTTTCAATTATCAATAAATTTTATTGATCAAATTTAGTATACATAACACTTCTCTTTGAGAACTACACCTCAGTTATAGCATTTGAAATATAGTAATTAGACATAGTATGTAATTGAATGTAAAATATGTTTGAGAAATTAGTAATTCAATATATTCTTTAATAACTAAAAATGTTTAGCAAAATAAATGTTCCATTAAGTGGGAAGTGAATTGCCCATTAAGAATACAAAAGCAGCAATAGTAGACTACTACTGGTGATGGTAGTAATTGTAGTAGTAAATAAACGTTCCATTAAGTGAGAAGTGAATTATCGTTAAGAACATAGTAGCAGTAGTCTAAACTAATTGGAGAAAAAATTTTAAAAAATAAGAACAGAGAAAATTTTCTAAGATTTTAATAGAAAATGAGTTATGAAATATATATATATATATAAAAGGTTTATTAATGTTTCTATATGCCATTCTATTATTATGATAAACACCTCACATTCATCTGATCACATCAATCTTGTTGTATTTTATAAATCATTTTTCATTGAAATGTTAGAAATTTTTTTGTTTGTTCTTTTTTTTATTAGATTGGTTTAGATTATTATTATTATTATTATTATTATTATTATTATTATTATTATTATTATTACTACTACTACTACTACTATGCTCTTAATAGACAATTTACTTCCCACTTAATAGAACAATTATTTAGCCAAACATTTGTAGTTATTAAAAAATATATTTAATTGATTTGTCAAAAATATTTTACATTCAATTACATATTATGTCTAGCTACTATATCTCAAATTCTGCAACTGAGACGCAATTCTCAAATAGTGGTGTTATCTATAGTAAGTTTGATTGACAAATTTTTATTGACAATTGAAAAAAATTTGTCACATATAATTTTATATAAGTTTTTAGTTAATTTAGTAAAGTGTTATTGCCTCTTAGATGCATTATGGTCTATTTATCCTGTTTAAGGAGATAATGACAAGGTATTTTCAATTTTTGCTATTATGGGAAGAGGTAAGTGGAGGATTCATTAAACATCAGGAGGTAAAGTGCATGATCCCTAATCATAAGAGGTAAGTAAAGTTTTCATGAAATCTCAAGGGGTTTTGACAATTTAACTTTCAAAAATTAAGTTTTTCCCCAATAATTTTTTATAAGTTTCTCGGCTTAAATGCATTCATAGTCCCCAACCTTTAAATATTGTTCCACTTTCAACTCCAACATCCACTTTGTTCCACTCTCATCCCTAACATGATTAAAATGTTTCATTTTTTCCCCTCTTTGAATGAAAAATGTCAAGGTAGATGGAAATTATAGGAAAAATCTCAATTTAACTCTTGATAACTTGTTCTCTTGCCCAGAAACCTTAAAAATTCTCATTTGTCAATTTGATTACCATTTCCACCACTTTAAACCGCTCTACTTGATCGCTCCCTTTCCTCACTAAACTCACTAACCTCTGCACAGCCTCCTCCTTCACCCATACTAGATCTACCATCGACACTGCCTCATCCACATCTTATCCTTCCTAACTCTCATCATCTCTATAGCCATAAATTGAAGATTCCTTTGCCCTTCTTTTCTAGAACCTTCAATCACCATCACCACATTAAGAAGATTATTGAAGCTTATAATGAAGGTTGTTAGTAAAGGCTTGGCGGACTAGGGAACAACTTAATTTTCATCGTCATCTTCTTCATCATCATAATCCATCTTCTGTTTGCCATTGTAATCATTGAAACTCTCATTCTCAACCTATCATCCTCATCACCTTATTCATCTTCTGATTTGCACGCTCTCTTCAAATTCTCGTCGATGTAGGTGTTGTAGATCCTTAGATGCTACAAGAGAATAAATATGACCTTCCTCACAAAAAATGGAACCGATAAGTCCATTCTGAAGGATGTCATTGGATTGGGTCTAGGGATCCAAGGTGGTGAAGGGGGTTGTTTGGTTCTAAGAAGACATCATCATGATGGAGCCTTCGTAGTTGAGGCAGTTGAGCTTAGAAAGCTAGCTGCTTAAGGAGGCACTACTACTCCTCAGGCAGAGATCGTCCACTTAGTCATTGCCACTCACGATGGCTAGCATATTCAAGTTGGAATATCCCTAATCAAAACAAACATTGGCTGGGAATAGGAGAATGAAACATTTGAGTTGAGGGATCGAGAATGGGAAAAGAAGAGGAAGGGGGAGTGATGATCAGAGTTGGAAAATAATAATACAGGCTACGGGGATAAAATGGGAAGGCTAGGGATATTTTAGGGGTAGCAACATGACAACTGATTGGTTGCTGGAAATTGAGGAATATTCATAATCGGGACAATGACTAATGATAAAGGGGGAAGGCATTTGTTTTTGTACTTAAGCTAGTGGAAGAGGCCAGATTGGTGATCCATCATGAGATCATTTGATGGTGGGGTGTCAAACAACCCAATAAAGGATAGTGAGAATGAGGAAATGAGATGAGGAGGTCAAATTGACCAATAGGAAAATTTTAGGGTTTTGAGGGGAGAGAATAAGTGTTCATGGATTAAAATTGAGTTTTTCCAATAATATTTGTTGAGGTGGCATCTTTCTATCTACCATAAATGTTTTTCGTCCAAAATATAGCAAAAATCAAATGTTTTGATGACGTTGAGGACAAGAGTGAAATGTTTTAATTGCATTAGGGATGAGACTAGAATAAAAACAACTTTACGAAAAATTAATAAAAAGATATTTACATTTTAAAAGTGGTTTTTTTTCTTGAAATATAGCTTTCAATGAGTACCACAATATAATGAATGCCAAAATAAATTAACAAATTTCAAATGATGTTGGTTTGGGGTTTTTTTTGCATTTAGTTTATAAAAAAACACCAAATTTACCACTCAAGGTACATTAATTATTTTTTTATCTTAGTTTTTCATTATATTATAGGAGAGAATTTTGCAACATCACATTCTTATACATATCTCCCACATTTCATAAGCTTACATATTCTTTAAATGAGTAAACTCCACCTATTATTCCTAAACTATATCCCATATTGCTTAATCGTTCCAAAATTATGAAATGCTGCATCAATCATCTTTAAACTATTTAATTATTACTGTCTCATTTTCGCGTCTATCATAAACATTGAGAATAGATGGAAAAATAACGTGGCTGCTGATGTGACTTTGAATACTTGCGTGGTTGTTGATATATTTTTCCATCCATCCTTGATGGTGTCATAGACAGGCAAAATGAAACAGCAACAATTAAATAGTTTGAAGATGATTGATGGAACACATGATAGTTTTGGAATGATTAAGTAATATGGGTTATAGTTTAGGGATGATATGTGAAATTTAACATTTCTGAAATCAAGCACACACATGGCATAGTTTAAATACCAAAAGAACTATATTATACAACTTATAAGTTATTAGGAAGTTTAATATTATTTTATAAAATTGTAATTATATCATGGCATCTAATTTAATTTCATGAATTTATACTAGGGAGTCTAATAATATTTCATGAATATCTAATTTTGTTTTGTGGATGTCTAAAATAAAAGTCTAATATCACAAAATATAGGATTACATATATTGGGTGAATAATCTCACAAAATAAAAGAGTACATATATGGATAAGGTATTATATAGGAATATCAATTGGTTAGATCTAGGTAGGATGAAGATATTCTCACATCCAACCCACTACATTAGACGTCATACCTGCATCCTACCTTTCACCTACTTAGTGGATAATTTTCACATCTATATCTTCCTCATTTTTAGGTAGGTTGGGTCAAGGAAAAATGATCCATTTATCACACTTCTACAACAACAATTATATAGATAATATAACAAACAATTTATACTTTTGTCGTGCTTGGTAAAAGATTCTACAATAAGCACAAACCAAAAGAGCTGTAGCACAAAAAAAAATCCATCATTCTTATCAAAAGAGTTAAGTGACTTTGTAGTCCATAATGGAGTAGGGTACTATTCATTATGAGAAAATTATGGTTTTATTTTACAAATTTATGGTGGAATTCTTTATCGCATTATAAGCCTGTTGCTCCCAAGCAAGTATTACATCAAGTAGAAGACCCACTCATAAGAAAGCAAATATATTTAGTTAGCAATAAATAAAAAAGTAAAACATTAACTTTTGGAATATTTCAAATAGGGGAAATGACACTTTTAGCCTTGAATTTTTTTGTGTGTTTATCACATTTGTCCTAAAACTTCTATTTACTAAAGATGTCCTAAAATGTTTAAGCTGTCAACCTTGTTAGTCCTAAAACTTTCAATTTTGACATCTGGAAAATAAAATGCTCACATGGTTGTAAATGACATTTTCTCTCTAAACATGTCAGTGAAAAATAGGACTAAAAGGATTGGCGGCTTAAAGGTTTTAGGACTTCTTTGGCAAATCAAGTAATTTTAAGACTTCTTTAGCAAATTGAGTAATTTTATGACTAACTTAGTAAAACTCAATGAGCTTGAATCTCATCAATGAAAAAGTGAAAAACAATCATTGGTAATTATTTTTTAAGGAGAATGAACAAGGATTGGGATCCAGTTATATGGAATGATCAAAGCTATCTGAAGCAGAAAAAACTTAAAAAATTGTTCTGATAGGAGGTTTGTTGAATTGCATGATTTATTGTCATATTTTGGAAATTATGTGCCACATATAATCCAAGTGTTTGAACATTGCTTGGGGGGGAAGTACCATAAAACCTGGGCATAATTACATAGTAAATTCTCTTTTTCTAAAGATAGTCGATAACCTAAAACAGAATCATTTTAAGTTTCTTACAATGATGCAATTCTTAGGAAAAAAATGCATAAAATGTATCTTAATTCACTCATAATTGTCAAAATAATACGGTACATCATGCAATTCAATTAGACTAACGTTAAAGTAACCTTCAAATTTTCTTTCTTTTTTTACATTGTTCTAATCATCCCATATGATTGGATTCCTAATTCCTATTCCATCTTCTCAAAAAATAGTCACCGAGGATTACTTTTTGTTGTTATTGAAGAGATTCAAACTTTTAAGTTTTACCAAGTTAGTCCTTAAACTTAAATTACTCAATTTACCAAAGAAGCCCTAAAATTATTTGATTTGTCAAAGAAGTCCTAAAACATTTAAATTGCCAACTTGTTAGTCCTCTTTTTTTGTTGACATGTTAATAGATAAAATGTCTTTTATGGCCATGCGAGTATTCTGTTTGCCAGATGGCAAAATCAAAAGTTTTATGACTAATAGGGTTGACAGCTTAAATGTTTTAGGAATTCTTTGGCAAATCGAATAGTATTAGGACTAACTTGATAAAAAACAAAAAACTTTAGGATTAAAAATGTTTTTTCTCCTTTTAAAAAAAATACCTTATGATGATATGAAGGACCATCCAATTACCTTTTAAAACTGTGCACAAAAATATTAATTATACAGAGTGATTGGTTCAATGATATAATTAGCAAGGACTTGCAAAAGACAAATCCACATTCATGTTTTTACCTAATGCTTCAATCTTGATATTTACAATAGCTAATTCGTTTTAACTTAAAATAACTTATTTTTAGTTTTACATATTTTCTATCTAGAACCAATTTCATTTGAAAGCCAATATTATGTAGATGTAATAATTAATTTGAAAGTAAATTTTTGTGATGTTATTAAATTTTTATAAGTTTTTTTAAGTATTAGAAAAAGAAAAGTTCATAAAAATTTAATAAGTTTGTAAAAATTATGTTTTAAATGGATTATTAGACCTAAATAACTTTCAAATGAAATTGGTTCAAGATAAAAAAGATGTAAAAATAAAAATAAGTCATTTTGGGTTAAATTGACTTAAGTTAAAAATAAGGCAAAGTAAATATGTAACAGCAAGCTGCTGCAAGGTGAGTGTTTCTCCAATAGGTTATTAGAAAATGAACAAATAGAGAATTGGAGAAGCTGGGCAGGAATTGAGCTAAAGGATGAAATGGTTGAGTTCACTGTCGAGCAATGCTGAAGAATGCTTGGCTAAATTTTCTCAGTCACCTGTGATGTAATTGGGAATTAGAGTTTACCTAATTTTCAACAATTAAAAAATAAAAAAAATAAGATTAACAGATATTAATAAGCATGAGGCTCAGCCTTCCTTATAACAAACAAATTTAAAAAAATAAACAAAAATAAAAAAATAAAGTTATTCTCTAATTTTACTTCCCTAGCAACGACGCCAAAAACTTGCTATACTCTAGCAATTGTAACCAAAGTGTAGATTGTTAAAAGTAATAAAATCTCGGGAGTCCGAATATCGAACCACAGAGAAGTGAATTAAGAAATATAAATTACAAAAGTAAAGAAAGATTTGACAAAAATTGTGAACAATTTTGTGTAAAAACTTTATTTTAAGAAAATAGCTAACGTTAGATGATTCATTTTTAGTATATCAGTTATGATTAATTTTAGCTCATCTTGCCACTCAATTGAGATCCACACATAGAGGAGGTCCCAATCAAGGAATTTAGTTAACATTAGCTTTCATTGATCTTATAACGCCGATACTTGTAAATGGGTTCAAGTATCTATCATGCCAACCTTTGTCCACAATAACTCAAGATTCCAATATAGCCGGATTAGCCACATTCTACAGAGGAAATCAAGCAGCTTTTGTGCCAATGATTTGACTATGATGAATCAAGACTCCCACTTAACAATAAGGGTGGTTAAAATGATTTAGAAAGTAAATACCATTTACTTTGAAATCTGTTTAAATCAATCATAACCTTTCTACCAAAAGCTTCACCCTTTCACCTTAGTAAAAACATTATAAGTTAGACATGATAAAAGTAAACAACATATTGAAAGATGAAATAAACATAAATTGAAAATCAAATGAAGGACAAGAAGAAGATCAAGAAGAAAACACTTGGACAAAGCTTCAGAATTGAAAAAAACAAGAACAAAACTAAAGAAGAAAAACTAAAAATGATACAAGAATATAAAAATGACCTAAGAAATAGCATGAATTCATTCTCCCCCCAAGGTGCCTATTTATAGAGTTTTGGGATGGGTGAAATGGTAAAATAGAATAGCAAAATGTAGGTAAATACAAATCAACAAAGGTAGATTGCAACTTCTTTTAATTTTTTGACCACTGTACACATCGAATTAGCTCTTCTTCAAAACACAAAACTTGTAGATCTCTTCTTTATGTTCAAAACAATAGATTGCTCATTTAAATCGAACGTCTGTAGTTTAAGTTATGATTTTTCTACCAAAACCGCTCTTCAGCACATAGAAGAATGCATGGTCTCATCTATAATCAGATTTTGGCAATGAAAATGATCAAACTAGCTCTCCGAATGAAGATGGGTCAAAGATCTATGTGTTAGCTTCTAGATGAATTTGGAATCAATTATTTTCGACATTTATAGCTCCAAATATGATCTTTCTCGTGAAGGGTTGCCAAGTGATGATTTTACCTACATAAAAAAATTATTTAATAAATATATTTTAATATTAATGAACAGTAACTGCGCATGTACAGTAAATACACATATGAATAGTGAAATACGTGCGTGAATAGTAAGTTAGTGAATAGTAATCATGAATAGTAAGTCGGTAAATAATAATGCGGTAGAAAAAGTGCTTCAAATTAGAGAAATTAATTACATTCAAAGTGTATAATGATAATTTAAATCCTTAACAACAATACATTTATGAGTATTCATCACTATGCTTGTGGGTGAAGTCGCCCATTTGAATTTTTACTCTCCTAAGTAAAAGAACTATTTTTTCTAACATAAACTTAATAAGGATTCTCATCCAATTACAAGCTTAGGAAGAGGTATTAAAGCTTAATTTACCTTCACCTAATGACTTAGACTAGTTTCTCAGTAAGTTCATTGTTATTAAACTCTTTTTTTAGGTTCAATTACTTTCAATCTTTTTCAAGAATTTAAAAGCAATTTGTAGTACAACCAATTGTGTCCATCAATTAACTAATACAACAATAATCTCAAGGGAAGAATAAACAAGCATTTGATAGAAAACCAACTTCACATAACCATAAATTCATCCAACATAATCAATTCAGTAGTTATATCCATAGAAAGTGTCAAAGAAACTACTTTATAACTAAGCTAAACATAGCTATGGAAGTGAAATAAAGAGCATTCATGTTCAATACAAAAAGAAAGAAGGAAAGATGAAACCCAAAGGCTATAGATGCTTAATTCCTTAAGCTCCTAGAGGTTTTCAAGTGCTAAAAGTCTTTTCCAAGTAATGCCCAAGAGTGCTCCACAAAAGGATGCAAGAAAATGAAAAATATGGTGACAATGAAAAAACCTAGGTCTAGTTATTAAAGATAAAGAATGTGTCTTCTAAGCTTGGCTCCATATTTCTCTATGTCGTTGTGGTGTCCTCATTGTTCTTCTACCTATTTGAATAGAAATCCTTGGCCATTGATGAGCTGGAATTCAAAAAAATGTAAGGGACTATAATTTCCCGGGTATATTGAGGATGAGTCGCCAGAACAAGGGAAATGGTGGTGACGCGTTGCCATTATTCGAAAGAGGTGACGCTGCGTTGGCTAGGCTTAGCAACACGTCACCAATGGTGGAATTTTTAGGTAGAGAGTTCCCTTCTTTGACGACGTATATTTAACATTGAGGATGTGTCCTCAACTTGTAAATCCATAATTTGAGTTCTCCAAACTCGTTTTCACTTTGCCTACTCATGCTTCTTTCCAATACTTCCAAAATATTCTCCAACCTGCATAAAGACGAAACAAAGTAAGAAACAATAAAAAATATGGTCCAAGTTGATAAAAATTAATGGTCAAAGTTCACAAAAGTAAACTATTTTGACTAACAAATTATGCACATAACAAGGAGACTTATGTTGATGACTCTAATGTTAGACTACAACAGATTAGATGAATTTATTGTATAACCATGATGCAACCAAGTCAAATAAGTCAATGGGCAAGACGACCATCAGTGAGAAATTGCAAGACGACCCAACATTAAGGTCACATTATAATGGTCCAAGATTCACCTCAAGTATTAGAACAAGCATTAGCAAGTTTCAAGGTTGTTGTTGTTTGTTACAGCAAGTAAGTATTTTTTATTTTATGACTAGTAAGACATCTCAAATGAGTGAGAAAGATTAAAATATAAGAACATATATTTTTTGAATTTTGAGGTTGTTGATGCATTTTTTTAAGTTTGATATTTTAGCTTATTTGAATATTTAAACACTTTTCTTTTGTTAATAATACAAGTTTTATATGTTCTACAAACTATGTTATATATATAAATGCACACACGTGAATCCTAGGTATCATTTTAGCAAATCATGTACTCAAATATTGTATTGAATAAGGGTGAAAATGGGTAAGGTGGAGCTCGAACCTACTAGGCTTAAGTTCGGCTCCTTTGTTATTCAATACTACCTGAGCTCAAGCTCGAATTGTTCGAGCACAATTTTTTAGGCTCCAGCTTGGCTCAAGGTGGGCTCGAGTTCAGCTTAAAAACTCACCAAGTTCGAATGACACATATAAATCTTCAGTACCATAATTACAATTTAGATGAGAGATGGAGACTGAATCTGCAATTTTTTATATAAATAACCAGAGGAGAAATTTGGAGAACCTATCCGAGACTTTCTAATCATTTGCTATTTTATCTTGATTTAGTAAACTTCACAATTGAGCCATCGTCTTTTTCACTTCGATTGTGAAGCCACTGTTGTCTGTCTACTAGTTTTCACGTCAATTTATGGGCCATCGCAGTCCAACTCATGGGAGTATACAACCATATAAATCACGAAATTGGTAGGTGTATTGAAATCCAAATTTGTGATTAGGCGACAACAAATATTCAAGCAGACAACTAGATAAATCCAATTTGGGTGTAGACAATCTTATTAGCAAGAAATCTACATTTGTGATCAAGTGGTGACCTCGGTCTCTGGCGTCCGGCACCAACTTGGGGCATCAACCCTTGGCCGTCATCTACTAAGCTTGAGGCGTCAATTGTGGCTATCATTGGGCCTTGGGAAGTTGGGTAAACAAGGCTGAAGGCATTGGGTAAGTAAGGCTAGAGGTGTTGGACATTGAGTGGTTCCTGGTTGGCAATAATTGTCATCAAACATGCTTTCACTCTCTCGGTACTGGCCAACTGGGTGGGTAGGAATGGTATTTAGTCGAGTAAGGCTTTAGGTGTTAGGCTTGGGGGACTAAGGGAGTAAGGGTTAGGACTTAGGGCATGATAGGAAAGGGACAAAATGTAAGACTCATTAGGCCCATTAGCTCATGGGGCCGGGTTTGTTTAGGCTCAAGCTTGCCCTAAAAGAGTTCGAGTTCATTTTTCAGCTTAAACTCGAGCTTGAATAGGCCAAACTTGAAATGCTTCAACTCGAGTTCAAGTTTAAACTACCTGAAAAAAGCCTAGCCCCTTTTCATCCATAGTACTGAAGCACACTATCCTCATACTACGTACCATGGAAGTTAACATACAACATATTTGTATTGGTACCGTGAATTCTTCCTTACTGCATACCATGTAACTATAGAAAAAACTGTCTTAGAAGTTCAGCCTCCCTATCTTTTCACCTGGCCGTAAATGGGAACCTAGGCCACTCCCTGCACTTCTGCTTAGGGAATGAACTGCTGAAGTTTTCTCAAGTCCCATTTGGCGAGAATTGGGCCTCAAAATTCTGTTAGCCTTCATATTCTTACATATATCACCAGACTGGATGTAGGGTCAAGTTTGCTAAACTTAAAATCTAAGGATCTTTCCACATTTGAATCTTGCCCTTGGCGACAACTTTTCACCCCTCTAAAATGTTGAAGCATCCCCAAGATGCTCCGGAACCTTTAGTTGCCTCCAAGGAGGAGTTCGAGGAAAATAAAGCCCTTTTAAGTATTCTTACCCAAAAGCTATTAGGACTTTCCAAAATTCTTCATGCTAGCTTTGCAAGCAAAGCTTTATTAAAATTTTCCAGGTTTTTAATCAGAGTCCTCCCATGTTCTTTGGCTTAATCAAAGTGTCCTCATTTCCAACGGATTTTATTCCCCTTCTCTGCTGAGGCCTACGAAAAGTTTACCGTTAAAAGAACTCATTTTATTTCACCATCCAGCAGGGAACCTCAAAATACAAACATCCCATTGAATGTGTGGGGATGCCTCAGAACCTTTGACAACAAATTACAAGGTATATATTGTCTCTTCACATAATTGCATCAACCACTAAAACAAAAAGACAATAAAAAACAGCAGAATATTCTTTTTGTCAATAAAACATTTAGGTACCTGGAAACATCCATTAATCCTGTTTCAAGGTTTGAGCCCATCAGCAAAGAAATGGAGTAGGCGCTCCATCTCATCCTTCTTCACGGCCAATCCGACTTCTACCCCGCCCACACCATCTCGACTCTCCGCCAAAGCGATCGCTCCGCTCCTATCAACTGAGACGATCTCCACCAGCTCCGGTCTTCCCCACCCGAAATCCACCCCGTAAACACCGAACCGGGGCGCCCCGGCTACGCTAAACCCCTGCACCGGCTCACCCGAACCTGGATTCTTTATATACCCGAAAAGCGTCGTCACTTTCTTGTCCATATCCGCCAGAGGATTCGATTCCAGACGCGCCACAGCCTCACTCACGATCTCCACCGCGAATTCGAACCCCTTTTCGTCCATGAAGTGCTTCGCTTGAGCTCTTTTCCCGTAGATCGGGCTGACGCAGTTGCCGAAGTAATTCTCCGGAACCGGCGGATCCAAACGCGGTCTGTAGTCAGCCGTGAACCCGAACCCAACATCTCGATCACCTGACCCTCCTCTCGCTCTGACCATGGACATCATCATATAAGCGAACGTGATCACGAAGGTCGACGGACGACGTGGCTGCTCCGACGAGACCTTCTTCCTCAGCCGCTCGATGTCTTCTCTGGTTAGCTCGAACGTTGCCCGAACCATATCCGGAGGAAAATCCAAGACGGTCGACATCACTGTCATGGATCTCCTTCTCTGGTCATCCGGATTCGGCGTGAGGAAATTGACCCATTGCTCCACGTACAGCTGGCCGATCCCGGCTGGATCCTTTACGGCGGAACGATCCAGAAAGGGGATCAACTCCGGCGGTAATTTCTGGGCCTCCCCCTCCCGGCATATGTAAGCCCAAGCTTTCATGAACATGGTCGTCGATTTCCCGTCGAGAGCCGAATGATGAGCGGAGACGCCCACACAGAATCCCTGGTCCGGAAACAGAGTGATTTGCAGAGAGATCGCTTCGGCTTTCTCATCGGAAAAAACAAGCTTCGGAACCAATGGGTGAAGCTCCGCAGCGTATTTGATTGCCTTCCCAGCGAGACGGTCGAACACAGCGGTTGATTCGGCAACGGTGAGGGAGACGCCGTCATCCGGAGTGTACAGGAAGATGGGTTTAGGGTGGGAGGGCGGCCAGGTGAGGTTGCCGGCGAGGGGGAGGTAGTGGGAGAGAGCTGTAGAGAGAGAGGCCCTGAGCTTGGGAAGGATGACGGAGTCAAACAGCGATCGGGTTGACCCGGGAAGCTTGTAGAAGAAGAGGCGCTCCACGGGAGGGAATTTGAGCCAGAAGGTGTCGAGGAGTGTGGGTTGGAGGGTGAAGTCGGTAGCTGACTCGGCGGGTGGGCTCACCTTGGCCACTTCCAAGATGCTTACCTGGTTTTGTAATTGTGAGGCCATGACGACTTCGTTGCTCGTTCGTAATGGTGCTTGAATCTGCTTTTATTCACGCTTCGAGGACTCTGTTATAAGTTTTTTTCAATGGTTAGAAGTAATTTAAGAACATGTGATTCTGATTAAAAGAAAAAGACAAACAATGATCTGTAAAAGATAAGGGAACTCGTGATTCCGAGACTAAGAAAAAGACCAAAAATGATCTGTAAACGATTTGGGAAACGTTTGTTACCGTATAATATAACTTTTCAATGTCGCCCGGCCGACCTGGGCCATCTGGCCACCTTTCTGTTTCTCATGTACATGGTAGTTTTTTAAGGAATTTCCAGGTGTCTTGTTGCTCTCAACATATTTGTGTCTTTGCATATCTCAATACTTGCTTCACATGTTATGTTATCTCAAAAAACTATTGACATGGAGTATGACTTATATGAAAGACTAGTTATTTAAATCATTAATCTTCTAGAAACGTCGATGGGTTAGAATGGGAAGTACAACTATCTAACGCGACTCGGTAAGGTCTAAATTCTTATAAAAATAATAAATATAATAAAATTATTGTGTAAAAGTCTGACTAAGTCCCAGGTATTAGTATATAGCTAGATGTGAAACATAGTCTGTCCGGTTATGACTTATGAGAAAGCGACTAGATGCTACTAGTATAAAGTTTCAATTAGCGAACAAATTTAGCAAATAATTACTATATATCAAAATAATCATCACTTAACACTCCCTCTACTCCGCTCAGCTCCTTCCCTTTCCCCTTCATTTATTTTCCTTTTATTCAAAAAGTTCAACCTCAGATCTTTTATTGATTTGATTTGATATTTCATTGTCCACAGTCAAGTTCGATCTTGCTCTATCATCACCTAAATCCATGGCTGTGATCCATGACACCCCTAACGTCCTCTTCTCAAATGAAACGACAACAAGGACCTGACCCTAGTCGCTTGGCATTTTAAGGCCATCATTCTCAAGATTTTGATTTTTGTTATTTTTTTTAATCTAAAGTTAATGTCATTTAAAAGCTAATACACTATTTAGTTAATAATCATTTGAATAATTTTTTTTTAGAAACTAGTTAATTTTTTCCGAATTTTTTCCATATCCAACCAACTAAAAGAAAAATTAATAGAAAATGCCTACTTTTCTAAAATAATGTTGTAAAAATAAGTACTCCCTCCGTCCCAGTTTTGTTGAAACATTTCCCTGTGTACGAAGATTAAGGTGTATGTAATTTGTGTTAATTTTTTATGTAGTAAAAGTTTAAATAATGATTAAAAAAGAAAAGATTCTTTTTTGGGTTTTATGCAGTGAAAGATTAAGTGGATATTAAAAAAAAGAGTCTTTATTGGGTTTTATGTAAAAGAATTATTTAATTATTTAAATTTTTCCAAAAGAGAAAACGTTTAACCTTTTGGGACATCCAAAAAAGGAATATGTTTCAAGTAAACTAGGACGGAGAGAGTATGATTTTTTTAAATATAAAGTTTCAATTAGTATACAAGTTGACTAAATAATCACTGTGTATCAAAATAATTACTAATAAATTACTTTTAAAATCATTGAGAAATATACTCAATTTTTAATTGAAAAAATAATTGGCCAAAGTACACTAGAGACCCTTGAACTTTCCCAACTCACACGAGTTGGTCCTCAAACTTAAACTTAGTCGGTAGAAGCCCTCCAACTTTGCAACTTAGTACATATTAGTTGAACTTGTTGACTTGACTCATTTTTTTTAATGGATAAATATATGAAGAGCCTTCAAATTTGGCAGTTCATTTAAGTTGGCCATCAAACTAGAATTTCGATTGTTCTAGGCTTTAAACTTTATAATAAACAATGAGTATTATAAAAAATAATTAAAAAATTAATTAAAATTAATTAAAATTAATTTTTTTAGGTTCTGTAAAGAAAAAAAATTATGAAATTAGTTAATTCATAGAAATTAATTTAAGTCTCTTTGGTTTAGTCCCTATTGCAAATCAAGTTTGTAGATGAATTGACCAAATATCTGGGCAACAAAGAAAAAATAAAAAGAAAAACAATCCTTGCATAGTTCGCAAATTAGTTAATTCATAGAAATTAATTTAAGTCTCTTTGGTTTAGTCCCTATTGCAAATCAAGTTTGTAGATGAACTGACCAAATATCTGGGCAACAAAGAAAAAATAAAAAGAAAAACAATCCTTGCATAGTTCGCATGACTTGTAATAATTATTAGTTATTAATAAACTTGTGAATAGAAACTTGTTCATGAGCTATTTTATTCTATATTTACTCATGGGGTGTAAAGTAAAACAATAGTTTATGCTATGCAATGGAAAGAGAGTGGGAAAATAAAATTAAAGTAAAATTAAATAGAAGTACAAATAAAAAAAATATAATTTATACTATAGGTGGTCATTTAGATTTTTCTAGGTACACCATTATGGTGGATGGAATAAAAGGTGGTTATTGGTGAAACTTTGTCGCAAATTTTTTGTTCCATATTTTTTATCAAAGATATTTTTTTGTATTATGTTATTTTCTCATTACAAATAAGGTTCACCATTATGGTGGATGGAATAAAAGGTGGTTATTGGTGAAACTTTGTCGCAAATTTTTTGTTCCATATTTTTTTATCAAAGATATTTTTTTGTATTATGTTATTTTCTCATTACAAATAATACATGGTTTTTTATTTTTTTATCTAGGACCCATATCATTTTATAGCTTATTCTATATTTACCTTATAAGCACTTGAAAAATATTTTTTTATGAATTAATTAATTTTAATAAATTTTTCTTTACCCAACCTAAAAAATCAATTTTAATTAATTTATAATGAGTTTTAATTAATTTTCATTAATTTTAATAATGCTTATTATTTATTGTAAACTTGAGGACCTAATGCAATTCAAGTTCTAGTTTGATGACCAACTTAAATGAGTTGTCAAAGTTTGATGACTCTTGATGTATTCAAGCCATTAAAAAAAGAGTCAAATCAATCAGTTGGACTAAAACGTACGAAAATGAAAAGTTGAAGGGCTTCTGCATACCGAGTTAAAGTTTAAGGACCAACTCGTACGAGTTGGGAAAGTTCAGTGGCTTCTATTGTACTTTGGGCAAAATAATTTGATAGTTTTTACTTTTTAGTATTAAAAGTATGAAGGTGTTCCCCCATCCATTATTCCGTCTTTCGATGTTGAGCCCTGACTTGGCTCACTCACTCGATTCCACCACTGTGCCGAAATTCATCAACCACGCAATCGTGCCTTCGTCAGCACCGCAGCTCGAAGCGGATGAACCATGGGAGCATTTTTGTTTTCTGCTTTTTCTTTTTTGGTTTGTGTTTTGTGGGTTGTATATTCTGCTTGTTTTGGGTGTTTATTTATTGAATTTGTTTTATTTATTTATTTTGTGTCGTTGTTTGTTCTTCCACCATTTGAATTAATGAATTTTCATGTACTAAGGTCCCATTTGGAAACAACTTTTGTAATTAATGTTAGAGTTTTGGATAATTTATTTAATGGATATGATGAAAACATTGAGCCTAAAAACTACCATTAGATAGCTTTTTTAAAACTCTAACACTAATTATTGACGCTAGTGTCAAACGGGCCTTAAGTAACCTAAAACGAGAAGGGTCACAGGACCTTAAAGCAGGAAAATGAATTACTAAAAATATGTTATACTTAATAACTCTTCAAGAGCGGCATATATAATTTTTATGTTATGATAATTTATATATAAATATATAAAATAAGTATGAAATTGACTAAACTCTATAATATGTACTAGTGGTAACACAATTGAAAGTGACTTGGAATAAAAGAAAAAAATATTATAATCACTTGATAATACGACAACGAATGAAACTTTTTCAATAGGCAAAATCACCGATAAATCATTAATGTTTCCCATCAAATCCGATTCACTCACTAATACTATTATTGGCCAAATAAATCATTTATGTTTTGGAAAACAACCCCAATAGACCATTGATCATTAAAACCACAAATATACTTTTGAAAAGGGAAAATTACAAAAACTCCCCCATGTGGTTTAGTCTAATCTACATTTTATCTTCTCTATTTTGAAAAATCTACAATTTACCTCATGCTTCCTTTATAGTGTCCGACAACAACTTTTGAAACCCTAATTTAAACAATTTGATAACTATGTTTTAGTAATTTTAAAATTTTTAATATTTTTTTATAGCTAACCGATCTTTAAAAAAATACTGATATATATTTACAAATAGGAAAATGTATTTACAGAAAATAAAAAATGATAATTTAAAATGTCTATTAACTATAAAAAATATTAAAGAAATCAAAATTACTCAAAAATAACTATTGTATAGTTTAAATACAGTTTCAGAAGTTGTTGTTGAACAATGTAAAAAAATAAGGGGTAAAGTGTAGGTTTTTTAAAATGGAGTGGGCAAACTATAAAATAGGGCAAATCTTATGGGGGTAATCATAAGTTTTCCTTTTAAAAATAAAGAATATTCCATTAAGGGAAACTGATGTGACAATTCTAGAATGTGCTACAATCCTATCTTCCCTTAACCGCTACCAATGGCCACCCTAACTCACTTTGTCATTGTTAGTTCTACCTTTAAGACATGTTTCCATATCTTCCACCAACTGAAATCCCTATCGAACCCCATCTTTTTTTTTTTTTTTATCGAACCCCTGACACTAACCCTTAGTGCCATTATAGCAAGATTGTTTACATCTCTGGCTTCGATTTCATCATCCACATAGAGACATAGCCTTGGTGGAATCTTTGAACCGCTCCAAGTCTTCCACGATCTCTCAATCCTAACCATCCTCTGCCCTTTGAAGTCTTAGGCTATTTGGTCCAAGAAAGATCTGGACATCGTGCCAGCAGGGCTAATGTTCCCAATAATCATCAATTCACCCAAGGATGCTAAGAAGGCCATGTTATATTATTGGTTCCCATTGAAAAGGATCCATGGATCTACGCACACCGTAATGAGAGCTCTGAATTATGGGGTGGATAAAGGGTACTTGAATAGCTATGTCAAGGATATTCTCATCACGTATAAGGTGGAGTCGGTGAAGGTGAAGGCAGTAAGAATCAAATGAAGAGTCCTTTATCCCATTTCAGCTGATCAATTTTAATGAGAGTGACTGTGACTGAATTGGGCAAAACTAGAAATGTTAATTATTTATTTGGTCTAAACCAGAAATGTTAGTAGTTTATTTAGCATGGAAAAAACATTAGCAGGTGAATAAGTTTGGACTGAAAACATTAGTAGTTTGTTTGTGGTTTTTACTTTCCCTAATAAAATGAAAATTTAGCTGTAAAAATAAGACATGGTATAAAAACATAAGATAACATATTTTTTTACCAAATTAAGTGCCATGTAGAAAGTATTTTATTCTTAAAGAAATCTTAAAAAAAAATAAGGCCTTGAGATAAAAGGTGAAATCATGTCTTGGTGTTTCGGCAAAATGTCTAAGGTGTGAAGGGGATTTTGAGACACTTCCTACACCATACCACCAATAAAAGAAGTTTAGTTTCCCTTTTATAGGACATGATAAAGCTGATATACTCCTTCCATTAATTAGAATAACAATACCTTTTTTCTTATGGCCGAGTTCATTTGGAGTAAACAAGACAGTGTTAACGTGTTATACTTTTTTGTTGGGGTCCATCATACATCCCACTTGCAATTGAACATGACAAAGCCCCTACAATCGGTTTTCTTTACGGTCAGACCGAACAGAGGTGAGAAGCAGGGGTGGCACGTTTGAAGGGCGGTAGAATCCGTCAATGGGGCCTAGAATGATGCATCCGCAATCACAGATATTGTTAGATTGGATGCCAATTGTGAATGCTGGTTTGATGCTGAAGAATGATGGTAGTACTATTGGTAGATTGGATGCAGCTAGAAATGGTGGTTTGGGCCTCTAAATGAATAGATTCATTTGGGTGTGCATTGTGTGGGTAGTGCCTTTGTGTGGGTGCTCTGCTGCTACGTGTTGCTTTTTTACCAAGGTGGACCTTAAATATAGTGAACTTTAGGGTAGATTCCTCTGGAAGTTAAGATGAATCAGTTGGATAGACCCCACAATAGAACTTTGATATGTTAACTTGCCTGAAGTAATTGCAATAATCCCTACAATATACCTGCAATGATGTTTTTGAATAAAAGAAAAAGAAGAAGAATAAAGAAGGAGGTGAAATCATGAGTAAGAAGTTGAAGTCATGTCATTTTATGTTAATTAGGTAAAGTCTATTACTATGCAAACATCCAAAAAATTTTAAAATGCTATAGTTTAATATTTTGTTCTGTGATTGATCGAATGACTATAAAAACAAATAAACTATGAAGAAGATGATAGAGATATTCATGTTGTATCAAATGTATGAAGCAAAAATCTCATTTTAGCCCTTATTTATATTTTCCACTTTTAACTTTATCTTATGTCTAATTAGCTTCACAATTTATCCTATGATTGAATTAGAAAAAAAAAAGTGGCAAAAAAAATTCAAACCCCAGGTAGGAAAATGTGTGAAAGTTGAAGGATTAGTTTAGGGCTTTTGCCATTATCCTAATTATTAACGAAGACAAGAGAATGATTTGTTTTCTATTTTTTTTGTACTAGGGGGCATATTATTTTTTTCCAAGATATTATAAAAATTCTTGGGGTTTACTAAAAAATTAAAATGGTTAAATTATTTAATTATGTATCTTTTATCAACATTTTTCTAGAAAAAAAAGGTCCATGGACCCTCTATATCATTAACATGCATCTGCCACTAGTGCTCAAGCTAACAAAAGAGTAGAGCTCGTTAACTTAGTAGCTCAATAAGTTGCTGATAAGTACAATTCGTTAACATTTCACATAATTTCAAAGCCAAAATGTGCATTTGTCCATTAATTTTGTTAACTTTAATAAGTTGGTCCTTTATCTATAACTCAGTGTCACTTAGTCCCTTAATGTTATAAAATGAAATAAGTTAATCCAATACTAGATGGAAGGGAAAACAGGGTTGTGTTATTGATGTGGATTTGGGTTTGAATGGGGCTATTACACAATCACCACCACAAAATAAAAACTGATAATAATACATAGACAACTTGCCAACCTATGTACGAATATTACCAAGATCAACACCTAAATTCTCAAGAATCCGAATTGCTACACCTTCACTTTCTCAAAGCACCCTAAGAAGAAAATTCTCTGATTTAATACAATTATGCTCTGAAATTGTACAGATCATCATATTTCAGCCACAAGAAGTTTCAGTGGTTTTTTAAATTAAAAAATCAATAAATAACTTCAGCAAACTAATATCTATGATGGTTTGGTGGAAAAATTCATAAGTAAATAATTTTAAGAGACTTATCAGATTTGATGCATGAGGTTCCAACTAAATGAGATTATTGGAAAAGAACACAACACCAAGTTGGCATGCTTCTTCCAATGACAATTCCATGACACATTTTGCTTGAAGGGTAAACATAATCTCTATATCAACAAAGCCACTACTTTTTTCAATATATTCTCAACCTCCATATGTGCATCTTTTGGATTAATTCCCATATATTTAAGCACCTTTGTAGCAATGCCAGTACATATTAGATTTTTAGAATATAGCTTTTCCCACTGTGACAATGTTGTTGCTCTCGGCCAAGAGCTAAACATTCTCGCCTCTTACTTTACCTCTATCTGTTCTTGAGCTTGTCCGAAACTTCCAACTCAGTGTTCCCTACAAATTTTAAATAGGCCTAAGTACCCTGCTGGTCCCTAAACTTCCAACTTGAACAAGTTGGTCCATCAACCAGAAATTGACTTATGTTAGTCATCAAACTTGGTAAAATGTGATTATTTAGTCCTTAAAGTGAGTTAAAGTGCCACGTGTCCTAAAGGTGATAACGGCGTTAAAGCAAGTCAGATGTTTTAATGGGGTCGATAGTTTTCCAAATCAGCTTAAAACCTACCGGTCACTCTGATTTTGCTAGGAGATAAGGGATAAAGAAAGGAACAAGAGCAAGAAGAAGAGGCGGAGTGTAGGAGAAAGGTGAGTCCAGCAGAGGAGAAAAAGAGGATAAAGAAAAAAAGGCGTGTCCCATGGAGGAACAAAAAAGAAGAGGCGTGGAGAAGGAGAAAGGTGAGTTCGGTAGAAGAAAAAGAGGCAAAGGTGTGTCCAGTGGAGGAGAAAGAAAAAGAAGAAAAAAGAAATGGCGTAACGAAAGGGAAAGGTGAGTTTGACATTGAGGGCAGGCGACCTTTGGTGGTGGGTGGCAAATCGGGGAGCTACAAATAGTGTCCTGTTTAGTGGGTATCTGAAGGGAGGTAGATGACAGGGTTAGGCACATGACCTCACATGCCGTTGTAAATGGCTTGAGGGACTAACTCGTGGCAATTTGCCAAGTTGGAGGATTAACTTAGACCGAGTTCTGGTTGAAGGACTAATTCGTGTGAGTTGGTCAAGTTAAGGGACCCCTAATGTAGTTTGGCCTTTTAAATACATTGATCACACAAAAACAAAAAAATTGGCCAAAAAACACACACAAATGACCATTGACGACCAATTGACTACAAATTAACTTAGGTTTGATCTTTCTTCAACGAAAAGAACATAACTTTTAATAAAAACCTTTTCACAAACACATGGTAGAGTAGTTGGAAAATAAACATAACAAAATTCCAACACTAACATATATTAATTAAAACACCAAATCCATGGATTAAGCCCTTGCTACCACAAAAGCAACATCAACAAAATAAATAGCCACAAATTCTAAGCCTTCTTGCCCATAATCTTCATTTAGCATGATAGTAACCTCTTGGCATGAATAGAGCATAAGTTGTCTTCGAAGAGAAACATTAAATAAACCCTTACTACCTTTTGGAGGAAAGCCACCACATTGCTTTAGAAGCAAAGGTCGGTTTTGAAGTCTTGGGTTATTCTTTCACTAACATCTGGAATGGCAGCTTCCTCAGCAGCTCAGTCTCAGGTTTGAATATATATAACTTCTTCACACCTTTAGTCAATTGCTTAGGTGTTACACTAGAATTTTCAGAGGCAATTGATTTATGATTTTGGGGAATTTCAAACCTTAGCCAAAACGACCAGTTGACACCACTTTTAATCCACATCAACCTTTCATAAATGTCGTTTGTGTCACTTGTGCGCTTTCTGTCAAGCTAGGGACCAAGTTGCATAGTATATCAAAATTTGAGGATTAATTCATTATGAGTCAAAGTTAAATGACTAATTCATGTGAGTTTATAAAGTCGAGAGACCAAATATGCATTTAGGCATAATTTTAACATTTTCTATCAAATAAACCGCGAGTCTTGGGTTTTTTTTTTGCAAAAATAACAAAAAAAATCACTAATGTTTCCGGGTTGGCCCAAATCGGGCACTAGTATTTTTTTTAATCAAATAAACAATTAATGTTTTAAAATTTGCTCAAATAGACCATTTTTCATTAAATCAACGAATATATCATTGAAAGTGAAGAATATTCTGTCAATAGATGATTATGTGGCAAAAATGAAAGTTTGGCCTTGCTGCAGGTGACTAATTTACACCAACTTAGCTTCTGCATTAAATCGAAAAGGCTATTGAAGAACATGTTACTAAACTCAATCGATTTCAAAGAAGAACAACTTCTAATATCCCCAGGGATCTGCCTATATAGTCTGTTAGTCAAGAAATTGATGTCAGAGCATATAGATTCCCAATTCTTCAAAAAAAATTGCCTAAAATATCCATCACTTCAAGACTCCACAAAAAGCCAAAATGCCAAAAGGCACTTCCAAGAAAGATAATTAGACAAAAAATTAACAGACCTAGAAAGACTATTTTCACCGAAATCAATTGATTGCAAGCTGCCCATGTAAAAGAATTGGGGATTTATGATCTCAGTAAAGTTGTTACCAGAAAGGTTGAGGCTTTGGAGGAATTGCAGGTTCAAGAGGCCAAGCTAGAGAGGTAGAGCTCGGAGTCCCAACTGGTTGTCGGGTCGCATTTGACCTTAAACTAGTTGGAAGGGTCGTTGTCATCTTAGTTCCAGGATTGAAGCCTAGCATATGGATCTCAAATACCTGCCTTGAAGACGATAAGTCCTAAGACATTGTTGTTGAACCTCTACCCTTGCTGCAGGCGATAAACGCCGTCATTGAACCTCTGCCTAACCATGACTTATCACCATATTTGCCGCACCCAGCGGGCTGCCTCAGTGTAATTCACCTCGGACAACTAAATGTTGGGGTTGGGCATGGGGCTACGGTTTGCATAGGGCTTGGGGAGAGAGAAAGTGAGGGATAGAGGGAGACGTATAGAGGATAAAACAACTTTTCAACGGAAAACTAGATTCTCTAAGGCTGCGTAGCATTTATCGTTCCCACCAAATTTGATGTGGCTTCCTTCTAGCCACATCGGATTAATTTTAACGGTAGTGGAACAATCGGCCCGACTCAGAAACGTTGATGGTTTTTTTGGCCCAAATAAACATTAGTGGGCTAATTGTGCTCCATTGTAACCATTTGTGGTTTTTTCATTATTTTTGCCTAAAAAAAAGCGAGAAATTAGAATTAGGGGGAGGCGAACCTGGTCAGTGGTTACCCTGCAAA
The DNA here is from genome assembly GCA_005392925.1 of Aquilaria sinensis. Taxonomy (NCBI): domain Eukaryota; kingdom Viridiplantae; phylum Streptophyta; class Magnoliopsida; order Malvales; family Thymelaeaceae; genus Aquilaria; species Aquilaria sinensis. The sequence continues at coordinate 105,833 of SMDT01002848.1, read as the reverse complement.
TATAAGTGCTAGGAGAGTAGATGGGTTACAATTACTTGCAAGAGAGAAGTAGAATTTTTAAACAATGCAGATGAAATTCAGACAAGAAGACAAAGATCTCCTTGGTCGTGAGTCGTGACAGGAGAAAAGAAAATAAAGCACGTGAGGGAGAGAGGGGCATTTAGCATGGGAACATGTCTGAGTTACAATTAAGGGATCAAACGGTTTGGATAAATACAGTTTGACGTTAAAAAGTGATTTAAACAAAAGATGGTTTTCGCGCCAGCCAAACATGACCGAATATTGACTCGGATATTATTTTCTTTGTTTTTTTTTTCTTGTTTGATTCTTTATAGTTCTGAAATGCAGCCCTCACAGCCACATGCTCACGCCGATCGCTGAAGAATAATTTTAAAATTGATGAATAATTGATTAGGTCTTAGCTAAATTAATGTTCAGATTACCCTATCACGTGGTTAGTTAAGTCTAAATCTTGACTTATACAAAATGTTGCTTCTCTTTGTAAGATGGATTTAAGTTAAATGGGGTTAAGTGTAAAGTAGACTGGGTTGCAGAATTTATCTTATATATCTTATTTTCTTATAACATTTTGAGTACTTAAAAAAAACATGAATAATTATGTGCATGATTTATTTTATTTTTCTTTTAGAAATATCCATTTAAAATGTTTACCGATAGCGTAAAATTGTTGGAATTACTTTTATATTGTTTACGGTGTGACTGGTTCTCATTTCTAAAAGGGTTAAATTACATGTTGGCCATCAAACTGAATTATATGCCATCAGCCTATCAAAACTTCTTTTTTTACCCGTTTCCAAACTTCCAATGTTGTTTTCATTTAGCCATGAGAATCTTAATTAAAAACCTGACTGTTGACCTAAGTGCAATTGATAGGGGTTGAAATAATTGCTTTAAAAGTTTGTTTTAAAATTAAATTTACAACTAAATTCACCCAGTTAAAGATCAACAACAAAAGAAGCAACTATGAGCAAGATATAAAAAGAGATAAGGGAAGAGATAACACCACAATTTATAGAGTTTCAACTTCACCAACCAAAGTTTATATCATTTCCCCAAACATGCCCACTTGAGAGTTCTTCCACTATCTTTTCAAAGCTTATAATAGTGTTTTTTTTAAGTTTCACACCAAACCAATTTTTAGTTTTTTTCAATGCTACTAGAAACCGCACTCTCTAATTTTCTTTAAGACTCACTAGAAAACCACTCTCGATAGATTTCTTCAAGGCTCACTAGAAATACCTTTCTCACAAGAGGTTCTCAAACATAAATTGTTTGCAAGATTACAATATCACACCATAACACTTTTTGCCAGATTTGCAAGCGATAGTACAATAACACAAATGAATTTTTTACTTGAATTGTCAAGAGTTACTTTCAAGGTATTTCTCCAAGTTTTTATATCTCTCTAGGTGAAAAAAATACATTTAAGACCATTGGATTGATCAGAAAAAGCCCCTAAAAAGCCGGTGAACATTGATGCCAATTTGACAAGAAAATTGCCTTTGTCTTGCAAGTTCACTTGAGTGAAAATTTTCACTCGGTTGAAAACTGAGTCTTGCATTGTCACTTAATGATTGAACTCTAACAACTAGATTGCTCATTAATGACTTGTCAGCACCTATTCTACATGGCTAGCTGAGTTAGTATGATTTTAAAATGAATTTACAAATATTTTTTCAACCTGAAATTCACTCTTGAGCTTTAACTAAAGCTTTCAACCTGTTGAAAAAATTCACTTGACTTTTTTTCTTGTTTAGAACCCTTCAATATTTAGCTTCAGTTTCAACATTTTGACTTATTCATCCAATTGAGTCTGTGTCTCTAGAAGGTTTCAACCTTTAAACTTCTAAATTTCATTGTTGATGTCTTTCAATTGATTTCTTCCATTACATGCAAGACTTGTAACACTTCAAGCTATTTAAGAAGCAATAAACATCATCCAAAAGACATGTAAATTAGTCTAATTACCTTACACACTAAAATAAACACATTAGTCCTTCATAAATATTTTGTTGTCATCAAAATTATAAGTTAATTGGCTGGAATAAATCCAATACTAAACATATAAGGAACTAATGGGACCAAACATGAGATTTTTCTAGCTTGAGAATAGTTGTTCACATTTCCATTGAAATCTAGAAGCTAAATCATCCAAAATAATCAAAAGCTCACCCCACACCCTTAATTCATCCACTTCTAGCACCTTTCCTCAGCAAGCTAGGGGCAATGTTTCATTTGAATGCGACAATTCTGGCATTGATTTCCTTGATGCTAAAGCCAAATGCAACATTTTGACTTCTTAGAACAGCCCAACATGACAAAGCTTGAGAAACTCTAAATGGAGATCAAATCCTTGATTACTGTAGATGAAAGGGTGTTGCTAGCTCAAGTCATGTTGTTTGAGTAATGGGTATGGTAATGGTGGACTTGTACAAGGGAAACTTAATTGTTTCTTTAGATTCTAAAGTCCAGGTTGCTTAGGCTAAAACAAAAAAGGTAAAGGGGTTGTAAAGGTATTTTCATATTTTTTTGTCAAATCTTAACAAATGGACTAATGGGGATGACATTTAAGGGGATTAAATGTTCCAGAGCGTGGTGTAAATAGTATGAAACTTAAGGACAGATGCAATTTTTCCTAAAATTGTACATTATATTAATTATTAAAAAAATATATCATAGTTTAGATTTACTGTGATATTGAGATATAGTTTCAAATATTTTTAATTATGATTTTAAAAATATGTATTAAATAGTTGCTCCACTTTAATGGATTCAATCTATTAGGATACTTTTGAATGTTTTCAAAGAGATCAGAACAAATAAAAAATATATTTATTATGTTCAAGAATAAATGAAACACAAATAGATGTTAAGTATTAGTATTGTTCGCACACAAGTCAATATTATATTAGAAATAATCTCTCACACTAATGAGTTTTTTTTTTCTCTCCTAGGGTTTTTCTAGGGCTTCTACTAACTTGCTAGTTTTTAGGTCTCTGTTCATCTCTTTTGGTCCATGCTTCTGTCCGTCTCAGTGGTGGAACCAAGTTTTTAGGCTAGGCAAGACAAGTGATGACTAAAACCTAAAAGAAAATTTTATTTAAATAATTATTCATAAAAATTAAATTTTATAAAAAAAATTATTTAAATAATTATTAGGTGTATATGGTATTAAAATAATATCTATTGTAAATAAAAATTAATAAAATAATTACTTTATTTTGATTAATCATCACTAAAGTAAACTAGAGGAGAGAGAAAAACAGAGAGATGTTGAGAGAGAATGGTTTGGGATAGATATGCAATGTTTCAGAGGTTATGGATGAATTTGCAATGAAAAGTAAAAATTTAGAACTGTTGGCGATATTTACCTTTTTATATTCTTCAACCAGTCTGCAGGGCAAAATTCGTGCCACGTCCTTAATGTTGTCACAAAATGGCTAGCTCAGCACATTATATCTATGAACTTTCAAAATTCTTGAAGGGGAAGTAACATCTCTTTGCCCCAACGTAGTTCCACCATTGTCCGTTTTGATCACTGCCATTTTTCAGACCAAAGGGGCTTTGTCTTCAGGGGCGTAAGGGCGTTATGACCACATAGTTTTTTTTGTCAAGCTAGGCAATTAGGTACTCATGGTCTTAACCATGAATCTTTGTCTACAAAGTTGAGAGGTCTTAGTTTTACACTGGAGGAAACAATTACAGTGACAATCGACCAGGTGATTCACTAGGGCAGCGTGCAGAGCACGAGCTCCTGCTAGGCATGAAAGTTTTGTGCTTTCGGGTGGTTAAACTTAAATTAATTAGGGACTCTCTTTGTTAATCATAGGGAAATCAAATTGAATTCAATATCCGACAAGCTTCCCCAAACCAAAGATTGAATATTTTCTTGTTGGAGTTATTGACATCCAATGCTATCATTTGGGGTGCTAAAAAATAGCCCATGGAGTTTTGTCAATAAGTTGTTTGTTTTCTGCCATATACTTTTGGGTGATCGGCCTTCTTCTTTAATGTTTAACCATGCCACTTTTTGGATTCATATCCTGGATAATCCTTATTCATGGATATGCACCAAGATAGAGGAAACACTCAGAGATCTTATTGGTGCCGTCATGCAAGTTGACCTTTCAGGGGCCACACTTTGAATTTGGGTGGTAATGGACATTATTAAACCCATTTGATGTAGTGTTTTAGTTGAGTCAAGCCTTGGACATGATTGGTATGGGATTTGGTATGAATGCCTGCCTGATTTATGTTACAAGTGTGGGTTTTTGGATCAAATATAGAAGGATTGTGTGGAAGGTCCGACTGGGAATGAGAGGGTTGTTAAGCAATATGGTGCATGGCTTTGTTTTAATTCTTTTGCATTTAAATAACGGGCTAATTGGCCATCTACATCTTGTGCCAATCATAAAAAGTCTCTACCACTGATGTCTCATTGAGAGAAATAAATGAATGCTCAACTCCCTCCCCAAATTCATCTCATGCTTCAGACAGGGCCAAGGATGGGGGTTTAATGGAATAGGTTTTGAAAAGTGCTCAAACAGGAATGGTGTCGATGGACCCTATGGCTGTTCAAGTAGTGTTTAGGGACTCCATATCAAATCCATTTGCTAGTAACAAAGTGAATTTGATGATGACTAATGGTGTTTTTAAGAGTTTTTAGGTTATTTCAAGGATTGGCCTTGGTCGTTCGGGAAAAGGGCATTACAAGGCTGGAAAAGGACATGGTGCTCCTCACATGAGGATTCATAGTACGGCAACAGGGCCTGTGGATGGTCACTTACTTTCTAGGTTGAAAAGGTCAGCGAATGATGGGTCCAGTTTTCTTTAACCCTAATTAAGAAGTAAAAATAATTAGATGATCAGACTTTGGCGAGGTTGAGTGGAGGCTCACCTTACCCCTCCAAATAACGCTAATTAGCCTGAACTATCAATGGCTAAGAATTATCCAGATAGTTCATGCCCTATAGAGTGGTTGCCATGCGACGTTCTCCGTTGATACTTTTCTTGATTAAAACTTGGAAGAGTTCTAGAGAGATGGCTAGGGTTTCTCGTACTTTGGGTTTTTCTTCTTTCATTGTTGTGCTGAGTGTTGGAAGAAATGGAGGGCTTACAATCTTATGGGCACCAGAGCTAACTATTCAGGTGTCATTATCCTCTTTATTGCATATTCATTGCCAGATGGTTTTGCCTCTATGTTCATGTCATTTTATAAGTTTCTGTGTGCGATCCGATTACTGATCTGAGAGGGGCATCTTGGGCTCATCTTTGCTCACTTGGGTCAGACTCCCTTGAGCCATGGATAGTGGCCAGTAATTTCAATAAGATTATTTAGGCATGGGAAAAGGATGAAGAGAATGTTAGCAGGATTCTTAGATGGTGGCTTTTAGGGAAGCTTTTTTCGACTGCCAGCTAAAGGATTTGGGATTTTAGGGTGTGACATTCATGTGGACCAAGGTCTGTAAGGGGTGTCCAATTACTTGAGTGTCTGGATCAAGTAGTGGTGAACTTATCCTGGAGGTCGCAGTTTTTCTTTACAACGGTGTCTCATTTCCTATTCCAATTCTTGGATTATATGAGGCTTGATATTTCATTGATATCTCATTCATTACCACCACCTCAACCTTTATGGCATTTTGAATCCATGTAGGCAATGCAGTCATAAGGGAATCTTGGAACTCTGAGCATGTTTTTTCACTTTAAGAACACATGCAGGCTTGTTGGGCTTCACTGACAGATTGACATTCACAGCATTTTGACAAGGTCAGATATGATATTTTAGTGAAGGAAAATGAGCTAGAAAGATTATAAAGGTTGCATATTTCTGATTTGCTTGTTCAGGCACATCTAGATAAGGAGGTAGAGCTCTATGCTCTTTATTTGAAAAAAGTGGCATATTGGTAACAGCATTCTAAAGCAGATTGGCTTTAGCTAGGTGATCATAATTAAAAAATTTTGCACCTGGTGGCAAACAGGCCTTGAAGGAGGAATTATATTGTTTCTCTTGAAGCTGCCTCAGGACATACTTTGACAAGTCATAAAAACATTCAGAATGAAGCTATGAGACATTTCAGTGACCTTTTTCACTTAACCATTGATCTGTAGGCTTTTTCAAATTTTTCATCGATCTCTCATTGTGTAATTGATAATATGATTGAGATGCTGCTTAGGCTGTTTAATCACAAAGAGGTTTTTGCTGCTCTGTTCTTTATGAATCCTACAAAATATCTTAGGCCTAATGGCATCCCACCTTTATTTTATCAGCAATATTGACACTTGATCAATAAAGATATTTTCCATTATATTGTCAATGTTCTTAATTCAGGTGAAATTCCTTGGAAGCTAAATTATATATATATATTATTTTGATTCCCAAAGTGTAGAACCCAGCTGCCTTTCTGAATTCAGGCCAATAAGCTGATGCAACATTTTATATAAATTTATTGTGAAAGTTCTAGTTAATCACACAAATCCTTTATTGGATTCTATCATTTCTGCAAACCAGAACGTTTTTGTTCTTATTTGGCTTCTTTCTAATAATGCTTAAAACATGTTATTATCTGAGCAGTATGAGATGCATAGGTTCTAGTGTGATGGCTTTTAAATTGGATATATCAAAGACCTATGATTAAGTGGAGTGGTCATTTATTAGATGAGCAATGTCCTTTTTGGGTTTTCATGCCAAATAGATGGATCTAGTACTTAGCTATGTTACATCTATTTCCTTCTTTATCTTGGTTAACGGTGAACTCTTCTGTAGATTTAATCCATTTTGTGGTATTCGGTAGGGGTACCTTGTGTCACCCTACCTATTTCTTTTTTATGCTGAAAGGCTTTCCTACTTGTTCCAAGTGGTATAGTGTTAGGGGTTCATTCATATTGTGGCTATTAGCAAACTCAATCCCTTTGTCTCACATTTACTCTTCGCTGATGATTACCTCATTTTGATGTGCTTATTTGAAGGGGAGGATCATCAACTCCTGTTTATATTGGATTCTTATTGAGCAATTTTTAGCCAATCGGTGAATCTCCATAAATCAGCAACTTTTTTTAACCCTAATACTCAGGTGCACACTGGGTTTTCAATCTGTGGAATTCTGGGTATAATTTTCTCGCTTGTAGTGGATAAATATTTGGGGTTCCTTTGGCTTTTATGGTGTAAGAAGGTTAACCAGTACGACAACTTGATCAAGCATATCATTAAAAAGCTCTCTTCTTGGAAGATTTCTGTTCTTTCTCAAGCCGTTGTCTGGTGCTCATCAAGTTTGTCATTGAGATCTTACCGAACCATTTTATGAGTAACTTATTGTTTTCCACACAGGAAAGTGACAGATTGTGTCAGTTAATAATCCCCTTCTTCTGGTTTTCCTTCTATGACAAGCGGCCTACTGCCTAGTGCGCTTGGGACCAATTGTGTAATTTTGAAAATGATGGAGATTTTGAGGCTTTTAATCATGCTTACCTTGTGAAACAAGGCTGGCGCTTTACATATAACCCAAACACTCTTTTGTTCAAGGTGCTTAGATGTAAGTACTTTCCTACCTTGAATTTCTTATAGGTGAAAGACAAGCATTGTGGGTTAATTTCAACTTTTGGGAAGGGCTTATGGTGGGCAGAAAGGTCATGTGAGGGGGTGGTTTTTAGTGTGTGGGTTATAAGATATCGATAAATACTTGGATGAATAATTGGTTGCCTTTCAAAAATTCCCCACGTCCAATCATAACTATGTTATCGGATCTCGAACACATGGCAGTATCATAATTGATGACGGAGAATGGTTCAGCTTGACAGTTACTTATGCTGGAAGCATTGTTTCACCCAGTGGATATGGCTAGCATCATTCAAAGTCCTTTGTCTTAGACTAGAAAGAAAAGCTTATTTACATGGGGCATGACTTTTTTAAGTTAGTTTTTGGTCAAAACTGCATATCACATTGCTTTTGAGCGGCTAAAGAAGAGACCCTTATAGGAAGAGGCTTAGGATTGGAACCTATTTTGGAAACACCCGGCGTCCTTTTGACCTCAACTGTTTTGGTGGCATGCCATAGCTAATGTCTTGCTAATAATGGATAATATAGGGTCTAGGGGTATGGATGTTCAGCCCTCTTGCCCTGTGTGTGGTTTGAATCTTGAGTCAGTGTTATACATGTTGTTGACCTATCCTTACATGCTTAAGGTCAAAGATTTTTTAAATGTTCACACCCATTTTTTTCTTCTAACATGTCAGTGTTCGAGTGGTTTTTTGTAGGAGTTTCTAAATGAGGTCATCTTTTTGCCTTGATGGGTTGGTACTTGTGGTGGAATATGAATAAAACCATACATGAGTATAAGTGCATACCCTAGGGCACTTTGACTGAAGCTATTAAGGTTTGGTGTACAAATTGGGAAAGCTGAAACCCCTAATGTCAAAGCCACCTCCTACACCCCCTCGTCAAGATGATCTTTACCCCTGTCGGGCCATTTGAAGGTTAATGTGGACGTTGCTACTTCTACTCCCCTCCAAAAAAGTTCCATTGATTTGGTTTTTCACAATTCTAAGGCAACACCAGTTTATATAGTGTTCGTATCTTTTAACATGTGGTAGGATCAATCGAATCTTGTGGAAACTCTTTCCATCTTGCATGGGTTAAAAGAAGCAAAGGCACTTGGCTACAATAGGATTGTGGTCCAATCAAATGTAGCAATGCTGGTTAATGAGTTGCAGTCTATGAGGCATTTTTTTACATCTTTTTAGTGTCTTGTTGGACGTTATTAGATCTTTGTTTTCCTCTTCTGAATCTTGTTCTGTTGTTTATGTTCTGCATTCTTTAAATTCTGTTGTGCACTCAATTGCCCGAATTGGGTTATCTGCTATCGGCCGTCTTTATTGGCCTATATTTTACCCTTTGTGGTTGAATTCAGTGATTTTTTAATATAATTTTTTACTTAAAAAAAATATTGTTTGAACAAAATGAACTATTTGTGGTTGGATTCAGTGATTTTTTAATATAATTTTTTACTTAAAAAAAATATTGTTTGCACAAAATGAACTTTTTTATTGTTTGTACACAAAATGTAAATGACAATGAATTGTTCATTAAACTTATTATCCTTTTTTAGGAAAGAACAATTTTGGCCTTAACACTTTTTTTTTTTTTCCTTTTCAACCCTAAAATTTTTCAAATTTTTAAAAAAGTCCTAAAATTTTTGCAAAAGTATAAACATTTAGTTATAAAACTTTTCAATTTTCTTAGCGAGTGCTAAAACTTTGCAACTATATAAACAATTATTCATACAACTTTTACATTTTCAAACATCACATTTTTTGCATAAATTACTTTGTGGTAATTGTTTAATAATTTTTAAATTGTGTAACAATTTTTTGACAATTTATGAACTATTTAAATTATTATTATTTTTCTCCTTGTAAACCATATTTCTATTCAATAACTAATTTTTACTATAAGAATTAGGTTTAACAATCAGCACCTTGGTTAAGATTTATGACTCTAACAGAAAAGTCTGACAAGTTTTTGGATTATAAATTCCATTTCCTCCTCTTTTAACATAAGGCAATAAAAATTTTATAAATTGTGAAAATTACAAAACCATATTGATGTTTGCCCTAATCTACAATTATTTCCTCCTATTTTGATAAATATGTTCTCTTAATTTTTTCAGTGCAAAAAAAAACCTTTATAATTTTCACGCCACTATTATAAAACTATTATTGAACAAAAATATTAATTTTCACTCCTGCCCTCCCCTCTTTTTTTTTTTTCCTCACAAAATTCTCTTCATCCCTCTTCTCTTCTATATGTACATTTTTTTCCTCTCTCTCTCCCTCTTTCTTCCTCTTTTTCTTCTTCTTCTTCTTCTTCTTCTTCTTCTTCTTTCTCGCTATGTTTTTCCTTCTTCTTCCTGAAGTTGTGTTTTTTTTCAAGAGAAAATGAATTTTCTGATGGCTAAGAATAAAAAATGTTATGATGACATTTTCTGAGTGGTAGCCTTTGGAAGATTGTCGGGTGACAGTTTTCGACGGCCAACTTCCAGAAAATTGCCGAATACTATTTTCGATGGCCAATGGTCAGAATATTTTTGGTGTTTTTTTTACCGACAATCAGCTATCAAAGTCCTTGGTTCCAGCCAGACATTTATCGATGATCTTTTTGCAGCAGTTTGATGTCTCAAATTGTGATGATAAACTGTTGTAATTCTTATTTTCGGCAATTTGGTCACCATTAATTTTTTCTGATAGTCGGCTATTAGAATTTGACTTTTTCACCATTAACCATAAAAAATAGCCTCTTTCTTACAGTAACAATGATTTTGATTAATCTTTGTATATATAGTGCTCATTATCTATTAACATCAATTTTTTCAAATTTTAACTTAAATCATTCATGCCACAATTTCCTATAAATTCAAATTTACTAGTAGTTGGATGGTTAATGAACAGTTTATATTATGATTTTTTCATTTATTTAAATGTAAAAAGTTTTCTCTTCTAGGCCTTATTCATATTAATAACAATATAGAGTAAAGTATATGTTTCTAAAACAGATGGTGGGATGAATTGTACATTTACCTAAAGCATAGGGAGTTTTCCTGTAAATTATCCTAACTTTGAGGATAAAGCCTATTTCAAAATTTTCAATTGTTTTAACCCCTTTAGTGCAGTCCTTTAGATTTGGGACCCTTCTTCTTTTCTCAACATTTGCTTTTCCTTGGTGCCAAAGGACGGATTTGGACGGATTTACATCGAGTTGCAATGGCATTCAAAAGAATCAAAAGAGAAAACAATTGCAAAAAGAAGGGGAAAAGCACTTTTAGTCCTCAACCTTAGAATACTTTTTTATTTAAGTCTTAAAAGTTTTTGATGTTCTATTTTAATTCTTAAAACAATAAAACTTTAAACAAACTTACGGAAAAATTACCAAAACCTCCCTGAGGTTTGCTCAAGCCTGCAGTTTGGCCCCCCATTTTCAAATACCTACATTTACCCTTGGAAACTTAACACTGTAATTAACCATTCCATTATACAGAAAAAGGAGAAAAAATATTGATTTTGCCCTCATAACCTTTTTCTATATAAACTTTGCCCCCCAACGTCTAAATCTAACAAGGTAACCCATGTCTCCGTCGGCCCACCCGACCCTCGCCTCCCTCTATATCCACCACCTCAAACTCACCACCGCCGCAGACACCTTCATCTGTATCCCCCACCTCAAACCAACGTCTAAATTGAGCAAATCAAATCTGAATCCACCGCCGATGATGCCTCCCATTCCTTCACACCTCTTCATCCTCATTAACCTCACCCTCTCCTCCAAAGTCAGTGAAAAAACTAGAAAATCAAAGAAGAAAACCAGAAGGAAATCAGCAAAGAAACCCTTGCTGAAAATGTCAGTTCATTTGCGATTCCTAGGCACAATTTGAAAGGTTTCCAAGCGTGATTCTTCGGTTCCCAGGCACAATTCCCAGGTTTCCATCTGAAAAACGGAATCGAGAGCGTCATAAGAGGAATCAAAATTGGAATCGTAATCGAGAGCATCAGAAGAGGAATCAGAAGAGGTTTTCAGGTGTGATTTGGATGGAGGCTTCCAAGCACTGTTCGAATGGAGGCTACTAAGTGCGATTCAAAATAGGCTTCCAGGCGCGATTCAGATGAAGGCTTCCTGGCACCATTCAGATGGAGGCTCCCAGGAGTGATTCGAGAGGTTTCCAGGCATGATTCGAATGGTGGCTTGAGGGTTCTGGCAATTGGAGGGACATTCTGGGTTTCAACATTGGAGGCTTGACGCTTGTGACAATCGGATGGACGTTCTGATAGAGTGGTTCGCAAAATCAGATGTTCTCGGTTTCAATGATAGAGGCTTGAGGTGGAGAAGTAGAAGAAAAAGCTTAGGGTTTATGTTTGATCTCTTAGAAAGCAAGGAGGGCAAAGTAAGATGTTTTTTTTTTTTACTAACAATCATTAATGGTGTTAATATTGAAAGAAGGTAAGTGTCGGTAGTTGAAAAAAAAAATATATAAAATTATAGGTTTTAGGAAACTTCGTATTTTTTATAATTTTCCTTAATCTTATTAACTATTAGTGCTTGTCAAAATAGTGGTAGAGACAAGGCTCCATTGGTACTTGTGTTGTTAACATCGATGCTGACATGGTAACTACTAGAATCTTTGTTAACTTGAGTAAGGAGAGGCATTCTTTTTGACTTGGACTTTATAATGTCAATTGCATCAGAGAAATGAGAGAAATTGTACTTCAGCTCCCCTTCTTAATCGATGTCCAGAAGTCTTTTAGTGAAAGGAAAATTACCTAGACCCTAAGATTTATGTAAACTTACACTTGTGTCCTTTCCGTTTCAAATACCTACATTCACTCCCATAAAAAAGTTAACATATCTACATTTGTTCTCCTCCAAAGCTAACTCTGTTAATGATTATTAAAAAAAAAAGAAAAAAATTATTTTAACATCCTAATCTTCTTCGCTCAATAACTTTGCCCCTCCCAAACTTTACACCACGTCTCCTTCCATCTTTCCCTATCGCCCTAAATGTCCAAACCCAGAAATCCTGAAACCCAGTATCCCTGTTTGTAACAATTAGCTCTCCTATACTTGGCACTGTTATCTAACCGATTAATGTTTGTTTCTCGTTTGATGAGTTTGTCGCCCATCCGAAACCATAGCCCCAAAACTCAGTTGTAAGGAGCCCTAAATTTGGATCTTTGGTATTCAATTCTCTGGTAATTTGACCACGGTGGTTAAATCGATCATAGTGGCACACGCCATCCTTCTTGATCTCATCCATACAAGAGATCTCCACATGCCTTATGGTGATGACGATGAGATGGGTCTAAGGTAGAGGAGATGGTAACCCAAACTTGATTCTAGCCTTTGTACATCCTTTCTCGATTTTGGCCTTTGTCTCAATTAACGATCTATCTGGTGGCGATCTATACTTTGTCCAATTACAATATGCATCTGCTTGCTAGGATTTGCAGCAATTTCAAATTATTTATTAACAATTGTAGGTGCCCTTGATTAATGCATTTTAAGTGGTCAAAATTGTTTTTTTTTTTGGAAATTTTGAGCATCTTTTTTTACATCATCACACCACATTTTCTATCATTTCTTGCTTTGGACATTCATTTTATAGGGTGGAGAAGGGAATAAGTGTAGCTATGTTAACTTTTGAGGGCAGTGAAGGAAGTATTTGAAATATGAAGATAATAAGTGTAAATTTGCCTAAAACTCAGGGGGGTCTAGGTCATTTTTCCTTTAGGGAATTCAGTCTCATATATCCGTCCAACAGCTTGTCACCGGCTTTTAACACCGTTTCAATTAGGATCAACAGTTAGCATGTTTATACATTTTAGGGTTGAAATAGAAAATTGAAAAGTTTAAATACTAGAATAACACATTAGTTCAAGTTATAGGACTGATAGTGCTCTTTCCTCGCGGAAAGGGCAAAGACAGTATCCCAAAGCTTCCTCTTCCCTGGCTAGTGGGTACCCGGCTTCCAACTCCAGATAGAGCTCCGAAGCGATGGGCGGATTTGAAGCTCCTTCAACCATCGTCCTTTTGTCTCTTACCGCCTTTTTTGTGCTGCTTTCACCGTCTGTGCAAGCCACTTCCGTCAGATATTGCGGTTAGTTTTCTTTTCCTTGTTTCTTGTAGTGAGAAGTGACTAATGATCGATAGTTTGTGATTCTTGGCTAGTTGAACGAAAATTGTTAGCTTTTGCTAGTGGGTACCTTTAATTTTTTATTTTGGGAGAAAATCTGATGCCTTGTAGGAGCTTTCTCCTAGACAGCCTTTCTGGTTTTTATCTTTCGATTCATGAATAATTTACACTTGAAAGGTGAATTCAGATAGGAAACGTGATTATGCTGTAAAAGTGCATGGAGTTGACATATTCCCCGAACCAGTTCGGTCAGGCAAACCAGCCACTTTTAATATCTCGGCTTCTACAGGTAGCTTTACATTCTTTTGATGGGCAATTATGTTGTTCTTGAGGTTGTTTTATGCTCTCTCCCTTTCATAGCTTGATGTTGTATGATGTATGATACTATGTTTGATTTTTATGTTGATCTATCATGTTTAATGTTTTCTTTTTCTTTCCACACTCCGGCCCATTTTGTGTACACTGTGGTTGATGTTTTCATATACTGACGGTAAAATTGAGTCTGGTGTAGTTTTATGCCTGCCATTAAGATGGCAGCTTATGAGCAACAAAACTGAATCTAATTCATGATAGGTAGATAACAAAATTAGATAGAACATATAACTTTTACGTGAGAACTGGATAGTTTTCCTTTTCCATTGTGTGTACATCTGAAAATATGTAAACATTTTATTCTTGACATATATGAAAAAAGATCTAAGCATTTCGTTCAGTAAAAATACTACTTAGCACCCTTGACCCCCAGTTGCACGTTTTGTCGGCTTAAAGTTTAACTGGGGCATACTTGGAAAGTAATCCTTCTTAACATATTGTCCATTATTGTCCATCCACATCCACATTCACATTGGTTATCAGAATGCTTAAGTTTTGATATCTGAATCAGAATGCATGCATCAATATCAAGCATCCTAACTAGTAGTTGAAGTGCTGCATATGGTTGATATTCATGGAGGATCTGGTCTGCTAGAAATGGATGAGTTTAGTATTTTGTTGAAAAGTGGGTGTTCCACTATCTTCATGCCTCATGCTCTGCAGGTCAAAATATCTCTGGTGGCAGAGTGGTGATTGATGTTGCATTCGTTGGAATACATGTCCACAGAGAAACACATGATCTTTGTGAGGAGATATCTTGTCCTGTTGCAGTGGGTGGTTTTGTGCTCTCTCACACTCAAACTTTACCTGGAATCACTCCACCAGTAAGTTGGCCTTGGATGCGTTTTCTAAGCAATTCTTATGCTATCCTGTTCTTGAGTTGAATATTGATTATCAAAATCAACTTTCAAACAGCTAACTAGAATGTAGGGTTGCCTCAACACTTTGGCTGCTATTATTGCCTTTGATAGTTGCAGCCTCGATAGCTGGACCTAATTCACCTTAATCTAGTTTTGGCGCCCTTCGTGCTGCTGCATTTGGTTCAGATCACATATAAAGAGAATATTGAAGAAAGCTGTGTTCTGGGATTTAAGTATAGCATGTATTGACTAGCTAGATACGAAGTAAAGTTTTAGTATGATTCACATCTGCTACAGATCATATGCATTTCTTGCCTGCCTATGTTTTATGGAAAACTATTTTGAAGTGTTGAAGGTTAAACCTGATTAAAAAAATCAGTAAAATATGCTGAAATGTGCTGCGTTGGATAACTAATTTAATTATTGTTGTTGTTCTATCCTGATGCTGAGGTGGCTTAAGGGTTAAATCCATTTCTTAATTGAGCAATAGAAGTTATTCAGAATTTCAAAAATAGCATCAGGATGCTGAAAGTATGGGACCTAGTTACATTTGGAGTAAGTCCTCAGAGTGGCAGAATGAACTCTGATCTCTAGCACTTTAGAAATCTCCACAGAATCAAACTTGTTAAGGCATTCAAGATGTGATCATATGTGCTGCTAACAGCACAGATTGGCGGTGTTGTCTGTACTGTCAGATGCAGGGGAGGGACCTGTAGAGTCAAAGCTCACTGTCTATCTCTGAAATAATTTAAATTTGAGAAAATGAGTTCTGATGAATCTCAGTATGCATTCCTAAGCAGCATACAAGTGGGTTACTGGGCCAAATACCTGGTAAAGATTACTTTTCTTACCACAGCTCTAACTGAAATTTGTTGATGACTCAACAGAGCAGAATTCAGATGAAATATTCAGCCTTAATCTTTTCCAGAATCAGGAACTAAATTCTCATAAAACTAATTAGCGTTTAAGAAATCAAACTTTACATACAAGCATCCCTCATACTCAAAACATAACAAAAAGCAAACTTAGGCAAAAATCTGATAATGATAATTTATATGTATTTTCATTATTCATGTACCTTAGCTATCTAAGACTCATTTGATAGAAGTAAAACATTTGGGGATGAGCTAGAGTACCTACAAAAACTGTTAAACATTTGGGGATGAGCTAGAGTACCTACAAAAACTGTTAGCTAGTCTCTAGAGCTGGTTTTGAGGCCACAAAAGAAGCAAGAATGTAGAACTTCAGTCTGGCAGCTTGAAAGGGCCGAAGGATGATTGGATCTCAAAGGAGAAACAAGGGTTTTCTTCTTGAATTTTCTGGGAGATTTCCTGATCTGAGTGCTTGAGGGTAATGTGTTTGAGAGGGATTGCAAGGAATAGAATCAACAGGAAAGGATGCATGTGTTGCTACAGAAGACAATTTTGCCCTGGAGAAGCCAGAAAAATTAAAGCCCAAGGCAAATCGGATAATTTCACACCCGCTAACCCCAGAAGTTACCCACCAAATTATGCTTTGAAATGACATTATCAATTTGAAACACATGATGAAATGGTTACAGATTAATGACTCTCTCCTTTGTGATATGCAAACTGCCTACATGGTGCAGGAAATCAGTTCACTTAAACAGGAAGCAAGCATAATGTTGTACTCTAAGGCCTTGACAGAATTTCACCCATACCAGAATTGGAGAATTTTGCAAGCTAATATCACTATATTCATCAACATTAGACTGGCCTAAAGATATCAAAACTAATCAGATTATGATAACCTAAAATTCAGAATACTCGTAACAGAGTAGGGTTACAACAGCCCTCTAGGACAACAATTATTTGACTGCTTGATCTCTCAACCACATTAAGTTTGAGTTCTTTACTGACATGTTAACCTTCTAATTTTATATTTTCTTCAACCAAGGACTTCCTTTTCTGGGAGTCGTCTCTTTTTAGTTTTTCCTGGCATGACTGTGCCAAAATTTCTATTGTCTCAGAAAACTTGAAAGTTTTCATACCAAATACTTGTTTTCTTCAGTTTCACGATATGGTGTTCCAATCTGCAAACTGGCCTAACTTTTTGTCCATTCTCTTGTGGTAGTTAACAAATAGTCTTTCGTTGACGACTTTATCGCAGGATAAAGCCTGCTTCGCCTCTGTGCTTCACTCAAGTGCATAAAATAAACTACAGATTGTATTGATCAGGTTCAGTGAGTTAGTTTGCTTGTGACTTTTGCAGGGTTCTTACACTCTTAAGATGACGATGAGGGATGAGAAAAAACAGCTGTTGAGTTGCATCAGCTTCAAATTCAGAATCGAATTGGCATCTTCCATTTCTGACAGCTGACTTCCCTATCTCCCTCAACTCATTAGTGTATTTCTATGTGTGTGTGCCCGTGTGTGTGGTGTTGTATGGTATTTCAGTTTTCTATTACCTTCTGTAATGCATCGTCGATTGTGATCAATCTTTTCTGGGGTAAATTGAATGATTGGACCTTAACATTTAATTATTGTTCCATTTTTAACTCTAACCCGTAACTTGCACGTTTTGCCTCTTTAACCTTGTTAAAATATTTCATTTTAGAAATTTGTGTGATGGAAGTCATTAATTTGAATGAAAAATATCACATCAGTATAATATTAGAGGAAAAATGCTAATTTTAATTCTTAATTTTTTTTTCTTTAACAAAAAACCCTTAAAACTTTGAAATCTAACAAAAGATTCCTTAAAATATCCTTCGACTATCCGGTCTACCCATCTCGGCGGCCTCCCTCTCCGGCCAACCTTCTCCTCCCTCTTCGGCCCTCTCTCCACGGTGCCGGCCAGTTGCTCATTTCAGATAGGGAGCAAGCGGGAATCAACAGTGGAGCAGCGACAGAATTGGGCCTCGATTCGGACGGCAAATTGCAGATGGAATCGGAGGCTATAGGATCACAAGACGGAATCACAGACGGAATTAGGCCTTGATCCAGATAAGGATTGCAAGGCATAATTGCGCATCTGAACTCGCATCTCTCTCCCCGCCACCGTCGTTCTCCCTTTCCCTATTCGTGCATCTGAAACCCATCCCTACCATTGCGATTCCAATTCACCATCCAAAACACCAGTCACGATTCCGATTTAACCTCCTCCAGTTGCGATTTCGAAATGCCAGTCGCTATTCCGATTCAGCCTCTTCTAGTCGAAATTCCAAAATGCCAGTTGCGATTCCGATTCAAAATTCGAATGCCCCCAGGTGGATGCCATTCTTAGGTTGATGCCACCGTTTGAAGCGCCCCTACCCACCGCCTCGTCACCCACCATTGGAGTCCCTAGGACAAGGCACTGGGGCAAATCCGAACCCAAATCGAGTTCAGTCCTGTGAACCAAGTGGATCACTAATTGATTCTCCTATATGTATATTTGATTTACCAATTGATCGTTGTTTTATGATAGCAGAGATGGCGGTGCAAATTGGCTGCCGGTGAAGGAGGTGGATGGAGGAGAAGGTTGTTTGGAGAGGGAGGCCTAGAGGAGGCGAAGATGAGGAGAGGAGTTTTTGTTAGATTTTAATGTTTTAAGAATCTTTTGTTAAAAGAAAAAGTTTTCAGGAGTTAAAGTTTTTTTTTCCTTTAATTTTATGTTGATGTGGCGCTTTCAGTCTAAACTAACTAATTTTATCAACCAAAGATTCAAAATAAAACATTTTAATAAAGTTAGAGTGTTGAAACGTACAAGTTGTAAGGTAAGATTAAACGGAACCAATAATTATACAATTTATACATCTTTTCTGGATCTGATACAATGGTTTTAACGCATATAAAAGGGGGATTTTCATCAAATGTTCAGGACTTTGAAGATCAAACTTCTCTGTTATTGTGCGTGTGATTAAGATGTCTAAGTTGGGGTTTTTAATGTTTGGTTTCCACTCCACGGCGGTGCTTAGAAGCGTGCACGCAAGCTAATGTTTTATTTATCTTTTAAAATTTGTCGTTTCTTAATTGTTTGAAATTGAGTTTGATCCATTTTTTATTGTATTAATTATTGTTGATAAAATTATTACTATATATTAAAGAGCGTGGGTAAAAATACTATTCATTGAACAGTAATCAAAACGGCATCATTGTGGTTTCTTTGGTTGAGTTTATTTTTTGGTCAAAAGGTCCCTTGGTTTACGCGTCTTCGCTGTGTTTCTCATTCTCTTCCTTGTTGCCCAACTGGTTTTCGCCGGCGATACACCATTTCCGTCTCCTTCGCCCGTTGACAGAATCACGACTTTAGAATTCTTCTGTGTCTTCGCTTTCTTCTTTCCCGGTAGTTTCTTTACCTCCGCCCCCTCGATCCATATTTCTGAAGTTGCCACTGATTCTCATCCCCACGTTCCGGTGGCCTACTTTTATCAATTTTAGTTTTTATTTCTCTTACCTTGATTGTCTAATTCGATTGCTTTTTTTTACGTCTACGATTTTCGATTCAGTTTTTTTTTACTTCTTCTCCGTGATTAATTGTTTTCAGCCTTAACTGGTTTTCCCTTCATTCCACTAGTGGGTTCGTTAGAACAAAAAGCTGTAAAAGGTATGAATCTGCAAGGGCTGATTGTTTTTATTCAGTTTTTTTGCCATGAATTTGTACGTGGAGTAGTATCTGCAATGCTGTCATTTTTTATTACTTGTTGGATGTTAATTTTATATTTAAATGATGTTTTCCGATAAGGGTTGGTTATTTATGTGTAAGACGATGTCTGATGTGCGTCTGTGTCTAACTTGTCTAGGGGTTTGGTGGGAGTGAGGCCGAGCGGCCTTCAGATTTATCGGGAGCGTGAATTGGCCAGGTGTCAGAAGGAAACTTGCGATTCATGGAGAGTTGCAGTCGGCTATCGTGGCTGTCGCTGTTCACAGTGGACATACCCGAAGATATCCCAAGAGGATTGTCCATGGAAAGGTGTCGGTGATACCTGATTTTTACTGAAATTCTAATCGGTTTTGCTACTTGGATTTTTATTCTGTCATATTACCATTTACTTTTACTTTATGTGTTGTCAGTATTTGGTTGTGTTTGTCTGCCACGTGGAGGGGTGGGATGTTTGGGCGATGCATCTATCTAGAATATGAGGTAATTAAATTATTAGTTATTTATATGAGGTATTTGTTTTGTGTTATTTGAGAAATCGGGATGTATGAGATATAATAAGGTTATTTTGTGTGTTTATTGTCCTGTGTGTTTTCTTTCTTATAGTACTAAAATCACACCGCCAATACAAAAATACTACATTGGTGGAACAACTACAGATACAATACTTATGGTATTTAATAGATTTTGTTTTCAAATCCTACTTTTATTGCAAAAAGAAGTCAAAAGCTTTGGCTTGAGGTTTCATCCTTTCTTATTTCTCTGGTGACTTTCAAGTCCTCTGCCTTCTTTTGTATTAAGCCGTGTGGATTGTGAGTGTTATATTTGTGCGTCAAGAATCTCTGGTTTGTTTTCCTTTTTGTATTCAGAGTTTGTCCTTCTTTTATGCTTTTATATTCATTTTTCAATTATTCGTTTCGTTTGTGTTTATGAAGGCTTTTTTTCCTGATTTGGGTTTTTTGTTATGTCTTGGTTGAAGAATAGTTTGCCGTTTTTGTATTTGAACTATATTTAATGTAATTTGCCTTTTTAGCTTTCTTCTCAAAATCAATTTTATCTTCAGAAGTTATGGTTTTAGGCAACTATTCTTTTCTGGTTCCTTCTTAAATGGTTGATCGTTGATTAGTAATACTGTCTATGAAATATATGTGTGTGTATGTGAGTTCAAGTCTTCTAATAAACAAAGTCGTGTTGTTATAGTACTTGCTAAATATAGGAAAATAACTAATATTAATATAATAGTGAAGTTTTGAGTCAGCTAATTGGTGTCACAATGGAACATTTATTTTATTTCACTTTTCTTTTTATTTATGAACTTTAGGCAAGTATCAACAATAACTCAGTCTTGAGTGTGTCATTTGCAAGTTTATTTGTATATTCAACATATGTGATTTTACCATTGTGGTATTTTTGTACTGATAATGATTGGTTTTAAGTAGTTTGGTCTTATTATTCTATATATATTGTGTCTGAGATTTTTCATACGTTTCTTTTTTGTTGACATATTTTATTGTATACAAGCATTTTTGCTTTGTTTGAACTTATTAGCTTTTTATTGCCCCTGTTGATTATAGTTGAAATTTAGGATGTATTTTATATTTTGAATTTCTGTTTTTTTTCGTTTACCTTCCTTTGCTTAAAACTAACTTTGTTGTGTTAAAGATATTAGAGATGTTATTACCTATTATCATTATATAGGTCTATGCTTTTGTATTCCTTTTCTTAGACCATTAATTTCTTATTCTATATAGAGATTCAGTTTTTGCCATAATTAGCCTCAAAATTTTATTTCATTTTTTTGTAAATTTTCACGAATCAACTTTGGTCTAACTTTGCCTCAATGTTTTTAACAAATTAGTTGTCATAGTTATTTTTACCCTGTTCATTCAATTAAATTCTCTTCAAGGAAAACAAAATATTTTATAATCATTTATCAATAATTTTAATTATTTCCTAATTGTTTATCAATGGTTTTTCAAATTTACTTCAGATAAAAAATAAAAATATTTTTTTTTCTAAAATATTTTTTAAAATTATTTTGAGTTTCTTAAAATGTAGTGTGTCAATTGGTATACAAGTTAATTTAATAATCAGTAAAAAAAATTAATGTATTAAGTAGCTCATTATTTCTATTTTCCTTTTCTATAGCTGTTGAAGCCTACTCAAATGTAGATTATTTTGTGCAGCTTTGTAGATAGAATAATTTAATATATTAAAAAAAATCGATTGTTTTAAAATTAATCATCACAAATGAGCTTACACTTATTTTCAAAATTTGTTTGGAAGATTTGACTTTAACTAATCATACCCAATTTTTTCCATATTGTCCTTAATGGATTTCCTTAGATTTAAATATAAATTCTCTTAAAAAATAAAGTGTAAATGAAGCTATTCTACTTTATTTTATGAAACCTTTTCACTTATTAACTATTATAAATATACATGTTTTTTTAATATAAAAAAATAGCAAAACACAAAATAGAAATAATATATATGTATGTGTCTCTTAATTAAATTGGTGGAAATATTTGTTAAAAATAGGAACAAAAATTGATCTAAATATCTGGCATCTAGAAAGATACTCAATGTCTATAACATAAATGAGATTCTTTTATCTTCCATTACTGATTCTTATTTAACTTTATATTACATTTTCTGTTATTTTAATCTGATTATCGCTGCGCATGAATCAACTTTGGTCTAACTTTATCTCCATGGTTTTAAGAAATTAGTAGTCATGTTTATAATTACTTAGGGCTTTAGTGAATAAGATATTTACATAAATTTTATCTTTCTTGCAGCAATATTGTCAGTTCATGGATGCAGTAGTTCATTTCTGAAGTCAAACGTGTGCACATAGGTATCATTTATATATTTTTACCATATTCATTCAATTCAATTTGTCTTAATGGAAAACAACATATTTTCTAATTATTTATCAATGACTTTAATTATTTTTTAATTATTTAGCAATTGTTTTTCAAATAAAATATTTTATGCTTTAATTAATTTCAAATTATATAATAAATGCAATAAAAATATTTATTTTCCTAAAAAAATATTTTAAAATTTATTTTGCATTTCTTAAAACGTAGACTCTCAATTGTTGTACAAGTTAATTGAATTATTAGTAAAAAAAATAATGTATGAAATAACTCATTATTTCTATTTCCTATCTCTATAGTTCCTCAAACCTAATCAAATGTTGATTATTTTATACAGCTTTAAAGGTATTATCATTTACTATATTAAAAAAATCCACTATCAGAAATCAATCATTTGAAACTAGCTTACACTTATTTACAGAATTTGTTTGAAAGCATTAAGTTTAGTCAATCATACCCTGTTTTTTTCTATATTCCCCTCAATTGGTGTCCTTGGATTTAAATATAAATTATTTTCAATAATAATGTGTGGGGTATTCTATTCTACTTTATTTTATGAAATCTATTCAGTTATTAACTATTGTAAATATACATGTTTTTATAATATAAAAAATTTATACAATTACAAAATAAAAAAATATATATATATAAGATAAATATAGAAAAAAGAATTATGTTGACAAATGAATTCTATTTATCATATAGAATTCCATATTTATAATTATATATAAGATAATACATAGATAAAAGTGTAAACCTTAATCAATGTGTCATCAATATTTTTACTAATTTTAACTTCTTTGAGAAAACAAATTTCTCGTTATTGTATAGTTTTTATACTCATTTGTGCTATTTACCAAAATATATTATTTATTTATTTAATATTTTCTTGTGATTTCCTTGGATATCATATAATCTATTTTTTAGTATCCTTTTCTCTTTCTTGATTGATTCTTATTTAACTTTATATTGCAGTTTGTATTATTTTGATCTCACTCTTGCTGGGCTGCACAAGTTTGCGTTGCGTTGTTGGTTTTGCAAGTATTGATCAAGTGAGTTCAGTTCTTTCTTTACTTTTGTTATAGTTGAATCAAATATTTTTTCCCTTTCTTTGATGACTCTTATTTAAATTTAATTTTGATATTCATTTCTTATGTTTTCATCTGCGATCTCGATGTCTTGTCTCCTGTTTAATCTTGTTATAGTTGTTGAACAACATCTTTTATGATTGAGAATATGGGATGAAAAAGGAAATTACCAATGACTGATGACCAATGTAGACCGAGTAATACAAAACAAATTTTACAATATAATTCTATCACACCACATCAGAATCGAAAAAGAATAAGAATGTTATCTTCTAAGAATGATCCCTTAAATTTATCATCAGAGAACTCTCCTACTTCTCGCCAATTCAAAACAGGTATCTATTTAATAGGTATACTATTGAATTCTTCTATGGTATTTATTATTTCTTGTTTGTAACTTTAGTAGTTTTTTGACCTTGTATTAGGACCTCCAAATAGATATATAGACTTCGGAGATTGTTCTTATCTATGTGAACATTGCAAAGCCTTCTTCTGGTTCAGAGAGCGACTTAAAAGAATTCCTTTAAATCAACGTGTTAAATATACTAGCTGTTGTAATGGAGAAAAAGTTCAACTAGCCACTGCAAAAGAACCTCCACTTTTATTAAAACAATTGCTTGGTTTAAATGGAGATCAAAGGAATGAACATTTCATGTCTAACATTAGACATTATAATTCAATGTTTGCTATGACATCATTTGGGGCAAAAATTGATCATTCTATAAATCAAGGTCAAGATCCCTTCATTTTCAAGATAGGAGGAGATATATTTCATAGAATGGGAACATTGTTTCCTGCAGAAGGAGAACAACCAAAATTTCTTCAATTGTATATCTATGATACAGAAAATGAAGTGGTTAATAGGATGAATAAGTTTCAACAATTTGAGACATTGAATCTTGATCCTCAAATTGTCCAAGCTTTAATTCAAATGTTTGATGAACATAATATCCTTGTGAAACTTGTAAGAACAGCAAGAGAAAAATATTTGGATGGTACAATTCCATATTATAGGTTGAGACTCTACCGTGAAAGAATTCTACCCCAATATGAATTACCAAGTGGAAATCATATTGGAGGTTTATTGATTGAAAATGGACCTCTTGAAGAAAGTGATAAGGATATTGTTGTGGAATATAGGGGAGGTACTCTTAAAAGAATATCAAAGTTGCATCCATCTTGCATGGCTATGGAATTTCCAATCATTTTTTGTTATGGCGAGGATGGATATCATGTTAATATGCCTCAATCTTATCCAGCTGAAAATTCTTTTAACTATAATAAGCAAATCAGCATGAGAATGTTTTATGCTTATCAGTTACATGATAAAGAAGGACCACCATCAATTTTGACCCAAACTGGTAGACTATTTCAGCAATACATAGTTAATGCCTATGTTTATATCGAACAAAGCAGACTTGACTATATAAGAGCTAATCAAAAAAATCTTAGAAGTGAATTTTATCAAGGTATTCATGATGCAATTCTTCGTGGTGATACTAATGGTTCAGATGCTGGTATACGTACCATTCTACCATCAAGTTTCATTGGTGGTCCTAGATATATGTACAAACATTATCAAGATGCATTAGCTATATGTAGAGTTCATGGAAATCCTCAATTCTTCATTACTTTCACATGCAATGTCAAGTGGCCAGAAATTACAAGATATTTGAATAAGTTTTCTGGAGCAAATTCTGAAAATAGGCCTGATATAGTAGATCGAGTTTTTCAAATGAAAGTTCTAGAGCTCATATCTTACTTGAAAACTAAAAAACCTCTTGGTGAAGTCGCAGCAGGTATTCTAATACCAATAATTTTTTTTAATTAAATTTTTAATCAAAATTTATACTAAATGTTTCTATTTTTTCTTCCTTCTTGTGTTTCCTCACTCTTATTCAGTACTTTACACAATTGAGTTTAAAAAACGAGGACTTCCACATTGCCATACGCTATTATGGGTCCATCCTTCAACCAAAACTAACATGCCAAATGAAGTAGACAATGTGATTTCAGCTGAAATTCCTGATAAAGATCTTGATCCTGAGGGATACATGGTGGTTTCTGAATTTATGATGCATGGCCCATGTTGTCTTGC
Organism: Aquilaria sinensis; assembly: GCA_005392925.1. Lineage (NCBI taxonomy): Eukaryota > Viridiplantae > Streptophyta > Magnoliopsida > Malvales > Thymelaeaceae > Aquilaria > Aquilaria sinensis. The sequence goes on along the minus strand of SMDT01002848.1, from coordinate 80,234 downwards.
AAATTCTTCATGCCCTTGCATGAAAAATAATTCATGTTCAAAGTCATTCCCGAAAAAATTCCAAGAAAAAACTTCAATTGACAAAAATGGATTTGTACAATATAAAAGAAGAAATATGAGCAATTTTGTTATAAAAAATCGAGTTCTTTTAGATAATTCTCATGTTGTACCCTATAATAGAGAACTTTGCTTGGTTTTTTATGCACTCATCAATGTTGAATTTTGTGGTTATAGTATGTTAATGAAATACTTATTTAAATATATTTCAAAAGGAGCAGCTAGGATACAAGCTCAACTCTTAGATGGACCTCAAAATAGTCATAATCTTCATAGTTCTCACCATGTAGAAATCAATGAGATTCAAAATTTTGTGGATTCTAGATATATTTGTCCTTATGAAGCTGCTTGGCGAATTTTTGAATTTGATATTCACATGAGAGAGCCTGCAGTTCAGGTCTTAGCTGTCCACTTACCATTAATGAATCGAGTAACATTTCGAGATAACCAATATCTTCAATCAATTATTGTTGATGAAATGAACAAAAAATCAACTTTAACTCAATGGATGGAAATAAATAAAGTAGATACTAGAGCTCATGAATTAACATACATAGACTTCCCACAAAAATATGTCTGGAATAACACTGGAAAATTTTGGTCATATAAACTCAGAGGTGGTTCAATAGGCAGATTAGCATATGTACATCCAAATTCACAAGAGTTATTTTACTTGAGATTACTTTTGAGCCATAAAAAAAGATGTACTTCTTTTCAAGATATAAGAACAATTACTGGTATTGTATATCCTTCATACCGACTTGCATGTGAAGCTTTAGGATTATTAGGTGATGATAGAGAATGGGAATTAGCATTTTTAGAAGCAGCCACTTGTGCAACATCTTCTCAACTTAGAATGTTGTTCATTCATATGCTTATTTATTGTGATTTATCAAATCCTAATACATTTTTTCAAAAACATTGGTACAAAATGAGTGATGATATAATCTATAATTTACAAAAATCATGCAATGCAAATTATGTCAATATTGAAAATTCCTTGCTGCAAAACCATGTGCTTTATGAACTTGAAATCCTTTTGAATCATCTATCAACTTCATTATCACATTTTAACCTGCCAATGCCATCTGATGAACTCATGGCTGAATTAAAGAATAAATTACTCATGGAAGAGAAAACATATGACAAACAAGCTCTCCATGAAGAACATGAAAGGTGTAAAGTCCTTTTAAATATTGAACAAAAAATTATATATGATGCTGTTATGAAAGCATATATGAATAAAACACAAGAACTTATTTTTGTTTATGGACATGGAGGAACAGGTAAGACATTTCTTTGGAAAACAACTATAAATGCAATTCGAGCAGCTGGTCAGGTTGTCCTTACTGTTGCATCATCTGGAATAGCATCTTTGTTATTACCATCAGGCCGTACAGCCCACTCTAGATTTAAAATCCCATTGGATTTATCAAATAAAAGTCTATGTCATATACAAAAGGGAACCCAATTGGCTAAATTACTAGAACAAACAGAGCTTATTGTTTGGGATGAAGCACCAATGAATGATAGATTATGTTTTGAAGCATTGGATAGGAGCCTACGGGATATAATGTTTAGACCTAATAATGTTTTTGGTGGCAAATCTATACTTTTGGGTGGTGATTTTTGCCAAACATTGCCTGTCAAACCAAAGGCAAATAAATATAAAATTATTTCTTCATGCATTGTTGCTTCACCACTCTGGTTTCATTTTAAAGTTTATAAATTAACACAGAACATGAGACTTCATCAGCCAAATTTAGATAATAACCAGGGATTACACATATTTGACTTCTCAATGTGGCTTCTATCTATTGGTGATGGAAATTTAGCTGGTTCTCAAGATGAAAATGATTTAGATTCTACATGGATAACAATACCAGAAAATTTTTTGATACCAGATGATGATAATGGTTTGAAAAATCTCATAAATTTTATCTATGATAGAAATACAATAAAAAATCCAACGCTAGAATTATTATGTGATAAGGTCATCGTATGCCCTAAAAATGAAACAGCAAATTGGCTGAATGAGCAAGTGCTTTGCTTACTTAAATCTAGATCCACCATTTATCTAAGTTGTGATAGTGTTTCTGCACTCAATGGAAATAATGAAGAAATACAAACATTATTCCCAGAAGAATCCCTGAATTCATTACACTTTACTGGTTTACCTCAACACAAATTAGAACTTAAAGTTGGAGCTCCAATTATGTTGATTAGAAATTTAAATCAAATTGTGGGACTCTGTAATGGACCAAGACTCATTGTCACTCAATTATTATCAAAATTCATTGAGGCAAAAATAATTACTGGAACACGAATTGGCGAAAAAGTTTACATCCCAAGAATAACACTTATCCACAAAAATGAAAAACTACCATTCATATTTAAGCGTAGACAATTTCCTGTCAAATTATGTTATGCCATGACTATTAATAAGAGTCAAGGGCAATCATTAAATCGAATTGGTACTTACTTGCCTGAGCCAATATTTTCACATGGACAATTATATGTTGCTATGTCAAGAGCAACTTCTATCGCTGGTTTGAAAATCATAATAAAGAAAGCAGAAGGTCATCCTGAAAATACAACAAGAAATATTGTTTACTCTGATTTTCTACATTCTATTGTTCCTTATCAGGTCAACTTTTGCTATATATTTATTATATTGATTATTAGTTTAAGTATTATTTTTTTTATATCTTCCTATAAAATTACTGCTAAAAAAATTTCACTTATGTATTAAAACAGAATGAACCCTAGATCTCTCTGTGATCTAAAGCCAGCTGATGAAGATGGTATGATTGAAGCTCGAATTTGCAGAAACTGGCTCTTTTTCTATCCATCAGATAAGAAACCAAAAAATTATAACTATTTGCTTGTAGACAAAGAGGTCAGTACTATATTACTTATTGTCATCAATCTACTTATTGTTCCCTTCATTTTTTTTTCCTCAAATCCTCCATTATAATAACTTTCTGGTTTATGTTTCTTTATCCCCTTAGATTCCATCTTTCCTTTTTGATTCGTTGTATCTTTTTTAATTGTTCGTTTACTTTATATGTGTGAAATCTTTGATTCTATTTAGATTTTATTGGTATTTTATGTTCCGTTTGATTGGAATTCAATATTTGTCTAGCATTTTGGTTTGTACCTTTTTTTTCCTTTAAAATATAAAAATTAAATTTTTTTTCTACTGGAATCATTTTTTCTGATCAGCAACTATTTTGGAACACTATATTTGTTTCATTTATCTTTCTTTCTTTGCTTGCTTTATTGCGGTTTGGTCTACTAAATAATAACTAGGAATTTGATCACCAAATATTTCTCTAATAATTTCAAAACAAAAAAAATTTGTGTTTTAAATGTAAGCACATTTTAATTCGATTTATTGCAACCTAAACCCGAAATTGTTGGGTTTAGATCTGATCGACCCAAATGCTTATTCAGGCTTATTTTGGCACTTTATACAAACACAAGTAATACTAATTCAGGTCAAGCTTGAATCAAACTGAGTAAGAATGGCCTGACTATATTTGTAGGTATACTTACTTCTATGTTTTATCTTATTTTCATAATATTCACAGACAGAGCACCATTAAAAACTCACAATATTACTGCAAGTTACAAACATAATCATTCACAATTTTTCAAGCATTATAAATATTTATGTGCCAAGAATCAGTACTAGCAACTGCATTCATCATATTTTTCAAACTTTGAATGACATATATAGCCATTTAATTAGCTTAGGCCCAAATCATTTAACTTTTACAAGCTTTTTAAGTCATTTTTTGGTGAGATATGTGTCTGATAGACGAACCCCAAAAATATATGCCATCAAAAGACTCACAAATTTACCAATAAACCAAGGAGATTTCATATGTACTCTCTTTAGTTAGTGTTATTGGTCTGAAAGCAATAACAATGTGCATTGGTTCTCTAAAATAACAAGGACACAAATGAGAGATTATAGTCTCACTCGGATCACTCTCTCAAACTCAAGTAGTTGCATTCCTTTTTGCCTTACCCAAGCCACTTATCTTATTTTCTCTCACATTTTCTCTTAGACTCAGCTGCCATCCTTGTCATCTCAGTCATGTGACTCATCTCACTCTTAGGTCTCCCATTCCCAAATGAATTGTAATTGGCCCTCAATTTGCCCTATCCTACCTCCTCTCGTAGTCTTACTCTTTTTTTCTTAGTCATATATGCTCCTAAGTAAATTTCTATATTGGCTTATACCCTTAACCATTTTTTGTCTAGTAGAAGCACTTGTAAGAACATGGGAAAATTAGTTAAACATATTTTGAGGATTTTTCTTGGTGATAGTTTGATGTTGTTTGTTGTATCATAAAAAATAGATATCCTCCAATAACACCCAGTCTAGGTTTTCCTAAAACAAATCCATCCACATTAAATTTCAAATTCCCTTATTGAGAAGGGGACCAAGACATAGAAAACTTTTGTCCTATCCTGAGCTTCTACTAACACCAATTCAATACAACTCATAAAATCATAAACTGATCATAAACACGTTGGCCATACAGCCTTGCACCAAAAACCCGTTCTCAACTTCAGGGGGGTTTCATGGGAAGGATTTGAAGTAAAATACTGTACCATATCATGTATAAACAACGTATTAGAAAAATACTGTACCAAGTAGTTAAAAAGTGTTTGTTATATAAATAATAAATAGTGTTTCAAGTAAGTGAAATAATAAAATAAAAAATAACCATTTTTTGTTGAATGGCTTCAACAACCACACTCTCTCACAATCTAATCCCTATAAAATCATTTACCAGTTTCCAATTAAAAAACCTACCTAATAAATTTCTCTCAAAAAGTTAAGAACGTGGCTGAAACAAAAATAGAGAAATCATAATTTAGAAATCTAAACACCTAGCATTTGGTTTTGCACTCACAATTTTTTATGGAATTCAAGATTCTCTTAAAAATTATAAATAATTTATAACTATCTTACACATAATAGAAACTTACTGATTCTTAAAACAAAATTTGAAATATTAAATCAAAGAACCCACATCAAATATGATATTTGAAAAATTTTATGCTTCATATAAAAGAAACAAATATTTATCTTTTTCTTCAATAGCTTAGGTAACCCACCCTAAAGACAACTTTATACAGAAGAGAAGCCAGTTCATAGATTTACCTGGTACGGATATAGGATATTTAAACATAACTACATCAAAAGAATAACAGTTTTCTTTTACATCTTTGTGCTTTTCAAGTTTACTTCCCAATTTGATAACTATAGATTTTACAAAACCTCATATGAAAAGGGTATCGGAGGTAAGCTCAACATACAAACACACATTCGTTCCCTTGAGATATTAATCTCAAACAAAAGGTCTACATGAAAAAATATTAACTAAATAAAACTCATTACAAAAGAAAAATACCTCATCACAAACTCACAATAATCAAGTTATTGCTCTTCTTCTTGTTGTGTATACACATATATACAAACATTTCTTCTCTCATTGACCTTATAAGTTTCTCATTCTTCTGTGTTGACTTAGGGAAATGCTATCCAAGCATCTATATCATTCACCAATAGAGAACACTTTGATAATGTTGCCAAAGTTGGGAAAACATATATAATCACAAACTTTATTTGCATCCAAGCATGGAAAACCAACAAAATTGTGCCCCACAATACTATGCTTGAATTTGGTTTGATCACAAGATTTGAAGAAATAGATGGAGCAAAGTTCCCAATTAACAAATTCGACTTCATACAATATGAAGATCTTGTTCCAAGCATAAAAAATGATGTTCTCCTCACAGGTTTTTCCTTCACACTCAAATCTTCTCATTAATATTAAATTAATAATATGTATTATAATTTTTTTTTACCTTATGTGTAGATTACTTGGGCATGCTATCAGAAGTTTCAGATATCAAAATTTCACAAGATGAAAAAGGAATGAAAAAACGAAGGGAACTACAGATAACAAATCTCAGGTCTTATAACTTAATTTTGTCTCTATCTTATAAATGATTATTTATTCGTGCTTTTTTATAATATTACAGCAACCAGAAAATTCAACTAACACTTTGGGCTGAGTTTGCTGATTCATTTGAAAAGGAACATTTTAGCAATATGACACCTCCAGTTATAATAGCAATTACTTCTACAAGAGTTGGTCTCCACAGAGGTAATACCAATCAATACATAAGATATTTAACACTTTTCTTACATTTAATGCATTTTGAAATCCAGTTTTTATTTATATAGGTGATGTCCAACTAATAGGAACTTCAGCAACACGCTGGTACCTGAATCCAGACATACAAGAAGCACGCGATTTCATTGCAAGGTATTATATTGATCAAATTAAATGAATTTTATTAACTGTTAACTTCCGGTACACATCTACACTATTGACCAAAATTTCTTATGAATTTACTTCAGATTGGCTACTACAACTGTGACTCCTATACAAGAAAAGTCTTCTTGCATATGCACAGTTGCTGAAATACTACACCAAAATCCAGATGGTCTGAGGGTATAAAAATCCAATCATATCTTCTATCTATTATATTTAGATATCCTCCATTCTTAACATTAATCATTCACTTTGTACATGAAGGCACAAAAATTTATATGCAATGCTTTGATCAAAACTATTGATGCATCAAAAGGTTGGTTTTACAAAGCATGTATCACCTGTCAGCAACAGCTAATGCCAGTAGGACACAGATTCATCTGCAAAAACCATGGAGAGCCTAACCCTGAACCCAGGCCCTTGTAAGTACTTAAAAACTCATCTTTTCCATCTTCAGTCAATATATATAATAATTGCTATTCCATTCTTACTGTAAATTCAGATATAAATTCAAAGCTACAATTGCTCATCCACAGCTATAGCAGAAGTCATATTCTTCAACAATGCTGCACAACAACTACTAAATATCAGCTGTGTTGATATGATGAAAAAATATGGTTTCATTGATCCGGACACATTGCTAGACCCACTAAAGCTGCTTTTACAAGAAGAAAAAAAATTACAGCTTTCCTATGGGGAATTATACAGAGGACAACATCCAGATATTATAGTTTCTGGCATTATATTAGACTCCTCATCTGAACTTCCACAGGAAGAATCAAGTGGCAAACAAACTGAATCACCAACCGGTATCACACTGATGAAACCATTAACTCCAACTCCACACCAACTGATTCCCCAAAGAAGCATCACTGAACAATCCGAAAAGAGCACAATTGAAGGAATAACACAAGTTCAAAGAAGACTTTTCAGCTCAACAGGTAATTTTAAAAAACCTAATATATATATTTGTTCTTCATTTGATTTTATCTATTAGTATTCACATATATATATCACAACTTTACTACTAATCTCCCTAACAAATATACCAGATGAACATGAACCTACCACTCCATCAGTAATAAAGAAAAGCAAGAAGGATGATCCATCAGCATAATCTTTTGAAATCACTACTTCGAATTATGTAAGTGAACACTAAAGTAGAATTATAACATTCCACTTCTTTTACATCCAATCTTTATTGTCTCATATATCTAAATTCAGGTACAATGGCTTTGCTACAAATCAATCTACCTCCTGTTGAAGAACGTTTCCAATCAGATCTATTTTGTATCTGTGCATAGACTAACCAGATCTATCTTGTATCTATATGAGCTACCTAATCGCCAAAGGAGATGAATCCTTTTGAAATACTTCCCCTAATAGCATATGCCATATATACAAGATAGTATTGTAATAATAGAAATGCTATTATAACTTGTTACCATACTGTGCAAGCCCTTCTCGTTGTGTCCATCATCTCCTTGTTTTGAACAATGAACAAACCATGAAGTTATTCCTGTTGTTGCTTCCTATTGTACATATCTCTCAAACAGCTTTGACTGTTGTCTTTGTCCTTCCTTTATAAATTGAGGCAGGCCTTTATTACAAAAGTTGTTGACTAATAGACACCTTGCTTTGTCCATCCAACTTTTTTTTGCTGCTTAGAACTCAACAACTTCTTACTTATCGTAGAGTTCTGTGGCTGGCTACTTTTATGCAGAAACAATAGTTGAGATGTTATCATATTTGTGTTGTGCATTTTGACATTTTAAGTAGCTTTTTTGCCATTTTTTGTGCGTTTGTGCATGAAACATTACCATTTTTTTTGTTTGTGTTAAAATTTGTGAATTTTCTTTCTCTTCATGTGGGCATATGGTCGCATATGTTAACCTTGAATCAGTGAGTCTGGACAGCGATTATAGTTTGGCTTCACCACTATACAAGAAAGACCCGCCGCGGAGTGCGGGCTTCGAGCCTAGTAATATATCAAATTTTGTAATATCTAAATTTTGTATTACAAAATTTGATCTATTATTTTCATTAAATTATATATTTATGTATTATTTATAAATAATTACATAACCAAGCTCAATTTTAAAGAATTCAAAAGAAATAAATATTATAAGGCAAAGATAAATGATATTTGCCGTATTACATGTTTATGAATTTTTTAACTCACAAAACCTAAAGAAATGAAATTAAAGTAAAAACATATTTTTTTAAATATTATTAAAAATATTTTTTGGACTTCTATAGATATATGATATAAATATACAATTCAAATACAATCACTATATGTTAAAAAAAGGACATTTTAACACAAATTGAATTGCTTTCAAAATTCATATCTTTTAACAGCAAGAAATTCATGTATTCATAGCTTCCAAAATTCGTCATACAAAATTATTTTCAAGCATACGCGAGATTATACCATCATTTTTTTTAATAAACAATACGATCATTTTGATCCACTCATAGTCCATTATAATGGCCATAGGTAACATATAAATTCCCGTCCATATATCCCTATTAACTAATTTAACTAAATAATAAATGTCTAATTCTTTGGATAGGAATTCGAAAATAATCCTATTTCTCTACCGCCGTAGGCAATCCTTCGTAGATAAATTTTGTGTGTGCCAGGTGCAATTATTCATCCGTACACGTGCTTTTATATCAGTTTTCTCCAATTAAGAGGGAAATGTTAGAATTAGTCTTATAACTTTTACAATTTTTTTCATTAAGTTCTATATATTCATGATTTTCTGTTTAAGTTCTATATCTTTAAAAATTTAATCTCTGGCCATCCTATAGTTGGAGAACTTGATGTGAAATCCTACATGACATATAATGACAGCATCACTTGCTCAGTTGGTAAAAGTGAGGTTGTTTTTTTACCTGCTTGGCACATGTAGATGGATTTAATTGTAAAAAATGAAACTTTTACAATTTTTTTCATTAAGTTCTATATATTCATGATTTTTTGTTTAAGTTCTATATCTTTAAAAATGTAATCTCTGACCATCCTATAGTTGGAGAACTTGATGTGAAATCCTACATGACATATAATGACAGCATCACTTGCCCAGTTGGTAAAAGTGAGGTTGTTTTTTTACTTGCTTGGCACATGTAGATGGATTTAATTGTAAAAAATGAAAGTTTCATGAAAAGGTTTCATGAACTTATGAGTAATTGCAGCTTAGTTAGAAACAAAAATCAAGTTTTATCTACTCCTACCTCCACAAGCATGAAGAACATGAATGGTTTTGGTAAATGCTTCTAACTCCTTTTCCTTATTTTCTTTGCCAGCCCTAACACTCTTCCTCACAGCATCCCTTTAAAATCCAACCCTAACTCACTATACCTTCAAACAAAATGTTTTATTTATATCTATCTCATTATATGACCAGAAGCTATAGAATAACAATGAGCAAAATAACGAAATAAGGGCAAAGAATATATCTTATTACTAAGCAAGTGTAGGCCTACAAGAAACAATAGAAGTAGCAGATTTATATAGAAAAGACTCAAATTAACTCTTCTACTTCTTAGCCACAAACTACAATATACGTAGGATTTAAACTTATCACAAATCAACTACTTGATTCTACGAAATCAAAACAACCATAATAGTGGACATCAGAAAAATCAGAATTAACTTCAACATTCCACCTTAATCCTAATTTGCAGCAGCTATTCCCAGTAGATGCTTCAGCTTGACAAAGGCGTTACTCTTTAGAGGATTGGTTAAAATATCAGCCATTTGGTCTTTCAACTTGTAATTCAACAACCTAATCTTTCTGTTGCTAACTTGATCTCTGAGGAAGTGACAGTGTGTGTCAATGTGCTTGCTCCTTCCATGTACAACTAGGTTTTTTACCAAACCAATTGCAGATTTGTTGTCCATGAAAATTTTCATAGGGCCTTTGATTGAAAAATGAATTTGACTTTGTAAGTGTTGTAACCAAATTGCTTGACACGCATTAGTGGTAGCAGCTACATATATTGCTTCATATGTTGAAAGTGCAACAATAGGCTGTTCCTTTGATGACCATGAAAAAGCAGCAAAGCCGAGCTTGAAAACATAATCTAAAGTGCTCCTACAGTCATCCAAGTCACCACCCTAGTCACTATATGAGTAGCCAACAAGAGTCAAATGGTCAGATGAAGGCTAAAATAAACCATGATCATGAGTACCCTTTATATATTGTATGATTCTCTTTGCATCTTGCATGTGGGATTGTAGCATTGATTTCATAAACCTACTTATTAAGCTCATTGCATGGCAAATTTTTGGTCTAGTAAATGTGAGATAACTTAAACCTCCAACAATTTGCTTAAAATATATAGAATCAACATGAGCATCATCACTTTTTTTGAGAACTTAATCCCAACTTCTTCCAACTTCTTCTAACTTTTATTGGTGTTTTCACAAGATTGCAATTATGCATCTAAAATTTCTTCAAGAGTACAGTAGCATACTTCTTCTGGTAGATAAATATCCCATCTTCCTTTTGAAATACGTCAATTCCAAGGAAATATGACATTAGCCCCCAAATTTGTCATCTTAAATTCATCCATCATAGACCTTTTAAATTCATCAATCATGTTGAAATTATTTCTAGTGAATATGAGATCATCCATATAAAAGCATGACAAAACTATGTCACCAAAATCATTAACCTTGACATATAAAGCAAGCTTGAAAGGGCACTTCTAAAATACAATTGCATGGAAAAAAGAATCGATGTGCTTGTTCCATGCTCTTTGTGCTTGTTTTAGGCTGTACAAGGCTTTTTCAATTTGTACACTTTATTTTCATTTTTCATTTTCATAAAGCCTGGTGGTTGCTTGACAAAAACCTCATATTCAAATGGCCCATTTAAAATGCGTACTTTACATCCATTTGATGTATTTCCCAACAATTATGTGCATCCAAAGCAATTATGAGTCTAATGGTTTTAATCTTAGCAACAGAAGAGAATACTTCTTGGAAATCATAACCAAGTTGTTGTTTGAATCCCTTGGCCACTAGCCTTGCTTTTTACATTTTTATCTAATCATTTGATTTCATTTTTGTCTCAAAGATCCATTTCACATCAATGATACTCTGTCCCTTTAGAACCTCAATAAGCTCCCATGTGTCATTCTTCTTAATTGCCTCTAACTCTTCATTCATGGCATTCACTCATTTGGGATCTTGATTGGCATCTTCAAAGATCACTAGTTCACAATATACAAACATGCAAAATTGCACTATATTTCCATCATCATCTAAGGCATTATCAGGTATTACCTCAAAATCTCGCAAGGTTGCATGTTGCCTATGATATTTCCTTGGCCTTTCATCACCTACAATAGGCTGAGGTGTAGTAGAAAGTGATAGAACTTCTGGATTTTTAGCTTCAGGTGCATTTTCTTCCATGATAGATATAGGATGCTTCAACAATCATGTTGTGTGCCATCATCCTATTTCTAAGTGTCATTTTCAGGAAAAACCACATATATACTTATATTCACTTTCTTTATTGTGAAATTAAACAACTTGCAGCCATCATCTTTGTAGCCAATAAAAATAGCTTTCTCGCCTCGATCATCTAGTTTTATTCTCACTTCAATTGGAACATGTACATAATCAATCGAACCAAACAACTTGAGATACTTTGCATTAGGCTTGAAGCCACTCTATGTTTTTACAAAGGTGACATTCTTAGATTGTGTAGGAGATCTGTTTAGCAAATAGACATCATATGAGATAGCTTCAGCCTAGAATGAAGTTGGCATACTTAGATTTTATTCCCTATTTTTCACAACCCTCAATAAATTCATTAGAAGTGTATTCACCCCCTCCCCACTGTCAGTTCATAAAACTTTAGACTTCCTTCTAAAAAAATATACCTAAGTTTTTCTTGTGAAATCATCAATAGAAGTGAAAAAGTATTGATTGTTACCATTGGACTTGATGTTTATTTGACCACATATGTTAGAATGGACAAGCTCAAATGGCTGCTTGGCATGCTGATTTTTTCCTATTACAAAAGGAAATCTATGTTGTTGTCTAAGAGTACAAGCCTTACATAATTGCTCAGGATGATGGATTTCAGGTAAGTCTTTTACCATATTCCCTTAAGCCAACAACTTCAAACTGTGAAAATTTAAATGTATAAAATGAAGATGCTAAAACCAAAATTCATCTTGAATAATAACATTAAGGTAAGGAAAACACCGGTGGCAATATCAATTTGAAATATATGGTTCTTTGTCACAAGAGCTTTAAGAACAAGTGTACCTTTCTTATCAACAAAGGAGAGTTGGTTATCACATAGGTTCATGACATACCCCATTTTCCAAGCAATTGGCCCACACTAAGTAAGTTGCTTTTTTTTTAATCTCTAGTACATAGAACATGATTGAAATAAATTAATGGTCTACATTTTTTTGTCTTGATCAGAATTTGTCATTTTCCCATCACTAGTATAGTGCTATCATCGGAAAATTTAACTTTAGTGCAAACTGTTTCATCAAAATATAGGGGTGAACATTATTCAGATAAAACCAAAAAACCTGAAAAAATTGATTAAATTTGGACAAAATGGATTAATTTTTCAGTTATTCAATTTGGTTTGACCAAAAACTAAAATATGTTTTTAGTTATCAGTTCAGTTATTAGACAATAGAGCAGGAACCAAAATACCCGAAATACCCAAACTGTCATTTTGTAAATCATAGGGGGTAAAGTGTAACTTGAATGAAACTATATGGAATAAGTGTAATTTGCTCAATTTTTTGACCTAGCTGTATAAACCTTCTCTTACCTCACTTCTCTGTAGTCCTCACTTTTTTAACCTTAGATTTGTCTCACCTCCCCAATTGGTTTTTTCATCTGCTTCAAATCACCACTATGGACATCATTTTCTTTAAATCGTATTGTTAACTCTAGCAGCCAACCTCCAAAATTTCCCCATGAACTAGAAGTTCTTTTATTCTCACATTTTTGACAATCCATACCTAGTGTGGACTGCCTTCAACCTCATCCATTTGGTTCAGCCACTATCGAGGGTACCATTGACGAAAATAAAACAAACTTATGGTTATCGGTGACAAATCAAAAAGAAAATTTGTGATTCTTTTTCTTTTATCGCTTGTTTTTTTTTTGTTATTGTGATTTGAGAAGATCTATGGTTATTAGAAACAAATAAAAAAAGAAATTATTGATTCTTCTTCTTCTATTGCTTTTTGTGTGTTTGGTTATTTTAATTTGAGAAGAAAAGTATAGATTGGTTCATGAAGAATTAAGTGATAGAGGTTGCAGAAGTCAAGCAAATTATATGTATTTTAAAACTAAATTATAGAACCGAACCAACCGAAGTGTATTTCAGTTAGTTTGGTTTCGGTTCTTGTGTTTAAGTCCGGGTGGTTCGGTTGATGAATTTCATAACCGAAAATTTATTGGTTTTAAACAATTTGGTTGGTCATTGACCAAACCGACTAAATGATCAACCATATCAAGATCTATGAAAAGCTCTCTTTTGCCATATATGTGATTAGTACACCTAGTGTCAAGAAACTAGGTATTGAAATCTAGTGCTTCATTGGTTGCAGTAACCATGAGAAGAGTAAGATCATCATCTTCACATTCTTTTGTGAATTGAGCTTCTTGACTAATGCACTCATTTGAATAACGGCCAAGTTTATGACATGAATATTGCTTAACATTGGATTTGGCATACCTTTTTCTACTATGTCCATGACCTCAGCCTCTATCTGCTTAGTGGCTGAAACCTAACATTTTTAAATCATTGTCCTCACTATTATTTTTGGAATTGTTTGAAGCACCAAGGCCTTTACTACTTTGATGATTTGTACTACATTTTCATCTTCTATTGTGAGAGTTCCTAGGTTTTTGGCCCTTTCAATTGCTTTTTCCTCTTTTGATAGAGACTTGGCTTTGAAAAGCTTGCTTAATAGGTTTCTAGATTTGCTTCTCATGTTGATCATGACTCATGGGCTTGCAGCGTGCCATATAATTCATTGATCATCATTTTTGACAAATTATGAGCTTATTCTATTTCCACCAAATGCTCAAATCGGGTGTGAAAGTCCTCAGTATTTTCTCTATTTTGAATACGTCTTTAAGGTCTTCTCCATACATCTTCATTCAATTTGTTGGACCCAGAAGTTGACTAATGTAATCATTGACAGCTTCAGTTGCTTCCATTTGTAGAAGCTTGTATTGACGCCTTAGAGTTTGGATTCTTACCTTTTTAACTCTCTTTGCTCATTTGAATGACTTAGCCAAGGTGTCCTAGGCTTTGCTTTGAATTAGTAGCTCCTTTAATCTTCTAAAAAATTTCATCATTCACGCCTTAGAGAATGTAATACGGTGCCTTCCTATCATTCTTCTTACTCTCACGGTGGTTTTTTCTTTGTTCTTCATTTACATCCTCCGAAATACCAAGAAATCCATTCTCCATGACACCTAGCAACTCATGGTAGTCTAACAGAATCCGCATCTGGACATTCCACCAATTGTAATTCTTTTCGTCCAATATGGGAATCGAGGGCTGGATAGACTTATTCTTGGCTTTGATACCGCTTTTATATGACCAGAAACTAGAAAATAATAGTGAGCAAAATAGCGAAAATAGGGGCAAAAAAAATCTTATTACTGAGCAAGTATAGACGTACAAGAAACAATAGCAGTAACAGGTTTATATAGAAAATACTTAAACTAACTCTTCTACATCTTAGCCACAAACTACAGAACACTGCTCATACTTAGGATGGTAAACTTATCACAAATCAACTACCTGATTTTATGAAATCAAAACAACCTAAATAGTAAAAATAAAAAAAAAATCAGGAAAATCATAATTAACTTCAACATATCTCTCTTAGACCAAATGTCAAATGCCTTATAAGTAAGCGAATTAGTAGTCACTGGAGAAAAAGAGAGAGAGAGAGAGAGAGAGAGAAAGAGAGAAAGATATAGCCTCCTAAAACCATAAACCCTTTTGAATGGACTAGTAAGCATAACTTGCCATGGATTAATTCTCAATATCTTTATAGTCGCACAGGCCTATCCATGCTGAACCAAAAATTCATCAATGTTTGCCAACCCACATCATCTTTATTTGCCAACATCGACATTGAGGATCATGGTAGGATGGTGTTTGGGATGTCGGGTAACAGTAACTGTCACAGGCCTTTAGCCTTAATCCCATTTATATCATATAGGACCCTAGGAACCTTATAGTAATTTAGTGCTAGACCTACGTAAATTTGTCCCATAGTGGGTCTGTTAATTAATTAAATCATTAGTAAAATATTGTTTGATATTATGCCTCATTATGGCTGTAGGTCAAAGACTATAAAAATAATATACACACAGTGTAACTGGCTAGCATTTCAAAGATATGCATTTGTATAAAACAATATTGTTATGCATGGTGAATTCATACAAGCTACTAAGGAACATAACCAGAGGCTTAAGTTATATATATATATATATATATACATCATACCCAAAAGTGTTGCACATATGCCAAACACTGAGAATCTTGTGATCAAATCCCATCTAAATTACACTATAAAAAAGGATTATTGCAATGTTTAGGTATCCCCTACTCATTACTTTTGTACAATAAAGGACAGTAAGTTAGTATTTTGAGTAATTAGAAATTTAAAAGAAAGAAACATAACAACAATGCACCATAGGAATTAACTTATGCACACTTGGTACCAAAATACTAACAATATTTCTTTCTATTGGTTTTTAGCCACAGATATACTAGTAAATGCACACAAAATATGTAAGGGATGTGAGAACCAAATGTTCCCAGTAATGATAATAAGCTTGTAAGAAAAACATCCATATAGAACCATATATATTATCTATAAAGATATTAATATATGCCTCAAGTACTTGAGCTCAAATTATAGTGCTAGGACTTCATATTATTAGCCAATAATTATGAGAATAGCTAATTCCCATAATTCCTTTACCCATTAGTCCTACAATATGCAAATACTAATTTTAAAGCATCTTAATATTTACCGATAGGCCTAATTACCTATTTGACCATTGTACTTTGGTGACTCAGCTATTCGCTCTTCTAAACTTTTGGGGGGTCATAATCGAGCCATGAACTTTAATGACTTGGACACTTTGCTCCATTTATTGAAGTTTCTAAATTTTTATCTTTTGGATCCAAATGTTTGGACTCCTCTTTTTTAGTACTCCCTCTGTCTTGTTTTCCAATTTTACCCCTCTCAATCGTCTTACCTTGCCAGCCTCATCTATCGGTCATCACCCATCCATTCGTCACTCCTCACCTCCGTTCATTCCTCAATTTGTATCATCCTAGTCTTGTCCATCATTCTTTACCTTCGTATGTTCCTTGATTAACTGGCCTTGCCCTCCTCAATTATTCGGCCTCAATTTTCTAACTTGCTTCATCCTCAATTGCGTCGGAATCAAGGCCATTGACAGTGTCAGAATCATGTTGGAATCGAGACTGCTACAATTGTGTGAAATCATGCTAGAACCGAGACCGTCAGAATCATATTAGATTTCATTGAAATCGTGTGGAATCACATCGAAATTGAGACTAAAACTGAGACCATTGGAATCGTGCTGGAATCTCGTCAAAATCTCGTCGGTTTCTAGTTTCAGCCGGTGTAATTACAATTTAAATCTGAAAGTTATTGGGTTGCACAATTAGAGGCATGAAATTTTAAATTGTGCAATTAAATGCACTTATGTTACATAACTGATGAAAAACATTTGATTTACTGAGTTAATGAAGCAAAATGTCCCTGTCATTAAAGTTCATGGCTCAATTATGACCCCCCAAAAGTCCAGGGGATCAAATGACCGAATCACCATAGTACAAAGGTAAAATACGTAATTAGACCTTACCAATATCCCTTATTTTATGCACAGTAGCTAACTATTTGCTTATTTAGTGCATGTGTTAGTACTAGCATTGTAAGGTTTCGTGAGTGGTTAAGAACATCTCCCCTTCTTAGGTCTACGGAGGTTTTAGCCCATCATGGTGACCTCGGGTGTCTTAGGTTCCTAACCCATCATATGCACCATAACTAGGCCCTTCAAGGTCCTAGTTGCCTGCACATACAAGCTCACCCTTATGCACATAAGCACTTCATATGAGCTTCATAGTTTGGTGTTCTACCAAACTCAACTATATAAACTTTTTAAATAGTTGGCAATACTTAAATCATATGATTGTTAAATTTATCAATAATTTAGCCACTTAATATACAAATATCATAGCCAAATTTATTTAACACAATAGCATATAAATTAAATAACCCTTACCTTAGATAACTTAGTTTGCAAGCTCAATGTACTTATCCTTTTATCTTGATTTCAAGCCAAACTTAGGACTCCTTGGTAGCTTACGCTCAAGACCTATATTGATTATTTAACACATAAATAACCCAAATCTAGGTTGATAATTAACAAACCCCACATGGTTTAAGCAGCTAAATTAACTTTTACATAGGTCTCCATATATCTGGTTTCTTAATGTTTCTTTGACCCAATCTTTTCCTTTTTCTCATTTGTTAAACTTCCACAACTAGAAAATAAATTAAGAGCAACAATTTTACTCATTCCTAACCCTCCCAGTAAAACAAAATGAAAAGAAACCACAAGCCAATTCATTTTTTTTTCAAGCTTCTCATACTTGGTTAAACTAATAAGCATACAATGAGCTAATTTTAAACCATTATACCAACAACTATAGGTCTGAATTAAATAGGAAATTCAGAGGTAATTGAACATAGCTTACCTTGAAAGATTGAGCTCATATTCTAGCTCATCTTGCTTAAACACATAATTTTAACCCAAAATGCTTGCTAATTTGTGTTTAATTTAGGTGGAATAAGCCAGGATTTAGTTTGGTTGGAGCTTCAGGGGTTTGTTCATGGTGGGAAGAGAGGTTTCAAGTGACTAAATGAAGGAGAAGGTGGCCGGGTGGAGTTAGTCACCACTCTATCGCCTCACCTATATTTGACACCCAGTTAATGCCTTATGTGTCTAGTTTGTAAACTTGTGAACCATTATGCAACACGTTGGAAATTGTAGGACCAGCTTTAGCAGTTAGAAGAGCCTGGTTCACAGAATTAATTACACGGCCAGTCACATCCTTTTAGTTATATTCAATTTGGTCCCAATGTCTCTAAATGTTACACTTAAACCACTTATGAACAATCTAGTCATTACACATTACACAATTTCACGAAGATAGCGCCGAAATCATGAGCTTCTGTGATATTCTATATATTGTGTTTTTTCATTCTCTATCCAACCGTGAAATAAAAATGGGTCACTATATAAAATGACCAAAATGTCCTTCTTAGCCCAACTTGTTTTAAATGATTGATTTCATCTCTTTTAAACTATTGGATCATCTAATACCGAGACTTAGTTTATAAATAAATTATCCAAAATATTAATTTATTAAACTAACTAATTACCTGGTAATCTGAGCTTCTTGTAATTATCCTACCAGTTAGGCCTATGGCTTCGAAGGATATCACAGTGACCTCATTTTTGGGTTAGATATGTGTTACTCATTTTAGTTAAGCTCTTGGCTTATGTTAGGTATAAGATTTTGAGACTTTGTTTTCAACTTACCTTTTAGGAGAAATAGGTGGGATAACTAGATTCTGGAAACAAAGTGAAGCTTTATGGATAATTAAGCATGATAAAAAATCCTTTGATGACATGAAGGATTAATAAAGTTAGACGTTTTATTTTTTTGGGTTTTTTTGTTCATGTGTGTTGCTTGCTGGATTTGATGCTCTAGATTTGGAGCAGAATCTTCAAACTTATACGTTTCTTATCTTGCTGTGAGAGATAGATAAAACTTTTCTTGAGCAACAGTCCACTTTTATGTTTCAATATATGCATAAGTTTGTGACTATGTGAACGAGCATTTATTATTAATCTAGAGCCAAGATAAGAAATGTATAATTTGGAATAGAATCTTTAGAATCAATGATGACAATTTCGATAAGAGGCTTAAGCACCTTTCAAAAGTAGAAGCTAATTTTCTTGCCCGAAGCAAATGAAGGTCCTGAACTGGGAGGAAAATCACTCGACATCCTTGCATGCTCGCGAAGAAAGGAGAAGATAAAACATGTTTTTTTTTCTCTCTAACTAGATCTCAAGTACCTATAATTTTATGTTTATGAAACATTTTCATGAAATTTTTATTTTTATTTTTACACTCAAGCCTACATACATAAGTTGATTGGGCAAGAGAACGGGCCTAATTTGTCAATTGGGCAAGAGACAATGTCATTATGAGCCACACAGGACTTCCTATTAGGGCCACCTATTCTAGGACTAACGTTGATAATGTTTTTTAAAATATGAGACTTAAACAGAATATCATGAACATATAGGACTTAATGAAAAAAGTTATGAAAGTTAAAAGACTCATTTTGACCATAATCCTAATTAAGATACATCCTTAAGTCTAGTGAAATAGCAAAAGCTATTGGCAAGGTGGTGGTGAGTGCCACGGGTTTTGATTACGACCGGTCCTCCACCACCAATCCGCAGGATTTCTTTCTGTTCTTCTTTTCTCCTTGTTTCTTTTGTACTTTCCTCCTTACCTTGCTTTAGTTCCATTTCCTTTTCTTATCTCATTTCTTGTTTCGTACTTTTTTGCTTTCTTTTTCTTTTTTAACTTTAGTTTCATTTCTTTTGCTTTTAATTTTCTTTTTTTTTTTAAAAAAGCAAAATATCTAATTGAGCCAAAAAGGAACAGTTAATAATAAATAACATATTGACACTGAAAAATAATATGAGTTAAAGAGTATAAAAACTGATAGTGTAAGAACAAATAAAATATATTGGATATGTTCTTTTATAGATGAAAGTATGTTGGATAAATAGAAAGTAATAAGCAGTTTAGAACAAAAGAACATATATTGTTCAACAATAAAACAATGTAAAAAATAACACAAAGCAAATATCAATGAGAACATATAAAAACTTAAAAAGTTAAATAATAATACATAAAACATAACACAGAATATTTACAAAAAACATATCCAAAATATATACAATATGATAAAAGAATACATACATGCACCAGATGTAAACACAACTTGCTCATACTTTGTTGCCATAATTTTGGTCTTACTTGAAATATGTTGCCAGGTGGTCCAGGTCTGCAGTAGAATAGTCACACTCAAAGATGCGTATTCGTATTACTATTACCAAACAACAACAAAGATTCTACTTATTTTAATAATTTTGTGACACGTTGCACGCTTTACATTGATTTCTTTGAAATGTTTTTGTCGCTCTGGCTGAATTATCATCATTCAATCGTAGTAGCACAGATTTTCCTGCACTTTATATGAAGGCCTGGTCCAGTTGTAGAAAATTGTCTATAGATACTATTCTTTTTGAATTTTCTTTTAGGAAATGGCAAATGGCACCATTTGCATATCTACTTTATGTTGTAGAATTTAGGAATATTATTTTTTCATACGTGGGGAATTCCCTTTATCAAATAAAAATTATAGTCTCGCACAACCAGCTCAACCGGTGAAAAAGCTCAACCAGTGAAAGTGCAAAGGGCATGGGCTCCTACAACTCCTTGATCTAGGGTTTGAGCCTTCCCTCCCACTTTCCCCTCCTAATACCCTTAAAAATGTAAATTAAACATTCTGAGCACAAAAAATATACATACATATATATATATATATATATATATATATACTCAGAAAACTTACAATGAGCCCATCTGGTGTAACTTAATTTTCACTTTGTCTTTTTATATTTGAAAACTTATAATTTACTCCTTACTTTTTTTACATTGTTTAATAACAACTTCTAAGACTATGGTTTAAAACATAAGATAACTATCTTCTAATAATTTTAATATCTCTAATACTTTTTCAATTTTAATAAACATTTTAAATTATCATTTTTTTCATTTTTATAAATATATTTTTCACTTTATAAATGTAAATTAGTATTTTTTAAGTGTCAATTAACTTTGAAACAATATCAAAAAATTTGAATTTACTATAATATAGCTATTAGACAGTTTAAATTAAAACTTTAAAAATTGTTACAGGACAATGTAAATGAAGTTGTGGGTAATGTGCAGGCTTTTGAAAAGAATGAGGATAAAGTGTAGAGCGGGCCAAACTATAAAAGGTTTGTGTAACTTCTCTATGTTGTATAATCTTTCTATTTTAGATCATTGTTTCTGCTCTTACTCTCAACTGTTGTTCTCGCTCATAATTTTTACAACATTTTTACTTACTCAATTTTGAAAAAGGTAACATTTTCTCTCTTTCACTCCCTTACTCTTTGAAACGCGTTATGTAACTTATTAACTTCCCTTATATAGTTTCATTTTTTCCTTTCTTTTTTAGAAAATTATATAATCAGGACAAATATTGTTCGAATATAATTTTATATAATAAGGACAAATATTGTTCAAAGATAATTATGTAAAAAAAAATTATATGTAATCATGTCACGTGCAAAAGTGAATTGATCCAAACCTGATGGAAGGAATTACATTGTCCGGTTATCCCTAAGGAGGATTGTCTTGTTACCTAGCACCAACAGAAAATAAGCCGTCTGCAGTGATGCAACTTTTCCTATGTTTTCACTCTGACCCAGCTCAACTCCCAGATGCATGAGCACTATACCGACTAGGAAGAGCGGCAGGCAAGGGCCAAATTTGATAAATATTTTTGGGTCATTTATAAATAATATAAATAAAATAAAACATTTCTTTCATTATTTTTATTTCAATGTTTTTTTATTATACTGTGGTCATTTATTACTTTTATTAACACACAATAACTTCAGCAAAATATTGGTAAGATTTACTCTATCTGTCCCACTTTCTTTGCTCAATTTAAATTTTTTGACCAATTGGACTTAAATTTATTCATATTATTGTTTGTTAGAAAAAATTAAAAAAAAAATATTTAGAAACTATAGGTCTTGATTTTTTTTTCATATATAAAGATATGTCATTTATATGTTAAAATGTTGAAAATAAAAAATTATAGATTAATTGCTGAAAAGTGAATAATGCAAATAATTTGGTACAGAGTGAAGTATACAATTTGGTCATAGATGACAGATTTTTTTATATATTATGGTGATCTATTGTCTTTATTCTTTCAAAAATTACATAATTTACATTATAATCCCAAACTTTAACTTTTGACATGAATGGGCTACACTTTTGCTCTATCTTATTTGATTTGAAAAAATGATTTAATTTATTTTAATTTAATCTAAAATAACTTATTTATAGTCTTACATCTTTTTTGTTTGGATCTTCAAGCTTGCCGCTTCTTCCAATAAGGTCACAATACTTTTGTACATCTATGGTGGCCTTTGTATAGGTTCACGCACGTGGCCCAACTTCTACAACTATACTTTTCTGCCGGCATCAGAGCTGCACGTGGTGGTGTTCCTGAATTGCCAATTGGCATAGAGAACCCAACTACTATAGAAATGGGCACATGGCGGTGAAATGGCTTTACACTAAGGCTGGCTCTGGCTGGTTGAGCAAGGCGTATAATAATAGGGGTTGGGAGTGATCGTCACCCCCAAGGATTCCACAAAATTTTATTGGTGTATATAAATATGAGATAAAATTATACAATTATAAAAATTAGATATGTAACTATAAAGAAAAGAATTATTAAGTGTCTATGGTACATTTCCCCCTTGTTTTAGTCTTTGTTTAGTAATTAGTATGGTTGGCTAATTTTCTTTCTTGTGACGAACAGAGTCAGTCTATACAAAAAAAAAAAAAAGAGCCTTCTCATTATTAGTTTGTCTCGATCTCTACCATTGCCTTCCATTTTGAGTAAAGAATTTAAAAAACTTGTTTTCTCCTCCTCCTCCTTCTACTACTACTATCCAAAATCTAGGCAAATCCCCAAGTGAAATTGCATATTTTTACCAAAAATTAAGTGAAAGGAGATAGGGTTTAATTGCTGATTAAGGCTTTTGGTTTTGATGGGGATATGAATTACAATATCAAATTATGGGAGGTCTAGAATAACTATTAGCTGCAAGAATTATTGCTGAATTAATTGAATCTTGTTGAGTATGAGTCAAAGATTCGGATTTGGCAAGGTAATGGAAGATTCAAACTAGTTCTCATAACAATTCATTTAGTTCTTTTATTTGTAACCAGAACTAGTTGGCTTCTTATTAGTTTTAGTTTGAATTCAATACTTGGTAACTTCAAAGACTTGAAGGAGTGAGTGCTAAACTTTGAGTTATAACCTTTCCAATTAAATTTAATTACTGTACACTTTTAAACTTCACAAGTTCACGTTATCTATTATTATTTATAATTATGTATATTTGAAGAATTTAGCCCCTTGAAAGAATCTAGAATACGCCATTAGGGCTGAAGTTGCCAAATGTAAAGCATTCTTGTATTGAGTGACTCAGCTGGTAATAATGTAACTCATAATTTAGTGGGTTGGTCTGATTACGTTAATGTTAGAGCCTTTGAGGGTATGTGCTTTTGGCTCCCTTCTTTAGAAGGACGGTGAGAACTAGGAGTGTTCATGGTGTCGATCAATGTGGTTTAGAATAAACATGTAACCGCACTGTATAGTAAACGATTTTACAATTTAGAAACTGTAATTGCACCAATTTATATACAAATCCAAAAAACCGCACCACATAAATGCGGTTCGATTGCAGTTTTTCATATAATAAATCTATCATACTAAGTCGAAATAATTAATACAAGCATATAACATAAACAATAAATAAAAATATAATACAGTCTATAAAATCAACACATATAAGAAATACAAATCTCAAATAAGTCAAATTTATCATCCTAAATCTTACACACATAAGAAACCTATTGGCTGTTTTCCATCCCCAAAACACATAAATGGGAAACTCATTGTCTGCAACATTCTATCACCATAGACCATCAAAGCAAAGGTTTTTCCTTCAAACCTTAAAGGCTACACAATGACGTCAAAAATATCATCCACAACCAAACATAATAATATCAATCTATCATATTTGAATGAGTTAGAAAAAAAAAAAGTAAAAAAATATATATCCTTACCTGGGAGTGTAAAGAGGCTAGGCCTAGCCTAAACCTACTAGGCTTGAGCTCGGCCCCTTAAGCTATCAATACTACCTGGGCTCAAGCTCAAGAAAAGCTCAAGCTTGGCTTAAAAGGCCATTAGGCTAGAATGAAGGGCCGTTTATAGTATTTATTATGTTTAATTTAGTGATTTAAACTAATAACTCTTTAATTTGCCAGCTAATTAAAGTATTATATATATTATTATTGAAGGTCCATTAAGCCTCTTAAAAAAGGAGTGAGTATTAGCTAAATAATTAAAGTATTAAATATGTCATTATTATGTTTAATTTAGAATTTATTGAGTTTATTATGTTTAATTTAGTGATTTAAACTAATAACTCTTTAATTAGCTAGGTAATTAAAGTATTATATATGTCATTATTGAAGGTCCATTAAGCCTCTTAAAAAAAGTATTGAGTATTAGCTAAATAATTAAAGTATTATATATGTCATTATTGAAGGCATGTTAAGGGGCCAGATACTTACAAGCTCGAGCTCAGTCCTTTAAGGTATCAGGTTTGTTTTTGAGCTTGAGCTTGATAAGGTTCAACTCGATAAACTTCAAATTAAGCTCGAGCTACCTGATAAAAGCCTAACCATTTTATACCTTTATCCTTACCTAGAAGAAAAAGGCAAGAATAACATTTCAGTTATCATTAGCATTATAAGGAAAAAGGAGACTTAAGCGGTTTTATAGGAAACTCTGTGAAAGTACAAAATAAATCATATCAATAAAATATTCATAAGTATCAATATAGATTGGGTCTTCCTTTAAATATTGGACTTTAAGTTTGGGTTTAAAAAATTAGTTTTAAATGATAGAATTAAAGATAAAAAAAGAGAGAGAGAATTAGTCAATTTGGTATATAATTTAAATTTATATTGGCTTACGCGTCTCTTATCAAGCTAGTACGGTTTTTGTTGGTTCTGAAATTCGAAAACCATAACTACACCATACGATATTCAGTTTTAAGATTTTTAAACTCAAATTATAACCGAAATCGCATAAAATCGCATATTATCATTTTGATGCAGATTGGTTTATGTGATTTTGTAGGTTGATAGAGTTCTCTGCACACCTCTAGTGAGAACCAAATCTAAGGCTGAGGGACCCAAAAGATCCATTTCTCACTTTGGAGCAATTTAAGAGGTTTCTTAGGTATTGATCATCCATTGATTTTTCCTTTTCTTTGAATGATGGGCTTCCATTGTTATAAGAGAAAGAAACCATAATTGTTATATCTAAAGTTGACACATATTCAAATTTCATGAAATTGATTTCAATTGAATCAGTCAAAATTTGGAACGTTGGTAACATTCTTCCTAGTAAGTTGAAGATGTGATTGTACGTGTCCATCATAAATGCATCACAGACCATCCAGTCATGACACTTGGTCATATACTATAATTAAGGCCACCACGCATAATGATCACAATACTACAATCATTTTTTTTAAATAGTGCTAGATTTATGAATTTATGATCGGCTAGTAGTATTAAAAAAATAATGTTTATTTTTTTATTTTAATAAGTATTCATTTAAATTGACAAGTGAGACTTTACACTTTTAGAAATTTAAAAATATATTTTAATTTGGCAGAAATTCTTTCCTTGTTTACTCTTAAAAGTTTTCTGTTTGTTCGGACTTTGGAGGTAGGCACTATGTACTAGCTGGAGAAACGAGGAATCATCATTTGACGAATTAGTTTGGGCCCAAGAGTCCCAATTTGGAGCTCTTGGAATATTGGATCCTATTCTAGTAGTGGTTCGTGGGAGTGATCTTCTCAAGGATCAAATACAAGAACATGTCCAAAAGCTACAGAAATGAAGGGAAGCAACCTGGCTTTTTCTCCATTCATCCCAACTCAGATGCTACCAATCAATCCATGCTGATTATTAAGCACCTCATCTAAAGGTGGGCATTGGGCCGAGCTAAACCAGCCCATATTAGGCCTGGCCAAAGATGAAACCTGACCTAGCCCAGAAAGAACACATGGTGGAGGTGGGGCGTGTATGGGATAAAGGAGTGGGGCCTTTTAACAGGTCCCGAATTGAACTAGAAATCAGTCAAAGCCCTGGCCTAAGCACAGGCTAACCTAGACCAGATGGGTCAGGCTGAAAGTTGCAAATGTGGTCTACTTAAAAAAAAAAAAAGAAAATTACCATAGAGCTCCAAAAGACTAAAAACATCTCTTTAAGGCCAAAAGGGGATTTTACCATCTCCAACTTTTAGAAACAGCCAGTTTTTAGGACTTTTGGGAAAATGAAAATTACAGAACTCCTATAAATAGATGGGCTTCTTTCCTTTCTTCCTCACACCAACATCTACAATTTCTCTTTAACATATACTACATTTTCTTCAACCCACTTCTAGACCTCATCTATCTTCCTAATCTCTAGTTAATCTCTTCTTAATCTCTACTTATTCTCTCTCAACCATCTCCACAAAATGGCGAGTAGAAACAATGCTTCTTGCAAGAATACTGAGCAAGGTTTTAAATCTTGTACCAGATAGTGTACCATTTTTAATGGCATGGTAAGTATTGGTACCACATTGTATCATCTCAAGTAAACTGGTCTTAAATATTTTAGGTATATAGAAATATATAAAAATAAAATATACATAAATATAACATACCAACATATATAACAGACCAAAATTTGATATTGTAAGAGTGTGAAATGTATAGTATATGTGTTTTGATTAATTAAGAGTTTTTTTATATAAATATTTGACTATATACATTAAAACCATATTTTTTAATGTATGAAAAAAATAAAAGAATAAATTTTCTTTCAAATAATAGTAAATGTTTGCTACATAACTAATCAATTATACATGTTTATTATATATTTTGCCTAAAAATATATAAAAAAATAAAATAAAATAAAATATATATTTGGTCGGGAGCAAGATGGTACGCCCGGTATGGGGGTGAGATGTGTTCTAACTGGCATAGTTCAATACAGAGGACAACTCCAGTTCTAGCTATCCTGTATAGTATTTGGGTTTAGTACAGGTTCGTATTGGTCAGTACGGTACAAAATTAAAAAATACTAATGTAGAAACCACCTTATCCCGCACCAGATTAGGATCTTTTTCCATCATGGCATCCAACCAACAAGAAGGATCCACCTCTAAGATGATGTTGATAATGGCAATATCGATATAAAAAATATTGATTTACAGCTAGAAAAAACTATCAATCAACCTAAATGTAGTTCAAGATGGAGGGGATGGATCACAACTGATACCAGAAAGCGAACACTTGGAGCATTCACAAGATATATACCGGAAGACCTTAGCTTAGTTGTGGGAGTATTATGACCTCGTGTTAGAATGAGAAACAAGGTATGCACAGTGCAAGCATTTAATAAAAAAGTTTTTGCATAAAGTTAACTTCGAGATAAAAATGGTGACTTACCACATACAGCAAGTCTGTAAAGATCTTCACCATATGCGTCTGTTAGCTCCAGTGGACAAATATAACTTATAAGTTGAGGAAGTATTGTCAAACCAAGTATTTTTTTTATTTAACCAAAAATCTAGTAGAGAAAGCATGATTAATTGGATGATGCTAACCGAAAGACCTTTTAAACAAGTTGAGGATGAGCATTTATAAGATTAGATTGTTGAACACTTGAACCTTGCTTTTAAAAAGACGTCTAGGAGAATTACTAAGAAAGAGAGCTTTAAATTATTTGAACTTAAGAAATCCAACTTACAAGCAAATTTTTTATGTTTAAATCATAGTGTTGCATTTACTAGTAAAATGTGAATATCTCCTATAGGCCAGGATTACTATTGTGTTATTGCTCATTGGATTGATGATAACCGATTCATGCAAAAATGCATTATTTCATTTAAGTGCATAGAATTCGATCATACTTGTTGGAATATCTTTAGTGCATTTTAGATATGTTTGATAATGTATCAGATAATGATTTTGAGGCACATAAATTGAGTAAACAGTTGAAACCACTTTTTGAATGTGCATTTTTCCATATAAGATATTTGTGCCATATTTTGAATTTGTGTGTCCAACAAAGATAGCAAGTTTTGCAAATCAAAATTATTCATATCTAGAATCCGTTACTATTTGACAACATGGCCCAAAATTTATAGGGAGTTCAAAGCATTTTGTATTGAAAATGGAAAGAGTTTTTCTAGAAAAATGTTTAAAATAGATTGTCTAACATTATAGAATTTAACTTATGAAATGTTGATAGATACATATCAGTATGCATCTTTGTTGACATGCTTTTTTAAATTTGAGATTAGGATCTAAAATGTTTATCGAAGACATATTAGACAATTGTTATAAACTAAGTGAGTTGCTAAATTATTTCTTCAAAGCAACTATTTTCTTCTCTGGTAATTACCGCCCTACTTTACACATTGTTCTACAATATTTTGGTAAAAATTGTATATTTTTTTCCATTAGTACAAAAATTATGAGTTTTTTAAGTGCACCATTGAAACCTTGAGACTTTAGTGGCTTCACTATTTCATAGACATCCACCCCAATCTATTTAGTTACAGCTGCACTCAACCCATCTGTAAATATAATGAGTGCACTTCAATTACTTAAGGCGTATGATAGCACATTCTTAGGCACCACATTCCTGTGCTCACTTAATTTGCTAATGCTGACACCCATTTATGTCAGTTGTACAAATTGTATTGTGTATGTTATTTGTATAAGGTAAAACCAGCAATGCCTCAAATAGCCAATACTTCATCATCGACCTCATCATCACGTTTATACCCCACCACTTAAATCATGAAAAAGCCCCTGCACACGACCATGCCACGTGGCTTGCTGAAGTTAATGATCACCTCTCCACTTTATTTAGGCTAAGTGATGTTGAGATATTTGAATGGTGGAAACACAAACAGATAAATTTCCTATATTTTTCATCATTGTCCAAGATATTGTAGTTATACCAGTCTCAACCGTTGCTTTCGAGTTTGCTTTCAATGCAAGTAGACAAGTGATATTAGAGAAGTGAGTGAAGATGACACTTGAGGCAGTTGAGGTTTATGTTTGCAATTGTGATTGAGGTCATGCTCTCAAACGAAGGCAAGATCAAAGTTTCAATGATGAGGTGTAGTCCAATGATAAGACATGATTTTCTTGTTTTTTTATTTCTCATTTTTATTCTTAGTTTGTATTTGATCTAACTATGTTATTAAACACAAATCTTAGGTTAGTTCTTCTTTTTATATTTAGTTTTTTTGGAAAATTTTGCTATTTTTCTTATGTGAGATACGTTCCAATTGTTGTTAATGTCTTTAGCCTTTTCAATTAATAAAATTTGTACCAATAATGGTGTTCTATTCTTTTCCCAGTTAATTTATTGTTTTAATAAAAAAAATGAAAATAGCCTGACTCGACTCAGGCCCGCCTTAGCCTGACTCGAGACAGAGTATGGCCTAGCTCATGCCCAGCCTACCATAACCTGGGCTGTGCCCGGCCTGACCAAATGTATCCAGGCAGTGGCGGAACCAGAATTTTTGGTTCGGGGGGACAAGCTCGAAGGAGAGTCGACCAAACCCGGAGGAGAGGGATGGCATCGAGGCGCGGCAAAGCTGGAGATTGGGACTAATTCGTATTAATTCAAATATTAGGGTGCAACTCGACAAGGTGAAAAATTTGGAGGACTAATAGTGCATTTAGGCCATGTTAGAATATCTGTTTAAGGCTAAAGGGAATAATTACTCATTTGGTCTCTGTTTTCTTTAGTGCCTACCTACCTGCCTCCCCATCTTCATATTCTTCCATTATTTCTAGGAGGCAAAAATGCATTTCAAGTCCCTAATTTCTCTTGAATTAACCAATTAAGTACTCATATTTAAAATTTTTCAAAATTTTCGGGGGCCAGTGACACCCCCTTGCCCCGTAATAGGTCCGCCCCTGTATCCAGGGTTGGCCTAAGCCAGGTTGGCCCATTGCCTACCTCTAGATTCATTAAGCAGAATTAACTTGACTAATGGCCTGTTTGGCGTACATTAATGCCATTCTATTTACATGTTTTTTATGACTGGATCGAGGACTTTTACAGGGTCCCACTCTTTTGTTCCTTGAATACCTCCAGAGTTGTAACAACCTACAACATCCAATTAAAGCTCTAATTGAAGCTGTGACTAGACGCCATCAATTTAGCACACCGATTGAGGCTCTGATTGAAGCTGTGGGGACGTAGACCCAAAGTGGCTCAGATGACGGGAGCTTATGGTGCTTGTCAAATCAGTCCAAGGAATTACCTGGACTAGGACGGATGGTGATCATGAAAGCAGGATTCGGCTTAAACCAAACCAGAAAAGTAATCCTTTAGTCTTCACCTTCACCGTGAAAACCGGACCAAGCCGGACGGTAAACATGAAAGTAGGACCAAGCCGGACGGTGAGCGTGAAAGCACGAACAAGCTGGACGGTGAGCGTGAAAGCAGGACCAAGCCGGACAGTAGTGAGCGTGAAAGCAGGGCCAAGCCGAACGGTGATCGTGAAACCCCAAGCAGGAACAAGCTGGACGGTGACCATGAAACACCTAAAGAGAAGGTCCCCAACGGTTCGATCATTAATACTCTGGGTTTAATGGCATTCATGTTTGGTCCAAATGCGTCTGACTTGGCAAAGGAGAAAAACATGTTACCTTCACCCATTTAGTGTCAAACGATCTGGTCTTAATGATCTTTTTCCCTTGTTTATTCATATAAAGACCTCATCATAATTAATTTTTTAAACTTAATTAAATCTTTTAGTTCACGTAAAACTAAAGTGACAAAGTGGGAGGCATAATATCTTTGAAGATGCAAGCATCTAAGAAACAATTAGATGAAATTTTTAACTCATCACTTTACATTTCTCACTTATATAGAATAATATTAGCAAAAAAAATCACAAATAAATCAACAATGTTTCCAGTTTGATCTGATTCACTCACTAATATTTTCCTCCAACTAAATAAACCATTAATATTTTAAAAATAGCCCAAATAGGCATTAGTCATTAAAACAATGAATATACTATTAAAATAAAGAATATTCCATCAAGGGAGGCTTACATGGCAATTCTAGTAACTGTAGGAAAAAATAAGGAAAATCCCAACATTCTAAAGTGTTCATTCTCACCTACTACCGTCGAGATTGTTTCTGTCTCTGTCTACGATTTCATCGTCGCCTACATGGAGAATGGCCCAAGTGGAATCTCCGAAGCACTCCTGGTCCTCTACGCTCTCTCAATCCCGCCATCCTCCGCCTCCCCGAGCCTCTGACTTCTTGGGCCAAGAAAGCTCTCAACATCCAGCAGTCAAGGCTGATGTTCCTGATGATCGATTCGCCCAAGGAAGCCAAAAAGGATGCATGTGTGGAGAGTGAGTGTAGTTATCAGCTGGTTCATGGTGGTGGTGGTGGTGGGCCTAGTGGTGTTGGACGAACTTAACAATAAGTGTGATAAAACCGATGAGGATGCCAGAAACTAGAAGCATGATGATGATCCAGACAAAGATCTTGCGGCTTATAATGATGCAACCCTGAGAGAAGCATGCTGATGATCTAGACAAAGATTTTGCGGCTTATGATGATGCAACCCAAATCCAGCTCAAGAGATGTTCAAACTTCTTATAGAGGCGATTCGGGATAAAGAAGGAAGAAAGGGACGAAGATGATGACCGAAAAGGACAATGGACATGGTGGAAAAGGAGAAGAGGGCATGACTTATCTATGGAGTCCTTCAATTCACGTGAGCCAATCTTAATGGGAATGATCGAACCAGACCGAACCAGAAACATTAGTTGTTATTTGGCTTGAAAAAAACAATAGTAGGTGAATTGGGTTACACCTGAAACAATAGTGATTTATTCGTGAGTTTTACCATAATATTATGACAACCTTTCCCACGTGGTTCTCGATTCCAGATTCTATTATAGGCTTGCTTATGTCATTGTTAAGTGATAATAATGACCCACCTAAGAAGCATTCCATTGACCATATATTTCCCATGATTCGACGAAAAGTTCATTTGGTCTACAGAAAGAAAAGGGCAACTTGCTTTTCTTCCTGAGATTATAGTAGTATTGTCAATTTAACCCCTTATTTTTAAAACAAACTCTTTCACTTACCTTACTTTGATAGCATTGTTGTTCATATGCCTGACTTCAATCCTATGATGTTGGATAAGGATCGAAAGGAAGTTTATTTTATTTGACACCGTTTTCTGATATGATTACCATCAAGTTTTCCACTAATGCTGTTGAAATTAAAGAAAAATTATGTCCAGACGATTAATGACTCATTTAATGTAAACTATACTTTGTTGGTATATAATTATGAACATATTTATAAATGTGACCTTTAATATGAAGAAGTTGCAATACTAGATTCAAAAAAATATTTCCGTTCACCTGGCGGAGTAAATCACAATTTAAGGATGCATTTGGTAACATTTTGAGCCATCAGCCAATCTTGATGCTGAGAACGGAAATTTTAGTCTTCGGCTTGTGTAAGAGAGGAAGCACAAACAATGCTGAGCCAGAAATTAACCATGAGAATGCCAAAGTTTGTTATTGATTATAAGCTTGAGCTTTGTACTCGTTGACATGAAATGGGCTACGATGAACTGATAAGTTCAAAGTTGCGACTTCACATGAATGCATTATGCATTTTACACAGTCCCTAGGAGAATAATTTAAAGAAAACCTAGTAAGTTTTTTTCCTTATGAATGTATAATCAAGTGAAATTCCAAATAGCAATGCCTTAAGTGTACCAACTTAATAATAGTGATGGTAGATGAGGCTGAAATTTTGTTGAGTGGCTTGTTCCTTCAAATTTATGTACTTCAGTGGCTTATTAGGCAATTGGACCCCGAGAATTCTCGTGTTCGTTAAACGCGTAAGACCGCAAGATGCTTCCCAAACCTTCCAGACTCTTCCATGGCCGCCTCCGCGACCACAATCCCATACGTATAAATAATACCCCTTCTTTCCCGCTCCTTGTTCACATCCAATTTCTTATAATTTCTTCTTCTACTCCTCCTCTCTTTCTTCTAGCTGCATCAGTTTCTCGCCTTCCTTCGAAGCAAAGCTATGGATACTTCAGATGGCGCACAGGATCGAACCCCGACCCAGCAGCCGATAATCAACATCACGATCATCTTGGACGGACAGATCTTTAACCGCGATGCGGAAAAGCCGGGGAATTCGCCGGCATCGAAGGCGTCGATCGAGGCTATGGCAACTGTGGAAGTGACGGAGGCTGGCAAAGATTGCACAATTTGTCTGGAGGAGCTGGCGATAGGAGCAGTGGCACGGGAGATGCCCTGCAAGCACTTCTTCCACTCGCCGTGCATCGAGAAGTGGCTCAACATGCACGCCTCCTGCCCCGTCTGCCGCTACCTCATGCCCCTCGAGGAGGAGATTGCCGGCGGCGACGAGAGTGAGGCGGACTACCGAGAGCAGTTACGCTTCTTCGCCATGCTCATGAGAGCGGTTGCGGGCGAAGGCGGCGACGAATCAAGTGAAGATATGGATTGGAATCGAAGCTAATTAGCTAACTAAACTAACCTGAATTAGTTAGGGCTTGTATTTTGTTCGTTAATATTCTTTGTAGTCTGCAAAATTAGAGGGAGGATTCTCTGGGATACTCAAATAATTAATTTTTCTTTTCGAAAGGAATTCGTTGATTTGTTTATACATAATTTTCGGTATTGTTTTCCTGTTTCTTTTGGCACTGACTGAATGGTTTTAGGTTTTCTTCCCGAATTTATCAAGAAAAATGGGGTGCTTCTGCCGTGGATAAGCTAATTAATTCCTTACCTATGAACAGGCAAGGCTGTTGATTTTTACTATGGCCTAAAGCCCCTTTTGCCCCTCAGACTTTGTCAACTCAGATACTTTACCCCTTTAATTTTAACTTGGGTTGACTTGCCCCTCAAACTTTGAAAAGTAGTACCTTTCACCCCTTGACTGACAGAAACTTCACCGGTTTAGTGACGTGCGTGATCCCCTTGATGAAAATGTTACTTTTGGCTGTAAGAGTATGAAAATAAATGATAAACGAAAGGGAATGATTAACTAGTAATTTTTCCCATTGTTTTTTAATCTATTTATGACTTAACTAGTAATTTTCCCATTGTTTCTGTATCTATTTTCTTTCCCCAATGGAAGGCGTCTATTTGTTTCTATCACCATTTGGTCATTTTCTCTTTGCTCCGTTTAAACATATATTGATACACTGAATTTTGACAAATGGACATTAATTTTCTATTGGAGATTGTTGGTGATGGGTTGATTTTTTCTTGATTGCTTATACTGGCTTTGTCCTTTGATTTGAGTCGCAAATTTAAATTATTTTGAAGTGAGAAGAGAGTGAAAGAAATGGGTGATGCAGGGGTTGAAGGTAGCAAAAGTTACGGTTCTCACTACTGCATAAGCCCTACTTGGAACCGAGGGCAATGACTCTTTAAACGGTCATATCTATCACTTTGGTGGCCGTAAGTGGTCATTCAGATTGCTATTTATGAGAGCAAAAATAGGGAGTGAAGGGCTTGCATCAAAACCAAAATCTAGAATTTTTATTTTCATAATAATCGCCCCCCCTTACTCTCTCTAATATGATCGTACGAGGTAGAGAATCTTCGATGCCCTCAAGCTCAATCATTGACAATAATTTTATCTAGTTATTGCTCTTATGAATTGGTATTTGGATTCCAAGTTGGCATGATTAAGAAGCTCAGTTCGTCTTAGCTTTAATTTAAGCTTCTCTAAATGGTTCCATCATGAATTAGAATGTAGATTAGGCTTTTTAGCGCTGTTATGCCTCTAGGTCTCAGGAAGGCACTGAGGAGAAAGTAGAGTTTTGAGGCTTTCGAAGTAAACAAGACTTTGATCGGAAGTGGGGGATGGCTTGGATGCATAGCACTCCAATCAGGCAGCCTGAAAATCTATGGCCTCCAATGAAACAGGGAAATCATTTGGCTTTAAGTGGGAAAAGTGTTTACTTAGTCCTTTATCTTCCCCTTTTGGTTTGTTCTGGGCCTCAAATAAGTCAAACATGCATTCCCATGATGAAAGACATGCAAGTGATCGGCACGTGATTTATTAAATCGGGCGAAGAGGTAAAAGGTTCTGCTTTGCAAAGTTTGACGGGTGAGTCGACCCGAGTCAAAATTCAGGGGGTAAAATGTCCAAGTTAATAGAGTTTAGGGGGCAAAAGAGGCTTTAGGCCTTTTTACTATTGGATGAAAAGAGATGTGACATAATTAAAAGATAAAATATGAAAATGATAATTAAAAATTAAAAATTGCTATTGTTTTTTTCTATTGAGAATCTATAAATAGTCTAAGGAAAAATAGTGGCTAATACGTTGCGTGTTTTGTGGAAATATAAGCAACGAATATTGATTAAACTTCTCCATCTCATCAACAACTTGGATTGCTAAGCTTACCAAGGCTGGATTTGATGGCTTCTAGGTACGAAGAACATCCATCTCATAATATGTGCATGTTGCTTTTCATAGAAGAAATTCAGAGTGCGCCAACTCCTTGTGGCTCCCAGATACCAGAATGGTTCTGTACAACAGATGAATGGATCCAATTAACCACCAATAGAGGTATACCATGATGATGAACCTAGAATAGGTCAGTGATGCCATTATGTGCAAAGCATTCAATTCAAAACTCTTAGAGGTGGCTTTAACTTGGTTTAGGATGTTGAAGAAGGGAAAATTTTGCCTCATTGAATGAGCTAACCCGTGAGTTTCTACAACAATTCAAGGGAAGTCAACTATTAAAGAAAACAGTGAACTAGCTCCTGGATGTCAAACAGTTGAAGAACGAGCCCTTCCAAGACTATTTTAGGAGGTTTAACTCAAAGGCCATGTAGATGCTTTAGATTTTCCCTTAATGTGGAGTTGCTAACTTTAACCAAGGGCATTCTTTCGAAGTCATTGTTCTCCTGGTCCATATAAGATGGGCGTCACAGAGTGTAGAAGAGTTCTATAATAAGGCATATTGTTATCTCCAAGCGGAGGATGCCAACTATCATGACGAGGAAAAGAAGAAGGGAAGGGTTACCCAAACAAGCAACTAGGGGCCAATAAGAAGAAGAGGGCACTAAGCCCAGTGCACATCCATCCAGGACATCGGGGACTAACATTCTTTATGCTCTGGAATATAGGAACATACTACTAAGTGGCCCCGGCCAATTAATGCACAATTTTCTATGGACAAGAAGAAATATTACATGTATTATAAGGATTATGGGCATGGTATGGAGACTTGTAAGGAACTTAAGGCATTCTTATAGAAGTTGTTGATAAAAGGCAAATTGTGAGAGTTTGTCTGAAATGTTTGCCCAGGAGAAAATGAGTGCGGGAACCCCGGTGAGAAGAACAGGACTAGGAATGCCAAGGTGAAGGAGATCCTTAGGTGTAAGAGATCGACACTGCTTTACCATATTGCCCTTCAAGTAATCATTTCAAGATTCATTTTTCTCATTTTTTTTCTTATTTTTCATGTCAAAAGAAAAAGGGTAAACAACACACAGACATTTTCTTTTCTTTTTTAATACATATATCCCTAAATGTTTTAAACAACCTATGATTTCTTGTTTGCGTAGTAAGCAAAAGCTCTAGCAAATAAAACTATTTGGTTAATTTAGCATTACGCATTTTTTTCTTTAATAGTATTATTTATTATAAGAGGAAATTACAAAAATCCCACTACAATTTTTCCAGCCTATTTGAAGAAATATTATATTATACTCCCATCATGTTTTTTAAAAGCTATATTCACAACAATGTTGTTTATTTTAGGGATTAAAACTGCTAATCAATCCCTGAAATGCCAAAAAGGCCTAAGACACCTTTTATACCCTAAATTTTATCAACTCACTACAATACAGATTTCAAATCATGACTGAAAGTTTAGTTGCAATTTAGTTACGATATTGGCTAGAAGCAACTGTTTTGCTAATGAGAATTGTAAGCGACTGAGAATTGTAGTCTCATTTTTCCAAGTCTTAATTTGTTTGTGACTGAATCTCGACTGCAATAAGCAATTGAAACTTTCAGTTAAGAATCAGTTGAAAAACTTATGGGTAGACATAAATTTTGCGACTGACCACTTCAGTCACTAATATAGTGACTACTATGCTTAGTCGTTGCATTAATAATATTTTTTTAAAAAAGAATATGTTTTAATTTAATATAATGGTTGTTTAATTAATATTATATAATCTAATTATTTATTTATTTAATTTTTATTTAATTGATAACTACATTAAATTTATATGAATATTAACTTATTTAAATTATTATTAATAACAAAATATTCAAATGATGAAATTAAAATTTAAATAAAATACATTTAGATTAATATGAAAGTTAACATAAATACCCAAATATACAATTCAAAAAGTCATAAAATTCAAAAATCACAATTCAAAAAATTTAAAACTCAAAATTAGAGGTGAATAAGGCGGAGGCAAGGCGAAGGATGCTAAAGGCAAGGCAAAGGAGACCAAGTTAATGACAGCAAGGCTGAGGCTGAGGTGGAGAAGACTAGGAGACAGCCATGAGGCCGAGAAGATCAGGCGACGGCGGCGACGCTGAGGAGAAGACGGAAAAGACTGAGGCGATGACGTCAAAGCTAAGGAAGTGACCGAGTCAGACGACGACGAGGCCAAAGAGGTGACGGCGAGGAGGTCGTTGAGGCGAGAAGAGAAACAGCAACGTGAATAGCTGGGTGAAGTAAAAAAGGGCAGAGGCGGACGGCAAAGTGGACGAAAATGATAGACAGCAGCCTGGCAAGGTTAACGGATGGTGACATGGACTGACGTGGTGGACTGGCGGATGGAGATGAGAGATGTGAGTAAGAGACAAAAGTGAGATGGGAGTAAGAGGGTTGAAAAAAATGAAAGACAATAGGTTAGAGAAAATTGGAAGTAGAAGAAAAGTAGCTGGAGCGGTTAAAAAATGTCAGTTAAGGTTCAGTTGGGTTGCAGTCAAAGTTCAGTCGCAAAAGCCATGAATGCAATCACCCCATTGGATGAATGTAGTTACCTCATACATGAGTTTAGTCAAAATTCAATTGCTATGTTCATCATATTTCTAGTTTTTTTACTTTATATTTTCATAGATACAAACATATATATGTGTGTGTGTGTGTCTGTGTGTGTGTGTGTATACATACATGAATATAATTACATATGTGGTACAATCATAAATATATATAAGCTCATGAAATTTTCTCCATATACATAATTTTAAAAATTAAAATTAATAAAAAATTATATTATATACAAGGAAGTAAGAACCAGAAAAAACAATTCTCATATCATAAAAATTAATTAGACCCTAAACATGCAAACCCTAAACTAACCCTTAAACCCTACATTAAACCCTAAGACATAAAACCTTAAACTCCCTGAGACCCTAAAACCCTAAACCCTAATCCTATATCCATAAATTGTAAACCCTAAACCTAATTATATACCAATAACCCTAATCCCTAAACCCTAAATACAAACCCTAAAATCCTAAATCCTAAACCATAATTAAACCCTAAAACAGATGCACACCCTAACTACATACATACACAAAAACCTTAAACCCTAAATCCTAAACTATAATTAAACCTTAAACTCTAATTCTATACCCTTAAACCTTAAACACTTAATACAAACCCTAACTAAAACCTAAACCCGAATTAAACCATAAACCCTAAACCCTAATTAAAACTTACACCTTAATTAAACCATAAACCCTAAATCCTAATTAAAACTTAAACCTTAAACCCAACTACCAGTAACCCCAAACCCTAAATACAAACCCTATTAATTAAACCCTAAACCCTAACCCTAACTATCATTAATTCAAAACTCTAAACTGTAAATACAAACCCTAATTAAACCCAAAACCCTAATTATACAGTAAACACTAAATACAAACCCTAATTGAACCCTAAAACCTAAATCTAACGACCATTTAACCCTAAACCCTAAATACAAACCCTATCAATTAAACCTTACACACTAACCCTAACTACCATTAATCATAAACTTTAAACCCTAAATACGAACCCAAATTAAACCCTAAACCCTAAATACAAACCCTAATTAAACCTTAAACCCTAAATATAAACCTTATTAATTAAACCTTAAACCTTA
Organism: Aquilaria sinensis; assembly: GCA_005392925.1. Taxonomy (NCBI): domain Eukaryota; kingdom Viridiplantae; phylum Streptophyta; class Magnoliopsida; order Malvales; family Thymelaeaceae; genus Aquilaria; species Aquilaria sinensis. Next base: position 40,489 of record SMDT01002848.1, on the reverse strand, counting down.
ACCCTAACTACCATTAATCTTAAACTCTAAACCCTAAATACAAACCCCAATGAAAACCTAAACCCCAAACCCTAAACCTAACTACCATTAACCCTAAAACCTAAACCCTAAACACAATGCCTAATTAAACCTAAACCCTAAGCAAACCCTAAACCCTAAATACAAACCCTAATTAAACCCTAAACCCTAAATACAAACCCTAATTAAACCCAAAACCCTAAATATAAACCCTAAATGCTAAACCTAATTTATACCGTTAACCCTAAACCCTAAACTTAATCTATGCCATTAAACATAAATCCTAAACCCTAAATCCAAATCTCATACCCGAAATTTGAATATCCTAATACTTAATTAAATACCCTTAAACCATCCTAATTCTATATATATCCTTAAACCCTAAAAAAATTCTCAAACCCTAAATCATAAAAAAGCTCTAAATTAATCCTAAAATAAATCTCAAAACCCTAATATTAAATTGATTCAATTAATACCTTAACCTTATACTAATTTCAAACCCTAAACCTTAAATAAAAATCCCAAACCCTAAATCTATGTCCAATACCCTTAATCCCTTAAAAACCCAAAACCCTAATTCTATATCCCTAAACCCTAAAAAAAAATTCCAAACCCTAAAACAAAAAGAAAATCCTAATACACATATCCTAAACTCTAAAAAAACCCAAACTCTAAAAACCCAAAACTTTTAAATCAATTTAGCCACTAAGAAGGCAACTGAGGCAAATTGGACACCCAAAAACCGATTGAAGGGCGACTGGAGTCAAATTTGTAACAAATTTTCAACGGAAAAGTGACTAATATGTGAGCAACTGAAATTTTCAGTTGTCTATTAGTCACAATTAAAAGTGCATCTTTTTACTTCCAACTATTTAATAACTAAAACACATAATAACTGACATTCAATTGCGATTTTTAGTCACTATTTTGCATCCAATTTGTAGTGTCGGATCTTTTACCTCTTAAATTTTGACTCAGGTTCACTCAATTTTCAAACTTTAGAAATTTATAACTTTTACCCATTCAGCCCACTTGAATGACTGTTTACGTTATATGAGGGCCAACACGAAGATAAAATGGAAGATTAAGGACTAACTAGCCATTTTCTCACATAAACCTTTTCTTTTGTGAATGAGTTAAGTACTAGAATTAAATGAATCATATTTCGGTGTAAAATGATTACTGGATAGTGTAGATTATACATGGTTTGTGGTTCCCTGAATTGCTTAATTCAAGAAAATTGAAGCATATAATCGAAATAATGTAAATGTTCGAGTTAAATGTTAGCTAGCCTTTCATCTTTCATTTTATCTTTGTTTCAGTTTCTATATAACTTACACAACCATTTAAATGAGTTGAGAGGGTAAAAGGTATCAATTTCTAAAAGTTTGAGGAGCTAAAGAATCCGAGTCAAAGTTCAGAGGGTAAAGGTCGAAGTTAGCAAAGTTTGGAGGTAAAAGGTTCTTTAGGCAAAAAAAAGAAAAATATCACTACTAACTAGAAATGAATGGAAAAAACAATTTACTAAAGACTATTATATTTTTTAGATTCTGGAATAACATCAAACTTAGTGTTATATGTTTAACTAAACATTTTTTTGTCAAGTGTATTTTTTCTTTAGCATTTGAGAAACTAATTTGTAGGTTTTTAATATCTAAAAAAGATAACATCAATATAATTATATGCTTAAAAAAATCCAAGAGAATAATAATATATTTATAGGTAATGCAAATGTAGCGGTTTTTGTAATTTCACAAAGGCATAAAATCATAAAAATCCTCAATGGTTTGGTCTAACCTATTAAGGATCTCAACGGGTCGGGTTTGGGCTAGATATAGCTAATTTCAACCCCCCTCAAGTAATCAGGTTGGGATAGTACCCGCCTATATTACCAACCCATGTTAAGGCATATATATGTTTGGTTTTTTTTTATCCTTTTTTTTATATATTTACATATATTTTCAAAAGAATATGTATATTGACAATTAATTAATACTTCAAAAATCATAAACTAAGGTAATATAAGATAATTTATGTTAAATTATAATTTTATTTTTGAAATAAAATCATATTTAGAATACAAATATACTAATTTAATAGGGGTGCAGATAGGGTCGGGTAGGTTAAGTTAAACCCATAACCTCCCCATGGCTTTGCGGGTAGGATCAAATTCAGGTTTAGATAGCCCGATTTAGGAAGGGTAGAGTCGAGCAGAGTATTTTTTTACATCTCTATAACCTATACTTTAACCCCTTTATTTTCAAAAAACTTATACTTTACCATTTATATCCTTTATATTATCTGATAATAATTTTTAAAATCCTAATTGAAATTGTCTAACAACTATGCTATGGTCATTTCAAAATTTTTGATATATTTTTCATAATTAATTGATATTTAAAAAATACTTCCTCCGTCCAAAATCATTTTCCCACATTTCGTTTTCTAGTTGCCCCAAAATATTTGTCCACTTCCATAATTAAGACCTAATTTAGTGTTTTTACTATTACATCCACAATTCATTGTGTTGGAAAAAGATGAATCATAAAATATGAAGGCATTAAATAAGGGACAAGATTGGTATAATATTCATTTTGTTTGATGATAGGCTGTATACATTGTAACTTAGCTTTTCTCTAGTGGACAAATTATTTTGGGTAGACGGAATACTGATTTGCATTTATAACGAGAAAAATGTAATTACAAAGAAGAAAAAAATAATAATTTAAAATATTTATTAACTGTAGGAAATATATTAGAAAGATTAAAATAACTAAAAAATTACTGTTGTACAGCGTAAATACATATTTCAGAAGTTATTACTATATGATATAAAAGAAATATTTTAGAAGTTATTGTCAGGTAATATGAAAGAAATATAAGGATAAATTATAAGTTTTTTAAAATAAAAAAACTGTGTAAGTTAGGATAACTCTAAGGGATTATTTGTAAGTTTCTTTGTTATTATTAATATGGATGGAGACGCCCAACCAAGCAATGCTCGAAAGAAGCAAGAATCAATCAGCCTGACGAGGATTCGAAGGCCACCTTTGACCGTTAAACTTTTCCTCTTGTTTTCAATTGACTAATCCCGTGACACTTGGCCTTGTATCACACCCATCAACCACCATCAACAATGGCTGGTGATTCTTCAACTTCCTCCCTTCTGGAGGGCGAAGAAATCCAAGGATTTCTTCGCCTCTACAGCGACGGCTCCATCTGGCGTCGCACCAACCCCAGCCTGGGCGTCCCGGTCCAAGATGAGAGCTCCGTTCTCTGGAAAGACGTCATCTTCGACCAGAAGCTCGGCCTCCAGCTCCGGGTCTACAAGCCAGCTGCGGCTTCCGGTAAGCTCCCAATATTGTTGTACTTCCATGGTGGTGGTTTTGTTATAGGTTCTTGCAAGTGGTCCAACTTCCACAACTTCACCTTCCGGCTGGCGTCTCAGCTGCCTGCCCTGGTGGTGTCGGCCGATTACCGGTTAGCACCCGAGGACCGGCTCCCTGCAGCGATCGATGATGGTTACAGGGCGATGAAGTGGCTGCAGGCTCAGGCAGTGTCTGAGGATTGCGATCCCTGGCTTGCTGATTTTGGTGACTTTGGGAGGGTATTTATATCCGGTGACTCGGCTGGTGGGAATCTTGCTCACAATTTAGCGGTTCGGATCGGAGCAAGTCCGACTGGACTGGACACGGTTCGGGTCAGAGGGTATGTGCTTTTGTATCCTTTCTTTGGTGGGACTGTGAGAACCAGGTCTGAGACAGAGGCACCTAAGGATGGAGTTCTCACTCTGGAGGGCTCTGACAAGTAAAGTTTCTAATTAGCTAATAATCTTGGATTTATTTTTGTTTAGTTATCAGAAAATCATCAATTTGAACTCATCAAGAGTATAAGAGACTACATTTGCACTCATACGTCATAGTCTATGATTTTTTTTCTATAGAAGTTGGAGGCTGGCAGTACCGATTGGAGAAACAAGGGATTACCCTCTTGCGAACCCATTTGGGCCCAGGAGTCCCAACCTGGAACACTTGGAATTGGAATCTATTTTGGTGTTGGTTGGTGAGAGAGATCTTCTTAAGGATCGAGTAGAGGACTATGCACAAAAACTAATGGATTGGGGGAAGAAGGTCAAGTATGTTGCGTTTAAGGGGGCACCACATGGCTTCTTCACCATTGATCCCAACTCAGATGCTGCAAATCAAGGGATCCACATTATTAAGCACTTTATTGATATGTGTTGATTTCACTTGACTTGTTGAGTTTAGTTTGTTAAGTGACTTGCCCTTAACTAATAGAAGAAGCATCACCAACAACAATGGCATGTATATTGTTTCTGCAACTTGCTCTTGTCTGGTTACATGTTGGTTATGCTTGGGAACAGTACTTACAATTAATGTTAGAATTTGAGATTAATCATAGATCGATGAGATAGTTTTTACAAATCCCTAAACTTATTAGATGAGTAGCTTTTTTTTTTTTTTCAAATTTCTTAAGCTAGTTGTTCATATTGTCTGCAAACAGAGGCATATGTGATTTAAGAACCATTAGCTACGTACAAAGATGAGTTATTGGAACGGAGAAATTTTGAAGAAGCAAAAGGATTATGCTATAGTGGCAGTTAGGGGTGTGCATGTAGCCCAAGAGGTGTACACAAACCCAACTCCTATTATGTTTTAGTTGGGGTTGAGTAAGTAATAAAATTGTGCAAGTCTTCATAATTTTCTTCTGCTCGAAGGAAAAACCAACTCGGTTCATATTTATTCTTCAAAACCGGGAAAAGAAAAATCCTGGGCCAACCTTCCCCTTAATTTTACTCCGTCGGACGGCCATCGGCCAAGGTGACAGCTATGGTTTCTACCTACAAATTAGAGATTCTTTGATGCCTAATTTAGCAACTCGGATAACCTGAAGCACCTGGAACAATGGTGCGGAGGATGCATGGCCCGGCCCGGACAGCAGCCTGGGTTTAAAACCCCTTCCCAGCTTGCATTGTAATAGCAAGTATTCTTGTACCGAATATGGTTTGATGCTCTCCAAGTTTTAGAAAACAGACACTTCAACCCTAGTTTCTAAATACTCCATAATACCCTACCTTGTAAATGCTTCTTAATATTAGAAAAGACCTAAAGCAAGAAAGATGAATGTTTTGCAGTGAAAAGACCAATAAATTACATTATGGGGGTATTTATAAGGTTTAGGGAGTGTTTGGTTCAAAAATTCAGAGAGTTCAAATTGATTTCAAAGTTAAACTCCCAACAATCATATGTTTGGTTCTGTTTGTAGAATAATTACTCATCATTCTCATTCTCTAAGAAATGTCCATTATTCATAATTTACTGGGATTCATTCTAATAATTCTAAGTTAAGTAGAGTAATAATCCACAAAGACAATATATTTGGAAAAGTTACAGTATACCCCTTGAACTCTCAATTATTTACATTTTGATCCATGAACTTTCAAATTTTAAAAAATAGTTCCTAAAATTACGTATCTAGTCCCTGAGCTTTTAAAAATTTACATTAGCAATTCATTAAAATTTTGCAAAACTTACAAATATGCCCCTAAAGTTTAAAAAATTATATTTCAGTCTCTATATGTTCAAAGTTTAAAGAAATGTGTATAATACTCCAATTTATCATAAAAAATTAAAATCTTTTATTCTTTGCTAGATGTGAACTAAACACAGGAAAATTATGACTATATTTATATGAATTTTTCACTTTACATGAATTTGTTATTTTCTTAATTTTTTTTTTTTTTTTAAAAAAAATTGAGAATCCTTGAACCAAATGCTTTATAAATTGCTTTTTTACATATTCGTTCGTGACGTTTGCCTGTGACGTACAGATTTTCAAAAGAATAATAACGTGATGATTAACTAAAGGTTAGTTTTGATTATGTGCCATAGACTGGAACAAATCATCGACTAGAGAGGTGTTGATCCCATATTTACGCAGAACTATCAATTTTGTCACTAATGTTTTTTTTTCCCAATCTTCTACTAATATTTTAAAATGAGCCGGATCTGTCACTGAAGTTTCAAATTAATAGTAGATATGCCACTTGCCATTAAAACACTAACGGAAAATGTTTAAAAAAAACTATAAAAAATTTAAAAATAATAAATTTTAAAATTTTAGGATGATAATCCAAGTTTTAACATACTTCAAATTATTTTTTTTTTGTAATTCAACTCTCTTTTTCTCTTTCTCTCTCTAATACCAAAGGAGAGATTAGACAGCAAAGGCAAAGGGAGGGTAGGGACAGGGCTGGGGTGCTGATAACAAAGATAGTGACAGGGCTGGACTACTGATGGCTGAGATCAGACACTTTTTTAGCAAAAATTTTAAAGGTCCTGATATTTTTTAAAGACGCATAACAACCCTAAGATTTCAAAATATGCTATTTTAACCATTTTCCATTATTTTCTAACCGGCAGTGGCATATTCAGCTCATTTTAAAACATTAGTAAGAGATTGGGCACAAAAAAACTATAGTGGCATATCTGCTCCCCACCTAAAACATCAGTAGCTTTAAAGATGCATAACAACCCTAAGATTTCAAAATATGTTATTTTAACCATTTTCCTTTATTTTTTATCCGGCAGTGGCATAATCAGCTCATTTTAAAACATTAGTAAGAGATTGGGCACAAAAAAACTATAGTGACATATCCGCTCCCTACCCAAAATATCAATAGCAAATTTGATATTTCTGTCCATATTTATTAAGGTGTATTTGGAGGAGAATTTTAAACAAGTGAATCTATCTATACAAGCACACCCTTAAGACTACCTATATATATATATATATATATATATATGAATTTATAGCTCAAGAAGTTTGAAAATTATTTTAAAAATATTTCATTCTTGAAAAAAAGTATTTTTATTAATTTTTAAATTTGGTATGGAAAGAATTTATAAATGATATCACTTGGGCTCCGAAAGTAACCCCATGATAAGAGCTCAGAACAGAATGACTGAAGGAGCTAATTCCAGAACATCAAGAAAGTCCAAAACAAGGCTAGTTAAGAGGGAAACTTGATAAATATGACAACTAAGTCCCTTTGTCACAGGAATCATTTCTATCTAGGAGAACTCTCATGATTTGTGAGTAAGGGGACTTTATTCACAAATCTCGAAACATATAAAATTATCAGAATTCTCCTTACCAAAGCTCTTCGCTTTTTGAGAACTGAGTCAATTATTAGAAGGTTTTCTTAAGGAACACATCTCGGAGCTCTGACGTGTTCTTTGAGTGTAGGATCTCTTGTCCACCATCTTCAAGCTTCAAGGGCTACTTTTCCAGTTACATTAATACTATTTTGGCTATCAATAAAAAAATCATATATTTTATAAGACTATATAATTGAAGTCATTATTATGTAAATAAAGTATTAGCTATTGTAGGTAAAAATAAAAATAAAAACCAAACGGTTTTATAAGTATGAAACATGGAGCCAAATTTGTATGTATAGTATATTAGTATTTTCATTTATTGTTACATAAGTTACTATCACTTCTATCGTGTTATATTTGTTTCCCTATTTCTTTTAATATTCATGTGCTTTTAAGCACCTTGAGGTTAACTTAATTAGTAAAGGTTCATGCTCCTAAATCTAAGTGCATGAAAATATTTGTTGAGGTAAAAGTGAGACCAAATTAAGGAATAAATTGTACTTGTGGCCCATAACATTTTATTATTATACTATTTTGGACCCTAATATGCTTTTTTTGCATAGGACATCTCTAACCTCATTTAAGTATTTCATTTTGAATTTTTTTGTAGGCAGAAAATGTTTATATGGACAGAAAACACTATGTAGCATGCCAACGTGAGCGATTTGCCATAGTGGCACCTTCACCATGTCAGAACTGGCCCGCAATTGGCCAATGGCATAAGAATGGGAAAAAATTGAAGAAATTTAGGGCCTATATTGCAAAAAAATAAAGAAATTTAAGGCCTACACGGGTTTAGCCCAAATCACACATGTCTGTTTTCTCTTCTTCAGTTTGATCGACCTTCATAGTCGCCAATCATCACTGTCATTGTCGTATGAGGTTCCAATTGGCAATGCCGCATGGGGTTATCATTTTATTTGGTGTTATCGGTCGATTTGGGATATTATAAAAAAAAAAAAAAAAGAGATAAGGCGATTTGGCCAATTTTCAAAAGTGATTGAAGTAGGTAATTCAGCCATCCACTCATTACTACTGCCTCCATTTTCACTAGGTTGGTTCGGAAAAATAGAGGAGCCGTGAAGAAGAGAATGAGAAATCAGAGGAGTCCGATGGAAGAAGCCGAGTCCAACCTCTGCCCTTCACGATTCCTAGGAAGGAGAAGCAGATGAGGTGAGGAGAAGCGATGAATGAGCCAAATGGGGGAGGTGGGAGTCGGGTTTCAATTTTTTTTTTCTTTCTTTTCACATTATCGCAAGCAGTTAATTATTGTGCCACCATGGCAAATCACGCACGCTGGCATGCCATGGTGGCATTTTCCATCTACATTAATGGTTTTTGTTCATAAAAGGTTAAAAACATTACACTTTTAGGAAGTTAGAGATATCCTATACAAAAATGTACGATAGGGATCAAAGCGATACAATACTAAAAAGTTAAGGGCCGCGAGTGGTAAACTTGAATCCAAGCTCATAGTGGAGCCTGTTAACCAGTATATGTGGCTGGTGGGCCAACCCTGCCCAAGCCCGGCCATGCAAGTTGGGAATTATGAGCCTTGACACGACCCGCCTCTAATGTAATACCCTTAAGTTCCTAAGTGCTTAAGCCATGGGTGATGTGGAATTGAAGCTTAAGAAACATGAAGAACTTTAATTCTGAGCTTATGGAGCTTAGAAAGTGAAGTTTCATTAGAGGATGAGAATTAATTGAGTGTAGAACACTCTCACATTGAACTAGAACACTATTGAATCCAATTGGAACACTCTCAGACTCAAGTATAACACTATCGGGTTCAACTAGAACACTTATGGATTTAGTCATAAAGTGACTGAGAAGAAGGAAATGCAAATGATGATCAGGGACTTAATTGATAAGTCTATCGAATGGCCTCTAATTGCTTTATGCAAAATTTTGACTTGACTAAGTTAGCGATTAACCCATTTATTTGGGACAGTTGGGCATTTTCGGTTATATTATGGTCCCACTAGACTATCTTTTTCCTTATCTGATTGACTCCATTATAGTTGAAAGCTTGAGCTCGTGTTTTTTGTGAGTCCATGTAATTTCAAATACAAACCAAGATTTTCGGAGGTGGATTCTAAGTGGAGAAGATAAATTCATGCACCAATTGAGCTAAGAAGGAAGATTTTGACAACAAAAAGCTAGGAAGAACACAAATGTAACTTTCAAAGCTTCAGGCAATAAGGGTTGCTAAGAAAGGTAAGGATTCTATGGATTCACTAAGTTTCATAGTTGAACTATGTTAATTTAGTGAATGTCAGGCACGTAGGTGATGGATTTTAAAGCCAAGTAATCCTAAGAAAGCTATGAAGGCTACGGTTGTTGGACAACTATGAGTATGATGCTAATTAGCTACGGAACTCTCAGATTTGATTGGAACTATGTGAATATGGAATCATGCTTGCTAGGCCTTTCAGTTGGTGTTTATGGCATGTGAGTCTTGTGTGCTTCTATGTTTATATGTGCATGCTAACCCCTTTATATTGTTTATTGTTATGTATATATTATATCTCGTGTCTGTGTCTTCATGTTTTCTTTGTAGGTGCTTGGAGTATGATTCGGTTAAGTTTAATCTTAACCTATGATAAGCCTTGGGGGCCATATGGAATCCTTACTGAGTTATCAAACTCATTGCCCTACTCTTATGGTTGTAAGGAAAGGTTTACTAAAGAAACAAGGAAGCTAAGAATGGTTATTACTCTTTTGGGTTTTAGTAAGGTAGTGTACCAGTTTATGTGCACTGGTGTTCAAGTCCTTGTGCTTTAGTGTTTCAGTTATGTGCATAGCTCAATATTACTATTCTAAGTCTTACTTATGTGGCAAACTAATGTGTAGGAATAAATTACTTGCAGGCTTTATGAGCTATGTGTCGTGGGAACAAGTCATAGTGATGATGGAAATGCTTAAGTTGTGATTTTATAATGGTTTTGTGTGTATGCGTACTTTCGGGTTGTAGTGCACTAAGGTGGCCTGTGGTAGGCTAACCAAGACTATGTTTATGCAAGATAAAGTTGTTTAGGATGAATATGTGTGCCAAAAATATGTTTAAACTATTGCATGGTGAAGGTGTTTGTTTGTAGTATACTGTTGTTCGATTGTAGTATACTGATGTTCGACTGCTGATGTATATATAGTGAATGTGTTCACTTGATAGTATACTAGTGTTCGTTTGTTAGTAAACTAATGTTCGTGTGCATGTGAGCTGAAGTTCGTTTTGTAAGCTTACCAAGACACATGTTTGTGTTGTCATGTGCACGAAACCTATGTTTTCAAAACTTGAACTGGTATTTTGGTTGACATGCACATATGGAATGATTGATTGAAGCTTACGTTGATACAGGCATGAAATCCATCTAGGCACTTAAATTGGGATGAGCAAAGAAATTTTAGATATTTCACAAGTTTTGTGCTGCGTAAGTATCCTGGGTACATGCCTATAAGTCCTGGCAATGTCCAGGCACACCCTAGTGCCTTTCCCCTGTGCCCTAGTAGGGCCTAAGGTACCTAAACTCATGAGTCTAGTACACACTAAATACGTATAAAACGAGTATTAGAACTAAACCCGATAAGCATAATTGAGTGTCTAAACCTTTTGTTAAAGGTTCTAAACCTCTCAAATAGGCTAGGGGGCTATGTTAGGCATGACATCTAGGCAGGTTAGGCCGGGGCCAGGCAAGGGCGGTTCAGTGTCAAACCGAGTTTTCACAATTGTAAAAAAAAAAAGTCCCAAAAACTGGTTTCAAACATTATTCAAGTGTAATTTGAATAAGCACATTTTTATGTAAGGAAAAACACCATTGCTGATGTAAATTTTAACAATGAAAAATCTAAACGACACTTATATCATTTGAAACATGATTTAAACTTGAAAATGGTGAAATGTTCCTATAAAGAACAATGAAAAGTAAAACTTAAGATATGTGCTGCTGACACCCTTGCCCTTACCAGAGTTCTTTTTTCATGAAGTTATGAGTGATAGAAAATAATTGTAGATGGAGAGAAAATTAGGAGAAGATTAAGAAAATATTAGTGAACGATTAATAAAATTGAAAAGACTTAGTAGACAGAATGAGAAAATATTGCATATGAAGATTGGAGAAAAAAGATTTGGTGTTATGAATTGTCAGGGGGAAGCTACTTATTTATAGCAGAAGAAAAAATGTGATTTTGCCCGGCCGGCCTGGTTAACCATGCTTGTGGGCCGGACCAAGCTGATTTTGGCTTCTATCCTCTTCCTGAGCCATATTCACCCCGCCTCATGTGAGTCCACTATGTGTTGGGCCTAGCCTAGGTTTGATCGAGCTGGACCAAGTTTAACCTGAGTCTGGTCTAGGGCTGGTCTAAGTTAACTTGGCCCAATGGTCACCTCTACTAACCAGCCGAAGCCCAAAGATAATCTCCAAATCATGTAACTATATGTGTGTGAAAATTATTCCACCATATAAACTACCAGATTCTTGTTTCCTTTTTAGATTTTCTCATCATTTATAACTCTAAGTGAATAGTGATTTGGTCATAATTAACTCACACTTATGTGAAAAAGTATTTACAAGTAAATCGGGGTGGAACCAAAAGAGGCTAACAAAGGCTCCAGCCTCCTTTAAAATTTTAAAATATTTATAATTTTTTTTAAATATAAATATAAATATATTTTAACCATCCTTTATATTTAGTCACATTTCTTGATAAAAAAAACTATAGGTTATGATAAATTTTTTTTTGTCCCTTCCTTATTAAAAACCCAAGTCCAGCCCCACATAAGGATATCTTAAGTTGTTGTAAAAGATAATTCTTGTGAGTAGTCAAGGCATGTTGACCACCACATCTTGGACGAAACGGGCCAAGCTGGAGTGCGAAGGCCCACCCTCCGCCAAGGCTTCCCTGCTCCTCTGCCTGATCTCTCTCACCCTCTTCCTCACCTCACTCTCCTGCTCCATCAAGCTATCGATTGCTCTCTCTATCTCCGCCGCCCTCACGATCCTATTCGCCTCTCCAGTCCCCTGCACATTCTCGTAGTCCATGCACACCTCTACACCCAATCCCAGCTCCACCACCATCTCGAACGCGTTGAACGGCTGCTCCGCGTACATCGGCCACGCTGCCAACGGCACGCCGAACCACAAGCTTTCCAGGGTCGAGTTCCAACCGCAGTGCGACACGAAGCCCCCCACCGCCCGGTGGCCCAGAACCGCCACCTGTGGAGCCCATCCGATCACCTTCCCGATCTCCGCCGTTCGGGTCAGGAACCCTTCCGGCAGGACCTCCTCCACGTTCTCGTAGTCCGTCGGTGGCGACATCTCTCCCTCTGGAGGCGCCCGTCGGAGAGACCAGAGGAACTGGTGCCCGCTCCGCTCCAACGCGACGGCGATTTCCTTCACCTGCTCCGCACAGAAGCTCCCCATGCTTCCGAAGCACAGGAACACTACCGACATCGGCGGCTGATCATTGAGCCACGTCATCACATCATCGTTTCTGCCTTCCAGATCGTGGCTGTGGACGTTCAGGACAGGTCCTACCGGGTAAACAGGTGGAATTCTCTGGTCGGAGTACAGAGCACCGAACGCATAGGATTCGAGCTCCTCGAACGAATTCACCATCATACCCTTTGTCTCTCTGAATCTTCTGGCCATTTGTTGGAGCCGCGGGATCAACTCCGGGATCAACATAACAGAAGGATAAAGCTTGGCCGGATAGCGATTACGGAGCACAGGCAAGTCAAGCAAGTCGTCGGAATGCTTAAACGACGTCGTATCTACTTTTTTCTCTTCAGTGAGCTCCTGTGTATAGAAATGCAAGCCGAGAAAGGCCGCGCTAGATGTGTAAAATAAGTAGCTGGGCACACCGAATTCATTGGCCACATCGATCATGGAAGTACAGAACATGTCGATGACAAACCCAGCGAGTCGGGGGGATTCGGACCCCGTCCCGAACTTGCTAACGATTTCGTCAACTGCGTCTTTGACGAGGTTCTTTTTTTCCTCGATGAGGAAGAACAAGACTTTGGAACGAGGAACGTTTTGGGGTTCACTGGGTTGATAGAAAGGTACGGTGACGAAGTTGATGCGGGTGGCGGCGGAGAGGGAGTCGGTGTAGGCGGTGGTTTTGGAGTCGGAGGGGAACTTGAAGATGATGACGGTGACGGATAGGAGGTGGTTGTGGAGGAGGAGGAGCTTGGCCACCTCGACGGTGGAGACGAGGTGGCCCATGCCTGGGGCAGTGACGAAGACTAGCTCCGCTCTTCTGGACTCCATTGCAGGACTTACGAGGGCGAATGACAACGGACAAAAGGCTTAAATTTAATTATACAGGACAGGAGTGCTGCTCTGGAATGTCGATGTTGTTTACGAGAACGTAGATTCGTGGGAGTCTGATCACCACGTGCTAAATGAACGGTGATGATCATCAAACCTTAATTTTGACTTTGGATCGTGTATGATTTTATCTTAAAAAGAATCTAACAACATGAGTGTTTCAAGTTGTATTATTGGTCCTTTTTTAAAACAGTTTTTATAATTAACGTTAAAATTTTAGATAATTTTTTTAATGATTAAGATTAAAATATTAAAATTAAAAATTAGAAAATACCATTAAATAACATTTTAAAAATTTTGATACTAACCACTCAGCCTAATATCAAATGAGGTAAATATAAAGCATTGGACTATGTCCCCACCGATTAGAAGCAACGACAAGGTCTTGAGTGCGACGACTTCAGCATCCACCCGTTTCTCAATAATGCAAATGTTATAGGTTCGATAATTTGTTTTGTTCCCTTCTCAAAAAAACATGCATTTCCTATTTCTTTTATTATGAAATTCCATTTATAGACTTATAAAAATATTTGTGTGTCAAAAAAAATGTGAACCATGAAATCCAAATCGTCATCTTAAAACAAAATACAAAAATATGAGTGTTTGAATTTCAACGCCTAGTCTTAATTCTGCATTAAAAATACGTAATACCGAATGTCTCCTTTTTCTTCTTCGACCCTCATTAAGCGCATTTTTCACTATCGCCCATTTATTATTATATAATTAATTGAAACCACTGTATTTGTTAATTATTTTAGTTCCTAGTGCTCCAACCCATTACACAATAAAAGAAAAGTTTTACCTTCTTTGTCCCCATCTTCATGACGCTACTTGTGCCAGAAAATTCATTGGCATGCTGTAAAAGTCTCCACTTGATTTTAGTCTCGACTCTATTATGAAAGATTTTGTTGATGTGAAAGAAAATAGTGCAAAGTTTAAATTTTGAATATTATTTTTTTATTATAATATTATAGTATAAATTTTTTTTATATTCTTGGCCACCTTAGATGAAATTCCTAGCTTCGCCACTATGCCTCACTATTGCTACTCTCTATTTGCCTTATAGTTCTTTGACGTGCTAGGTACCTAGCCACCACATTTGACACTCACTCGCTGGGGCTTACAGGCAAAAAAGGCGTCATGTGTCCACCACCCTTCAGTCACAAACTCCTTGTGGATTACCGACGGAACTGGCAACGTAGTTGCGGTAGACCCGTTGTCAACAGTATGATGAAGAAACAGAGGTAGCAGAAAACAACAGCGACATTTGGTTCCCAGAGTAGGAAAATTTTAGGTTTAGGTTTATATTGTTTGTTAATTCACATTTTGGTTACCTAAGTTGCTTATTTGTTCCATGTTAGTATATTATTTTGAAAAATTATAATTAAGTCATTAACAAATGAAAGAAAATTGTGGTGGGTTGTGGGCACGGTGGGTCTACCTATAGGGCAAAATCAAAACCCATGCTCGCCTAATAGGTGAAATTTCCACCAAATACCAGTAATCCGTGAGGCGGGGATCCACTGGTCGTAGATTTTACCTGACATACTACCATCCCTATATTACTTGTAACAAGAATGTGAACATCACTCACCATCAAGATCTTATGCAAGGCCTAGGGGTTGAATTCGTCCTGTAATCTTAGCTCAGTCTCCCAGACACCATTTTGCAGTTATCGTCAAATTTGTATTACTGAAGGAGGAATCAATGATGAATCAGACCAAGAAGCAAACATTTTTACGATTCTGGGAGGAGACATCAATAGCAGATTAGATGGTTTGAATAGCGGGCGGATTTGTAGGCAAGAGTAATTAGGTTGGCAAAGGAGGATGAGAGCAAGTGGCGGTCATGGTAGCGAGATGCAGCAAGAAGGTGGAAAATAAAGAGAGGAAGACGATAGAGGAAAGGAACGACTGAGGGTAGCGAAGGAAGAGGCAGCAATGAGAGAAAGCAAAAGTTGAAAACGGTCGTTGCTGCTTTTAGTTAGTTTAAGGGTTTGCATTAAAAGTTTTTTTTTTCTATCTTGATCTTTTTACTCTTTTTGCAAATGGATCCCTATACCTCATGTCTTTTTAGGCATGTATATATTTATGCTGCAAAAAATGATATTTAAAGAGGTATGACTTTATATATACATAAAATAATATATGCATGATTTTAATATCATAGGATTTGTACATATGTTTCACATAATTTGTATGCATATTCTACTTTCCTTATATGTCAACCTCATACAATAGAATTTGAATTATTGAAACTTGTAAAATCAATTGAAGATATCAATAAGATGTTGTTGTATCATTTATGCATATATTTCACATAATTTATACACAACTCTCATATTTCTTATACATCAACTTGATACATATTGTGAGCCAATTTGTAAACATGTCATTAGTTTAATATAAACGAATAAAACTTAATTGTAAAAAAATGATGGTTTTCAATATCTTACTTTTATATATATCTCACATTTCCAACTGAATATGTTAGAAGCAATTTTCATAATTTTATTTGTACATATATCTCAAATAATTTACTCAAATATCTCATTTTCTTTGTACACTGAATTCATACATATCGTCATTCAATTCGTAATGTCTCTAATTTTAGTAAAAAAATACATTTTAACACATTCACACATATTTTTAGGATAAAGGGTTGAACTCATATATACAATTATTATATGATTTTACCTGACATACTACCATCCCTATATTACTTGTAACAAGAATGTGAACAGCACTCACCATCAAGATCTTATGCAAGGCCTGGGGGTTGAATTCGTCCTGTAATCTTAGCCCAGTCTCCCAGACACCATTTTGCAGTTATCGTCAAATTTGTATTACTGAAGGAGGAATCAATGATGAATCAGACCAAGGAGTAAACATTCTTACGATTCTAGGAGAAGACATCAATAGCAGATTAGATGGTTTGAATAGCGGGCGGATTTGTAGGCAAGAGTAATTAGGTTGGCAAAGGAGGATGAGAGCAAGTGGCGGTTAGGTAGTTTTCCTATGGGTAAAATAAATTCACGGTTCTACAACTTTAACGTGTGTCATAAAGTGGTCATTTACTTTACTTTGTCTCATTATAAAATCCCTTATCTCTTAACGCACGTCTCATCGTAGTCGCTTCACTTGGTTGTCAATTTGGCAATCAAAAACACCACGTTGCCTCCTCTCTCATTACAACAAATGACTATATTGAAAGAATAGAAAACTTTAGATTAAAATTGATACAAATATATAATTTTAGGGACTTAAAATATTAATTAGCCCAAATTCATAAAATCAATTAGAACCCTAATTGAGTTTGCTTTCTGGGTAAAAATTGTTCAGGAGCACACCAATTGGAATCTGAATAAGACAACTTGAATATGGGGTTGGAGCATGAGGGGGTGCTTATGTAGGGAGAATTAACCCATAAGAAGTTGTTGCATTGTTAGCTTAGATGATTTGGGGAAGAAGATGAAAATGTTTTAAGTTCCTAAAATTATGTATTGTGTCAATTTTAGCTTAGAGTTTTTTATTCTTTCAGTGTAGTCATTTATTGTTATAAAAAGGAGGTCATGTGACATTTTGGACTACTATATCAGTATTCATGCCATCATGTCATTAACTTCCATACCTGATAACAAAAAAAAAACTGACAAAAGGGACTATAATAGGAAGTGCATTAGGAGGTATGAGACTTTATGATGACATATGATAATATAAATGAACGCTTTACAATAAACATTAAAGCTAGGGGATCATAATAAATTTTACTTTCTCTATATATATTTTTTTGGTATTTTGAAGTATACTTTACAAGTGTACAAGAGATGAGATATTAACATTCTACGTATTTTACTCTTTTTTCATATCTTTTACTTCACATTTGCAAAGACTGGGATTTTAATATTTTTATGGCTTAATTACAATTTGTCTTCTAAGGTTTTGGTGAAATTACACTTTGCTCCTTCTATTTAAAAAATATACACTTTACCTCTTATTTTTTAATACAATCCAACAACAACTTCTGAAATCTTAATTTAGACTATACGGTTATCATCTTCAAGTTATTTCAATGTGTATAGTATTTTGTTATAATTAATTGACATTTAAAAAATACTGTTTTAAAAACTGAAAGAAATATAACAAGAAAAAATGATAATTTAAAATATCCATTAACTGTAAAAAAAATACCATATAGATTGAAATTACTGGAAGATGGCTACCGTAATATCTAAATTAAGATTTCAGAAGTTGCTGTTGAACTCTATTAAAAAAGTAGGGGGGCCAAGTGTATACTTCTGAAACAAGAGCGGTAAAGTATAATTTCATCTAAATCTCAGAGGTTAAATTGTAATTATCCCTATTTTTATTGATCGAAGGTTTTTGTTTATTTGATGCCTTTTATCCTACTGCTAAGGCCAATGAGGGGCAAGCTGAAACCACGAGTTTTGTACATAACCCTTAGTTAAAGGGTTGCTACCTTGGGCCCTCTGAGACTGTTAACGATTATCTCTATTGGGCTTAGTTTGGATACCCACAGTTTTATGGTAGATTGATCTGCGAATCAACCAATTACCGATAGATTGGATCGGTGTGTTTATTTTCTAGATTGTTATAAACACCTCTAGCTATAGGCATTTGCGTTGTAAGCACTAAAAAAAAAGTGCCTACGGCTACGATAGTGCGTGATAATATTCTAGACCATTTATTTTGAGAAGGACCAGGCAACAAAACATAAGCCCCTTACACATCAACAGCAACAGGGCAGGTTACCAACATTTTAAAGTTATATTAGTGTTCTTTCCTCATTTTTCAAAAATGATTATCTTGATATATAGTGTGATTATTTGTCCAATTCATATATTAATTAGAATTTTAAGTTTTAAAATTGTTGTTTTAAAAAAACTGTTGTTTTAAAAAAACTATGTATTTTTATTGATTTTTTGAGTTAAACCCACCGGAGGTTCCTTAACTTAAATTCATGTCCTATCCGAGTCATGTAACTTCATTTTGTCCCAGTAATGTCCTTTAACTCATATAGCGTGTCCTATTGAGGTTCTTTCCATCATTTTAACTGTTAATTTTGATGCAATCTTCTGTTAAAAATTTACAACTTCGATATTTAAATTTTTTTCATCATGCTTCTATTATCCTAAAGTTTATTTATCTTGCTTTTAGTGGGTGTCCAATCAATGTTGAATGAGCTAAACTAGTGCTAGGAAATCAGTGGCGGCGGTTCTCGAGCAGAAGAGCAGGAATTAGAAGCTAGTAGGGATCGATTCTTCCATTTTCATTTGTGAAATCCAATTTCGTTCCCTGGATTTTTTGTATTATATTAGAATCTATGATTCAATTTGGCCAAATTTAGAGTGAATGAGTTGAGGATAGTGATTGACGTGTTATATCTGTAAGTTTCAGGATACTTGGAGAAGGAGAAGAAAATTTAGGAACTGTAGTCCTTATTTTCTAGCAGGTCTCAGTTAAAGTTAACGGCAAAATTGATGGAAAAGACTCCGATAAGACGTGCTATATAAGTTAAAGGAGCTCGATAGGATAAAAAAAAAAAGTTGCATGACCCGTGTAAGGTGAAAAAAAATAAGTTAAGGGAGCAACAATAGATTTTACTCATAATTTTTCTCTTTGAAGGTTATAAGCCGAAATCAATTTTATAATAATTAATTATTTTCTATAAAAGTATTCAAATGAGTATTAGATAAATAGAATATTGAGTTCTAAATTACCAGTTTTTCTTAAGTACTTGAAAAGAAAACAAAAAATAAAATAAAAGAAACTTGGGTTTTTCATCTAATCAACTTAATTTTGAATTCTTTTTTTCTTAGTCCAGCATTGTTGGGTTGGTTACATTTTCCTCTAATTTGGAATACAAATATACTAATTTAAGAGGGGTGCAGATAAGGTCGGGTAGGTTAAGTTAAATCCATAACCTCCCCATGACTTTGCTGGTAGGGTCGGATTCAGGTTTAGGTAGCCCGGTTTCAGAGGGGTATGGCCGAGTAGGGTATTTTTTTTATCCCTATAACCTATACCTTAACCCATTTATTTTCA
Source organism: Aquilaria sinensis (assembly GCA_005392925.1). NCBI lineage: Eukaryota > Viridiplantae > Streptophyta > Magnoliopsida > Malvales > Thymelaeaceae > Aquilaria > Aquilaria sinensis. Next base: position 20,890 of record SMDT01002848.1, on the reverse strand, counting down.
AAAACTTATACTTTACCATTTACATCCTTTATATTATACAATAAAAATTTTTAAAATCTTAATTGAAATTGTTTGATAACTATATTATAGTCATTTCAAAACTTTTGATATATTTTTCACAGTTAATTGATATTTAAAAAATACTTCCTCCATCCAAAATCATTTTCCCACATTTCGTTTTCTAGTTGCCCCAAAATATTTGTCCACTTCCATAATTAAGATCTAATTTAATGTTTTTACTATTACATCCACAATTCATTGTATTGGAAAAGATGAATCATAAAATATGAAGGCATTAAATAAGGGATAAGATTGGTATAATATTCATTTTGATTAATGATGTATACATTGTAACTTAGCTTTTCTCTAGTGGACAAATTATTTTGGGCAGATGGAATACTAATTTGTATTTATAGGGGGGAAAACGTAACTACAAAGAAGAAAAAAAATAATTTAAAATATTTATTAACTGTAGAAAAGATATTAAGAGGATTAAAATAACTAAAAGATTACTATTGTACAGCTTAAATACATATTTTATAAGTTATTATCAATCAGTAAAAAAAAATATTTTAGAAGTTATTATCACACCGTATAAAAAAAGTAAAAGGGCAAACTATAAATTTTTTAAAATAAAAGAAAAAATGTGTAAGTTAGGATAACTCTAAGGGATTATTTGTAAGTTTCTTTTGTTATTATTAATATGGATGGAGACGCCCAACGAACCAATTATCGAAAGAAGCAAGAAGCAATCAGCCTGACCACGATTCGAAGGCCACCTTTGACCGTTAAACTTTTCCTCTTGTTTTCAATTGACTAATCCCGTGACACTTGGCCTTGTATTACACCCATCAACCACCATCAACAATGGCTGGTGCTTCTTCAACTTTCCCCCTTCTGGAGGGCGCCTCTACAGCGACGGCTCCATCTGGCGTCGCACCAACCCCTGGGCGTCCCGGTCCAAGATGAGGGCTCCGTTCTCTGGAAAGACGTCATCTTCGACCAGAAGCTCGGCCTCCAGCTCCGGGTCTACAAGTCAGCTGCGGCTTCCGGTTAGCTCCCAATATTGTTGTACTTCCATTGTGGTGGTTTTGTAATAGGTTCTTGCAAGTGGTCCAACTTCCACAACTTCACTTTCCGGCAGGCGTCTCAGCTGCCTGCCCTGGTGGTGTCGGCCGATTACCGGTTAGCACCCGAGGACCGGCTTCCTGCAGCGATCGATGATGGTTACAGGGCGATGAAGTGGCTGCAGGCTCAGGCGGTGTCTGAGGATTGCGATCCCTGGCTGCTAATTTTGGTGACTTTGGGAGGGTATTTATATCCGGTGACTCGGCTGGTGGGAATCTTGCTCACAATTTAGTGGTTCGGATCGGAGCAAGTCCGACTGGACTGGACACGGTTCGGGTCAGAGGGTATGTGCTTTTGTATCCTTTCTTTGGTGGGACTGTGAGAACCAAGTCTGAGACAGAGGCACCTAAGGATGGAGTAGTTCTCACTCTGGAGGGCTCTGACAAGTAAAGTTTCTAATTAGCTAATAATCTTGGATTTATTTTTGTTTAGTTATCAGAAAATCATCAATTTGAACTCATCAAGAGTATAAGAGAATACATTTGCACTCATACGTCATAGTCTATGATTTTTTTTCTATAGAAGTTGGAGGCTGGCAGTACCGATTGGAGAAACAAGGGATTACCCTCTTGCGAGCCCATTTGGGCCCAGGAGTCCCAACCTGGAACACTTGGAATTGGAATCTATTTTGGTGTTGGTTGGTGAGAGAGATCTTCTTAAGGATCGAGTAGAGGACTATGCACAAAAACTAATGGATTGGGGGAAGAAGGTCAAGTATGTTGCGTTTAAGGGGGCACCACATGGCTTCTTCACCATTGATCCCAACTCAGATGCTGCAAATCAAGGGATCCTGATTATTAAGCACTTTATTGATATGTGTTGATTTCACTTGGCTTGTTGAGCTTAGTTTGTTAAGTGACTTGCCCTTAACTAATAGAAGAAGCATCACCAACAACAATGGCATGTATATTGTTTCTGCAACTTGCTCTTGTCTGGTTACATGTTGGTTATGCTTGGGAACAGTACTTACAATTAATGTTAGAATTTGAGATTAATCATATATCGATGAGATAGTTTTTACAAATCCCTAAACTTATTAGATGAGATAGTTTTTACAAATCCCTAAAATCCCGAGCCAACCTTCCCCTTAATTTTACTCCGTCGGATGGTCATCGGCCTGATGCAAAGATGGCTCCATCTGAGGTTTGGAGTCACAGCTATGGTTTCTACCTACAAATCGATAACCTGAAGCACCTGGAACAATGGTGCGGAGGATGCATGGCCCGGACAGCAGCCTGGGTTTAAAACCCCTTCCCAGCTTGCATTGTAATAGCAAGTATTCTTGTACCAAATATGGTTTGATGCTCTCCAAGTTTTAAAAAACAGACACTTCAACCCTAGTTTCTAAATATTCTCTAATACTCTACCTTGTAAAAGCTTCCTAGTATTAGAGAAAACCTAAAGCAAGAAAGATGAATGTTTTGCAGTGAAAAGACCAATAAATTACATTATGGGGGTATTTATAAGGTTTAGGGAGTGTTTGGTTCAAAAATTGAAAGAGTTCAAATTGATTTCAAAGTTAAACTCCCAACAATCATATGTTAGGTTCTATTTGTAGAATAATTATTCATCATTCTCATTCTCTAAGAAATCTCCATTATTCATAATTTACTGGGATTCATTCTCCTAATTCTAAGTTAAGTAGAGTACTAATCCACAAAGTCATTATATTTGGAAAAGTTACAATATACCCCTTGAACTCTCAATTATTTACATTTTGATCCGTGAACTTTCAAATTTTAAAAAATAGGTCCTAAAAATTACATATCTAGTCCCTGAGCTTTTAAAAATTTGCATGATCAATCATTAAACTTTTTCAAAACTTACAAATATGCCCCCAATGTTTAAAAATGTATATTTCAGTCACTATATGTTCAAAGTTTAACGAAATGTGTATAATACTCCAATTTATCATAAAAAAAATTAAAATCTTTTATTCTTTGCTAGATGTGAACTAAACACAGGAAAATTATGACTATATTTTTATGAATTTTTCTCTTTATATGAATTTGTTGTTTTTTTAATTTTTTTTAAGATTTTGAGAATCCTTGAACCAAATGCTTTATAAATTGCTTTTTTACATATTTGTCCGTGACTTTTGTCTGTGACGTACAGATTTTCAAAAGAATAATAACGTGATGATTAACTAAAGGTTAGTTTTGATTATGTGCCATAGACTGGAACAGATCATCGACTAGCGAGGTGTTGATTTCGTATTTAGGCAAAACTATCAAATTGGTCACTAATGTTTTTTTTTCCTAATTTTCTACTCATATTTTAAAATGGATTAGATATGTCAGTGAAGTTTCAAATTAATAGTAGATATGCCACTTGCTATTAAAACACTCACGGAAAGTGTTAAAAAAACTAAAAGAAAGGTTAAAAATAACAAATTTTAAAATTTTAGGATGATAATGCAAATTTTAACATTTTACAAAAAACAATTTTTGTAATTCGACTTTCTCTCTCTCTTTCTCTCTCTAATACCGAAAAAAAGATTAGACAATAGAGGAAGAGGGAAGGTGGTGATAGGGCTGGGGCGCTGATGACAAAGTTAGTGACAGGGCTAAAGCACTGATGGCAGAAATCAGACTATTTTTTAACAAATATTTTAAATGGCATGGTATTTTTTAAAGATGCATAACAACCCTAAGATTTCAAAATATGTTATTTTAACCATTTTCCGTTATTTTTTATCCGGCAGTGGCATATTCAGCTCATTTTAAAACATTAGTAAGAGATTGGGCACAAAAAAACTATAGTGACATATCCGCTCCCTACCTAAAACATCAGTAGCAAATTTGATATTTCTATCCCATATTTATTAAGGTGTATTTGGAGGAAAATTTTAAACAAGTGAATATATCTATACAGGCACACCCTTAAGACTACCTATATATACACACACACCTTAAAACTTATGTATGCATTTATAGCTCAAGAAGTTTGAAAATTATTTTTACAATGATTCATTCGTGAAAAAAAAAAAGTATTTTTATTAATTTTTAAATTTGGTAAGGAAAAAATTTATAAATGATATCACCTGGCCCCGAAAGTAACCCCATGATAAGAGCTCAGAATCGAATGACTGAAGGAGCTCTTTCCAGAAGATCAAAAAAGTCCAAACCAGGGCTAGTCAAGAAGGAAACTTGATAAATATGACAACTAAGTCCCTTTATCACAGGAATCATTTCTATCTAGGAGAATTCTCATGATTTGTGAGTATAAGGACTCCATCCACAAATCCCAAAGTATATAAAATTATCAGAATTCTCCTTATCAAAGCTCCTCACTTTTTGAGAACTAAATCAATCATTAGAGGGTTTTATCAGGAAACACATCTCAGAGCTCTGACTTGTTCTTTGAATGTAGGATCTCTTGTCCACCATCTTCAAGCTTCAAGGGCTACTTTTTTGGTTGTATTGATACCGTTGTGGCTATCAATAAAAAAATCATATATTTTATAAGACTATATAATTGAGGTGGTTATTATGTAAATAAAGTATTAGCTGTTGTAGATAAAAATAAAAATAGAAACAAAACGGTTTTATAAGTATGAAACTTGGAGTCAAATTTTTTTGTATAGTATATTAGTATTTTCATTTATTGTTAGATAAGTTAGTATCACTTTTATCGTGTTATATTTGTTTCCCTATTTTTTTTTAATATTCATATGCTTTTAAGCATCATGAGGTTAACTTAATTAGTAAAGGTTCATGCTCCTAAATCTAAGGTTAGGGATATAAGGACTCACAAGCACATGAAAGTATTTGTTGAGGTAAAAGTGAAACCAAATTAAGGAATAAATTGCACTTGTGGCCCCTAACGTTTTATTATTATACTATTTTTGACCTTAACCTGCTTTTTTTGTACAGGACATCTCTAATCTCATTTAAGTATTTCATTTTGAATCTTTTGTAGGCAGAAATTGTTAATATGGACAGAAAACACAGTGTGGCATGCCAACATAGGCGATTTGCCATCGTGGCACCTTCACCATGTCAGAATTAGCCCACAATTGGCCAATGGTACAAGAATAGAAAAAATTGAAGAAATGTAAGGCCTATGTTCCAAAAAAAATGAAGAAATTTAGGGAATATACAGGGTTAGCCTAAATCACACATGTCTCTTTTTTCTCCCTCAATTTGATCGACCTCTATAGTTGCCAATCGTCACCATCATTGTCGCCTAGGATTCCAATTAGCAATGCCGCATAGGGTTATCACTTGATTTGGTGTTATCGGTCAATTTGGGAGATTAAGACGAAAGAGATGAGGTGATTTGGCCAATTTTCAAAAGTGATTAGAGTAGGTAATTCGGCCATCCACTCACCGCCACTACCTCCATTTTCGCTAGGTTAGTTCGAAAAAAGAGATGAGCCGTGAAGAAAAAAGCGGGAAATCGAAGAAGTCTGATGGAAGAAGCTGAGTCGAAACTCTGCCCTCCACGATTCCTAGAAAAGAGGAGCAGATGGAGGGAGGAGGAATCGTGAATGAGCCAAATGGGGGAGGTGGGAGTCGGGTTTCAATTTTTTTTTTCTTTCTTTTCACATTATCGCAAGCAGTTAATTATTGTGCCACCATGGCAAATCACGCACGCTGGCATGCCATGGTGGCATTTTCCATCTACATTAATGGTTTTTGTTCATAAAAGGTTAAAAACATTACACTTTTAGGAAGTTAGAGATGTCCTATACAAAAATGTACGATAGGGCCCAAAGCGATACAATACTAAAAAGTTAAGGGCCCCGAGTGGTAAACTTGAATCCAAGCTCATAGTGGAGCCTGTTAACCAGTATATGTGGCTGGTGGGCCAACCCTGCCCAAGCCCAGCCATGCAAGTTGGGAATTATGAGCCTTGACACGACCCGCCTCTAATGTAATACCCTTAAGTTCCTAAGTGCTTAAGCCATGGGTGATATGGAATTGAAGTTTAAGAAACATGAAGAACTTTAATTCTGAGCTTATGGAGCTTAGAAAGTGAAGTTTCATTAGAGGATGAGAATTAATTGAGTGTAGAACACTCTCACATTGAACTAGAACACTATTGAATCCAATTGGAACACTCTCAGACTCAAGTATAACACTATCGGGTTCAACTAGAACACTTATGGATTTAGTCATAAAGTGACTGAGAAGAAGGAAATGCAAATGATGATCAGGGACTTAATTGATAAGTCTATCGAATGGCCTCTAATTGCTTTATGCAAAATTTTGACTTGACTAAGTTAGCGATTAACCCATTTATTTGGGACACTTGGCCATTTTCGGTTATATTATGGTCCCACTAGACTATCTTTTTCCTTATCTGATTGACTCCATTATAGTTGAAAGCTTGAGCTCGTGTTTTTTGTGAGTTCCATGTAATTTCAAATACAAACCAAGATTTTCGGAGGTGGATTCTAAGTGGAGAAGATAAATTCATGCACCAATTGAGCTAAGGAGGAAGATTCTAACAACGAAGAGCTAGGAAGAGTACAAAATTTAGCTTTCAAAGCTTCGAGCAACAAGGGTTGCTAAGAAAGGTAAGCATTCTATGGATTCACTAAGTTTCATAGTTGAACTATGTTAATTTAGTAAATGTCAGGTGCTTAGGTGATGGATTTTGAAGTCAAGTGATCCTAAGAAAGCTATAAGGGCTACGGTTGTTGGACAACTATGAGTATGATGCTAATTAGCTACGTTTGGCAAGCATTATGGCTAGGAATTGAGAGGGCCAACTCAATTCCCAAGCTACGGAGCTCTCGAATTTGATTGGAACTATGTGAATATGGAATCATGCTTGCTAGGCCTTTTGGCTGGTGTTTATGGCATGTGAGTCTTATGTGCTTCTATGTTTGTATGTGCATGCTAACCTTTTTATATTGCTTATTGTTATGTATATATTGTATCTCATGTTTGTGTCTTCATGTTTTCTTTGTAGGTGCTTGGAGTATGATTCGGTTAAGTTTAGTATTAACTTATGATAGGCCTTGGAGGCCATGTGGAATCCTCACTGAGTTATCAAACTCATTGTCCTACTCTTATGGTTATAAGGAAAAGTTTACTAGAGAAACAAGGAAGCTAAGAGTAGTTATTACTTTTTTGGGTTTTAGCAAGGTAGTGTACCAGTTTATGTGCACTAGTAGTCCATGTGCTTTAGTGTTTCAGCACTGGTGTTCAAGTCCTTGTGCTTTAGTGTTTCAGTTATGTGCATAGCTCAATATTACTATTCTAAGTCTTACTTATGTGGCAAACTAATGTGTAGGAATAAATTACTTGCAGGCTTTATGAGCTATGTGTCGTGGGAACAAGTCATAGTGATGATGGAAATGCTTAAGTTGTGATTTTATAATGGTTTTGTGTGTATGCGTACTTTCGGGTTGTAGTGCACTAAGGTGGCCTGTGGTAGGCTAACCAAGACTATGTTTATGCAAGATAAAGTTGTTTAGGATGAATATGTGTGCCAAAAATATGTTTAAACTATTGCATGGTGAAGGTGTTTGTTTGTAGTATACTGTTGTTCGATTGTAGTATACTGATGTTCGACTGCTGATGTATATATAGTGAATGTGTTCACTTGATAGTATACTAGTGTTCGTTTGTTAGTAAACTAATGTTCGTGTGCATGTGAGCTGAAGTTCGTTTTGTAAGCTTACCAAGACACATGTTTGTGTTGTCATGTGCACGAAACCTATGTTTTCAAAACTTGAACTGGTATTTTGGTTGACATGCACATATGGAATGATTGATTGAAGCTTACGTTGATACAGGCATGAAATCCATCTAGGCACTTAAATTGGGATGAGCAAAGAAATTTTAGATATTTCACAAGTTTTGTGCTGCGTAAGTATCCTGGGTACATGCCTATAAGTCCTGGCAATGTCCAGGCACACCCTAGTGCCTTTCCCCTGTGCCCTAGTAGGGCCTAAGGTACCTAAACTCATGAGTCTAGTACACACTAAATACGTATAAAACGAGTATTAGAACTAAACCCGATAAGCATAATTGAGTGTCTAAACCTTTTGTTAAAGGTTCTAAACCTCTCAAATAGGCTAGGGGGCTATGTTAGGCATGACATCTAGGCAGGTTAGGCCGGGGCCAGGCAAGGGCGGTTCAGTGTCAAACCGAGTTTTCACAATTGTAAAAAAAAAAAGTCCCAAAAACTGGTTTCAAACATTATTCAAGTGTAATTTGAATAAGCACATTTTTATGTAAGGAAAAACACCATTGCTGATGTAAATTTTAACAATGAAAAATCTAAACGACACTTATATCATTTGAAACATGATTTAAACTTGAAAATGGTGAAATGTTCCTATAAAGAACAATGAAAAGTAAAACTTAAGATATGTGCTGCTGACACCCTTGCCCTTACCAGAGTTCTTTTTTCATGAAGTTATGAGTGATAGAAAATAATTGTAGATGGAGAGAAAATTAGGAGAAGATTAAGAAAATATTAGTGAACGATTAATAAAATTGAAAAGACTTAGTAGACAGAATGAGAAAATATTGCATATGAAGATTGGAGAAAAAAGATTTGGTGTTATGAATTGTCAGGGGGAAGCTACTTATTTATAGCAGAAGAAAAAATGTGATTTTGCCCGGCCGGCCTGGTTAACCATGCTTGTGGGCCGGACCAAGCTGATTTTGGCTTCTATCCTCTTCCTGAGCCATATTCACCCCGCCTCATGTGAGTCCACTATGTGTTGGGCCTAGCCTAGGTTTGATCGAGCTGGACCAAGTTTAACCTGAGTCTGGTCTAGGGCTGGTCTAAGTTAACTTGGCCCAATGGTCACCTCTACTAACCAGCCGAAGCCCAAAGATAATCTCCAAATCATGTAACTATATGTGTGTGAAAATTATTCCACCATATAAACTACCAGATTCTTGTTTCCTTTTTAGATTTTCTCATCATTTATAACTCTAAGTGAATAGTGATTTGGTCATAATTAACTCACACTTATGTGAAAAAGTATTTACAAGTAAATCGGGGTGGAACCAAAAGAGGCTAACAAAGGCTCCAGCCTCCTTTAAAATTTTAAAATATTTATAATTTTTTTTAAATATAAATATAAATATATTTTAACCATCCTTTATATTTAGTCACATTTCTTGATAAAAAAAACTATAGGTTATGATAAATTTTTTTTTGTCCCTTCCTTATTAAAAACCCAAGTCCAGCCCCACATAAGGATATCTTAAGTTGTTGTAAAAGATAATTCTTGTGAGTAGTCAAGGCATGTTGACCACCACATCTTGGACGAAACGGGCCAAGCTGGAGTGCGAAGGCCCACCCTCCGCCAAGGCTTCCCTGCTCCTCTGCCTGATCTCTCTCACCCTCTTCCTCACCTCACTCTCCTGCTCCATCAAGCTATCGATTGCTCTCTCTATCTCCGCCGCCCTCACGATCCTATTCGCCTCTCCAGTCCCCTGCACATTCTCGTAGTCCATGCACACCTCTACACCCAATCCCAGCTCCACCACCATCTCGAACGCGTTGAACGGCTGCTCCGCGTACATCGGCCACGCTGCCAACGGCACGCCGAACCACAAGCTTTCCAGGGTCGAGTTCCAACCGCAGTGCGACACGAAGCCCCCCACCGCCCGGTGGCCCAGAACCGCCACCTGTGGAGCCCATCCGATCACCTTCCCGATCTCCGCCGTTCGGGTCAGGAACCCTTCCGGCAGGACCTCCTCCACGTTCTCGTAGTCCGTCGGTGGCGACATCTCTCCCTCTGGAGGCGCCCGTCGGAGAGACCAGAGGAACTGGTGCCCGCTCCGCTCCAACGCGACGGCGATTTCCTTCACCTGCTCCGCACAGAAGCTCCCCATGCTTCCGAAGCACAGGAACACTACCGACATCGGCGGCTGATCATTGAGCCACGTCATCACATCATCGTTTCTGCCTTCCAGATCGTGGCTGTGGACGTTCAGGACAGGTCCTACCGGGTAAACAGGTGGAATTCTCTGGTCGGAGTACAGAGCACCGAACGCATAGGATTCGAGCTCCTCGAACGAATTCACCATCATACCCTTTGTCTCTCTGAATCTTCTGGCCATTTGTTGGAGCCGCGGGATCAACTCCGGGATCAACATAACAGAAGGATAAAGCTTGGCCGGATAGCGATTACGGAGCACAGGCAAGTCAAGCAAGTCGTCGGAATGCTTAAACGACGTCGTATCTACTTTTTTCTCTTCAGTGAGCTCCTGTGTATAGAAATGCAAGCCGAGAAAGGCCGCGCTAGATGTGTAAAATAAGTAGCTGGGCACACCGAATTCATTGGCCACATCGATCATGGAAGTACAGAACATGTCGATGACAAACCCAGCGAGTCGGGGGGATTCGGACCCCGTCCCGAACTTGCTAACGATTTCGTCAACTGCGTCTTTGACGAGGTTCTTTTTTTCCTCGATGAGGAAGAACAAGACTTTGGAACGAGGAACGTTTTGGGGTTCACTGGGTTGATAGAAAGGTACGGTGACGAAGTTGATGCGGGTGGCGGCGGAGAGGGAGTCGGTGTAGGCGGTGGTTTTGGAGTCGGAGGGGAACTTGAAGATGATGACGGTGACGGATAGGAGGTGGTTGTGGAGGAGGAGGAGCTTGGCCACCTCGACGGTGGAGACGAGGTGGCCCATGCCTGGGGCAGTGACGAAGACTAGCTCCGCTCTTCTGGACTCCATTGCAGGACTTACGAGGGCGAATGACAACGGACAAAAGGCTTAAATTTAATTATACAGGACAGGAGTGCTGCTCTGGAATGTCGATGTTGTTTACGAGAACGTAGATTCGTGGGAGTCTGATCACCACGTGCTAAATGAACGGTGATGATCATCAAACCTTAATTTTGACTTTGGATCGTGTATGATTTTATCTTAAAAAGAATCTAACAACATGAGTGTTTCAAGTTGTATTATTGGTCCTTTTTTAAAACAGTTTTTATAATTAACGTTAGAATTTTAGATTAATTTTTTAATGATTAAGATGAAATTATTAAAATTAAAAACTAAAAAAATATAATTAGATAATTTTTTAAAAATTTTAACACTAATTACTCACACTAATATTAAATGAGGTCAATATAAAGCGTTGGACCATGTCCCCACCGATTAGAAGCAACAAGGTATTTATTTCCAAATGACAATATGATGGAACTTCACGAATATTATGATGCATACTGGGCATGTAGCTCAAAAACAACTAAACTTGGAAAAGCTATAATTTCATCAAAAACAAGTAAACTTGGAAAAGCTATAATTTCATCAAAATCAAAAAAACAATAAACTATTCCCTAGTCATCTGTAGAAGCAAAATACCAAATTATGACAACTACGAGTAAACCGATTTGGTTGAATGTCTTGCTTAAAGATCTCATAGTGCCGTAGCTTCAACAAATGATTCTCTATCCTACATCACAACAAATCCAGCATTTTCATAAACAAACGAATCATATCAAAATTGATTGTCATTTTACCCCGAAAAAGATTTAAACCAAAGACATGGTAGTTCAATATGTCTCCTGTAAACAACAATTAGCTGATATGCTAACTAAAGTGCCTAGAGATGTTCAATTACGCTTTATTGATTGCAAGTTAGGCATTATCAATTCTTATGCTCTAACGTAAGGAGGACTATTGAGATTTGTACCCATTGATTTATCTTTTGCCTATAGCTAGGTTCCTTGCATGTTGCTAATTGTGATAGAATGAGGTATGGAAGACCTGCGTGTTGCAACGATCATATAATGTCACAATATTAAATAAAATAATAATAAAGAAAAATAAAAAAAAAATTGGGAGCCAAGAGAGAAAATATAAAAAATTTAGGCATTAAGAGTTTAACAATTAACATAGGAAAAGTTAAAAAAAAAGTCTTATTTCACTAAATAAATAAATAAACCATGGTGACCAATATTTTAGTTTAGAAAATAAAACATTAAAAAAAAAAAGAACCAAAAGAGTAAACAAAAACACTATAATTTATTAAACTCAGGGTCTAATATCAAAAACGGAAAAAATATAGAGACTGAAAATGTATTTAACAAAAAAGAAAAGTGAAAGTAGGAGAATAGTGAGATCGACTCTCAAAAAGATATTTTTATTCAAAAATTTCACCAACCTTCCAAAAGAAGCAACCCAATCCAACATAAAAAAAGAAAAAAAAAAGAAGAAAGGACTGGCAACAGAATGGGTCACAACCCAGCCCAACACTGAAGGGCAAAAGTAGAAAGAAACTATAGTTTACTGTAGATAAAACAGTGGTTAGAATATAGAGAGTTTTTTTAGGTGCACTTTGTAGCAAATATTTTTTTTTAATAAATTTTGACATTAAAAAAAATGCCAATAATAAATAATTAAAAACTTCTCATTCATAAATGGATGTTAATTAATTAAATTTGCTTCATTTTAATTTTGGGTTGGGTTTTCTTTATGTTATGTTCTTATTATTAAAATGATTAATTGTGATCAAAACATAATTCTATAAAATATAACACTACATGGGCTTCGAAATGATAAATATTTTTTGTCATCAAAAAATAATTCACTAAAAAGTTTCATCTTTTATTAATTTAAATCTCAATTTTTAATATCGATAAGAAATTTATTTAGTAAAATTCACTCAAAAGCTTTAAAGTTTAATAAAGTAATTTGATCCATCGATCCATAATTGTTAAAATTGAAAATGAATATGAAACATCACATTGTACATGTTTTGAAATGATGGCTAAAATTTTTCATTAAAAATTAATTCACTAAAAATTTTTATCTCTTATTAACTGAAATTTTAATTTTTAATATTCTTTATAAATTTATTCAGAAAAATCCATCTTCAATTTATTTATCTTTTTTTAACCTTTATTAAGTCAATTATTAAAACCTTAATGCCAAAAGTTATTTCTTCAAGCTAAAGAAATAAATCATGATTACCAATATTTTACTTTAGAAGATAATAAATAAAAAAATAAAAAAAAATTAGAGATAAAGAGAACAAATTATGCTCACCAATGTCTTTCCTTAGAAAACAGTACATAAAACAACAACAAAAAAAAGTTGGAATGAAGAGAGCAAAGAGAAGAGGTAGATTAATAGTTATAAAATTTGGGGAGCAAAATATAACATTGATGTAAATTTGAGCCTAAAATGAAAAAATTAGAAAGTTAGGGACTGAAACTGTGTTTTCGTCGAAACAACACATGAAACAGATTGAAAGCGTAAAATTGCAACACAGATCCTCAAGAAATTCAGCGCCTTGAAAAAAGAGGATCAAACTCTAAAAAAATCAAGTCGTATCCGGAAAAATAAAAAAAAAATGACGAATGCAAAAAAAAAAACTGATAAGGGATAAAATGGTAAAGGCATTGTTTTTTACTGTTCAGTTGGTCAGTAATCGAACACGGCTTTTAGTATATAATATAATGACAAGGTCTTGAGTGCGACGGCTTCAGCATCCACCCGTTTCTCAATAACGCAAATATTATCGGTTCGATAATTTGTTTTGTTCCCTTCTAAAAAAGACATGCATTTCCTATTTCTTTTATCATGCAGGTCCATTTATAGACATATAAAAATATTTGTGTGTCAAAAAAAATGTGAACCATGAAATCCAAATCGTCATCTTAAAACAAAATACAAAAATATGAGTGTTTGAATTTCAATGCCAAGTCTTAATTCTGCATTAAATTTCATATAATGATTCGAATTTGAGATTCAATAGGAATGAGTCATCATAAAAAACTTTCATGTTGTTCAAAACTTGGAAAAGTTCAAATAAATCATTGGATGATTTATAGGCGAGAGTCTAATATGGCTGCGACTTTTCATATGGAAGAAATTACTCTCTTACTCATTAAAATTACGTAATACCGAATGTCTCCTTTGTCTTCTTCTACCCTCATTAAGCGCATTGTTCACTATCGCCCATTTATTATCATATAATTAATTCAAACCCACTGTATTTATTAATTCTTTTAGTTCCTAGTGCTCCAACCCATTACACAATAAAAGAAAAGTTTTACCTTATTTGTCTCCATCTTCATGGCGCTACTTGTGCCAGAAAATTCATTGGCATGCTGTAGCAGTCTCCACTTAATTTTAGTCTCGACTCTATTATGAAAGATTTTGTTAATGTGAAAGAGCGTAGTGCAAAGTTTAAATTGTAAATATTATTAATTATTTTATTATTTTATTATAATATTACAGTATAAATATTTTTTTTATATTGTTGGTCCACCTTAGATGAAATTCCTAGCTCCGCCACTACACCTCGCTATTGCTCTTCTCTATTTGCCTTATAGTTCTTTGACGTGCTAGGTATCGAGCCACCACATTTACCACTCACTCGCTGAAGCTAACGGGCAAAAAAGGCATCATGTGTCCACCACCCTTCAGTCATGAACTCCTTGTGGATTACCAACGGAATTAGCGATGTAGTTGCAGTGGGCACATTGTCAACAACATGATAAAGAAACGGAGGTAGAAGAAAACAACGGTGACACATGGTTACCAAAGTAGGAAAATTTTAGGTTTAGGTTTATATTGTTTGTTAATTCACATTTCGGTTACCTAAGTTACTTATTTGTTCCATGTTAGTATATTATTTTGACAAATTATAATTAAGCCATTAACAAATGAAAGAAAATTGTGGTAGGTTGCGGGCATGGTAGGTCTACCTATAGGGCAAAATCAAAACCCATGGCTGCCTGATAGGTGAAATTTCCATCAAATACCAGGAATTCGTGTGTCGGGGATCCACTGGTCTTAGATTTTACCTGACATACTACTATCCCTATATTACCTATAACATGAATGTGAACAACACTCGCCATCAAGATCTTACGCAAGGCCTAGGGGTCAAATTCGTCCTATAATCTTAGCTCAGTCTCTCAGACACCATTTTGCGGTTATCATCAAATTTGTATTCCTGAAAAAGGAATCAATGATGAATCAGACCATGGAGCAGGCATTCTTACGGTTCTAAGAAGAGACATCAATAGCGGATTAGATGGTTTGAATAAGGGGCAGATTTGTAGGCAAGAGTAACTAGGTTGGCAAGGGAGGATGAGAGCAAGTGGCGATCGTGGTGGCGAGATGCAGCAAAGAGGTGGAAAATAAGGGGAGGAAGACAACAGAGGAAAGGAAAAGGCAGCAATGAGAGAAAGCAAAAGTTGAAAGCGGTCATTGCTGCTTCTAGTTAGTTAAAGGGTTTGCGTTAAATGGGTTTTTTTTTCTATCTTGATCATTTTACTCTTTTTCAAATGGATCCCTATACCTTATGTATTTTTAGGTATGTATATATGTATGTTGCAAAAATGATATGTACAGAGGTATGACTTTATATATACATAAAATAATATATGTATGATTTTAATATCATAGGATTTGTACATATATTTCACATAATTTGTATGCATTTCTCACTTTTCTTATACATCAACCTCATACATTAGAATTTGAATTATTGAAACTTGTACAATCAATTAAAGATATTAGTAATATGTTGTTGTATCATTTATGTATATATTTCACATGATTTATACACAACTCTCATATTTCTTATACATCAACTTGATACATATTGTGACCCAATTTGTAAACATGTCATTAGTTTAATATAAAAGAATAAAACTTAATTGTAAAAAAAATGATGGTTTGCAATATCTTACTTTTATATATATCTTACACAATTTATAGATATCTATCAAATTCTTTATACATATTGATTGATTTTACATATATGATTTAATTTTTTATACGTATATGCGCATGTATTTGTTCAAAGTTACACCTAGTGTCATATAAGTCATATCTCCAAGCATCCGCAATTGATATTTCACATTTCAGTTTTCTTTCATTTAAATTTTAGGTGATATATTCACACTTATTTGGTGTGTGTATATTAGGACAATTGAACTCACATTTCCAACTGAATATGTTAGAAGCAATTTTCATAATTTTATTTGTACATATATCTCAAATAATTTACTCAAATATCTCATTTTATTTGTACACCGAGTTTATACATATCGTCATTCAATTCGTAGATGTCTCTAATTTTAGTGAAAAATATATTTTAACACATTCACATATATTTTTAGGATGAAGGGTTGAACTCGTATATACAATTATTATATCAGTAACAGTTGTGTGATCTTATTTCCACACATGTATTATGTGATTTATACATATGTCGGTTTTTCTTGTACATCGAGTTCATATATATATATATATATATATAGAGAGAGAGAGAGAGAGAGTCAAATTTATATATATTCTAATTTTTTCAGGAATATGGATTTAATGGTTCACATGCTTTACACTAAAAGGTAGTTTTCCTATGGGTAAAATAAATTTGTGGTTCTACAACTTTAACATTTGTCCTAAAGTAGTCATTTACTTTACTTTTTGTTATCATAAAATCCCCTATCTCTTAACGCACATCCCATCATAGTCCTTTCACTTGGATGTCAATTTGGCAATCTGAAACACCACGTTGCCTCCTCTTTCATTACAACAAATGACTATATTGAAAGAATAGAAAACTTTAGACTAAAATTGATACAAATATATAATTTTAGGGACTTAAAATATTAATTAGACCAAATTCATAAAATCAATTAGAACCTACTAGGTTTGCTTTCTGGGTAAAAATTGGTCAGAGAGCACACCAATTGGAATCTGAATAAGACAACTTGAATATGGGGTTGGAGCATGAGGGGTGCTTGTGTAGGGAGAATTAACCCATAAGAAGTTTTTGCATTGTTAGCATAGATGATTTGGGGAAGAAGATGAAAATGTTTTAAGTTCCTAAAATTATGTATTGTGTCAATTTTAGTTTGAATTTTTTTATTCATTCAAAGTAGTCATTTATTATTATGAAAATGAGGTCATGTGATGTTTTGGACTACTATATCAATACCCATGTCGTCACGTCATTAACTTCCATATGAGATAACAAAAAAAAACTGACAAAAGAAACTATAATAGGATGTGTATTAGGAGGTATGAGACTTTATAATGACATATGATAAGATGAATGACCACTTTAGAATAAACATTAAAGTTAGGGGATCAGAATAAATTTTACTTTCTCTATATATATTATTTTGTATTCTGTAGTATACTTTACAATTGTACAAGAAATGAGATATTAATATTCTAGGTATTTTACTCTTTTTTTTTTGTATATTTTAGTTCACATTTGCAAAGACTGGGATTTTAATATTTTTATGGGTTAATTACAATTTTTCTCCTGAGGTTTTGGTGAAATTACACTTTGCTCATTCTATTTAAAAAATATACACTTTACCTTCTATTTTTTAATACAATCCAACAACAACTTCTTAAATATTTATTTAGATTGTACAATTGTTATTTTCAAGTTATTTCAATATGTATAATATTTTTATAATTAATTGACATTTAAAAAATACTATTTTAAAAAATGAAAGAAATACAACAAGAAAAAATTATAATTTAAAATATCCATTAACTGTCAAAAAAATATCATATAGATTAAAATTACTGAAAAATAGCTACCGTAATATCTAAATTAATATTTCAGAAGTTGCTGTCGAACTATATTAAAAATGTAAAGGGCAAAGTATATACTTCTGAAACAAGAGTGAAAAAGTATAATTTCATCTAAACCGTAGAGGGTAAATTTTAATTATCCCTATTTTTATTGATCGAAGGTTTTTGTTTGTTTGATGCTTTTTATCCTACTGCTAAGGCCAGTAAGGGGCGAGCTAAGACCACGAGTTTTGTACATAACCCTTAGTTAGAGGGTTGCTACCTCGGGCCCTCTGAGACTGTTAACGATCATCTCTATTGAGCTTAGTTTGGATACCCATAGTTTTGTGGTAGATCGATCTGCAAATCAACCAATTACCGACAGATTGGATCTGTGTGTCCGTTTTCTGGATTGTTCTAAACACCTCTAGCTACAGGCATTTGCGTGGCAAGCACTAAAAAGAAAGTGCCTACGGCTAGGATAGTGTGTGATAATATTCTGGACCAATTATTTTGAGAAGGAAGAGGCGACAAAACATAAGCCCTTTACACATCAACAGCAACAGGGCAGGTTACCAACATTTTAAAGACCTACTAGTATTCTTTCCTCATTTTCCAAAAATTATTATCTTGATATATAGTGTAATTATTTTTCCAATTCATATATTAATTAGAATTTTATGTTTTAAAAATTTTTTTTTTTAAAAAATTATTTTTTTATTGATTTTTCAAGTAAAATCTACCGGAGGTTCTTTAACTTAAATTCGTGCCCTATCCGGGTCATGTAACTTCATTTTGTCCCTGCAAAATCTTTTAACTCATATAGCGTGTCCTACTGAGGTTCTTTCCGTCATTTTGACTATTAATTTTGATGGAATCTTGTTAAAAATTTACAACTCCGGTCTTTAAATTTTTTTCATCATGCTCCTATTATCCTAAACTTTATTTATCTTGCTTTTAGTGGGTGTCCAATCAATATCAAATGAGATAAAGCTGGTGCTAGGAAGTCGGTAGCGGTGGTTGTTGAGCAGAAGAGTAGGAATTAGAAGCTGGTAAGGACCGATTCCTCCATTTTTCATTTGTTAAATCCAATTTGTTAATTCGTTCTCTAGATTTTTTGTATTGTTTTAGAATCTATGATTCAATTTGGCCAAATTTAGAGTGAATGAGTTGAGGATAGTGATTGACGTGTTATATTTGTAAGTTTTAGGATAGCTGGAGAAGGAGAAGAAAATTTAGGAACTGTAGTTCTTATTTTCTAGCAAGTCTCAGTTAAAGTTAACAGTAAAATTGACGGAAAAGACTCTAATAAGATGCGCTATATAAGTTAAAGGAGCTCGATAGAATAAAAAAAAAAAAAAGTTACCTAACCCGTGTAAGATTAAAAAAATAAGTTGAGGGACCTACAATAGATTTTACTCATAATTTTTCTCTTTCAAGGTTATGAGCCGAAATCAATTTTATAATAATTAATTATTTTCTATAAAAGTATTCAAATGAGTATTAGATAAATAGAATATTGACTTCTAAATTACTAGTTTTTCTTAAGTACTTGAAAAGAAAAAAAAAAGGAACTTGGGTTTTTCATCTAATCAACTTAATTTTGAATTCTTTTTTTCTTAGTTCAGCATTGTTGGGTTGGTTACATTTTTCTTCTAAAAATTTGGAAACCTGGTGTATCATTATTCTATTTGCATTGTTAATCAATTGTCAACTTTGAAATCCTAATTAAATTGTTTAATAATTATATTTCAATCAATTCAAATCATTAAATATTTGACTATTATGTTCATATGACATTAATAAAATTGATTCTTAAACTCATTAGTTCAAAAGAGTTGCTTTAGCCCGCTCTTTCACACAAAAAGAAAATTTAAAAGTTTTTTAATTAATTCATTATATTATCGAATTTCCTCTAGTTAAACACAATAATTTTTTGCCTAGCAGTGTTGAAATAGTAGGAGGAACAGCAGGTTTCTGAAGTAGGGGATAAAACTATACATAGCACCAAATCTCAAGCTAAAAAGTGTAACTGATCCTCTTTTGTATCAACCTTTAATATTTTTTTCTTTTGTTCATAAAAATCAAGAGGAGAAAAATGTTTATATTTCATTTAATCTGGGGGACCAACATTTTTATAACGTATGGATGAAAATAGATATATTCATAACTCTAGCCTTTTTTAAGGGATTTAAACTAATTGTAAGAATGATTTATAAGCCATTCACTAGATTCTACCATTTTAAGGGGGTCAGGAGGATGTCTACCCAATTTTGGTCCGCCCCTAATTATAAGAATATTACATATCACTCATCTAAATCTAATCAATGCTCAAGTATTATTTGTAATCGGGAAATAGATAATTGAAACGAAACATGAGATTCCAAACCTAAATTACATAAAACGTCCCAAAAGTGGGAGTGAGAATGAAAAAGTGTCACATTTTAATATTTAAATAAGTAAAAATACTGTTAAAATAAGAACGAGTGCGGCAATTGAAAGCGGAAGCTCGAACACCCGAATGAAAGTGGCGACCCAAATTAAAACAATTATGTAACCTCGTTCTTAGTTACCTGAGGAGGTCGGCTTACAACCATAGTGGAGTGGTATGGACAAGGAAACCGAACCTAACCCCAGAAAGAAGCAGAAGCAAGAAACCATTAGCCTGAAACGTCACAAACCGAAAGCCACCTTTGATTGAACTTTTCCTCTGTTTTTATCCTACCCCTCTTTGGCCCTATTTGAAATCCTCTCCTCTCTCTCTCTTCTCAAACCAACAAGAAACTAATCATTGATCAGGCACCATCACATGGCTGCTACTGCTTCAAAGCCCCCTCCTCATGAGGTCGACGAATGCAGAGGAGTCCTTCGTGTCTACAGCGATGGCTCCATCTGGCGTTCCTCAAGCCCGAGCTTCAATGTCCCGGTTGATGACAATGGCTCTGTCCTCTGGAAAGACCTTGATTTTGACCCGATGCTCAACCTTCAGCTCCGGCTCTACAAGCCAGCCTCTGCTTCTAGTAAGCTCCCAATATTTTTCTACATCCATGGTGGTGGATTTTGTATAGGTTCACGCACGTGGCCCAACTGCCAAAACTACTGCTTTCACCTCTCGTTGCAGCTGAACGCAGTTGTGGTGTCACCAGACTATCGGTTGGCACCTGAGAACCGACTCCCTGCAGCAATTGAGGATGGCTACATGGCGGTGAAGTGGCTGCAGGCTCAGGCTGTGGCTGAGAATGCTGATCCTTGGCTGGCTGATGTTGCTGACTTTG